>CM063499.1:67701057-67711057 GCA_032207245.1 Pardosa pseudoannulata
CGTCAGTGTGTGGTATTAAGTTTCGTATTTGTCACTGAAATGTAAAATTTAGATATGCATATGTTTGTAAAAAGAGTAAAATTTCATATTAGGAACACACTTTCCGTAAAAATTTTAGTATTAATGGTGAGCTACAAGGTTTTAAACATTGGAGAAAATGCAAAAGTGAATTGTCGCCAAAATCTGTATCCGATTATTCTGCAAAGCCAATTTAAGTTACATTAGTACAAATAGTTGCTCGTTCCTCAAACTTTCGGGTGAATTTTTTTGGATGAAATCCCCAACAGGATGTTTGTTCTAAAATCAGCTGAAGATTGGTTGCAAAACATTAGTGAAATTGGTAGAACCTAGAGGTTTAAATTATATGTATCCCGGATTTGCAGCACTTAAGAAAACAATTGGATGAGATAATAAGACTGGGGATTCTGTACATCAGTACTCTAGCTATTAAGTTGTTTTCCCTTGACCATAAGCTTAGCAAAAGCTTCGGTACCGTTTGTTCTTTGATAATTCAGGAAAAGAAAATTGCAAATGTTCTACCCTAGATTTTTGTAGAATACACATTACATTTGGTACATAATAAAAGCTTAAATTAAAATTTTGTATATCAAGAAACCTGAGCTTTTTCCAAAAAAATGTATGAAAGATTCATGACTATTTTCAGAAATTATAACTACTGACCCCTTTATCTGACATGGACTTAAAAGTCAACAGAATATCAAACAATTACTTAGATCTAAAAACGACTGAAATCTTCTCTTGACTTTGTTATCTGCTCTCATTAAAGACGGTACTATATCTGAGATCCTAAAATTCTGTGTCTTTATATCATGAAAAAGTGTTTTTGAAAGTATCTTAGGAAATGGCTTTAAAGATAAAATCATTTATCAGTGATATTCGTAAACCGAAAAGATTCAAAACCTATATTTCTTATGTATACAGAGTGAAATTTACATTAGCTATAAAACTTAAAATGTGAACCTTATTTAGAGCCTCAAACCTTTCCAACCAAATTTTCTATTGATTTTGAGTTGAATTAAATCAAATTGCACCAAATATGACGAAACATATTGTGTAAATTTTTTTAAAATACACATATATTGAATATGAATATTTGTAATTTATTTTTTAGAAGATGAGACACATTCTGAATCTTTTATAACTGAATTTCAGTGAGTAACAATTTCTGAACATTGAAAAAATACAAAATTCAATTTCACTAAAAATCAAACAAGTGATTCTGAAAAACCTTAATACATTTGCTATTAAATAAAATTTGTTCAATCTACAAATTTTCGAATACATATTTTAAACTGAGTTAAATTATATGTATCTTGCATTAAACAACGCACTACAATAAAACCATAGTAATAATCTGATAAAATAATTTTCGTCATAATTTAAAATTTTAGATAGAATTAACAATTCCCGCCTTAATTTTAATTCAAACAAAAATTGAATTGAATCTTTTAAATTATTTGCTAATTTTAAAAGACTATTGGTGAATAATCTAGAAAAATGGTCCTTTTTGGGTTTGGAATACAATATAGAATTTTTCAACATTAAATTAAAAATGAAAGATGTTATCAAAATGCTTTTATCTTAAATTTAATAGTAAACTGAAAAAAAAAAATTATGTTCCTCAATCAGTTTAAAAAATATTTCCTCACAAATAAATATTTTTACGTTAAACAATTGTCTACTTGGCTGTTTTACAAAATCAAAAATAAAAATCCGTAAATTCTTCCCAAAGAATATTTTCTCTTTTAAATTCAGTACAATATTTTTCTCCAGTATGTGAAATCTAATGACAGACTGTGTATCACCCAACCCCAATTAAAATTTAAAACTCAGAACAATTACAATGCTTACTGAAAACTTTAGATTGGAAAACATTGTGCGGAATCTTTATATAGTATAAACTGGAATTCCACCAAAGAATATTTTCCTCTTCAAATTCAGTTAAATATTTTTCTATCGTATATGGAATCTCAGATGTCAGACTCTGTATCACCGAACCGCAATTAAAACTCAAAATTCAAACAATTACGCTGCTTATTAAAAACTTTAAATAAAAAAATTGTGCTGAAACTTTAAATAGTATAAATTAGCATTACACCAAAGAATATTTTCCTCTTCAAATTCAATTGAATATTTTTTTTATCGTATGTGCAATCTCATGACGGACTCTGTATCATCCAACCCCAATTAAAATTCAAAATTCAAAACAATTACAATGCTTACTGAAAACTTTAAATTAAAAAAATTGTGCGGAACCTTTATATAGTATAATCTGGCATTCCACCAAAGAATATTTTCCTGTTCAAATTCAATGGAATATTTTTCTATCGATTGTGGTGCCGAAAGATGGCCGAATAGTTAGGGTTCTGGCCTTCGGAACTTGAGTTAGTGGGTTCGAATCCCACTATGGCATGGATGTTAGTACCCGTTCGGAATCGGCTTTAAGCAGTAGGTCCCGGTCTCATTAGCCCTCGTGTTGCAAAATGTAGACTGTAGCTCTCCAAAACCAAACCAAACCTATCGGTGCTTCTGGAATCTCAGATGACAGACTCTGTATCACCTCACCCCAATTAAAATTCGAAATTCAAAACAATTACAATGTTTATTAAAAACTTTAAGTAAAAAATTGTGCGGAAACTTTAAATAATATAAAGTGGGTTTCCACCAAAGAATGTTTACCCTTTCACATTCAGTTGAATATTTTTTTCCAGTATGTGCAATCTCAGATGACGGACTCTACCGTCGTCATATCACTCCACCCCCTATTCGTGTATCACTTTCCAAGTCTGGTCTCCCCCACCGCACGACGCGTGCTGCACTAGAGATAAAAGAGAGGAGAGACGCCCTTTTGCCTCACCTGCCTGTCTTGGTGATGATCATCTCAGTGCCGAGCTCGTTGAACTTCTCCCACAGGTCTTTGTTCTCGAGCACGCACTCCACGTGCTTCAGGTCGTCGCAGTTGCAGCGCCCTTTCAGCTGCTCGGCGCACGGGTTAGGAGCGCCCGACGAGTCGCCGGAAGATCGCCGGCGCGAGGCCGACGGCGATCCGCGCTTGCTGCCGGCAGATGATCGGGACGACGCCGGAATCGAGCCGCTGCCGTCCCGGAGGTCGTCCGAAGGATCGTCGCTGGCCTGCGAAGAGAGAAACAATGGTTAGGATGGAGAGACAGTCTCTCTTGTCATGGGCTATTAATCATTTGTATATCAACAAATCTCAATTGAAAATATTTTTTGAAATACCGGTAATTTTCAAAGTGGGTCCCGGGAAATGATAGATTGTCTGGTATAAAATAACTAGCATATGGCCCGTCATATGACGGGATTTATAAATTTTTTAACGTTCCAGAATTGTAAAATACCCTATCAGGGAGATTAAAAGAATGGTTTGTTTTTTGATGAAAGTCAGTGTGAAACCCATCCAGTCGTTTTTTAGTGCCTGGATTTGTACGTTAGTGCGTTTATATAAACTGGAAATTCTACGATACTATCGTATAGCCTGTCATATGACAGGATCAGTAAAATTTTCTGTCGAGGAGGTCGTCCAAATTATTGTCGCTGGCCTGCGAAGAGAGAAATAATAGTTAGGATGGAAAGACAGTCTCTCTTGTCATAGGTCATTAATCATTTGCATATCAACAAGTCTCAAATGAAAATATTTCTTGAAATATCGGTAATTTTCAAAGTGGGTTCCGGGGAATGATAAATTGTCTAGTATAAAATAATTAGCATATAGCCCGTCATATGACGGCATTTGTAAATTTTTTAAGGTTCCAGCATTGCAAAGTACCCTATCCGGGAGATGGTTTGTTTCCAGGAGATGGAAAATGGTTTATTTTTTGATGAAAGTCAGTGTGAAATCCATCCAGTCGTTTTTTAGTGCCTTGATTTGTACTTTAGTGCGTTTATATAAACTGGAAATTCTACGATAATAGAATATAGCCTGTCATATGACAGAATCAGTAAAATTTAGGATGGAAAGACAGTCTATTTTGTCATGGGACATTAATCATTTGTATATCAACAAATATCAATTGAAAATATTTCTTGAAATATCGGTAATTTTCAAACTAGGGTCCATGAAAAAATAGATTGTCTGGTATAAAATAACTAGCATATAACCCGTCATATGACGGGATTAGTAAAATTTTTAATTTTCCAGAATTGTAAAGTACCCTAGGAGGCAGGTAAAAAAAATGGTTTGTTTTTTGGTTAATATAATTCATCTGTAAATTACTGATCTTTGAAACTATAGTTTATTCGAATTATTCAGGCAATTTTTATTCGGAATCAATTTAAGCAGTAGGTTTTTCATTATCGTTTTGCAAAAAATAGACCGTATATAAACTAAACTATAATCATTCTGAGTTCGAATAAATATACAATATATTTTCATAATATAAAATGAGGTAAAATCGAAATTTTAAATGTCTCCATTTATAAATATATATATGTCTTTTTTTTATCACTGATTTAAAATTACGAAAATTTAATCAGTCCTCGGAGGTAATGCTACTAGTGTTAGGAGCATTCTTTACGCTATACGTGCTCACCGAATGATGTAAAATGTGTAACATCTCCTCAGTCATATTTGGCCTAACGATATTTATCTGTATACCCAGCTACATTAAAAAACTATTGTAGGTACTCTAAACTTTTTAAAAAATGGAATATTTCTCTTTGCACTTATACTACTGTATTGCGAAGAGAAAAAAAAATGAAAGATCATTTTCAACTATGACATATTTCAAAAAAAATATTAAAAAGTACAAGATTTTTAAAATGAAAAATTATATACTTCAGATTAAAAATATGTATGTCTAGAAGTAAAAGAGGTTTAAATATTAAAAATCCAGAATAATTCTTATAAAAATTTTATTTTATTGTATAATTTTTAAAAAAGTGGTAATATGGACCTTCTTGAATATCAATATATGTTGTAGCCTTTATACTTTAAAGTATCTTTCATTATCGTGTTAAAAAAGCAGACTGTTAAACCAAGACATAATTAATATTATTTAATTATAATTTTTTTAAATGATAAATTATTTTAATTATTTTTTTTAATAAAGTAAAATTATATTTTTTTAATTTTGAAATTTTTATTTTTAAAAAAGTGCTTTTAATATGAAATAATATTTATTTCCTATTGTATTCTTGTTTATTGTTTTTTTTATTTTGTATTTATAAATTAGTATTATTTATGCATTACATATTTATTTGACAATAGTAATAATTAAATAAACAAAACAAGAAAAACAAACAGAAAGTATTCTGCTGTAAATGCTAATATGCTTGAATCATCTGCAAATATAAGATTTGTTTAAAAATGCATTAACTTGAATAATTTTCAGCTATTTCTCTTTTATAACAGTTAATAAAAATAATTTGAACAGTATTTTGTATTTGTTGTTTAGTGTCCCAACCTACCCCATACAGTGGGGCAGGTTGGGACATTGAAAAGGTATCTTATTTCGTTTATTACTCTTTAACTAAATGAGATATTAAGTAGGTTTAATGTTTATAAGAAGCAGATAAGATGACAATATATGCATGCATACTTATTTTTTATCAATTAGCTTTAAAATAAATCATAAAAATATTTAACTGAAAAGTTTCCCAAGGTGCCCCGGTCTCCCCTACCTAAATGTGAAAATGTTTCTTTAAATGGCCTTTTAAATGCATTATTTATACTTTTAAATTTAAAATTATAAGCTTTATTAAGGTAGAAAACTTTTAGAATCTTTGTATTTTCCTTCTTTTTCTTCTAAGATAATAATTGAAAATCGATTTTCCTAGATATTTTGTATGCCCCTCCTACCTTAAGGGGAAGTAGTACCTTTCGAGATGAAAATTATTTAATATAAGTTCATATTTAATTTAGAATAATATATAAAGTACTATATGTTTAGAATAATATTTTTAAAAGTTATTAATACATGTTTAATTTTATAAAAGTTATTTAATTTTTTTGCGAGAAATGATGCATAGGTTAAAAAAACAACCATAAAATATATACACAGAGTGAAAAATATAGAAATTCCCTACTCGCATAATAGAATTTAACTTAATAATTTGAAACAATATTTTCATACTAGATTCTTACATAATTAAAAGCAAATTATCATTTATCCCTTTAAAGGTCACCTACATAAATTCTTTGGAATTTAATGAAATTACTTTATAAGTATTAACTATGAACCCTATAACTGCAATTTTTTTTACAATCTTTAGAGGAGTTTGCCTTAGAGGATACCATAGGAGGTATTGAGGGGGGTAAACTGACAAACCCATCCCCTTGTACAGAGTGAACAAAATACTTTCTTAAATTTTAATTATATTTGAAGATCGAAAAATAAGTGTTCTTAAAAAGTATAATAAATAAGTAGTTCAACAATTTATAAGTGTTGTTTGGATAGATATTGTTGTATGGGGCCATAAGTGAAAAAAAAAATGAATTACTAACTTTCCAGGTACAGCAAGTATAAGTACAAAAATAAAAATAGATAAAATGCAGAAAAAAGAAAACAAATTAAATGCAGTACTATCATCTATTTAAGTTTTAAATGTCAAAAACATAAAAAAATATCGAAAAAAAAACCATTCGTATTTCTCCACAATTTAGAGAAAAAAAATGTTTAACAAAAGATTTCGCTGTGAAATCACTGCCTGCTAAAGGGTTAACCCTTTAAAGGTCACTAATATATATTTTTTAGGATTTAATGAAATTAGTTTATAAATGTTACCTGTTAACCTTATAAATGAAAAATACATGAAACAAATGTGTATTCATTGGGAAGAAGAAATGTTAGAGGGATGGTTTAAGTGCAAAACCACCCCTTTGTACTGTGTGAAAATAACACCTTTTTTAAAATTTTTATTAAGGTGGGAGTGCAATGAATAATTATCGTTAAAAGTGTAGAATATAAAAATAACTGAAGTTTTTAAGTGTTATTTGAATAATATAGGTATTTGAGGTCACAAGGAAGATAAATCGAATTTCTGAATTTTCTGGGTAAAGCAAGTTTAAAAATATATATTTAAATTTAAAAAAAAATTTAAGTGTAGTGTTTTTATCTGCTGTAATTTTGAAATGTCATAAACATAGAAAATGTTTAAAAAATTCATTCATATGTCTTTAAAAAGTAGAAAAAAGAAACTTTTAACAGGTGGATTTGCTGCAAAACCACCGTTCGTTAAAGGGTTAATATGAGACAAAAAAAAATTTTAATAAACATTTAAAAATGTATTTGTCGAGTTAGAAAATTTCACTTTTATCATTTGGTGTATATACAAAAATACGCTGCTTAAAATAAGGAAATTAAGTAAAGCTAATTGGTACTCTAATTTCCAAGCAAATATTATTTTCTGGTTTCCATGAATATAATTATTACCTCAGTATACAATTATTACTAATTACTGTTAAGAGTGCAGCTCTCTTGCACCTTTAAATACATGCAATTTTCTTCTCACCGCATTTCACTTACAACTTATGCGGTATATTTAAAAAGATGATAATTTCTTAAGATGTTTTTTCTTTCCAAATGACATCTAAATGACATCCTTCACGCCTGATTGGCCCATCAGCGATCAGTCTCTATGTCCAAAGAGTTCTCGGGAACACTTAATTATGCGGTATACTTAATAATCTATGTTCATTGCTCTCGGTATTGCATAATAATTTGGACAAAGGATCTCCCAGGATCGAGCACTTTTGAAATGCCAAGCCTTTGGGCGCTGCGAGGTGATAAAGTGTGAGAGAAAGCTATAAATAGATTGAATTCTTCGGGAGTGATTAATTAGTGAGTGAATTTAGAATTTAGATGAATGACTTTAATGATGCGGTAGGGATTCATTCGTTCCCAAGAAGATCTGAACTGCAATTGGGGGATTTTGGGTATCATCAATCTCTAGAGAGAATGTGCTCGAATGAAAATAAAGTGCCAGGTTTACGGACGAGCCTTACTGTAAGAAAATATCGGAATGTTGTCTTCTCAGTTTTCTTTTGTTTTCGAGCATAAAATCCTTTTGCAACCATATCTATAACACACATCGAAATAGGGAAACAGATCACCTTAACCCTTAACACCTTCCCTGTTTTGCCCGTACGACGTACGGGCACTGCTTTCAGGCCTTTACTAATTAGCCCGTACGGAGTACGCGCAATCTGATTTCTATTTCTCTAGCACTCTTTCGGCCGTATTTTTTCCAATTTTAGTAACAAATTATTCGTATAGATGTCCAGTAAATGATAGTTTGCAGTTTATTGTATTTTCTACTCTGATTGGTTCGAAAGCGCGGGTTTTTTCGCATGTTTTGTATCAGAACACGAATTGTTATTTTTCAGTGTATAGCTTTCTGGTTATATTTTACTAACCGCCTGATAATTTTAATGATGTAAGAGTTGAATAATATATTTTTACTTTTAAATAACGGATAATTCAGAGCGTATGGAGCTAATTTCTTGCGATTCGAACTGTGACTTGGAATCATAAATTAAATTGTCTGTAAATGATAGTAGCGAAAGTTTACTAAATGGCCTGGATAGTAATGACTCTGATAGTAGTACAGATGGAAAGCAAGACAATTTTTTGAAATTAATTGTGATAATCCTTCGGATCCGCCTCCTAGATTTGCTTCCACTGGAATTCCAAAAATTAACTTGGGTATCGATGAGACTAAAGGTAAACTTCAGTTCTACGATGCTTTCATAAAAAAAAGTTGTAATAATTGCTTAAAAATATTAGAAATGTTAATTTTAATTACATATATTTACTTAAAAATGTAAAATGAACAAAAAAATGCGATAAAAAATTACAGAATTCTGGAACAAAATGAAACTGTCAAAGGGGTAATTTGACAAGATGTTTTTCCAAATATTTTTTAATTTTAATTTCTGTTATTTTCCCATGTCTGTATAGACATTAGGATCTCTGTAAAAGAAGCAAAATAAAAAATATATCATTTTCCATTTTTGAGATAATGTTCGCTGTGGAGAACACTGACAATTATGTTATATAGTAATTATAAATGCACATGTCCGGTGTAGCAGCCAGACTTAGCCAAATTAAGGATTAAGACAATTTTACACCGAAGAATTGAAATCTTAAAGATTCTTTTCTTATTTGCCTTATCATATCTTCTTTTTATTAAATTATTATCCTAAATACAGGGGATTTACAGCATCTGTTCTTTATTTTATTTAATAAATTTTTCTGAATTTACTTTGTGTCTAAAAACAACTAACTTTTTATACAAAGTGAAAAGTGAAAACTTGTTTACATACACAAAATTTCATCAAAATCAGTTCAGCCGTTTAGGAGGAATCCGTTCTATTACAATCACACGGAAAAAAGAATTATATATATATAAAGATAAAGCAATTTGTCAGGATTTCAGTCTATGACTGGCCGAAGAAGCAAATTTATGTGCGATGTTCGAGAAATCATAAATTGTATATCCAAAGGGAAAATTTATATATAATATAAATCACTTGAACATTTTGTAAACTGTTTATGAGATTGCTTTTTACCTACTCTTTAAAGGAAAATTTGTTGTAAGGAAACATAAAAATTCTACAAGTTATTTTTAGCGGTATCCTAAATGATGCACCAGGAATTAAAAGGTTAACCTACAATCTTTCGCCTAGAGCAACTTTAAAATAAAAGATGTTCAAGTGAAGAATTTGTTTTTCTAGCTTTGGGTGCAAATAATTTTAAATCACGTGAACTCTCAATGGACAGTTCTCAACTAAAAGAACAGTTTGTATGTTAATTTCAAAGAGTCTAAAATGCCAATATTTTTAAAATATAGAAATAAAAATTTTGTAATATTGCAATAGTAAATATATAGAAATTACTTGAACACTTTCTACATTGTTTATAAGATTGCTCTCTATCAATCTTTAAAGGAGAATTTGTTCTAAGGAAACATAAAAATTCTACAAGCTATTTTTATGGGTATCTTAAATGATGCACGAGGC
>CM063499.1:67716057-67721057 GCA_032207245.1 Pardosa pseudoannulata
ATATTTATTAGTCCTTGAAATACACTCCTAGACTTTTATATAAAGAATTCGAAGCGAAATCTTATGTTTTAAAAACTAAAATTTTATGGACTTTTTTCAGTCTATCGGTCTATAGGGATGTGAAGCCTCCCCCCTTTAGCACACCATTGATTATCCTTTTCTTTATTTTTATATGAAATTTAAAGAAAAATCTTTTATGAATTGCTATGGTAAAAAATTTTTTCTTTGCTTAATATAAAATGTCACTAATTTTAGTGATACTACAATGTATATGAGTACAAAGTTTCAAAACCATAATTTAATAAGTTGCATGAAAGATTATTATATAGGGGATTATCTAACATTGCTATAGTTTCATATGTCACAATGTTATATATATATATATATATATATAATATATATATATAATATATATATATATATATATATATGTATATATATATATATTATATATATGTCACAATGCGTTTAAAATCCATTTTCAGAGGTAAAAATGATGAACTCACCTCATCCATGTCATCATCTTCCTCCTGGATGCTGGATGCCGGCGTCGAGCGATCCCTCCTCTGTCCCTGGGACGTCCCAGTTCTGTCCCAGGAAGAAGGAGACGGCCCACTACTGCTCTCTGAGTCGGATCCGAATGGGGATCTGACCGGCCAAGACAACAGATCTAAAATAAGAGGAGGAAAGAATCAGAAAATCTTGCTTCTACATAGCAACATTTATTAATAAATACACATATTGCCTTATTAAGCAAGTTAGAGGTTCTTAAGCAGTCGAAATCTTAGTCCTGCCACCTAATAATTTTAAGAATATGATTTTATTACACAACAGTTTTAGGAATGTAATTTTATTGCACAAAAAAATAACAAACTAATATAAAATATAAGAAATGTGAATTAATAAAAAAGTTATAATAAAAATCCTCCTAGAAGTAAAATTATAAATACAGTAGAACCTCGATTATCGGAAGTAATTTAGACCGAAGCTACTTCGGATAATTGAAATTTTCGGATAATAGAGAACTCATCAATAACCATCTACATTAATGTGTAGTATCGTCATTGGTGCAATAACATTCGATTGTTCTGGGACTCGGCAGTATGACCTATATAAAAATATATTAAAAAATGCTTCACCCTCTTAATATGAATTTCTTAATATATATATATATATTAAAAAAAAGAGATGGTGACACAATCTTGCCCATTTTATTGCATCAAAAATAATATTTTTCTTTTTCATCTTCTATTATAATATATGTGATGAAGCATTAGAACGCCTACATAAAAAGAGAAAAAAATCCGTAAAGTAAGAAAAAATATATTAAAAAATGTTTCACCTTCTTTATATAAATTTCTAAACATTTATATTAACAAGAAAAAAAAAAAAAAAAAAAAAAAAAAAAAAAAAAAAAAAAAAAGAGATAGTGACTCAATTTTGCCCATTTTATTGCATCCAAAATAATATTTTTCTTTTTCATCTTCCATTATAATATATGTGATGAAACATTAGATCGTCTACATAAAAAGAGAAAAAAAGCCGTAAAGTAAGGAAAAATATATTAAAAAATGTTTCACCTTCTTAATATGAAATTTCTAAATATTTATATTTAAATAAAATGGTGACACAATCTTGCCCATTTTATTGCATCAAAAATAATATTTTTCTTTTTCATCTTCTATTATAATATATGTGATGAAGCATTAGAACGCCTACATAAAAAGAGAAAAAAATCCGTAAAGTAAGAAAAAATATATTAAAAATATTTCTCCTTCTTAATATGAATTTCTAAATATTTATATTAAAAAAAAAAGATGGTGACTCAATTTTGCCCATTTTATTGCATCCAAAATAATATTTTTCTTTTTCATCTTCCATTATAATATATGGGATGAAACATTAGAACATCTACATAAAAAGAAAAAAAAAGAAAAAAAGCCGTAAAGTAAGGAAAAATATATTAAAAAATGTTTCTCCTTCTTAATATGAATTTCTAATATTTATATTATAAAAAAAAAAGATGGTGACTCAATCTTGCCCATTTTATTGCATCCAAAATAATATTTTTCTTTTTTATCTTCATTATAATATATGTGATGAAACATTAGAAGATCTACATAAAAAGAGAAAAAAAGCCGTAAAGTAAGGAAAAATATATTAAAAAATGTTTCACCTTCTTAATATGAATTTCTAAATATTTATATTTAAAAAAAGATGGTGACTCAATCTTGCCCATTTTATTGCATCAAAAATAATGTTTTTCTTTTTCATCTTCCATTATAATATATGTGATGAAACATTAGAACATCTACATAAAAAGAAAAAAAGCCGTAAAGAAAGGAAAAATATATTAAAAAATGTTTCTCTTTCTTAATATGAATTTCTAAATATTTATATTTAAAAAAAAAGATGTTGACTCAATTTTGCCTATTTTATTGCATCCGAAATAATATTTTTCTTTTTCATCTTCCATTATAATATATGTGATGAAACATTAGAACGTCTACATAAAAAGAGAAAAAAAGCCGTAAAGTAAGGAAAAATATATTAAAAAATGTTTCACCTTCTTAATATGAATTTCTAAATATTTATATTTAAAAAAAAGGATGGATACTCAATCTTGCCCATTTTATTGCATCCGAAATAATATTTTTCTTTTTCATCTTCCATTATAATATATGTGATGAAACATTAGAACGTCTACATAAAAAGAGAAAAAAAGAAAAAAAGCCGTAAAGAAAGGAAAAATATATTAAAAAATGTTTCTCCTTCTTAATATGAATTTCTAAATATTTATATTTAAAAAAAAAGATGGTAACTTAATCTTGCCCATTTTATTGCGTCCTTGATAATATTTTTCTTTCTCATCTTCTATTATAATATATGTGATGAAACATTAGATCGTCTACATAAAAAAAGAAAAAAAAGCCGTAAAGTAAGGAAAAATATATTAAAAAAGGTTTCTCCTTCTTAATTTTAATTTCTAAATATTTATATTTAAAACAAAGATGGTGACTCAATCTTGCCCATTTTATTGCATCAAAAATAATAATTTTCTTTTTCATCTTCCATTATAATATATGTGATGAAACATTAGAACGTCTACATAAAAAGAGAAAAAAGCCGTAAAGTAAGGAAAAATATATTAAAAAATGTTTCACCTTCTTAATATGAATTTCTAAATATTTATATTTAAAAAAAGATGGTGACTCAATCTTGCCCATTTTATTGCATCCAAAATAATATTTTTCTTTTTCATCTTCTATTATAATATATGTGATGAAACATTAGAACGTCTACATAAAAAGAGAAAAAAAGCCGTAAAGTAAGGAAAATTATAATAAAAATGTTTCTCCTTCTTAATATGAATTTCTAAATATTTATATTAAAAAAAAGATGGGGACTCAATTTTGCCTATTTTATTGCATCCAAAATAATATTTTTCTTTTTCATCTTCCATTATAATATATGTGATGAAACATTAGAACGTCTACATAAAAAGAGAAAAAAAGAAAAAAAGCCGTAAAGAAAAGAAAAATATATTAAAAAATGTTTCTCCTTCTTAATATGAATTTCTAAATATTCATATTAAAAAAAAAGATGGTGACTCAACTTGGCCATTCTATTGCATCAAAAATAATATTTTTCTTTTTCATCGTCCATTATAATATATGTGATTAAACCAGGGCTTCGAACCGTAATTTTTTTTGTTCCGGTTTTCGTTCCGGTTCAACTAGAAAATTAATATCGGTTCAGTTCCGGTTTTCGCTCCGCCAAAAATAACTGTTTTCGTTTCAGTTCCAAATGAATAATTTCATTTTATGTATATTCTTATTTGTACTAAAAATGTAATTCTATCAAAATTTAGAAGATTTTATTCTTTTTTTATTGGTACACTATGTGAATTGATACAAACAGCAGGTACGATAAGAGCGGCGAGCATTGGCATTGTTATCCATTATCAAAATCGCATTTGACAACTAGGTTCGTGATTACCCACATTCGTCGTTTGACTCTCACATCGTGCACTTGGCCTTGCAATAATTATGTAAAAAATATATTATTTATTTAACATATGAAAATTGCCTCTAATTATTAATATATCTTCTAACGTGGTTTCACTGAGATTACTTCTGTTGTCTAGGAGAATAAATTTCAAACCTGAAAACGCTCTTTCAACACTAACTTGTGTAGCTGGAGCTGCCAAAACCACCATTGGAATCTTATACAAGTGCGGATATATAATTATAAAGTTGACGTTAAATTAGAAAATATTGATAAGTTGGTAACAGAAACAAAATGACTGATAGATATATCGAACCGAAATAAACCGATATTTTTTTCGGTTCAGTTCCGGTTTTCGTTCCGACCAAAATAACGGTTTTTTCCGGTTTTCGGTTTTCGGTTCAGTTCCGGTTCGAAGCCCTGTATGAAACATTAGAACGTCTACATAAAAAGAGAAAAAAAGGCGTAAAGTAAGGAAAAATGTATTAAAAAATGTTTTTCCTTCATCATGTGAATTTCTAAATATTTATATTAAAAAAAAAGATGGTGACTCAATCTTGCCCATTTTCTTGCATCAAAAATAATATTTTTCTTTTTCATCTTCCATTATAATATATGTGATGAAACATTAGAACGTCTACATAAAAAGAGAGAAAAAAGCCGTAAAGTAAGGGATATTATAATAAAAATGTTTCTCCTTCTTAATATGAATTTCTAAATATTTATATTTAAAAAAAAGATGGTGATTCAATCTTGCCCATTTTATTGCATCCAAAATAATATTTTTTTTCTCTTTCATCTTCCATTATAATAAACACCGGGACCTTTTTTTCTGTGAGCGTATTTATAACAAAATATCTCTTTCTTTCCCTTCCAATCTCAAAATCTCATCATGTATTTTCAATGGAAATTGCTCTTCTACATAAAAATCCAACTAATGATAATTTTTATAGCTATCCTTTTTATTTAAATGACATCACATAACATTTTTT
>CM063499.1:67726057-67748557 GCA_032207245.1 Pardosa pseudoannulata
GACAGTACCGCACACGTATCTGCCATTTGGGAATACGTCTTAAGATCCCAGCGATTAGTTCAGCTTTTTTTCTTACGTTACCTGCAGTTTCACAGGAACAATGCTTTTGTGAATCCACGTGGTGGATCTAAATTTACGTTAGGAAGTGGTTTTAGTCAATTCCGTGACAGCATCCAGGCGTTGTAGAAGTGTTTTCAGTTTTTTTTTCTCATATGCTGTAGGTTTATAAATGGTTGGTTGGCCATATACGCCACGGTCAATGTTTTCGTGTTTGACGCCCTACGACACCGGGAACTACTGCGAGAATGGATTACAGAAGTAATCTTTCAAATGACAGTGATATCTATATTGTGCATTACTAATGGATTTTTATCTCGGGAAAATTAGTTTGCTGGTCTCTGTTGTGTGACAACAATAATCCATTAAGTCCTTTGTCACGTGGTTATAGTACAAAATTGTAAAGTTTATGTTTATCCCAATCCTTGAGGCGTCGCAAAGGTAAAAGTCCGATTTGATACCCAACCTTCCTCACGATCTTGATCAAGATAGTTGATATTTTCTACTGGTACGTACCCTTTTCTCTATTCAGAAACCTCTTACCAAGTAAGATCTTGGTTCCACAGATGTTGTTAGTTATCTCAATTGTCCAACAATAGTATTTCATCAAGTTTGTTTGACCATGTCTCAATTTCAAAAGGGTACTGTCTCACTTTAGTCCGAATATCAAAACCGGTGATGGTCGAAATGTATCCGAGTTTTAGAACGAAAGTCAGTAACTAGAAAGGAATCAAAAACAATGTCTTGAAATGCATTTTCTTCATTATCTACTTAATTAATTAAAGGTAAAAATGAGTTTTAGTTTATGTTGTTGTAGGTGCTAATCCAAGATGGTCTAGCAAAGCTAGACCATCTCCGTGAATCAATAAACCTCCAAGCAGCCAATGAATAAAGTGTGGTCACTTAAAACGTCTTCTTTTGTAAAACTTAAAATACTAAGCATATGGGAAGTAGATGCCTGGTTAGCTTTATGACTATAGCAATCCAGCAAGACCTTCTGTCTTTGCTGGAATGTACTGTGAAGTGGTTGAGTGCAGTTTTCTAAATCTTACTCAATACCATCTCTTTAATTGCGGAGATCTCTGAGAAAATGAGGACTTTATCTCCCTACAAAATTTCAACATAAGCCGTTTTGGTGAAGGTATCAGCTTGTTCATTTGCATTCAGCCGTAGCTAGAATGGAAGTTCATAACATCAAATATTTTTAGATGACTGATTAAGAGAAGTCGATCTTACTGATTATAACTTCATGACAAGGTCAAAGCGACGCCAAGCGAAGATGAGTAGTCCACAATTCTGGTTCTTCAAGAAGAAACTACCCCCTCTTACGACAGTCATAAAAAGAAAACAAATATACACTTATGAATTTTGTCAACTAAAACCTGTCTGGAAATGCTGAATTCTTTTAATAAAAAATTTAATATTAATGACTATTAAATCACCCACTCTTATACCACCGATTTGAAACTAAACAGATTTGCTCCAAGAAACCGCAATCTCTGCCTTCCAACGCATCTCGTGAAAAGTTTCTAATTTCGGGCTAGAGCGTTAATTGCCTTCTTCGACTCGTTTGTTATTGTCAGAAGGCAAATTCCAAGGCGTTGCCGTGTGACGGTGTCGGTTTTCCCGCCACGCGAAACATAGTCGGGGGTTTTTGTAAGGCGCGCGTAACTAGACTTCCTAACATATCGCATTTAATGCGGACGTGCTTTTCCTCCATTATTTTTAAAAGTAATATTAAACCTCTTAGTGACACATGATGAGTGTAACTCATCATTAAGCGGATGATGAAGGTTAAAAAGTTTTGTAGTAAAATTAGTAAATTAAGCTTAAGAAACTTTGAACAAATATAAATTGAAGTACAATTAATGCAGTCTTAAGAATATAATGCTTACGATGTATGTACATCCATTACGATGTAGTGGATGTACATAAACAAGACTGCAGAGAAATCACTAGAATTGTTTTTTAAACTACAGCTGGTATAGTCGGGTATAAACAGTTGATTCCGGTTTATTTCATCCTCGTGCGGCAAAAAATAGACTGCAATGCTTCGAATCAATCAATTAATCAACAAAGAAGCATCGTTCCAAATAAAAATAAAAATTTTACTAATTATATTTTAAGTGTGTTCATGTAAAGACGCTAAATATTAAAGTATCCATTTAAAAATTGTGTTTAATCCGAAAATACGTCTTTATAGTTTTATAGCTTTCCTTATTTTACTAGTAGATTAATTAACAAAAGTAATGCCTTTTTAGTTCCAACTTCTAACTGACTTGTCAGGAATAACTTAACACTAAACTTACCTGCATTTTATATACCTACTAGACGACCCGGCAGACTTTGCCCTGTTTTAACGCTGTAAATCCAAAAATTGTAAAATATTTTTAAATAAATTATAAATTGGACCGTTTTCATGGAAAAGTAAGAAAAAAAATTATTTTAAAAATACTTGACGCCACCACCTTTATAGTCATCACAAATGCAATTAAATTAAATTAAAATTCCCACCTCGCCAGTATGGGGATTCATTCCAGGGACTTCTCGTAATGAAGCCCGTTGCGCCGACCACTGCATCACAGATACGTCGGCAGTGAAGGGTTTCGAGCGACATTATAATAATCTCAATAAGTGCGCAATTGTGGATTTTTAATAAAAAAACATTTTATATAGGATCAAATTCTGAATGTAAACCATTCTCAAATCAACTTAATTACAGACACAATTTCATCAAAATCAGTCCAGCCGTTTAGGAGGAGTTCTTTTACAAATACGTGGATAGAAGAATTTTCTATATAAAGATTTCTACTGATGACAGTCAAATAAACACTTTTTAAATATATCTTATGTTCTTTTTCAGTTGGTTTTAAATAATACAGGATTTATCATAGGCAATAAAACCTAAAATAATTATTCTGTAATACGAGAACAGACCCAATATTGTTTTGCCTCGAGAGTTACCAACTATCTGCGCTCTGTACTCAGCATAAACAAGCTGTACATAAATACATGGTATGTCCTTTAACACAATCAGATCACATTTGCTTGTAAAACTTAAAATTAGTAGTCAGTTTGAAATTTCAATTAAATGCCTTTATAAAAATTCATTTATTTATTTATTAAGCGGTCAAAAGATCGCTCGCGGTAGATAATTATAAAGTACATATTATCGGGAAAATCGAAAGAAAAGACAGATACTTAACGATTAATTAGCTATATATATAATAGAATAATTTGTGTGGTGAGTTCAAGAAAAATGAAAAACTGTAATTTAACAATTTTGATTAGTCTCAAAAATAGTCATTCATCGGTAGGATTAGTGTTAATCTATCCTAATTAGTGTACTTAACGGAGCCTAGTTTTTGCATTTAGATGCAATTTATAGTGAGTATTAGATTAGCAAATTTGCCAATAAGTTTTACATATCTCAGAAGTATATAAACGACAAAAATATTTTTATAAAAATATTTTTCAATGTTCCAATGGTTTAATGGTATAATGGACTGAAAATTCTGAATTTATTTCTCAACCATATCGGCAGATTTTATCAAATCTGCCAAGTAAAAATCTGACAGTATTGAAATTTTCATCTGTCTAAATGGCCGGTTAATAAAATTGACGCCAGTAAAGGTCTTAAACGGAAAATATGTTTTTATAAAAATACTAGCATATAGCCCGTCATATGACGGTATCAGTAAAATTTTTAATTTTCCAAAATTGTAAAGTACCTTATGAGTCAGGTAAAAAAATGGTTTGTTTTTTGGCTGAGAATTATCTTGCCACAAAAAATAATCGATTATTCAATTTAAAATTATCACATATGTACCTAATCTATTATTGAAGCCAAATATAAAAGAAAATAATTTACGTATTATCTAAGTTCAATGATAAAACGTATGAAAATACAGCATAATTTAAAATAAGCAATGATTCAACGAGATGGTTAAAGGAATGACGTCATAATGCTAGGAAAATGTTATTTTTACCTATTTATTATGGGATAAATTGATAAATTGAATCGCCTGCTCTTAACCGGGGAAAATAGGAGTTGAAATAATGGCATTAAAAGCTCGAAAAGAGGGGAAGGGGTGGATTACGAACGTTTTAAAGAAGACAGTATTTTTTGCTGTGATATGAAGTATATTTATACCAATTTATTTTAGAATCGGATCTATAGTTTAGGAGAAGATAAACATTACTCTCTTTGAATTTTGCTAACTATGGATGCCTTTATCCATTCCAGGTCCAACCGCTTCATAAAATCGTGGACAGACGTACAGATAACTTAGGCTATTATTATATAAGGGATTTTTCCATATTCCAATGTTTTAATGGTAAAATGGACTGAAACTTCTGAATTTATTTCTCAACTCTCTCGGCAGAATGAAATTTTAATGAATTTCTCGGCATTCTAATGAATTTGACGCCAGTAAATGGCTTCACTGTAGTTCTAGGTGCACCTTGATTTTGATTTTTTATCTATAATTATCATCGCCAAGTATGCTAGTTTTCTCACACATGTTTACCAGAGGTTTTTAAAAATCCAATTGTGTAAAAATTTTTGTATAAAGTATTTGATTACTCATAGTTTATACTTTTTGTTTCATTTTCATTGCTTTTATAAAGTATGTATCCATATGATATTTTCTCACAAATTTCCGTATGATTTCGAAAATTCTAAAATTTGTTCTGCGTGCGTTTACGAATTTAAAAATTTGGTACAACCTGTGTATAAATTTTACCTATACTGTGTTTTTGATATTTTCTTTTTCTTTTATTTCATTTGTATTAATGTTATGGATGTCCATGTTCTTCTCAAATGTCGCCAATACAACACCATATACTGCATTTTCACTGGGCAAATTTACTGATTCGGGTCGATATGAACTACGAAGTTAAAATCTGAAGTAAATCCCACAAAAGACCAGTTGTGATAGTATGGGAAACATTTGAAACGACACTCTATGTTCTTTTTTCAAAGTACAAATGCTTTTTTTCCCCAGTGTCCAATTCTATCATTTCAATTAATGTCGCGTGACGACATGGGGCACACACATAATTGAGTTTAATACATGAGAATCACATCACAATTTTCCTCCGATTTCTGTTTTGTTCTTTAAAAGAAAAAACAATAAGTTAGGAACGTGGGAAAAATGACTTGCCCCTCTATTATGATAACACAGATACTCCATCACGCACACACCTAAAGAAAAAAGAATTTTTTTTTTCAAACATGGTAACAGTATGTCGTTGTGGAAAAAAAAGTACAAAATAAAAGAGGAATGAATATAAATTTTCTTTCATCGAATAGTATTTGTGTGGTTGAAAAGAAAATAACATAAATATGTCATTAAAAGTGACGGATGTGTGTGAATAGGAATTGCTGTATTACAACACAAATGTGCCGTAAAAAATGAAATAGGAAAAATGTGGAAATATCGCTGAGTGTTTCTATATTCAAAATGGACTTCATCGAGTAATAAATTATATTGAAACAAGGTACCTTATATGTCTGGCTAACCTAAATAATTGTTCAAAGAAATCACATTTTTATTGCAGTTGTAATGTTTTGTTTTTAAAAGAAAAATGGCTAAGTTACATCGTGTTGGGAAAACACTTTTCAAATATTAAAGATTTTCTTTGTAAATATGAATATGATTTTTTTTCAAACATGGTAAAGTTATCGTTGTAAAAGTAAAAAAAGAGGAAATGAATATGTTTTCTCTTCATCGATTCAAAATATTTGTGTGGTTGAAAAGAAAAAAAAAAAAAAAAAAAAAAAAACAAAAAAAAAAAAAAAAAAAAAAAATAAATTTAGATGGACTTCATCGATTTAAATAGAATTTGAAGTCAGCTGTTAATAAGTTTGAGAAAATAGTTTTCCAGCAATCAATGTATCGTTTGATATCGAAATAACATGCCATTCACCACCATACCATTTTTCAAATTTTCAGTAAGATGATGTATCACGATGTGGGACGAACACCGATATAGATAAATCGATTTAAGCTTCTCCACCGATCTCCGGTGTAAAGTCTTTCAGACAGCCTAACATGAACTGCGGGCTTCTGGTGACCTACCGGCTTCAGAAAAACATATTTAGATGGCTTTACGATTTAAATAGAATTTTGGAGTCAGCTGTTAATAAGCTTGAGAAAATAGTTTTCCAGCAATCAATGTATCGTTTGATATCGAAATAACATGCCATTCACCACCATACCATTTTTCAAATTTTCAGTAAGATGATGTATCACGATGTGGGACGAACACCGATATAGCTAAATCGATTTAAGCTTCTCCAGCGATCTCCGATAGAAAATCTTTATGATATCCTAACAGCAATAACGCAAGCGGTATATAACTTCCCCGAAGGTCACGTCCCCGATGTACAAACATCGTCTTTCTGATTTCCCGACTTCGATTAACACAACGTCTGCCGGTATGCATTGATCGCCGATTTATCTACATCTTGAAATCGAGGTTTTTTTTTCGATTCCGAGAGAAGAGTAATATCTTATGCACGATATAGCGTTCCGATATTTTGACCATCGTCTTTCCGATATTCTGACGTAGTGAGAGTGCATGCGCGATATAAGTAATCACCGAATTTTCTATATCATGAATTCATTTTTTCTGCTGTGAAAACACATAGATCTTATATGAAAATTTGAATAATAAGTCATAGAATAATTTGATTAAATAGTACTTAATTACCAAACATAGAGTTTCAGTACTGTCAAAAATGCAGATCTGCTCGTATTTTTCCTATTAATTCATTCTGGTACATCTCTCCTACTTGATGAAATTTACAAAAATTGGTCAATTATAACTCTGTTGTCAGCAGTCATACATAGGTTGACTTCAATTCCTTAAAATTTGAAAACTTCTCACTTAGGTCATTGCATTTTTTAAATTACTGTGTTCCCGTACACCTTCAAGCAGAAAAAGGAACAGCTGACGGTATTTTACCTTTATAATTATTTGCCTTTTTTAGTTACCCTGATCACGCACAATTGAACAAGTTGCATTTTTGACTTACTGTCTTCACGGAAACCCACGGAGAGAGAGAGAAAAAAGAAAAACACTAAATATATTTTATCCTTATAGTTAGTTACTTGCGGTTTTGAGTTACCACGATCATGCACGAATGGACAAATTCCCTCACAACTTCATCAAAGTTTCATCTATCTAGCTTGTTGAATTTTTATGTTACTATCTTTACTGACACTTCCCCACATAAAGAAAGAAGAGATAACCATTTTTTATTTAATAATTACTTGCATTTTTAAGGATTATAGTTAGTTACTTGCATTTTGAGTTATTACGACTACACACAAAGGAACAAACTCCCTCACAGCTTCGATAAAAATTTCATCCATCTTTCTAATAGAATTTTTGAGTTACTGTCTTCATTGACCCTTGCCCACATACAGAAAAAAAGAAGAAGATTATAACCATTTTTTATTTTATAATTACTTGCATTTTTAAGGATTATAGCTAGTTACTTGCATTTTGAGTTATTACGATTACACACAAAGGAGTAAATTCCCTCACGGCTTCGATAAAATTTCATTCATCTCGCTCATTGAATTTTTTAGTTACTGTCTTCACTGACACTTGCCCCCAATTAGAAATAAAAAAGAAAAGATAATCATTTTTTATTCAATAATTACTTGAATTTTTAAGGGTTATGGTTACTTACTTCCATTTTGAATTATTATTATTACACACAAAGAAACAAACGCCCCCACAGCCTCGATAAAATTTCATCCATCTTGCTTGTTGAATTTCTGAGTTACTGTCTTCACTGACACTTGCCCACAATTAGAAATAATAAAGAAGAGATAATCATTTTTTATTCAATAATTACTTGCATTTTTAAAGATTATAGTTAGTTACTTCCATTTTGAGTTATAGCGATTACACACAAAGGAACAAACTCCCTCTCAGCTTTGATAAAATTTCATTCATCTTGCTCGTTGAATTTTTGAGTTACTGTCTTCACTGACACTTCCCCACATACAGAAATAAAGAATAAGAGATAGCCATTTTTTATTCAATAATTATTTGTATTTTTAAGGATTATAGTTAGTTACTTGCATTTTGAGTTATTACGATTACACACAAAGGAACAAACTTCCAATTTCAAAAAAATTACCCATTTAGCTCGTTGTATTTTTTAGTTGTGGTTTTCACTGAGACTTGCCTATATACAAAAAGAAATAGGAAGAAGTAACCGTTCTGTATTCTTACGTTAATTGCATTTTTAAACTATGGTGATCATGCGCAAATGAACAAATACGCGACATAATTTCATCCATCTTGCTCGTTGAATTTTTGAGTACTGTCTTCACTGACATTTGCTCACAATTAGAAAGAAAGAAGAAGAGATAACCATTTTTTATTTTTGTATATAGATTGCGTTTTAGTTATAAAGATCATGCAGAAATTAAAGTTCACTTTAATGACTGCAATTACAATTTCACTATATATGATTGAGAAAGTAAAAATATGCAATAATATTTTATATGCAATAACTATACCCTCCTTATAAATTTAAAAGAACCATACAGTTAATAGCAGAAATACACTTCGAAATTCATGATATAACTGCAAGTCAGGGAATTAGCCTTACTAATCCAGACACGAGGCTCAAAAAGAACCTGATGAAATTACTGTACACATTAAGGTAAAATAACAAAACAGAATACGTCAAACACGTGTCAAATATTTAGACGTTTCCGTATAAATACAGAATATGACGAGAACTGGTTAGTTAATCAACCTTGGACAACGAAAGGGAAATAATGAACTTATAATAATAATAATTAAGAGAAAAATCTTAATTCCTGCAGGAGGGACTTGATCCTCCTTTGCTCGTCTTTGGACTGATAACCACGTATGAAAAACTAAATATTCATCTAAAATCATACCATGTTCATCTAAATTCATAATCTGTTTGCAAGTGCGGGAATTAGACTTACTAATCCAGCTACGAGTCTCAAATGAGACCCAGCGGAAATACAGTCCACCTTAAGGTAAAATAACAAAAAAGGATATCGCCAAATTAGACGTTTCCGTAAAACTACAGAAAACGACGGGGTTGGATAGTTATACAACCACGCACAATAAAGAGGAAGTAACAAACGTATAGTAATAATTAAGAGAAAAATCATAATTCATAGAGGAGGGACTTGATTCCCCTTAGCTTGTTTTCCTAGTTGTTGAGCTATCTGAGAGATGAAAAATTGAATATTCATCAAAACTCATAACATGTTCATCGAAATGCCTAATCTGTCTGCAAGTCCGGTAATTAGCCTTACTAATCCAGCTACGAGTCTCAAAAGAGACCCGGCGGAAATACCGCACACCTTAAGGTAAAATAACAAAAAGATATCGCCAAACACGTGCCAAAGTAATTAGACGTTTCCGTAAAAATACTGAAGGCGGCGGGGCTGGATAGTTATACAACCCCGCACAATGAAGAGGAAGTAAAAAACGTATAGTAATAATTAAAACAAAAATCATAATTCATAGAGGTGGGACATGATTCCCCTTAGCTTGTTTTCCCACTAGTTGCACTACCTCACGACGCATGAAAAATTAAATATTCATCAAAACTCATAACATGTTCATCGAAATTCATAATCTGTCTGCAAGTCCGGGAATTAGACTTACTAATCCAGCTACGAGTCTCAAAAGAGACCCGGCGGAAATACCGCACACCTTAAGGTAAAATAACAAAAAAAGGATATCGCCAAACACGTGCCAAAGTAATAAGACGTTTCCGTAAAATACAGAAAACTACGAAAGATTATGCAACCTGGCACAATGAAGGGGAGAAAACAAACGGCGCCTCGGGTTGCGACGGTTTCCACCCGACAAAAGAGGAACCTACTCGATTATCATTCGAAATCGGCGCTAAACACAACGACTGGGGCGGCGTTTAATACCGTGGCATTAACACCCGACAAGCCCCGTCCCCTGCAATCAAAGTCCCATTAAAGTCGAGGTACCAGGTGCTCTGGAATTAAGACGTTCTTTTGGGGGAAAGTGGGGGAAGATGGAATAATGGGAAAAAAATGAAATAAGTTGTTTTTTGTGGATGAGAGCCGCGTGTATCCAAGAGTTGGAAATAATCGACCAAATTTTTGGTTGGATGGGGAAGAATATAGAAGCGATCATTGACAGGTATATAAATATGTATGTCCGCAGAAAGTGTGCGTTTGTTTATACTTTCATGTATGTTTAATATATGAGTATATATATGTATGTGTCGTGTAAATTTTAAGGACTTGAGAAAAAAACTAAATATATTTTATCCTTATAGTTAGCTACTTACGGTTTTGAGTTACCACGATCAAGCACAAATGAACAAACTCCCTCACAATTTCAACAAAATTTCATCTATCTAGCTTGTTGAATTTTTGTGTTACTATCTTCACTGACACTTCCCCACACTTAGAAAGAAAGAAGAGATAACCATTTTTTATTCAATAATTACTTGCATTTTTAAGGATTATAGTTAGTTACTTGCATTTTGAGTTATTACGATTACACACAAAGGAACAAACGCCCTCGCAGCTTCGATAAAAATTTCATCCCTCTTGCTCGTTGAATTTTTGTGTTACTGTCCTCACTGGCACTTGCACACACTTAGAAAGAAAGAAGAGATAACCATTTTTTATTCAATAATTACTTGAATTTTTAAGGATTATAGTTAGTTACTTGCATTTTGAGTTATTACGATTACACACAAAAGAACAAACTCCCTCTCAGCTTCGACACAATTTCATCCATCTTGCTCGTTGAATTTTTGAGTACTGTCTTCACTGACATTTGCTCACAATTAGAAAGAAAGAAGAGATAACCATTTTTTATTCAATAATTACTTGCATTTTTAAGGATTATAGTTAGTTACTTGCATTTTGAGTTATTACGATTACACACAAAGGAACAAACTCCCTCTCAGCTTCGATAAAATTTAATCCATCTTGCTCGTTGAATTTTTTGAGTTTCTGTCTTCACTGACACTTGCCCACACTTAGAAAGAAAGAAGAAAAGATAACAATTTTTTATTAAATAATTACTTGAATTTCTAAGGATTATAGTTAGTTACTTGCATAGTTAATTACTTAGCAAACAAAATTGCGAATAAAAGCCAATTTTGTTATGAAGTAGCGAAAAGTTGCAGTTACTAACCAGTTCTAATCAATTACAGTCCAGTAAGATAATGACCCTGCAATCAGATGTGGAAGGAGTTTCTGGTTACGAAAAGTTTGCCGTGTAATACCACCTTTAGATGGGCACAAAATATCTACCACCTCAGATTCGGTCGTCACGATATAGAACAAGCTAATGATTCTGAATTGAAAAATCACTGGCATGACACAACCCACAATCCCGTTCGCAAATAATGTCTATCTCTTATGACCCGTTCATCAATATCGGCTAGTTTCCCATCGTGCAATAATTGCTTTCAGAACAAAAGCCTCGTTCAACAGCGGACAGGTCAGTTTATAGTCAGGGAAAACAAACCTAGCACTCAATACGACACGATCGGCCTCTCGAGATATACGATTTTGATTGACGTGTTTTCGAAAGGAACACAGTCGACAGGGAGTAATTTTTTATGAAGATATTTGTGGATTGATCATGCTTCATGCCGAGTCGTGAGAAATATGATGTGTAATCGGAAACTTTTATAATGATAGCTTCTAACCTTTTCTCCGAAACGAATTATTGGATTAAATCATTCTTTCAAGTTTAACCCAGTTTTTCTTTCGTCTGGTCTCTTTCCACCCTAACATGTCCATCTTTCAAGAAATTAATATATCAATACCACTCCCTATATATGTTTACAAATGAGTTTGAAGTAGAATATAATTGAAATGGAGTTTATTTGTATCCAAATTAAATTATTCTATGATTATATAGCACTTTTCCATGCTTATAAATATTCATTATAACAGCTCTCTTTAGTTCAAGATAAAATTTGCTCCTATTAGAAAGATGTTTTACACTCTCTTTAACAACACTCTAACTTTAAAAAAAATACTTAGTTTTGACATTTCAAGAAGTATATTTTAAGTAACATAAATATTCACCAAGAAAATTCACTAACCTGCAAGATAACTTTTGAGAAATGTATATTAGAAACTATATTTTTATATCAAATTAAAGACAAATATCTTTTTCATTCTGTAAACTGTAAAGGTATCTGATATTTTAAAATTTAAAAAATTAAACTATTAAGAAACTGAAGAAAAAAATATATCCTTTATCCTAATATAAAAATATTCTTTATCGTGATATAAAAAATATCCTTTATTATGGCATTAAAATATATCGTTGTTCTAAATAGAATAGAGGCTCTTAAAATAAAAAAAAATCTAGCTTCTAATTGATTTAAAAAATAGTTTCTAATTTATGAATTTTAAATGTTAATTTGCAGGAGAGTGCACATATATTTTTTTAGTTGCCGTATATACTACAAGAATACTCGTAGTTGCCGAACTAAGTTTATTAAACATCTAGCTTCTATTGGATTTAAAAAACAGTTTCTAATTTATCAATTTCAAATGTTATTTTGCAGGAGAGTGCACATATATTTTTGTAGTTATCGTATATACTACAAGAATACTCGTAGTTGCCGAACTAAGTTTATTAAACATCTAGCTTCTATTTGATTTAAAAAAGTTTCTAATTTATCAATTTCAAATGTTATTTTGCAGCAAAGTACACATACATTTTTTAGTTGTCGTATATACTACAAGAATACTCGTAGTTTACGAACTAAGCTTATTAAACATCTAGCTTCTATTTCATTTAAAAAAAAACAGTTTCTAATTTATGAATTTTAAATTTTATTTTGCAGGAGAGTGCACATATATTTTTTTAGTTATCGTATATACTACAAGAATCCTCTTATCTGTCGAACTAAGTTTATTAGACATCTATCTTTAGCTTCTATCTAATTTAAAATATAGTTTCTAATTTATGAATTTTAAATGTTACTTTGCAGGAAAGTGCACATATATTTTTTTTAGGTGGCGTATATACTACAAAGATACTCGTAGTTGCTGAACTAAGTTTATTAAACATCTAGCTTCTATTTTGTTTAAAAAACAGTTTCTAATTTATTAAATTCAAATGTTATTTTGCAGGAAATTGCACATATATTTATTTAGTTGTCGTATATACTATAAGAATACACGTAGTCTAGCTTCTATTCGATATAAAAAATAGTTTCTATTTTATGAATATCAAATGTTATTTTCCAGCAGAGAGTACATATATTTTTTTTAATTAGCGTATATACTACTAGAATACTCGTAGTTGCCCAACTAAGTTACTAAGTTCATTACACACACATTTTTATATATATATATATATATATATATATATATATATATATATATATATATATATATATATATATACATACAGTCAAACCTGTCTATCTCGAATCTCTTGGGAGTAAATAAAAAATTCGAGATAAACAGGTTTCGAGATACACAGGTTTTATGAAAATAGACTTAGAAAATTTCTTTACACAATACAAAAGATTGAAAATTTGAAGTACTTTTAGTTTTATTTACACACCTTACATAAAGTAATTCGTTAGGAGTTCTTGATGCAAAACTTTTTTAGACTGGACAATTTTTTGTAGTTTTTACACAGTGGCGAAACAACCCTTATCATTATTTTATTGGGATTCAAAAAAATTCTTAGGGTTTCAATGACTTTTTCTGCTTTTTTTGGAGTAACAACTCTTTCTACATCGATGTCGTTCTCTTTGTCATGATCCTCTTCATCATCAGAAGTTCCCAAAACGTTTTCTAATATTTCGGAATCAGTTAATAATGTTCCGTTCGTTACCACTGATTTATCTATTTCTATAAAATCTTTAAATGAAGTGTCACTATTCAGTTTCTGTCTGGTAATTATACATTCCTTCGGGTTTTCATCAGTTTCTTCGCCCGGTTGCTCTTCGGTTATTTTAGATGATGTTCTCAGACTGTGCATTTTTAGTACAATTCCCACCCAGTCCCTGACCAAATAACCCCCCGAGAGAGAAAACTAGAAGTGTATTTCCTAGAAATGGGAACTTGTGCGGTTGTCAACGCAATAAGGCTCTAAACTGGAATGTTGTGTTTCTTAAAAAAATTCGAGATAGACAGGTTTGACTGTGTATATATATATATATATATATATGTATATATATGTATATATATGTATGTATTTATATATTTATATATGTATATATATGTATATATATGTATATATGTATGTATATATGTATGTATATATGTACATATATATATATATATATATATATATATATATATATATATATATATATATATATATATGTATATATATATATATATATATATATATATATATATATATATATATATATATATATATATATATATATATATTGTAACGTACTGGAAATAAAGTAGGCGAGGCCTTCAAGGAAACAGGCTAGAAATTTAGGTATTCTTGACTAAATATTTTATTCAATAGAATAAACTATGTATAGATATGTACAAATTCAAAAAATGATAACATTCAGGGATCTCGTACAGAGATAATATGCACATACAAGGATGCGTGGGATACCGGAACAGTATGGCTAGGGCTTTAAAACACAATAGCTGGAAACTAATTAGTGCCGGGACTAATGTTGACACGATCACTCCGTCTGTCGATTAGCGCGGTTGGCTTTCACAGCAGGTTCGGAGGTTCCGAGTGCGTGTCACGCTGGGATTCGTGAAGAAAACACAGGATGCAAGTCGATCCAAAATTAGAGTGCAAAGTCACTCTCGGCTGACTACTTCTATGCAAGAAGTTAACTATCAATCAGTAGATAACAGGGAAAGAATTCCCAAGTCGAATGTTCGACTATCTAGCAACGGAGACGCTGGCGGTCTCTAAAAAAAACAAACTCCAGACACGGAGATACGAGCGGTCCTCGATCGACCAGGCTCTAGCAGGTAGAAGCCTCGAGAGAAGAACAAAAAGCTAAAAAGCCCCCGTTCTAGTCCGGTCCTTTTCTTTTATACCCAGCACTCGCCTCACTTCTCGGTCCTTCGAGAAACTTCCCGAGCCAGGGTGACGCAATCTTGCGGTCACTCCCAAGTCTCCGATCAGCTGTCCTCTTTCCAGATGTGGCAGTTCTCAGATGCATCAACTTAACCAATTTAATGGCCTTTTTGTAACCGCTAATGGGCGGCAAGGTGCACTCAATTATGTACACAGTAAAGTCCCATTCAACAGGTTACAATGGCCAGACGTATTGGAGCCGGCACAGAACAGTTTTCAATTACGGTGTTTAGACCACCTGGTTCTATTATAGGCTAATCGTGAGTCCACGACGAAAGGTCACCTTTTGGGCTCCTTGTTCGTTTTGGGGTCATGTAACGGATCGTTACAATATATATATATATATATATATATATATATATATATATATATATATATATATACCGCAAAAATGTTGTAGCATTGATATAATAATTCAGTGAGATATAAGAAAATCAAATACTGTCTAAAAATGTGCACTTTCATCTGTCGAGATATCCCTACTCCCTTTAAATAAAAACAGAGAAAAAGTGCTGAAAATCCCCTATATTTGTGATAATAATAAAAAAAAAGATATGATAAAGCGAAAAACAAGAAAAAAATCTTCCCTTTATAGTTGCTTACAGGTCATGAGTTCCTTTAAAGCTCTAACGTGCTTTCTTTAATTCCACGTTTGAAGTTTATATTCGAAACAAAACCTTTCATTGCTAAACATCAACCTACCTACAGCACAGGAGTCTTTTGACAACTTTAAAAAAATGATTAGTAATATTTATTTTTGCCACTATGAGACTGGAGTTCCTGTTGGAAGTCTTTTTTTCCATTTTACAGGAGACTGCCCCGAGATCAGTATCTCACTAGATAAATGATCCCATTGAGTCACTTTATCCTAGCGAACATGTGTGATTATCTTTTAAATGCGTGGACAAGCGTCGAAATCGCGAGAATAAATGGTTACGAGGAATGACTGAATTACAAAAGGAGTCCTCTCGTTTATGAATTCTTGTTTTGAATTCAAAACAGCCCGATTCCCGATAAATTTACAGAGCAATTATGAAGAGCTGTCGTTGCTCAAGAGATAAATTTTCCCCGCTAGGATAGTGTTTAGGAACAAAGCGCCGAAAACAGGCTTGCGTCATGGCAGAAGTCAGTGTAAACAAAGACAAAATGTAGATTGTTATCGGAAGGCGCTATTTATCAAATAGGCAGATAATTGGATCAATACTGTCCATCAAAATGCTCTCGGTGATTCAAAGGAAGGGTGTAGTAAGGGTGTCATGATAGTAGTCAGTGTAAACAAAGACAGAACGTAGATTGCTATCGGAATGCGTTATTTATCAAATAGGAAGATCCATTGGATCAATATGTCCGTCAAAATTGCTCTCGATTCAAAACAAGGGTGTAGTAAGGCTGTCATGACAGTAGTCAGTGTAAACAGAGACAGAATGTAGATTGTTATAAGAATGCGCTATTTATCAAATAGGCAGATCCATTGGATCAATAATGTCCATCAAAATTGCTCTCGATTCAAAACAAGGGTTTAGTAAGGGTGTCATGACAGTAGTCAGTGTAAACAAAGACAGAATGTAGATTGTCATCGAAATGTGCTATTTACCAAATAGGCAGATCCATTGGATTGAAGAACCTTCTTCAGGATCAATAATGTCCATCAAAATGGCTGTCGGTGATTCAAAACAAGGGTGTAGTAAGGGTGTCATGACAGTAGTCAGTGTAAACAAAGACAGTATGTAGATTGTTATCAGGAGGAGCTATTTATCAAATAGGCAGCTAATTGGATCAATACTGTCCATCAAAATGCTCTTGGTGATTTAAAGGAAGGTTGTAGTAAGGGTGTCATAACAGTAGTCAGTGTAAACAAAGACAAAATGTAGATTGTTATCGGAATGCGCTATTTATCAAATAGGCAGATCCATTGGATCAATGATGTCCATCAAAATGGCTTTCGGTGATTTAAAGGAAGGTTGTAGTAAGGGTGTCATAACAGTAGTCAGTGTAAACAAAGACAGAATGTAGATTGTCATCGGAATGCGCTATTTATCAAATAGGCAGATCCATTGGATCAATAATGTCCTTCAAAATGGCTCTCGATTCAAAGCAAGGGTGTAGAAAAAGTGTCATGACAGTAGTCAGTGTAAACAAATACAAAATGTAGATTGTTATAGGAATGCGCTCTTTATCAAATAGGTAGATTTATTGAATCAATAATGTCCATCAAATTGGCTCTCGATTCAAAGCAAGGGTGTAGAAAGGATGTCATGACAGTAGTTACTGTAAACAAAGACAAAATGTAGATTGTTATCGGAATGCGCTATTTATCAAGTAGGCAAATCAATAGGATCAATGTTGTCCATCAAACTAGCTCACGGTAATTTAAAGCAAGGGTGTAAAACATGCGTTTAGCGACGAGTATTTCTTCGGACTGCCCAGTAAAACAGTATGCAGAAAAATATTCATACACGATTTTATGATTCATTATTGAATTTAAAATTTTTACAACGCTGTTTGTCATTTTTATCTTTCCATTTCTAGGTTGGTAATGTGTCCCACGGTTAAGCGCTAACTATGTCTGACTGTTTTTATATACTATACGGAAAATTTTCTAACAAAGAGGTAATGGAAAATGTTATTACACGTATAAAGCGACTGGTCTTCTGTCTTATGCAGTGAATATGAAATTTAAAATATCTACAAAGTTCTTTGTAATCTCAATTTTTTCCAGTTCTAGGATTGTTAAGTCTCACATGAACACTCGCTAATTATGAGCATTGATTTTAATATACTATATGGTAATTCGCTAACAAAGCGGTAGTGGAAAATGTTATTATCGCTTAACCCGACTGGCTTCTTTCTTATTCCATGAATATTATTTTAATTATCTGATTGAGTTAGAAATCATCTCGGAAATTTTGTCCTTGATAATAGCTCCATTCAGTCTTGTGACTAGAACTGTAATGAATTTCATTTCTTTATTCTAAATAAATAAAACAACTATTATAATACACACAAATTTAGATTGAGATGAAGAGTGAAACAGTGGGTTGTAACCACTAACACAAGTGAAATTCTAATAATTTTATTCCACATTTTTAGTATATGTGTAATATATCAAAATTATACTTAAAATATCTCTTAAAAGTTCTCCTCTTCCCTTTCTCAGTCTAGCATATCTATTTTCCCAGCCATAAAATGTCGGAATTAAAAGAAGTGTTCGTGACTTAACCCCTTCCCTGTTTTGCCCGTACGCCGTACGGACACAGCTTTCAGGCCTTTACTGATTTGCCCGTACGGCGTACGGGCAATCTGATTTCTATTTCGCTTGCACTGTTTCGGCTGTTATTTTTTTTCCAGTTTTAGTAATAAATTATTCGTATAGTAATTTATTCGTCCAGTAAATGATGGTTTGCAGTTTAAAACCCCTGAGAATTTTCTCGGGGTGTCTTAGGGGTTTTATACAAAATGCTTACATTGGTTTCCTGATCTAGATTACGCTTCCTTACATATATAGAATAAAATTCTTCAACACTCAAATAGTTAAAATCTCAATTTTTCATCTCTCTCAACACAATTTCATCTCAATGTTGTGTTCAAGACTTATCGGACATATCACTACTGGAAAAGTTAAATGAAAAGATTTTCTTTATCTCTGCTTGCGATCAGATTGGTTTGATCACCTGCGTGATCTTTCTTCTTTCTGATCTCCCCATAAGCTTAAATAATGTATAATTTTTGGTGAGATAACCTTTAGGTCAGATGTCCTGACTGAGAAGCTGTCATTGGTCCTGTTTTTCATCAGCAATGAGCATGACCTTTTACAATGTTAGTAGCTTAGATTAGAAACTAGCGTCTGTAAAACAATACTGTAGTGTATATCTTGTGGTACAGAACACAATCCTTGTATTCATTTCACTTTCCCCTGTATGAATTGAAGGGAAACTACTACAGTTGTCAAAACATGCGACCTCTAACTTTTGATGCATGGCGAAAATGTTAATAATGGCGAGTGTTAATAAGTCAAAGCTTCATTCCGTTCCCAGCAAACTGCACATTTAAATGCCACATTGCAACTCCCTTCTTGCACAATCGCTTTCTCCAAATACCGAAATACTCATCGACATGGGAGAAATGTCAGGTTTGGTTTGGTTTGGAGCGCTACGGTCTAATTTTTGCAACACGAGGGCTAATGAGACCGGGACCTACTGCTTAAAGCCGATTCCGAACGGCTACGAATATCCATGCCATAGTGGGATTCGAACCCACGAACTCTGGTACCGAAGGCCAGCACTCTAACCAATCGGCCATCGTTCGGCGAAATGTCAGATATTCCGCTCTAATAGCAGGAACAATGCCAATTAGTGATGAGTTTTGCTTTGTCTAAGTTTCATAAATTGATAACCTACGTAATAAAGACAAAATTTCCAAAAATTTACTAATCTGATCCTTCGTCTTATTTTCAGTGGATTACCTGACCTCTTATGTAAAATAAGTTTTAAGCCTCCGCCCTCCCTTTCGCGAGTATTACGCCTGGTACCATAAAAATCGGAGTAGTCTTTGTACACGGACATACTACATGTGTTGTGATCAGGGTTGGCATGATTTAAATCATGATTTAAATCAGTTGATTTTTTTTTAAATCATTGATTTAAATCATTTTTTTTTCACTTCTCTACATTTTCACCTACATTCGAAAGACAAAAGAACTGGGAATCAGTCAGCACAGAAATACCAATAAGTATATAAGTGTGAATAGACAGTATGTTTTCTAAGAATTTAGGGGTTGTTATCAGAAAGTATGGAGTAGGGGTAGGTTCGACTAGTTATGACTAGTGGAATTTATTTTATGTAATCGGGGGTAAAGAGAGTATCACAGAACTTGAAATACAGTTTGTCTTCCAAATAGCAACAGCCGTTACATTATCTGCTAGAATGGAAAGACAGTTTTCTTCTTTTGGTATTTTTCATTCTAACCTTCGTAACCAACTAGGAGTAAATAAAACATCAAAGCTAGTGTTTTTATTGAAACAGTTAAACCCATAATTCATTACTTAAAAAATATTGAAATAATTGCGAATTTTTTTTTTAATAAATAGTTTGCATTAAATGAATATTTAATTTGTTCTTTAAATTTACATCTTATTGAATTTGCACCATCCAATTACAAAATAATGAAATATATTTAGATTAAAATTTATGCATTTAATTTTAGGTAATCGGTGTGTAGAATATACTAGATAGATAAGTTGTTACTTATAACAAGCTATTCCATGTATATTGCAAAAAAAATATAAAAACACAACAATAATTAAAATTAGAATTCAGAAAAAAATCAAATAAATCTGATTTAAATAAATTCGATTTTTTTTATTTTTTTAAAAAAATTATGATTTTTTTCCAACCCTGGTTGTGATATCATCAGGGCCGTAGCCAGAAATTACTTTCGGAGGGGGACCAAGGGAGAAAGATATCTATATTTCTGAATTGTACTTCAGTTGATGAAAGGGAATGTACTATATTTCCCGAATACAGTCCCGGAAATACAGTGCTGTATTTCCGGCCAGCGGCCCAGCAAGACTTACGGTCTCATCGGTTTTTTTTAAGAGAATAACAGTTTATGTTCATGAACAGCTAGACAGACGGTACATACACACACAAACGTGGGACATTGTGTATCTATAAAATGGTCTTTCAAAATTTTGGGAGGGGGAGTAGTCCCTCAAATCTCCCCCCCCCTGCCTACGGCCTTATCAACAGTCACAGGATCGCAGGATGGATGGGCGAACGGTGTTGCCTAGGCCGGGCCCTCTAACACCGCAAAACTATTGCACAGACAGAAAAAAACAGAACAGCGGTGAAACTAATGTAGAAGAGGGGAAATATTACATGGAGAGAAAAGTTGAACTAAAGTTCAAAAGAAGGGATAGACGCTCTTTCGAGTCGTCAGTAGCTTTTAGTTTGTTAGAGAGATTTTTGAGAGAGTTGATTAAAGTCGAAATATTCTCAAAACCGAGAAGATTTTTAATTTCTACGATGATTTTAGTTAGGCTAGCAAGTTCGCTGATACTAGTAGCATTATTATTATTAACTATCTCGTTAGGAGTAGGCTCACAGTTGACTGAAGGCAGGGCCGTAGGTAAGGGGAGGGATTTAGGGGATTGATCCCCCTCAGAAATTTTAAAATACCGTTTCAGGGAAAGAAAATAGACCACATGTGTCATCTGCCTAGCTGTGCATAGACAAAAGTGGGCTTAGAACAGTGACATTGAGTTAAGGAGTAGGTGCAAATTGGATTCGACTTGTAAGAACAGATTGACTAGCACTTTTGGCAACTCATCACAATTTTATTTTTTACAATTGGAAGAAATTGTGAAAACTTTTTGGCGAAAATTTAAAAAAAAAAGCATATTTTATATTATAAAGTAAAAATTTGAACATTTTCATTTTCTTTCGAAATTATTCTGTTTCTTTAGTTATACTTCTGTTTTATAAAAATTGAAATTTAATACCATGTATAGTTTATATATTTTCAATGTTAATTTTACTATTAATTCATTGTGTAGTTACTACATGATTCATTCAAGGCTAAAAATTTGTTCATTATATCATTTTTTAATCATTTTGATATTTTAAAATCCCATTGTATTATGATACTAATTAGCAGTATACATACATAAGAAAACCTGTAGTTTTATTGAAGTATCCTTCACAAAAAAACAATGTCCCCCTCTGAAAATAATTTCTGGCTACGGCCCTGACTGAAGGGTTTGTAGCCGTATTATTAACCTTTTGAGGACGGGTGGTTGATATTTCAACCAAGTGGATTACGAATCAAAAGTACGGACCTAGTCAAGATATGCACCAAGCATTTTCTTCTCCTATGTTTCATTGTTCATCTTGGATCATAGTTCATAGTGCATATGGCAGCGTCGTTCTTATTATTAATTTTAATTATTAGTCCTACTTTCGAAAGAATACTTTAACAAACTGATAGAATATACTAACTTAACAAAATCTCGTCTTAATCTACACGGATATGGGGAAAACTCCAGTCGTGAAAAGGTTAAGCTTATTATTTTTGGTTGCAAAAGCATAAGATTTAGTACTATTTGGGGCAGTCAGAGCAGGATTAAAAGTTACGTTAGAATTGTGATTGGGGGAGGTTATGGATTTATTTTTATTTATTTTGGGAAATTTTTCGCAGCCTTTGTAACTGGCAGGGTGTTGACCGTTGCAGTTGCAACATTTTATGAAATCTGAATCTCCACGTACTAGGGGGAACACTTGTGATCCCCTAGTACCTGGGCTTAAACACTTGTGAGATGTAGAACGTAG
>CM063499.1:67753557-67758557 GCA_032207245.1 Pardosa pseudoannulata
TATAATTTATAAATTATAAATTTATCGTTTTAAATACATTAATAAATAATTTGTTTCGTTTTATTTTTCTTTATTTACATGAGTGGAAAAATAAATGTCAGTTTCACATGCAATAGAAAAGTGTAGGATTAGTAGAATATAAATACTTAAATATTTTCAAATTTATTTTTATTTTGATATAGAAATTACGAATATATAATAGCATTTCAGTACGAGAGTGATATAAATTATTGTTTTGCAATTTTATAAATTTATAAATGAGAGACTAGATTTTTTTATATCAATTATAAGCTAATTATCAATTTTTAGAGACTAGATTTTTTTTATATCAAATAGAAGTTATTTGTCAATTTTTTGAAACTATTTTTTTATATCAAATAGAAGCTAATTATCAATTTTTAGAGACTATTTTTTTATATCAAATAGAAGCTAATTATCAATTTTTAGAGACTATTTTTGATATCAAATAAAAGATAATTATCAATTTTTAGAGACTACTTTTTATATCAAATATAAGCTAATTATCAATTTTTAGAGACTAGTTTTTTGTATATCAAATAGAAGCTAATTATCAATTTTTAGAGACTAGTTTTTTGTATACCAAATAGAAGCTAATTATCAATTTTTAGAGACTAGTTTTTTTATATCAAATAAAAGCTAATTATCAATTTTATTTTATGAACCTCAATCATATTAATACAAACAATATATTTTATTTTAAAAAATGATAAAAATTAATTTGTTTTAAATTTTTATAATAATTTTTTAGGTTGCTATTTTTTTATCTAAAATTGTTTGGTTTGGAACGCTATAGTCCACTAATTTGTTCCACAAAGGCTAAGGAGACTGGGACCTACTGCTTAAAGCCGATTCCAAAAGTCTAAGAACATCCATGCCAAGAGCGGGGTTTGAAGCCACGAACTCCGGTTCCGAAGAACAGCGCCTTACTCATTCGGCCATCGTTCGGCTTTTACAGTGCCATATACATTTAAAGTTTCAGGCTTACAGTTTAACAATACTTCACTAAGATCCCTCGCCTAAGAAAGCAGGGAATGGAAAAGCAGACTAAGGCCTTATATAGCATTAGGCAAGAATGATGATATTAATGATTCAGGGTAGATCATATATTAATTTTCATCAATTAAAAAATGCTTTTTTGAATCAAGTATTTGAAATAAAATCCGGTAGAGTTAAACAGTTTGTACAAACTTAAAGTTTCTTCGAATTTCTCAAGTGGGTCAACAGATAACAATCAAATCTTAGATGTCACTTCTACTTTGACTTCATTAGCTTACGATTCCAATACATAAGGCATAGAAACAAATTAATTTTCTAGTATTTCCTTTTTTAAAAACTCGTGTCATGCCTCGTTGATAATTCAGATTTAACGCTCACTTAAGTTTTCCACGCTATTTTAAGAAACTAGACTTGCGTCCCATTGATTTAAGAGGGGTATTTTTTTTCTTTTAATTGCACATCGAGCTGACGTAATTTACAGCGTTTGTTACAGATAATAGCTCCTTGGTACACAACTTATCGTTATCTATTACTTTTAGCGGTATTAAGATTTACTCTCGTTTCCGGATTTAGTTATGTTAGACGGCATATTTTATCTTTTACAACCGATTTGATGAGAATTCAGGAATTTATAAAAACAAACCATTATATATATATATATATATATATATATATATATATATGTGTGTGTGTGTGTGTGTGTGTGTGTGTGTGTGAATGTATGTATGTATATATGTATGCATATATATATATATATATATACATATATATATATACATATATATATATATATATATATATATATATATACATATATATATATATATATATATATATATATATATGTGTGTGTGTGTGTGTGTGTGTGTGTAAGGAAAATTCTCAGGGGTTTGAAAACTTAAATCAAGGGTAAAAATTTCCGCATCATTTTCCAATCCCCTTTTTAACCCCTAACCTAAATTGACCACTGGGGCTACAGGTTACGCCCTCAGAGAAGGGGCCTGGCCAATTATAAACCTACATGGCCCTAGTGGACAATTTAGGAAATTTCCAAATAAAAAGGAGATACACGCTGTCGGAGACAGATTTTTCTAGAGATATTTTCCCACAGATGTTAACCCAGGTGTTGTGCATACAACTTCATGATAGCTGACCCTTCAGTTTGTCCCTATGATGAAGTTTGAACTCGTCCTTCAACGTTATCTTAATAAAGGCCTTTAGCTAAAACGGTATTATCATTTTTATTGCCATGACTGCAACCCCCATCGAGAAGTCAGTCTCATTACATATATATATATATATATATATATATATATATATATATATATATATATATATATATATATATATATATATATATATATATATATATATATATACATATATATATATATATACATATATATATACATATATATATATATATAATATATACATATATATATATGTGTATCTATATATGTGTATATACATATAATATAAATATATATATATATATATTATTTGCCTTTATGCACATATATATGTATGTATGTATATATATAAAGCATTTAACTTTTAAAAAACTGTATTACAAACTGTATACTTCAAAGAATTTTAAAGAAGTTTCATAAGAAACTTGCATGGTTGCAAACTAGGGCGCATTTAGAAAAATTAAATAGAGCATACTTTGTTTTAGATGATAATTTTTATACTGATATTAGTATTTTGTGCTATTATAAAAAGTATTTAAAAAGAATTGCGTTAGTAAAGAGAGAAATACAGAGCAAAATGTTTTTTCTTGTATTCACTTTCGTAATACGTCTAAGACATTCAATCTTGTATTAGCAATTGTGAAAGAAACTGAACCAATTTTGATTCCACGTATGAGACGTAGATCATTCATGCCCAACCCGCTGTCCATGAGCTGAATGCGGTCCGTTTAAAAACTTTTTGCCGTCCAACTGAAGTTTTCAACTGTCTATATATTGGGTTGTTCGGAAAGTCATTTCGTTTTTTTTTGGGGGGGAACATGAAAGACAGTTTTCGTATAATGAATAAATATTTTATTAAATTATATATTGGCCATTCTGGTCCAACACCTTTTGCCATCTTTCTGGTAGTAGCATAATTCCACGCTCATAAAATTTTTGGTCTTTGCTGGCAAAAAACTGATCGAGGTGGTTTTTGACCTCCTCATTTGAGGTGCAGGTTTTACCGTCTAAAAATTTTTGGAATGACCGAAACAAATAATAATCCGATGGTGCCTGGTCTGGAGAATTTGGTGGGTGTGGTATTGTATCCCATTTAAGCTGTAAAAGCTTTTGGTGAGTGACCAAACTTGTGTGAGGTTTCGCGTTGTCTTGGTGAAACAGTACACCTTTCCTGTTGATTAGTTCTGACCTTTTCTGTTGAAGTTCATCATTCATTTTGTCCAGCTGATGACAGTAGACTTCCGAATTAATCGTTGTGTTATCCGGTAAAAGCTTAAAAACAACGATTCCTTTAAAATCCCACCAAACAGACAGCATCACCTTTTTTGGTGAATATCGACTTTGGAAATGGTTTGAGCCGGTCCATCTTTTTTACTCCATGACCTCTTGCGTTTGACGTTGTTGTATATAACCCATTTTTTGTCCCCAGTGATGATGTGCTTCAAAAACGGATCATTTTCGTGACGTTTGAGAAGCGAATCGCAGACGTCAATGCGGCGACACAGATTTCTCTCTGTGAGAATATAGGGAACCCATACATCGAGCTTCGAGGATAATACCAGGCCTTTCAAGTGGTCATAAACTGTTGAATTTGATAAATTTAACCTCAATCTGATCTCACGTGTTGTTATTCGCCGGTTCGCATCAACTAATGCCTTTATCGCGTCTTTATCAGCTTCCACCGGACTTCCCGAACATGGTGCAGCTTCGACATCAAAATTGCCGGATCGAAATTTAGCGAACCAGTTCTGGCACTGGCGTACTGTCAACACACCTTTTCCATACACATCGGTCAATTTCTTTCTGTCTTGAACAGCATTTTTACCATTTCTGTAGTAAAGCAGTAAGATATGTCAATAATGCTGCTTATCGCTCTCCATATTTAAGAGGGTACCAACCAAAAACTACTGCGTAGAATTAATTGGAATTTTTCACACACAAGCCTTGCTATATGAGCTATCAAAGCATATAAAAATTATACGGCTTAAATGTGAAGTTGGGTGAAAAAAAATACAATTAAATCCTCTGAGGGAAAAAACGAAATTACTTTCCGAACAACCCAATAGTTTTAGTCATTTTGACTATATACAGTTGAAACATTGTATTAGAATAGAACATAGAAACATAGAATAGTAAGAACAAAGTGTCGCAGCAGGTTGCTTGATAAAACCATGACCAATCAGCTAAGATGCGCGTCGATTAGATTATCCGTTGATATTAACAAAATCTTAGTTAATAATTCAGTGTATAACATTAAAGTGAATAATGTCGACAGGTTCTCCCCACCCACTTAAGCTTTTGCATCCATAAACTTCTTCAGTTGGATGTGGGTGTGGGTCATTTAAGTCCGACCAGTCAGTGGAAGTTGTATGGAAAGAAAGTTATAAATTATATTTATGGATATTGTGAAGTTATCATTAATTGTAAAGGATAAATAAATTCATACTAGAATAATTTCATACCGAAGATAAATTTCCAAATTTAAGATGATTGGCAGCGGGCATTATATCAGCATTTGGAACTACTTATCTCTGCGAATCATTTTTTTTCAAATTAAACCTGGTAAAAACAAAATGTCGCAGCAGGTTGATTGATAAAAACATAACCAATCAACTACGATGCGCTTCGACTACTTTATCCGTTGATATTAACAAAATCTCTAGTGAAATACAAAAACAAGTCTCACATTGATTTTAAAATAATACATGTGGTAGTGCTTGTGAGTAAAATACAATATATATTTATAGTATAAATATAATAGTAATATTTTAACCCTCATGATTAGGGAGG
>CM063499.1:67763557-67766057 GCA_032207245.1 Pardosa pseudoannulata
ATTATTCAATTTTTTTTATAAATCAATTACAAGTGAATTAGTTTCTTGACTATTCACCCCCAATCAAAATTATGCTGAAGAACCAAAAATGAAACATTAGATGCTACCTTTATTAGCAATACTAAAGGAGTATCGAAGATAAAAGCTTTTCTATAAAATTAATATTATGTTTTTATTTTCCATTTTTTATTAAATTATTTTTTTTTTTTGAAATTAGTTATTACTATTCACACCCCAAGTCAAATTATGCTGAAGAACCAGAAAATAAACATTTTACCCTTTTTACAAACTAAGTAGTATTGAAGATTAAAATTCTATAAAAATATTATTCAATTATTTTTTTATTATTATTTTTTTATAAATCAATTTCAAGTGAATTAGTTTCTTGACTATTCACCCCCAATCAAAATTATGCTGAAGAACCAAAAATGAAACATTAGATGCTACCTTTATTAGCAATACTAAAGGAGTATCGAAGATAAAAGCTTTTCTATAAAAATATTATTTTCAAATTATTTTTTTATTATTCAATTTTTTTATTATTCAATTTTTTTTATAAATCAATTTCAAGTGAATTAGTTTCTTGACTATTCACACCCAATCAAAATTATGCTGAAGAACCAAAAATGAAACATTAGATGCTACCTTTATTAGCAATACTAAAGGAGTATTGAAGATAAAAGCTTTTCTATAAAAATATTATTTTCAAATTATTTTTTTATTATTCAATTTTTTTTATAAATCAATTTCAAGTGAATTAGTTTCTTGACTATTCACCCCCCAATCAAAATTATGCTGAAGAACCAAAAATGAAACATTAGATGCTACCTTTATTAGCAATACTAAAGGAGTATTGAAGATAAAAGCTTTTCTATAAAAATATTATTTTCAAATTATTTTTTTATTATTCAATTTTTTTTATAAATCAATTTCAAGTGAATTAGTTTCTTGACTATTCACCCCCAATCAAAATTATGCTGAAGAACCAAAAATGAAACATTAGATGCTACCTTTATTAGCAATACTAAAGGAGTATTGAAGATAAAAGCTTTTCTATAAAAATATTATTTTCAAATTATTTTTTTATTATTCAATTTTTTTTATAAATCAATTTCAAGTGAATTAGTTTCTTGACTATTCACCCCCAATCAAAATTATGCTGAAGAACCAAAAATGAAACATTAGATGCTACCTTTATTAGCAATACTAAAGGAGTATTGAAGATAAAAGCTTTTCTATAAAAATATTATTTTCAAATTATTTTTTTATTATTCAATTTTTTTTATAAATCAATTTCAAGTGAATTAGTTTCTTGACTATTCACCCCCAATCAAAATTATGCTGAAGAACCAAAAATGAAACATTAGATGCTACCTTTATTAGCAATACTAAAGGAGTATTGAAGATAAAAGCTTTTCTATAAAAATATTATTTTCAAATTATTTTTTTATTATTCAATTATTTTTTATAAATCAATTTCAAGTGAATTAGTTTCTTGACTATTCACCCCCAATCAAAATTATGCTGAAGAACCAAAAATGAAACATTAGATGCTACCTTTATTAGCAATACTAAAGGAGTATTGAAGATAAAAGCTTTTCTATAAAAATATTATTTTCAAATTATTTTTTTATTATTCAATTTTTTTATTATTCAATTATTTTTTATAAATCAATTTCAAGTGAATTAGTTTCTTGACTATTCACCCCCAATCAAAATTATGCTGAAGAACCAAAAATGAAACATTAGATGCTACCTTTATTAGCAATACTAAAGGAGTATTGAAGATAAAAGCTTTTCTATAAAAATATTATTTTCAAATTATTTTTTTATTATTCAATTTTTTTATTATTCAATTATTTTTTATAAATCAATTTCAAGTGAATTAGTTTCTTGACTATTCACCCCCAATCAAAATTATGCTGAAGAACCAAAAATGAAACATTAGATGCTACCTTTATTAGCAATACTAAAGGAGTATTGAAGATAAAAGCTTTTCTATAAAAATATTATTTTCAAATTATTTTTTTATTATTCAATTTTTTTTATAAATCAATTTCAAGTGAATTAGTTTCTTGACTATTCACCCCCAATCAAAATTATGCTGAAGAACCAAAAATGAAACATTAGATGCTACCTTTATTAGCAATACTAAAGGAGTATTGAAGATAAAAGCTTTTCTATAAAAATATTATTTTCAAATTATTTTTTTATTATTCAATTTTTTTATTATTCAATTATTTTTTATAAATCAATTTCAAGTGAATTAGTTTCTTGACTATTCACCCCCAATCAAAATTATGCTGAAGAACCAAAAATGAAACATTAGATGCTACCTTTATTAGCAATACTAAAGGAGTATTGAAGATAAAAGCTTTTCTATAAAAATATTATTTTCAAATTATTTTTTTATTATTCAATTATTTTTTATAAATCAATTTCAAGTGAATTAGTTTCTTGACTATTCACCCCCAATCAAAATTATGCTGAAGAACCAAAA
>CM063499.1:67771057-67788557 GCA_032207245.1 Pardosa pseudoannulata
GAACTAGGTCACAGCTTTCGGAAGTTTATTGTTTATATTACCAATATTTCCAATTTCTTTTTTCTAAGTTAAATCAAGAAAATCGAGGGTAAATATTCAAAAAGAAAAACTTGTTCTCGTTTAGTCCTTGGTATAAATAATTTGTTTATATCACAAAGAATGTTTTTTTTTTCTTCTTGCACAAAACAAATTCTAAATTTTTCAACTGTCCAGCAGACGATAATGTTTGAGTTATTTTACAGATTTATGTACAGGAGCGAATGTTCTATGACACATGTAGAAGACTAAAAAATAGCTGCGCATAAAGATTTGGCAGAGAACAACATCGGTTTTTCAGGTTCCAGGATCCGAAGGCTTCTTCGGGAATAGAGCAAAAACATTCGAACGACCCTCCGGCGCCTGCGAAGATCCACTTGCATAAACACTGGCTGGCCGCTGAAACAGCACTGCCCGCTATCAGACCGAATCAAACATGGCGGCGACTCGGGGTCACAAGTTCAACTCCTCCAAAACCGCAAGTGTCATCTTGCCGCGGAATGATGTCACTTGACATCACAAAAGAGGACGTTCAGACACTTATCCGGCGTACTTTGCACTCCACTTCTGAGGGACGCATCCGCGCTTGCGTTCTGCCTGCGTTCCCGGCCGACGCGAGAGCTACTGCGACCAATGAGGGCGGGAGCTTTGGGTCGTCGAGGCGGGTTCTCTAGGTGAAACCCCGCCCCACCACTGCTATGAGTGGTTAGAAGGAGTTGACCACGCCCATGTAAAGGCGGCGCTTTCAAAAAATTGTGGACGAGTCGGAGCGAAATTAAGAGATATGATCAGCTAATGAATGAAGTGTAAATTAATTACGGCTCTGAAAAAAAGGGAGATTTTTACTCATTTTTATTTTTTGTTATCGGACTGTCAGATTTTACGCTTTGCACCATATATTTGCGGTCGCTTTATCTTAACGTTTAACGACAGGAATTTAAGTGCCTTATCGAAGGTCGTTTAGATTCTTTTTTATTATTTTGTTTCTTTATTCCCCCTTTTACAGTGCGTCGTTAATTTTTGAGCAATGAAATCAGCTCAGCAGTTTTCCAAGGCTTTGTGTTAATATTTGTGAAAGATGTTTACAGCGTAGGTGGTGTGGAAGTCAGGAATTAATGGGGTGGGTCACGAATTTAATTCCGGCACGGAATAATTGCTAAAAAAATTAAGAGTAGAACTTAATTTTGGTTCGGTAATTTTTAATTGCAGAGTAATTAAATGAAACAAGCATCGAATAAAAGAGTAGAATTGGTTTACGTTCCCTTTTCATAAAAGGACAGTGTTTTTAATTGAAGGAGATTGCAATTAATTGATTGTAAATCGATTTAATTGTTATCAAACGCATGATATTGAATCGATATTTTACTTTGAAGCCAGTTTTAGAGGGTTTAAATGGATTTTGAAATGATTAGTAATATTTCTATTCTTAATGTAAAAGTGAAAATGGGGGTGGGGGGGGTTTGTGTTTGTAAAAATATAATTTTTTTAACCTAATGAATATAAAAAAAAATAAATACAAATAAAAAAAAATAAATATTTTAATATAATATATATATATTTATTATTTATTTTTTGTTTATTTTATCACGATTTATTTTTACTTATTTATTTTGTATATATTCAAAATTATTTTCCCTCGAAAATAAAAAGTCGCAAAATTAATTGTTTTGAATTTCTAAATATTATTAACCAAATTTATTATTACTATTTTATTGCGATTTCATTTCTTTAAATGCTAAATCGAATGCTCTGCAATTTAGTTTCATTTTGGTTTCGCTTTAGGATACTGTATTAGTAGGATTCATTACGTATTTTTGAACACAAGACAAGTGCCATTTTTAGAGAAAATATTTCCCAAATTATATCCTAAACTCTTTTCTTGCAAAACAAAATATCTTAAAATTAGTTTGAAATTGAAAAAATTGTTAATCTGATTTATTGTTATTATTATTATTTTAATATTATATCACTAACATAAAAGGATAAATGGAATTTATCCTTTTTTTTTTCTGTTTGGTTTCATTTTAGGATACGATTCGGTAGGATTCATTACGTATTTTAAAACACAAGACAAGTGCTTTTTTTTAGGTAAAATATTACTAAAAATTATATCCTAAATAATTTCCCGCGAAAAAAATTTTTTTTAATTAATTTAAATTCAAAAAAATTATTAATCAAACTTATTATTATTATTATTATTATTATTATTATTATTATTATTATTAGTTTTATTATTATTATTATTATTATTATTTTTAATATTATATCACTATCCTGAAAAAGTTTAATGTATGTTCTGCAATTTGGTTTTCATTTTTAGGATACGATTTGGTAGATTCTTTACGTATTTTGAACACAAGACAAGTTCCTTTTTTTAGGAAAAATATTACTCAAATTATATCCTAAAATAATTTCCGAAAAAAATTTTTTTTAATTAATTTAAATTTGAAAAAAATATTAATCTAACTTATTATTATTTTTATTTTAATATAATATCACTATCCTGAAATGTTAAATGGAATGTTCTGTAATTTGGTTTCATTTTAGGATACGATTTGGTAGATTCATTACGTATTTTAAACATAAGACAAGTCCCTTATTTTTAGGAAAAATATTACGCAAATTATATCCTAAAAGGTTTTCATACGAAAAAAAAATGTGTAAAATAATTTGAATTTGAAAAAATTATTAATTTAACTTGTTATTATTATTATTTTAATATTATATCTCTATCCTGAAATGATAAAGGGAAATGTTCTGTAATTTAACTTCATTTGTAGGACACGTTTTTGGCAGGATTCATTTACGTATTTTGAACACATGACCAGTGCCTTATTTTTAGGAAAAATATTAAGCAAATTAATATCCTAAAAAAAAAATGTTTTCCTGTGAAAAAAATTTTGTAAAATTAATTTGAATTTGAAAATATCATTATTCTAACTAATTATTATTATTATTGTTTTAATATTATATCACTATCCTAAAAGGATAAATGGAATGTTCTGTAATTTGGTTTCATTTTAGGATACGATTTGGTAGGATTCATTACGTATTTTGAACATAAGATAAGTGTCTCTTTTTAGGAAAAATATTACTCAAATTATATCCTAAAATGTTTTCCAGCAAAAAAAAATTTTTTAATTAATTTGAATTTGAAAAATTATTAATCTAATTTACTATTATTTATTATTATTTTAATATTATATCATTATCCTGAAATGTTAAATGGAATGTTCTGTAAATTTGGTATTCATTTTGGGATATGTTTTGGTAGGAGGGTTAGGCTCATAATGTATTTGGAAAGCAAGACAAGTGTCTTTTCTTTAGTAAAAATATTACGCAAATTATATCCTAAAATGTTTTTATACAAAAAAAATAAAATAAATAAATAAATAAAAAAATAAAAATAAAATAAATAAATAAATAAAATGAAAATAAAATAAAATTAATTTGAATTTGAAAAAAAATGCTTTTAAAATTGAGAAAAATTAATCGAACTTATTATTATTATTATTTTAATAACATATCACTATCTTTAAACGTTAAAATGAATGTTCTATAATTTAGTTTCATTTTTGGAAACGTTTCGGTAGAATTCATTAAGTATTTTAAACACCGGACAAGTGCCTTTTTTAGGAAAAGTATTACGCGAATTATATCCAAACTGTTTTCCTAAAGAAAAAAAAAAAAAAAAAAAAAAAGAAGAAGAAGAAATGTAAAATTGATTTCAATTAGTAACAATTGCGTTTGAACTTCAAAAAATTATTAATTTAATATTATATCTCTATCCTTAAATGTTAGATATAATGTTCTGTAATTTGGATTTATTCTAGGTGATACGTTTTCGTAGGATTCATTACGTATTTTGAACACAAGACAAGTGCCTTTTCTAGGAAAAGTATTAGGCGAATTATATCCCAAAATGTTTTCCTATCAAAAAAAAAACAAAAAAAAAAAAAAAAATCTATAAAACTGTTTTGAATTGGCAAAAATTGCATTTGAATTTTCAAAAAATTATTAATTTTAACTTTTATTAATTTAATATTATATCACTATCCTTAAATGTTTAGATTTAATGTTCTGTAATTTGTTTTCATTCTAGGATACGTTTTGGTAGGATTCGTTACGTATTTTGAACACAAGTGCCTGTTTTAGGAAAAATATTCCGCTAATTATATCCTAAAATGTGTTCCTGAAAAAAAGAAATGTAAAATTGATTTGAATTAGTAAAAATTTGGCTTAAATATTAAAAAAAATCTTAATTTAACTTTTATTAATTTAATATTATATCACTATCCTTAAATGTTAGATTTAAGGTTCTGTAATTTGGTTTTAATCTAGGATACGTTTGGTAGGATTCATTAAATATTTTGAACACAAAATAAGTGCCTTTTTGGGGAAAATATTATGCGAATTATATTCTAAAATGATTTCCTGCAAAAAAAAATATATAGAATTGATTTGAATTAGTAAAAATTGGGTTTGAATTTCAAAAAATGACATAAAAATCCGTGGACTTGATGATGACTACTATAAATACTACTGATTAGTGAATTAAGAAAAATAATAAATCTTCGATAATTTAAACATTATATCCCTTTTAGCACTCATAAAAATGACAGATCGAAGACAGATCGAAAAATGACATAAAAATCCGTGAACTTGATGATGACTACTATAAATATTACTGATTATCGAATTAAGAAAAATAATAAACCTTTGATAATTTAAATATTATATCTTTTTTAGCACTCATAAAAATGACAGATCGAAGACAGATCGAAAAATGACATAAAAATCCGTGGACTTGATGATGACTACTATAAATACTACTGATTAGCGAATTAAGAAAAATAATAAATCTTTGATAATTTAAATATTATATCCTTTTCAGTACTCATAAAAATGACAGATCGAAAAATGACATAAAAATCCGTGGACTTGATGATGACTACTATAAATATTACTGATTAGTGAATTAAGAAAAATAATAAATCTTCGATAATTTAAACATTATATCCCTTTTCCCACTCATAAAAATGACAGATCGAAGAATGACATAAAAATCCGTGGACTTGATGATGACTACTATAAATTCTACTGATTAACGAATTAAGAAAAATAATAAACCTGGATAATTTAAATATTATATCTTTTTTTAGCACTCATAAAAATGACAGATCGAAAAATGACATAAAAATCTGTGAACTTGATGATGACTACTATAAATACTACTGATTAGCGAATTAAGAAAAATAATAAATCTTCGATAATTTAAATATTATATCTTTTTCAGCACTCATAAAAATGATAGATCGAAAAATGACATAAAAATCCGTGGACTTGATGATGACTACTATAAATACTACTGCTTATCGAATTAAGAAAAAATAATCTTTGATACTTAAATATTATATCCTTTTCAGTACTAATAAAAATGACAGAACGAAGACAGATCGAAAATGACATAAAAATCCTTGGAGTTGATGATGACTACTATAAATTCTACTGATTAACGAATTAAGAAAAATAATAAACAAATTCTTCGATAATTTAAAATATTTATATCTTTTTTTAGCACTCATAAAAATGACAGATCGAAAAATGACATAAAAATCTGTGAACTTGATGATGACTACTATAAATACTACTGATTAGTGAATTAAGAAAAATAATAAATCTTCGATAATTTAAACATTATATCCCTTTTACCACTCATAAAAATGACAGATCGAAGAATGACATAAAAATCAATGGACTTGATGATGACTACTATAAATTCTACTGATTAACGAATTAAGAAAAATAATAAACCTTCGATAATTTAAATATTATATCTTTTTTTAGCACTCATAAAAATGACAGATCGAAAAATGACATAAAAATCTGTGAACTTGATGATGACTACTATAAATACTACTGATTAGCGAATTAAGAAAAATAATAAATCTTCGATAATTTAAATATTATATCCTTTAGCACTCATAAAAATGAATCAGTATTTTTAAGCGATTTAAGCGAGGTTATTTACATCAGGTAAAGAAATCTTACGGTCTTCTCTGTGTAAATTTTATTCTCGGATAGTCTACAGTTTTTTTTTTATTTATTTATTTATTTTTTATTTATTTATTTATTTTTTTTTTTTTATTTTTATTTAACACACAAGCGCCAAAATTCGTTTAGACAGCGTGATTATTTTTACAAATGTATTTGTGCATAAATGGAAAAAAATATTTTATTTTAAATTTAAGTGGTCAAATGTGTTTTAGGTAACAGCATTACTTGAACCACTTGATTTTAAAAGATTTCTTCTGACAATTTTACAGCATTTTATATTATTTTTTGAAACAACTAGTTTTAAAAATCCTACAATTTTTTTGTATAAATTAAGTATTTCAAGATTTACGCTCTGTACAAACAGATACACTTTTAGCAAGCACAAGACTGTGATTTAGAATGTTTGAGTATTTTTACGTAGTTGTTGTGTATTAATCAATAGTTTTTTTGTGTTATGCAGTTCAAATAATGCTGTTACCTAAAGGCCTATGACACCTTAAATGTATAAAATAAAATAAAAATGTATAAAAAACTATAAATTTTGATTTATACACAAAACTCATACGTAAAAATACTCACACCTGCTAAAATTCTAAAAGATTTTTGCACAAAAAACAACTGTAGAAATGGCAACAACAAAAGACTGTAATAAGACCGTAACTGAGAAAATCATAAGATTTCTTTTATTTACGTAAAATTGCCTCGTTTGATTAATTTAAAAAACTTGGTTTCGTAAAAATAATGGAGATAATTTTTTTTTTCTGATTAGCGAATTAAGAAAATAATGCACTGTAAATACTATTGATTAGGGAATTATTAAAATAATGTACTATAAATACTAACTACTATAAATACTATTGATTAGTGGATTAGAAAAATAATATACTATAAATACTATTGATTAGTGAATTAGAAAAATAATATACTACAGATACTACTGATTTGTGATATAGGAAAATAATGTAGTATAATTACTAAGCACTATAAATACTACCAATTAGCGAATTATGAAAATAATATACTATAGATATTAACTACTATAAATACTACTGATTAGCGAATTGGGAAATTAATATACTATAAATACTAACTACTATAAATATTGGGGGAATAATTTGGTAAATATTTAGCTTTTTAATAGCTAAATATATTATGTGATATCATACTGCCGTTGATAGAAAATTACTCCTATATATTTTTCATAAATTTTTAGATGCAAAATTTGCAAATTATTTTAACACATTGTATGCGGGACACGTACTAGTACGTTTTCTGACGACTGATACTGAGCGCGGGTCACGTACTAGTACTGGTTAGTGTGACACATGGTTTGTTTGTGGGTACACAAACAGAACGTAATATACAGGAAAACGAAGCCGAATGTTCTTGTCTATTACATAGATTCAGGAAAAAATAAGACAAATAAAAACTCATTTTTACATTATTAGTTATATGATTGCTCTTTTCACTTTTTTATAATGTAAAAATGTTTATATATAACATAATTCGAAAAAATTAAAACTATATACTACTATTTATATTTGATTTTTCATATTTACGATACTACGATAAATTTATCCACTAAAAAAATATTTTCTGCTTATAAAAATCATATTGTTGTTATTTATATATTTCTATTTATATATTTGTTTATATATTTCAATATAAAATACGAAAAGTTGGTTAAAAAATTAAATAATTTTCGATCTATTGAGATTTAACTAAATAACTAAAATTTACTTTCAAAACGCCAGCTCCTGGTACAATTCAACTGCAAAATGTACCCGCACACTGTGTGTTAAGTACACAGTGTGAAGGTACATACACAGTGCGCGGATTAGACACATAAAAACTCAATTTTACATTATCGTTTTATGATTGCTTTAGCACTTTTTTATATTGTAAAAATGTTCTATATATAACAAATTTGAAAAAATTAAAATATATATACTCTATTTCTATTTGATTTTTTCATATTTACGAAATATACGATATAAATTTATCCACGTAAAAGATATATTTTTTTTTATAAAAAATCAATATGGTTGTTATTTCATATATTTCTATTTATATATTTGTTTATATATTACAATATAAAATACGAAAAGTTGGTTACAAAATTAATAATTTCGATCTGTTGAGATTTAACTGAATAAATTTACTCGCAAAACGCTCGCTCCCGATGCAATTTCGCTGCGAAATGTACCCGCACACAATATGTTAATAATAGAAAAATATTTAAATATTTAAATTAGGATTGTAATTATTTAATGTAAGATTTTGTTTATATCGTATTTTTATGATTTTTTTTCTTTAATTCCAGCAAATCTTTATGATTTAAAGACCTAATCTGATGTGAGCATTCCAGTCCAAAAGCCTAGGCATAGCAGAAACACCTGACTTTACAGTTTTCCCTAAAACAAGAAGCTAAGGGTAAGTTTTATCTGGAAGGTCCAACAGCGCCATCTATATTCGACATCTAATACTAAATGATCTGATATTTCGCCGCGTTATATGAATATATATATTTAAAACTTTAATAGAGAGATTTCTGGATTTGTTTCAGAATTATCACAGCTGCAAAAAAATGACTTCTGCCTCAGCCATCTTTCTTATCCCCCCTCTTTTCTTCAAAAAGTATACAAAAAATATAAAATAATAAATAAATCAAAATTCAATAAGGTGAACATTTAAAATAAATTGTTTTGCTGTAACAAATAAATATTTTTAATCCTAAAAATATTTATTGTACAGAAATAAATTTTGGTTTTTTAAAAGAAAAATTTGAATAATTTGTTTATAAATTTAAAAAGGTATTGCAGTTTATTTTATTAAATGTCTAGCAGAAGTGTAAAAAATATAATAAATTATATATTTTTGCTTATATATTAGCTACACATAGTCATTCCAATAGAAATGTTAACTATCTTATTTACAAATAATTTTCAAAACAAACAATTTGATCCTAAGCATTTGTTTCCTTGGTTTATAGGATGATCTCGCTCAGAAAGTTAGTATATTATTTTCAGAGCAAAAGTGTATAATTGAAAAAGGAATTTTAAACACGAAAACAAAGGATCTGATCCTGTAATGTTATTTAAATTTGTTATTTAATTGCATGCAAAAGAAATATTGTAAAACGCTGAAAATTATTTAGATTTTCCCAAGTTTATATAGCTCACATTCCATGTTTCACTATCGAAGTATATATATATATATATATATATATATATATATATTATATATATTATATATATATATTTATATATATAATAATATATATATTATATATATATATATATATATATATATATTTATATAATATATATTTATATATTTATATATATATATATATATATATAATATATATATATATATTATATATATATATATTTAATATATATATATATTATATATATATATATAATATATATATATATACATATACATACATAAATATATAAATATATATATATTTATATATTTATATATATATGATAGAGAGAAGAGAGAGAGAGAGAGAGAGAGAGAGAGACAGGACCAAGAACAAGACTCCCAGGATTGGTCTGTCACCTCCAAAGGTATCGTTTGGGAACTTGGAGAACATTGGTACCACGAATCTATTTTACGTTCCCCTGCACCTCAAGTGGGTTCTAGTAATTTAGAAGCAAGGAATAAGCAGAGGAGTCTTAGGCTTGGTTTATCACCTCCAGAGGTATCGTTTGGGAACTTGGAGAATATTAGTACCACGAATCTATTTTACGTTCCCCAGCCGCCTAAAGTGGATTCTCGTAATTTAGAAGCAAGAACCAAGCAGAAAACTCCCAGGCATGGTCTGTCATCTCCAGAGGTATCGTTTGGGAATTTGGAGAACATTAGTACCACGAATCTATTTTACGTCCCCAGCCACCTAAAGTGATTTCTCGTAATTTAGAAACAACGACCAAGGACTCCCAGGCTTGGTCTGTCACCTCCAGGGGTATCGTTTGGGAACTTGGAGAACATTGGTACCACGAATCTATTTTACTTACCCAGCCGCCTCAAGTGGGTTCTCGTAATTTAGAAGCAAGGAGCAAGCAGAAGACTCTCAGGATTGGTCTGTTACCTCCAGAGGTATTGTTTGGGAGCTTGGAGAACATTGGTACCACGAATCTATTTTACGTTCCCCAGCACCTCATGTGGGTTCTAGTAATTTAGAAGCAAGGAAAAAGCAGAGGAGTCTTAGGCTTGGTTTATCACCTCCAGAGGTATCGTTTGGGAACTTGGAGAACATTGATGCCACGAATTTATTTTACTTTCCCATGCCACCTCAAGTAGGTTTTCGTAATTTAGAAGCAAGAACCAAGCAGAAAACTCTCAGGCATGGTCTGTCATCTCCAGAGGTATCGTTTGGGAACTTGGTTAACATTGGTACCACGAAATTATTTTACGTTCCCCAGCCGCCTCAAGTGGGTTCTCGTAATTTAGAAGGAAGGACCAAGCAGAAGATTCCAAGGTTTGGTCTCTCATCTCCAGAGGTATCATTTGGGAACTTGGAGAACATTGGTACTCTCGAAAAAGTGGTTACAAAGGTGGTTACAATTTTACGTTCCCCAGCCACCTCAAGTGGTTCTCGTAATTTAGAAGCAGGAACCGAGAAGACTCCCAGGATTGGTCTGTCACCTCCAGAGGTATCGTTTAAGAAATTTAAGAACATTGGTACCACGAATCTATTTTACGTCCCCAGCCACCTCAATGAGTTCTCGTAATTTAAAAGCAAGGACCAAATAAAAAACTCACAGGCTTGGTCTGTCACCTCCAGAGGTATCGTTTAGGAACTTGGTTAACATTGGCAGCACGAACCTATTTTACGTGCAACACTTGACATTAAAAACACAAGGTGGATCGTTGGTTGGCTTGAGCCTTGATCCAATGACCCACTGGTTACGACATCGCTGCCTTTCTCGACTGAGTTACCGAGGTTTAATAACATGCAATAAGATGGGTAATAGCTATCCTAATTAGTGCAGTTCTCTGCCCTCATGTCTTTTTCCTTATTGTTTTTTTACTTAATATTAACACCATTAGTGTATTTTTTTCGCGTTCCTCATAAATCAAGAGCTTTTCGTCACTTGTAAATTGTATGGCGATGCCTGTAAATCCATTTGTGTCGCCAACCTTTACTCAGATAAAAATACTAATAATAATATTTAAAAAAGTTTCACATCCTTCAAGTAGAGATGCTAAAGGCGTTAATGTATTAAATCACGCAAAAGTCTAATTTTAGCCAACATTTTTGGTTCGTTTTGATTGTTCCTCATTTTTTCAACAGCAATACTTCCGCCGGATTGTAAGAAGTCTAACTGTGGGTGTGAGTGTTATCACATAACGTGAATGGTTATATAAAGAAATTAAACTCTTTTTCATTGTTTTTCAATTGACTTTATTATTAGTTTTCTTTTTTATTTCATTTTCTCCTTTTCTTTTTGCTTGTAAAAATCCGATTCGCAGTAGACATACGACTGGGTGATGACTGTTAAAACCGTTAAAACTTGGTGTAAAACATGCACGTAAGTGCGTGGATATATATATATATCTATATAATATATATAAATAATAAAATATATATATATAAATTTATATATAATATAAATATACAATATATATATATATATAATATATATATATATATATACATTATACATATATAAAACATATATATAATATATATATATATATTACATATAATACAATTATATATATATAATATATAAATATATATATAACATACATATATATACATATATATATATATAAACATATATATATATACATATATACATATATATATTATACATAAATTATACAATTATATATATATAACAATATATATCTATATATATATATACATTATACATATATTATACATATATATACATATATTATATATATATAATATATATACATATATATAAAAATATATAATACATACATATATATATATATACATACATATTTATACATACATATATATACATATATTATATACATATATATATTTACATATATATACATATTATATATACATATAAATATATATACATTTATTATATATATAGTATATATATAATATATATACTCAATATATATATATATACATATATAATTATATAAATAACATATATATATATATATAATATAATATATATATATATATATATATATATATATATAGATAGATAGATAGAGATATAGATAGATAGATAGATAGATATAAGGAAAATTTTCACGGGTTTCATAAATCTGAATGTCAAGGGCTAAATATTTCCACGTTCTTTTTGCCTTCCCCTTTTTAACCCCTAACTTAAATTGACACTGGGGCTTACAGTTTACGCCCTCAGAGAAGGGGGGTCTGTCCAATTATAACTCTACATCGCCCTAGCGGATAATTTAGGAAAATTTCCAAACAATAAAAGGAGATGCACCCTATCGGAGGCAGATTTTCCTAGAGATTTTTCGCAGATTTTGATTTTGTTCCTTGTAGGTGTTTATGGGTCTTATACATAGAACTTCATGCTAGCTGACCCCTTCAGTTTGTCCCTGTCCCTAATGATGAAGTGGGGAACCCTCCTCCAGACTTTATCTTAATAAAGGTCCTTAACTAAACGGTTGTAATTTTTATGGCCATGACTGCAACCACCCATCGAGAAGTGTCTTCTTACACACACACACACACATAAATATATAATACTATATATATATATATATATATATATATATAATATATATATACATAACTAGACCCGCCAGACGTTGTCTCCTTTTAGCGCCGTAAATCCAAAAATTGTAAGATGTTTTTAAATAAATTATAATTGGACTGTTTTTGATGGAAAGTAAGGAAGGCTGGCAAGTAAAATTAATAGGGCACACACAATCAATTTTAAACCGGAGGGATTAAATATTTGTGCTGGTTTACAGATTATATATATATATATATATATATATATATATATTATATATATATATTATATATATATATATATTTATATATATATAAATTATATTATAATATAAATATATTATATATATATATATATTTATATATATATATGTAGTCCAGGAATTACAAACTTCTGGACTTTTGGGGTTCGCCAAAGTTTGGCAAAAACACTAGGGTCGGCTTGTTACCAATGTGGTCTTTAATCGTAAAATCTTAATTAAAATCTCAAGGTCGAATATTTTTACCATTGAAACATTAGCTTTAAACATATGCTACGGTGAGCCCCAAAACTAAAAATAGCAATATTTAATTCTGTGTAAAATTTATTTACTTAATGTCGCTCTTATTTATCTCAAGCATCTTTCATTTTTTAATATGCAATATTCTCTTATACACTTCTTATTAACAAAAAATTTCGCAATTTTGTTTATTTTTTCCTTTTCCGATTTTCAAGAATTATTGTTTTATACTTCGGTAGTCATGAGTCACGGGGGAGAGATACATAACACACACACACACAAAAAAAAATGGTTCTTTTATTTGTCTAAATTTTTCCAGAATCTATGTAGTAGACAAGAACATTCGGCTCCGTTTTTCTTTATATACAGTTATTTTTGTACCCACAAACAAACCATGTTGTTACACTGACCCGTACTAGTACGTGACTCGTCCTCAGTTATCAATCTTCAGAAAACGTACTAACCCATTTAATATTTCGTATTTTATATTGAAATATATAACCTAATATATAAATAGACAAATAAATATATAAAAATACAAATATATATATATCTTAGCAAACATATAAATATATTTATAGATATATATATATATAGTATTATATAATATATAAATATATATAATATATATATAATATACATATATATATAATATCAATTTTCGCAAGGATAAATAAAAAGTTGATTTTTAAATCTAAATCTGATAAAATTGAAACCTTGTGGTTAGGCAACACGACTGATGTTAAAAACTAGTTTTTTAATTTGTCTCATTTTTCCAGAATCTATGTAGTAGACAAGAACATTCGGCTTCGTTTTTATATTATATACCGTTATTTTTGATACCCCACAAACAAACCATGTTGTACACACTGACTCGTAGCAGTAAACCCGCGCTCAAATAGAGACAGAAAACTTCAACGACTAGCGCATACAATGTGGTAATAAGAACGGATATACTTTTGACCTGGTTGTGATTTTCTAAAGAACTGTTCGATAAAGTGTTTGGAAAATTCAGCTACGAGGGAGAGCCTTTCCTAATATATTCTTATTAAAAATAAATCACCAAATATATTTAAAGAACAAAAAAAAAAAAAAAAAAAAACGTAGACCAACTTTTTTTATTTTTCCTTTTCCCATTTTTCAAGAATGTATTATTTTATATCTTCGGTAGTCATGAGTCACGGATGTGAAGAGATTACAGACACACACAACAAAAAAAAAAAAAAAAAAAAAAAAAAAATGGAACGCGTAAATTTGAAACTGTTCAAAGAGAATAAAAAATATGTATATATTTTTATTAACGCGACTCCAAGATCTTTGACGCGATCTCCACTTTCCGAATGGAAAGTCACTCCCCCCCCCCCTCCTTTAACTCCCCTTAACACGGTGGTAGTCTTCTAAGTATATAACACTACACACGGCCATAAAAACACCATAAAATCAACTCCAATCGCACAATGCGACACTCCTCATACCAGTCATACACAGCGCACACAAAACATTCATGGGTGCGTCCACTTCCACAGCGTTGACGAAAATTCAAAACAGACAAAAAAAAAAAAGTTGGTCTCTACTACAACAGACCTCCTCGACAAGTTTCCAACCCCTGCAAACCCCCCCTCCATTTTTTGATCTATGGACTCCTAACATCACATAGCATTTTCATGGCTATTTTTCCACGGTGGGCCCTAACAAAGGCCCTGTTTGGCGTTACAGGGCGCGTAAAGCGATAGTCAGACCCTTTGTTAGCCCAATCAGGGGCCCACTTCACGCCTTTTCAAAGAAGGGCCACCCCATTGTGACTTTCATCGACGCGTCCAACGCACTTATAATAACGCGGGGGGCATTCGCGCTAAAAGATCGACAGATGGGGTGTAATTTAGAAGGGGGGTTGATACTGTTTTACTACCCCGGGGATCGGTTTTTTTATGTGGTTGCAAGAGGGGTGTAATAGCTTCATTCGGAGGGGGGGTTGGGCTGCGATTTAAATAAACTTTTTGGTAAAAAGGTTATAGGAAAGAGACGAAAATCCTGACGAAGTAGGATTAAGCAGTGGTTTGGTTTGGTTTTGGTTTGGAGTGCTGTCGGTCTACTTTTAGGAAAAACACGAGGGCTTAATGAGACCGGGACCTACAGCTTAAAGCCGATTCCGAAAACGGCTACGAACATCCATGCCTCAGTGGGATTCGAACCACGAACTCCGGTTCCGAAGGTCAGCACCACTAACCAATCGGCCATCGTTCGGCATATAGGATTAAGTAGGATCGTTTTGTACCGTTGTTGTTTAAGTATGTGTTACGGCTTACATCCTCGTACAATAATGATGAGATTACATCGAAAAAGTTGTGTATACGTTCCATTATTTATATATCTATGTACATGTATACTATGGAAGTATATATATACAAAATGTGAACAAAACACCTAAAAAATAAATCTCTTAATTTACATGTTTGCTAAACGAGGGTTTGTATTTGGCACTGCTTTTGATGCGTAAAAACTGCAACGCATAAGGTCACCGCATTTTACAACGTTTAATTACATTATATCTTAACACATTGTATGCGGGACACGTACTAGTACGTTTTCTGACGATTGATACTTAAGCGTGGGACACGTACCACAGTAGAACCTCGGTATAATGACACCCTGTGGGACCAACATCATATGGTCGTTGTAACGAATTGAAAACTAATAAAAATATTGAGCAAAGAAATGATGCAATAGTACATACCTAGAGAACACTTCTATTTATTTGCATTTCCATTACTGATTTTTTTAAAAAAAGTCTTTGGCTGACGCCTGTTTCAAGTGCATTTTGGGAATTTTTTTTTTTTTTTTTGTTTTTTTTTTTTTTTTTTTTTCATTATCAACTGAATTCCATATCCGATAGATTTGGAAGGAAATCTTCAGAATCAAATGTGTTCTTCAAAATAATGACGGCAAGGCATTGATTGCATTGAAGGTTTTATCTATTTTAAAACCCCTTTTTCATTCACTTTTTCAAAAGCTTGGACGATTTCTTTTCCGTCGTCGGAATAGAATTGAAGTTGTCAACACATGTAACAATAATTTTGAATCCGTTAGATTTTGACCCCCCCCCCCCCCGGAAGTCTTCAGAAATCAAATTGTTCTTCAAAATATTGAAGCAAGGCATTGATTGCATTGAAGGTTTCTTTTTCATTCACTTTTTCAAAAAGTTGGACGTTTAAAATTAAATTAAAGAAAAAAAAAAGATTCTTCTCCGTCGTCGGAATAGAATTGAAGTTGCAACACATTACAATAATTTTGAATCCGTTAGATTTTGAAGGAAGTCTTCAGAATCAAATTGTTCTTCAAAATATTGAAGCAAGGCATTGATTGCATTGAAGGTTTCTTTTTCATTCACTTTTTCAAAAAGTTGGACAATTTCTTCTCCGTCGTCGGAATCAAATTGAAGTTGCAACACATTACAATAATTTTGAATCCGTTAGATTTTGAAGGACGTCTTCAGAATCAAATTGTTCTTCAAAATATTGACGCAAGGCATTGATTGCATTGAAGGTTTCTTTTTCATTCACTTTTTCATAAAGTTGGACGATTTCTTCTCCGTCGTCGGAATCGAATTGAAGTTGCAACACATTACAATAATTTTGAAATAGCCCACTTGCTCTTGAGTTCTGTGGACTAAAATTAACGGTCGCTTTAAAGAAAAATAATTCACTTGGGGTCGTTGTAATGATTCAAAATTAACATTATTTCTAGGGTAAAATAATTGGGACTTTTTAAAATGATCATTCTAACGAGGGGGTCGTTAAAAAGAGGTTCTACTGTAGTACGTTTTCTGACGATTGATACTTAAGAGCGGGACAAGTACTAGTACGTCTTCTGACGATTGATACTTGAGCTCAGGTCACGTGCTAGTACGAGTTAGTGTAACAACATAGTTTGTTTGTGGGTACAAAAATAACGGTATATACAGGAAAACGAAGTCGAATGTTCTTGTCTGTCATTTTTTTATAATGTAAAAATGTTTTTATATAACATAATTCGAAAAAATTAAAACTATATACTACTATTTCTATTTGATTTTTCATATTTACGATGCTATTATAAATTTATCCACTAAAAAATATATTTTTTGTTTACAAAAATCTTGTGGGTGTTATTTATATATTTCTATTTATGTATGTCACCTCCTTGTACATAT
>CM063499.1:67793557-67808557 GCA_032207245.1 Pardosa pseudoannulata
TGTCTTTTTTGCGGAAAATATTAATCGATCTTTTCCCACAATCTGCATTCGCAAACAGATCCGCGCTCCGTGACTGCTGTAAGCGCGTAAGGAGTGTTGCTGTTTTTGTTAGCCTCGAGTGTGAGATTTCGCGTTGCGCCGAATTAACGTCGGAGCGCTGCTTTGAATGCCAATGAAGAGGGTAACATTTGTCGGTGGTTTTTCGGTGCGTCTGCGGCTTTGTTTCGAATGCGTTGTGTCGGATTTGTTTGCACAGATGTGTAATGGTGCCTTGAATTACGACTTTAAGGTGGTTGGGTACCGGCCATATTGAATTCCTCTAGTTCCATGTTAAACTATGAAGAATCAAAATTATGCTGAAGAACCAAAAATGAAACATTAGATTATATATATTTTCAAATTATTTTTTTATTATTCAATTTTTTTATTAGTAATACTTTAAAGTAGAAGTGTACAGATATCACTACGTATTAGTACGTTTTCTAATGATTGATACTCGAGCGTGGGACACGAACTAGTACGTTTTCTGCCGATTGATACTTGAGCGAGCATCACGTACTAGTACGTTTTCTGCCGATTGATACTTGAGCGCTGGTCACAAACTAGTACGGGTTAGTGTAACAACATGGTTTATTTGTGGATACAAAAATAACGGTATATGCCACATTCTTGTCTACTACATAGATTCTGGAAAAATTGAGATATATTACGGTAATACTTTAAAGTAGAAGTGTACAGATATCACTACACACACACACACGCACATATATATATATATATATATATATATATATATAATATATAATATATATATATAGATAGATATAGATATAGATATACATATATATATATATATATATATATATAATATATATATATATATATTTAAGTTATGAGGAACCACAGAACGATAAGGTTTATTTAAAAATCCATATATATATATTAGTTCTGAATGATTTCAGAAATTTAATATCGCTATATATCCCGCTATATATCAGGGTAATACTTTAAAGTAGAAGTGTACAGATATCACTACACACACACACACTATATTTGTTTATTCTCTATTTATATATTTGTTAATGTAATTCAATATAAAATACAAAAAGTTGGTTACTGATATATCGCGATAATACTTTAAAGTAGAAGTGTACAGATATCACTATTTGTATATATATATTATTTATTTATATTTATTTTATTTTATTTTATCTATTGAGTTTTAACTGAATAACTAAATGTATGAATCCGCTACGAATGTATCAGCACACAATATGTTTAACCATTCATTACAATAGCATTATAGTGCCAGATTCTATTTCTCCTAAGTTTGAACAAAAATTTTAGCTCCTTTCATTAGTCAGCTGATCTTCGGTAACAGATTATCAAAATTCTACTATTAATGCTATTTTATAAGAAGCGCTTGAAATTATTAGACTAAATTGGGAATAACCTTCATATATATCATATTCTTTTAACTCAACAAAGCTTTATATATAAAGTTTTGTATAAAGAAAAATATTACTTTCCAATTATTTTTTTATTATGCATGCATTTCTTAGATGCTACCTTTATTAGCAATACTAAAGGAGTATTGAAGATAAAAGCTTTGGAACCACAGAACTGGAAAGTTGATTAAAACAACTAATTTAGATTTAAAATCAACTTTTTATTTATTAGCAATACTAAAGGAGTATTGAAGATAAAAGCTTTTCTAATATTCAATACAATAGCTAAATTATTATTTTCAAATTATGTTTTTATTATTCCATTTTTTATTATTCAATTATTTTTTATAAATCAATTTCAAGTGAAATTAGTTTCTTGACTATTCACACCCCAAGTCAAATTATGCTGAAGAACCAGAAAATAAACATTAGATGCTACCCTTTATTACAAACTAAGTAGTATTGAAGATTAAAACTTTCTATAAAAATATTATTTCAATTATTTTTTTATTATTCAATTTTTTTTATAAATCAACAATTTATTCAATTTTAAAAAATCAAAATTATGCTGAAGAATCCAAAAATGAAACATTAGATTAAAAATTATTTTTTTATTATTCAATTATTCAATTTTTTTTATAAATCATTGTCAAAATTATGCTGAAGAACCAAAAATGAAACATTAGATACATGGTTTGTTTGTGGGTAACAAAAGTAAAGGTATATAAAGGAAAACGATTTCAAATTATTTTTTTATTATTCAATTTTTTTATTATCTGGAAAAATTGAGATAAACAACGTAGTAGTACGTTTGTTCTAATGATTGGATACTCGAGCGTGGGACACGAACTAGTACGTTTTCTGCCGATTGATACTTGAGCGAGCATCACGTACTAGCACGTTTTCTGCCGATTGATACTTGATTAGATTTAAAATTAACTTTTATTTATGCTTGCGAAAATGACATTATATATATATAGTACGGGTTAGTGTAACAACATGGTTTGTTTGTGGATACAAAAATAACGGTATATGCCATAAAATACATCTTGTCTACTACATAGATTCTGGAAAAATTGATTAAATAAATTTTACTCGCAAAATGCCGCTCCTGGTACAATTCCGCTGCGAAATGTACCCGCACACAATATGTTAAGTGTATTATACGCGTTATTAAGAGATGAAAAATATTCAATACAATAGCTTAAAAAAATCAGACTAATATGCTGAAAAAACGTATTGCATTAAGTTAAAAGATGTAAGCTTATAACTTTATTCAATTTTAAAAAATGATATATATATTATAAATTGTATGCATTGCTTATCAAAATCCTAAATAAGTTAAGTTATGAGGAACCACAGAACGATAAGGTTTATTTAAAAATCCATGTATATTTGTTTATTCTCTATTTATATATTTGTTAATGTAATTCAATATAAAATACAAAAAGTTGGTTACTTTGAGATTTAATTGATTAAATCTATTGAGTTTTAACTGAATAACTAAATGTAGTGTGGATTATATGCGTTATATCCGCTACGAATGTATCAGCACACAATATGTTTAACCATTCATTACAATAGCATTATAGATTATCAAAATTCTACTATTAATGCTATTTTTATGAATAGGTTCCCTTTAAAATTACTTTTTAACCATTCATTATAATAGTCATTACATGAAATTTTAAAGCTCTGTTCGAATTAAATTACAATTCTCTATTATCAAAATTCTACTATTAACAATATCTACTATTCACTCCAATATAAATTGTGCCGAACAATAAATAATGAGACATTCTATTCTACACTTATCGTCAATATCATACTTTAAAAATATCAATTTGCATTAAAAATCTTTAAAAAAAAAGCCTTACATTAGCAATGCAAAACTATCAATTTGCATTAGATAATTAACTAAATTTACTCGCAAAATGCTCGCTCCCGTTACAATTCGTACTGAAATGTACCCACACACAATGTGTTAAGTCGTTTATTAACGCTTTATATAGAGATGAACACATTCAATACAATGTGATTATAAAACCAAAATTGTTATGTTGAACAAGGCAAAACTTTCCAATGCGGAAATATCAATTTGCAGTGGAAATCTTTAAAACTGCCTTAAAGTATGAATAGGTTTCCTTTAAAATAACTTTTTAACCATTTATTATACAATAGTCATTACATGAAATTTTTAAAAAATCGTCTGAAATTTTAGATAAATAATGGTGGGAGTAAATAAATGACGTGTTGCATGTTATTATGGCACCAAAAGTGTTATGCTGAACAATGCAAAAATTTCCAATATCAATTTGCATTGGAAATCTGTAAAAAAGCCTTAAAGTATAAATTGGTTCCCTTTAAAATTACTTTTTAACCATTCATTGTGCAATAGTCATTACATGAAATTTTAATAATTCTCGGAAATTTTAGATAAATAATGGATAGATAAATGATTAGATAAATGATTTGTGGCATGTGATTATGGGACCAAAAGTGCTATGGTGAACAAGGCAAAAATTTCCAATGCAAAACTATCAATGTGCATTGGAAATCTTTAAAAAAAGTCTTAAAGTATGAATAGGTTCCCTTTAAAATTATTGTTTAACCATTCATTATACAATAGTCATTACATGAAATATTAGAAATACGTCTGAAATTTTTCATGAATAATGGAGCAATTAGATAAATGACTTGTAGCATGTTATTATAAGACCAAGTGTTATGCTAAATAAGGCAAAAATTCCCAATGTGAAAATATCAATTTGCACTGGAAAGCTTTAAAAAAGCCTTAAAGTATGAATCGATTCAATTTAAAATTACTGTTTAACCATTCATTATACAATAGTCATTACATGAAATTTTAATAATTCTCGAAAATTTTAGATAAATAATGATGTGAGTAGATAAATGACTTGTGGCATGTTATTATAAGACCAAAAGTGTTATGCTGAACAAAGCAAAAATTTCCGATGAGGAAATATCAATTTGCAATGGAAATCTTAAAAAAAAAAAACCCTTAAAGTATGAATAGGTTCCTTTTAAAATTACTGTTTTATTCATTACTGTTTTATTTATATGCTTGTGTGTGTGTATATATATATATACACACACACACACACACGCATATACATGCAAAAATAATATTACATTCTATGCTTATATATATATATATATATATATATATATATATATATATATGTGTGTGTGTGTGTGTGTGTGTGTGTGTGTGTGTACACACACGCACATATACATGCAAACATATTACTTTCTATTCATTTATATGTATATATATATATATATATATATATATATATGTGTGTGTGTATGTGTGTGTGTGTGTGTGTGTGTGTGTGTGTGTGTGTGTGTGTGTACAGACACACGCACATACACATGCAAACATATTACTTTCTATTCATTTATATGTATGTATATATATATACACGCATACACATGAAAAAATAATATTATTTCCATGCTTTTATATGCATATTTATATATATATATATATATATATATATATATATATATATATATATATATATATATATATATATATATATATATATATATATATATATATATATATATATATATATATATATACACACATATACATGCAACCATAATATTCCTTTCTATGCATTTATATATATATATATATATATATATATATATATATATATATATATATATATATATATATGTATATATATATATATATATATATATATATATATATATGTATATATATATATATATATATATATACATATATATACATATATATACATATATATATATATATATATATATATATATATATATATATATATATATATATATATATATATATATATATATATATATATATATATATATATATATATATATATACAACACATATACATGCAAATATAATATTACTTTCTATGCATTTATACGTATGTATATATACGTATATATATTTACATAAAAATACATAATGTACTATATATATGTGTGTGTGTTGTATGCACAAATGCACATACAAATGAGTAAAATTTCCATCCCCCTTTCCGAAACCCCAGAAATCGAATGAGCTTACCTTCGCTGGGTGTCTTGGCTTCCTTCGAAGCCACCGCCGTCGAGCCTTTGGCCATGATCGCGGCGATAGAGAAGTCGGTGGCAGCCGCATTTTTCGCCGCCGAGGAGTCCCGCGTCGGCACTGGCTGAGTCTCCTGCATGCTCGGGCTGCTCGCACAGGTGTCCGGCCCCACCAGCAACATTGGGCGGAACTTCCGTTGGCTGCCGGACGATCTCCTTCGATTCGAAGAAACTCTCGGTTTGTTTACCTGTTCGCTTGTCGATCTTATATCGATCCCAAAGGAAACATTTTACCTTCCTTGGTTATTCTCAGTCCAATATTGGTCGCGTCGACAAGCTTGGTTTTTTGAGAGATGTCCCTTTAGTAAAGTCCAGTTCTTTTTTTTAACTATCGCTCAATTCTTTTTTACCTTTTCGATTTTCGATCCCAAATAAAAAATTCTATTTTTTTTCTTGGTCTAGTCCACTTATTGGTCACGTCGACAACCTTACTGTTTTTAATTTAGAAGATATCTTGTAAGTTGGTTGGTAAACATAGTTGAAAAATCTTGGTAGGACAAATATCGTGTTTTGTAAACAGTTTACCAAGATTGTAGCGATATTGGTATTTTAATTTTCAATAAATACCTTCCTTAAGCATATAATCCTAGTACATCAATCTAAATTTACATTCTATCAATCATTTTGAACATTTCTCTTTCGTTTAGTTTGCTTGAAAGATGCCAAAACAAAAGAAATTCGAAGAACAAAAAATAGCTATAAGCTTCACGATAATATATCACGTAGACCTTGTGTTGGTAAACATAGTTGAAGATCTTATTATAAAAACAACACTTCATAAACACATTACCAATATTTTTTTCTAAGACCAATAAAAAAGTGACAAATCTTTGAATGAAATCGGGATTTTTTCTTATTCCAGTTCGTGTATCGAAAGTTGGAATGACTTGGTAAACATTCTTTAATAGTTAGGTTGAACTAGGTCACAGCTTTCGGAAGTTTATTGTTTACATTACCAATATTTCCAATTTCTTTTTTCTAAGTTAAATCAGGAAAATCGAGGGTAAATATTCAAAAAGAAAAACTTGTTCTCGTTTAGTCCTTGGTATAAATAATTTGTTTATATCACAAAGAATGTTTTTTTTTTCTTCTTGCACAAAACAAATTCTAAATTTTACAACTGTCCAGCAGACGATAATGTTTGAGTTATTTTACAGATTTATGTACAGGAGCGAATGTTCTATGACACATGTAGAAGACTAAAAAATAGCTGCGCATAAAGATTTGGCAGAGAACAACATCGGTTTTCAGGTTCCAGGATCCGAAGGCTTCGGGAATAGAGCAAAAACATTCGAACGACCCTCCGGCGCCTGCGAAGATCCACTTGCATAAACACTGGCTGGCCGCTGAAACAGCACTGCCCGCTATCAGACCGAATCAAACATGGCGGCGACTCGGGGTCACAAGTTCAACTCCTCCAAAACCGCAAGTGTCATCTTGCCGCGGAATGATGTCACTTGACATCACAAAAGAGGACGTTCAGACACTTATCCGGCGTACTTTGCAATCCACTTCTGAGGGACGCATCCGCGCTTGCGTTCTGCGTTCCCGGCCGACGCGAGCTACTGCGACCAATGAGGGCGGGAGCTTTGGGTCGTAGGCGGGTTCTCGGTGAAACCCGCCCACCACTGCTATGAGTGGTTAGAAGGAGTTGACCACGCCCATGTAAAGGCGGCGCTTTCAAAAAATTGTGGACGAGTCGGAGCGAAATTAAGAGATATGATCAGCTAATGAATGAAGTGTAAATTAATTACGGCTCTGAAAGGGAGATTTTTACTCATTTTTATTTTTTGTTATCGGACTGTCAGATTTTACGCTTTGCACCATATATTTTGCGGTCGCTTTATCTTAACGTTTAACGACAGGAATTTAAGTGCCTTATCGAAGTTCGTTTAGATTCTTTTTTATTCTTTTTTTTCTTTATTCCCCCTTTTACAGTGCGTCGTTAATTTTTGAGCAATGAAATCAGCTCAGCAGTTTTCCAAGGCTTTGTGTTAATATTTGTGAAAGATGTTTACAGCGTAGGTGGTGTGGAAGTCAGGAATTAATGGGGTGGTCACGAATTTAATTCCGGCACGGAATAATTGCTAAAAAATTAAGAGTAGAACTTAATTTGGTTCGGTAATTTTTAATTGCAGAGTAATTAATGAAACAAGCATCGAATAAAAGTAGAATTGGTTTACGTTCCCTTTTCATAAAAGGACAGTGTTTTTAATTGAAGGAGATTGCAATTAATTGATTGTAAATCGATTTAATTGTTATCAAAGCATGATATTGAATCGATATTTACTTTGAAGCCAGTTTTAGAGGGTTAAATGGATTTTGAAAATGATTAGTAATATTTCTATTCTTAATGTAAAAGTGAAAATGGTTTGTGTTTGTAAAAATATAATTTTTTTAACCTAATGAATATAAAAAAAATAAATAAAATAATATATATATATATTTATATTTTTTGTTTATTTTATCACGATTTATTTTTACTTATTTATTTTGTATATATTCAAAATTATTTTCCCTCGAAAATAAAAAGTCGCAAAATTAATTGTTTTGAATTTCTAAATATTATTAACCAAATTTATTATTACTATTTTATTGCGATTTCATTTCTTTAAATGCTAAATCGAATGCTCTGCAATTTAGTTTCATTTTGGTTTCGCTTTAGGATACTGTATTAGTAGGATTCATTACGTATTTTTGAACACAAGACAAGTGCCATTTTTAGAGAAAATATTTCCCAAATTATATCCTAAACTCTTTTCTTGCAAAACAAAATATCTTAAAATTAGTTTGAAATTGAAAAAATTGTTAATCTGATTTATTGTTATTATTATTATTTTAATATTATATCACTAACATAAAAGGATAAATGGAATTTATCCTTTTTTTTTCTGTTTGGTTTCATTTTAGGATACGATTCGGTAGGATTCATTACGTATTTTAAACACAAGACAAGTGCTTTTTTTTAGGTAAAATATTACTCAAATTATATCCTAAATAATTTCCCGCGAAAAAATTTTTTTTTAATTAATTTAAATTCAAAAAAATTATTAATCAAACTTATTATTATTATTATTATTATTATTATTATTATTATTATTATTATTATTATTATTATTATTATTATTATTATTATTATTTTAATATTATATCACTATCCTGAAAAGTTTAATGGTATGTTCTGCAATTTGGTTTCATTTTAGGATACGATTTGGTAGATTCTTTACGTATTTTGAACACAAGACAGACAAGTTCCTTTTTTTAGGAAAAATATTACTCAAATTATATCCTAAAATAATTTCCCACGAAAAAATTTTTTTTAATTAATTTAAATTTGAAAAAATATTAATCTAACTTATTATTATTTTTATTTTAATATTATATCACTAACCTGAAATGTTAAATGGAATGTTCTGTAATTTGGTTTCATTTTAGGATACGATTTGGTAGGATTCATTACGTATTTTAAACATAAGACAAGTCCCTTATTTTTAGGAAAAATATTACGCAAATTATATCCTAAAAGGTTTTCATACGAAAAAAAAATGTGTAAAATAATTTGAATTTGAAAAAATTATTAATTTAACTTGTTATTATTATTATTTTAATATTATATCTCTATCCTGAAATGATAAAGGGAAATGTTCTGTAATTTAACTTCATTTTAGGACACGTTTTGGCAGGATTCATTACGTATTTTGAACACATGACCAGTGCCTTATTTTTAGGAAAAATATTAAGCAAATTATATCCTAAAATGTTTTCCTGTGAAAAAAATTTTGTAAAATTAATTTGAATTTGAAAATATTATTATTCTAACTAATTATTATTATTATTGTTTTAATATTATATCACTATCCTAAAAGGATAAATGGAATGTTCTGTAATTTGGTTTCATTTTAGGATACGATTTGGTAGGATTCATTACGTATTTTGAACATAAGATAAGTGTCTCTTTTTAGGAAAAATATTACTCAAATTATATCCTAAAATGTTTTCCAGCAAAAAAAAAATTTTTTAATTAATTTGAATTTGAAAAATTATTAATCTAATTTACTATTATTATTATTATTTTAATATTATATCATTATCCTGAAATGTTAAATGGAATGTTCTGTAATTTGGTTTCATTTTGGGATATGTTTTGGTAGGATTCATAATGTATTTGGAAAGCAAGACAAGTGTCTTTTCTTTAGTAAAAATATTTCGCAAATTATATCCTAAAATGTTTTTATACAAAAAAATAAATAAATAAATAAATAAAAAATAAAAAATAAAATAAATAAATAAATAAAATGAAAATGCGTAAAATAAAATTAATTTGAATTTGAAAAAAATGCTTTTAAAATTGAAAAAATTATTAATCGAACTTATTATTATTATTATTTTAATAACATATCACTATCTTTAAACGTTAAAATGAATGTTCTATAATTTAGTTTCATTTTTGGAAACGTTTCGGTAGAATTCATTAAGTATTTTAAACACCGGACAAGTGCCTTTTTTAGGAAAAGTATTACGCGAATTATATCCAAACTGTTTTCCTAAAGAAAAAAAAAAAAAAAAAAAAAAGAAGAAGAAGAAGAAATGTAAAATTGATTTCAATTAGTAACAATTGCGTTTGAACTTCAAAAAATTATTAATTTAATATTATATCTCTATCCTTAAATGTTAGATATAATGTTCTGTAATTTGGATTCATTCTAGGTGATACGTTTTGGTAGGATTCATTACGTATTTTGAACACAAGACAAGTGCCTTTTCTAGGAAAAGTATTAGGCGAATTATATCCCAAAATGTTTTCCTTCAAAAAAAAAAAAAAAAAAAAAAAAAAAAAAAAAAATCTATAAAACTGTTTTGAATTGGCAAAAATTGCATTTGAATTTCAAAAAATTATTAATTTAACTTTTATTAATTTAATATTATATCACTATCCTTAAATGTTAGATTTAATGTTCTGTAATTTGTTTTCATTCTAGGATACGTTTTGGTAGGATTCGTTACGTATTTTGAACACAAGTGCCTGTTTTAGGAAAAATATTCCGCTAATTATATCCTAAAATGTGTTCCTGAAAAAAATAAATGTAAAATTGATTTGAATTAGTAAAAATTGGGCTTAAATATTAAAAAAAATCTTAATTTAACTTTTATTAATTTAATATTATATCACTATCCTTAAATGTTAGATTTAAGGTTCTGTAATTTGGTTTTAATCTAGGATACGTTTGGTAGGATTCATTAAATATTTTGAACACAAAATAAGTGCCTTTGTTGGGGAAAATATTATGCGAATTATATTCTAAAATGATTTCCTGCAAAAAAAATATATAGAATTGATTTGAATTAGTAAAAATTGGGTTTGAATTTCAAAAAATGACATAAAAATCCGTGGACTTGATGATGACTACTATAAATTCTACTGATTAACGAATTAAGAAAAATAATAAACCTGGATAATTTAAATATTATATCTTTTTTTAGCACTCATAAAAATGACAGATCGAAAAATGACATAAAAATCTGTGAACTTGATGATGACTACTATAAATACTACTGATTAGCGAATTAAGAAAAATAATAAATCTTCGATAATTTAAATATTATATCTTTTTCAGCACTCATAAAAATGATAGATCGAAAAATGACATAAAAATCCGTGGACTTGACGATGACTACTATAAATACTACTGCTTATCGAATTAAGAAAAATAATCTTTGATAACTTAAATATTATATCCTTTTCAGTACTAATAAAAATGACAGATCGAAGACAGATCGAAAATGACATAAAAATCCTTGGAGTTGATGATGACTACTATAAATACTACTGATTAGTGAATTAAGAAAAATAATAAATCTTCGATAATTTAAACATTATATCCCTTTCACCACTCATAAAAATGACAGATCGAAGAATGACATAAAAATCAATGGACTTGATGATGACTACTATAAATTCTACTGATTAACGAATTAAGAAAAATAATAAACCTTCGATAATTTAAATATTATATCTTTTTTTAGCACTCATAAAAATGACAGATCGAAAAATGACATAAAAATCTGTGAACTTGATGATGACTACTATAAATACTACTGATTAGTGAATTAAGAAAAATAATAAATCTTCGATAATTTAAATATTATATCCCTTTTACCACTCATAAAAATGACAGATCGAAAAATGACATAAAAATCTGTGAACTTGATGATGACTACTATAAATACTACTGATTAGTGAATTAAGAAAAATAATAAATCTTCGATAATTTAAATATTATATCCTTTAGCACTCATAAAAATGAATCAGTATTTTTAAGCGATTTAAGCGAGGTTATTTACATCAGGTAAAGAAATCTTACGGTCTTCTCTGTGTAAATTTTATTCTCGGATAGTCTACAGTTTTTTTTTTAATTTTTTTATTTATTTATTTTTTTTTATTTAACACAAGCGCCAAAATTCGTTTAGACAGCGTGAGTATTTTTACAAATGTATTTGTGCATAAATGGAAAAATATTTTATTTTAAATTTAAGTGTCAAATGTGTTTTAGGTAACAGCATTACTTGAACCACTTGATTTTAAAAGATTTCTTCTGACAATTTTACAGCATTTTATATTATTTGAAACTAGTTTTAAAAATCCTACAATTTTTTTGTATAAATTAAGTATTTCAAGATTTACGCTCTGTACAAACAGATACACTTTTAGCAAGCACAAGACTGTGATTTAGAATGTTTGAGTATTTTTACGTAGTTGTTGTGTATTAATCAATAGTTTTTTTGTGTTATGCAGTTCAAATAATGCTGTTACCTAAAGGCCTATGACACCTTAAATGTATAAAATAAAATAAAAATGTATAAAAAACTATAAATTTTGATTTATACACAAAACTCATACGTAAAAATACTCACACCTGCTAAAATTCTAAAAGATTTTTGCACAAAAAACAACTGTAGAAATGGCAACAACAAAAGACTGTAATAAGACCGTAACTGAGAAAATCATAAGATTTCTTTTATTTACGTAAAATTGCCTCGTTTGATTAATTTAAAAAACTTGGTTTCGTAAAAATAATGGAGATAATTTTTTTTTTCTGATTAGCGAATTAAGAAAATAATGCACTGTAAATACTATTGATTAGGGAATTATTAAAATAATGTACTATAAATACTATTGATTAGTGGATTAGAAAAATAATATACTATAAATACTATTGATTAGTGAATTAGAAAAATAATATACTACAGATAATACTGATTTGTGATATAGGAAAATAATGTAGTATAATTACTAAGCACTATAAATACTACCAATTAGCGAATTATGAAAATAATATACTATAGATATTAACTACTATAAATACTACTGATTAGCGAATTGGGAAATTAATATACTATAAATACTAACTACTATAAATATTGGGGGAATAATTTGGTAAATATTTAGCTTTTTAATAGCTAAATATATTATGTGATATCATACTGCCGTTGATAGAAAATTACTCCTATATATTTTTCATAAATTTTTAGATGCAAAATTTGCAAATTATTTTAACACATTGTATGCGGGACACGTACTAGTACGTTTTCTGACGACTGATACTTGAGCGCGGGTCACGTACTAGTACTGGTTAGTGTGACAACATGGTTTGTTTGTGGGTACAAAAATAACGGTATATACAGGAAAACGAAGCCGAATGTTCTTGTCTATTACATAGATTCAGGAAAAAATAAGACAAATAAAAACTCATTTTTACATTATTAGTTATATGATTGCTCTTTTCACTTTTTTATAATGTAAAAATGTTTATATATAACATAATTTGAAAAAATTAAAACTATATATCATTATTTCTATTTGTTTTTTCATATTTACGATACTACGATAAATTTATCCACTAAAAAATATATTTTTTTTTATAAAAATCATATGGTTGTTATTTATATATTTCTATTTATATATTTGTTTATATATTTTAATATAAAATACGAAAAGTTGGTTACAAAATTAATAATTTTCGATCTATTGAGATTTAACTGAATAACTAAATTTACTTTCAAAACGCCAGCTCCTGGTACAATTCAGCTGCAAAATGTACCCGCACACTGTGTGTTAAGTACACAGTGTGAAGGTACATACACAGTGCGCGGTTTAGACACATAAATACTCATTTTTACATTATTAGTTTTATGATTGCTCTTTGCACTTTTTTATAATGTAAAAATGTTTATATATAACATAATTTGAAAAAATTAAAACTATATATCATTATTTCTATTTGTTTTTTCATATTTACGATACTACGATAAATTTATCCACTAAAAAATATATTTTTTTTTATAAAAATCATATGGTTGTTATTTATATATTTCTATTTATATATTTGTTTATATATTTCAATATAAAATACGAAAAGTTGGTTACAAAATTAATAATTTTCGATCTGTTGAGATTTAACTGAATAACTAAATTTACTCGCAAAACGCTCGCTCCCGATGCAATTTCGCTGCGAAATGTACCCGCACACAATATGTTAATAATAGAAAAATATTTAAATATTTAAATTAGGATTGTAATATTTAATGTAAGATTTTGTTTATATCGTATTTTTATGATTTTTTTTCTTTAATTCCAGCAAATCTTTATGATTTAAAGACCCTCTAATCTGGATGTGATGAGCAGTCCAAAAGCCTAGGCATAGCAGAAACACCTGACTTTACAGTTTTCCCTAAAACAAGAAGCTAAGGGTAAGTTTTATCTGGAAGGTCCAACAGCGCCATCTATATTCGACATCTAATACTAAATGATCTGATATTTCGCCGCGTTATATGAAATATATTTAAAACTTTAATAGAGAGATTTCTGGATTTGTTTCAGAATTATCACAGCTGCAAAAAATGACATTCGGCCTCAGCCATCTTTTTCTTATCCCCCCTCCCTTTTCTTCAAAAAGTATACAAAAAATATAAAATAATAAATAAATCAAAATTCAATAAGGTGAAAATTTAAAATAAATTTTTTGCTGTACAATAAATATTTTTAATCCTAAAAATATTTATTGTACAGAAATAAATTTTGGTTTTAAAAGAAAAATTTGAATAATTTGTTTATAAATTTAAAAAGGTATTGCAGTTTATTTTATTAAATGTCTAGCAGAAGTGTAAAAATATAAATAAATTATATTTTTGCTTATATATTAGCTACACATAGTCTTCCAATAGAAATGTTAACTATCTTATTTACAAATATTTTCAAAACAACAATTTGATCCTAAGCATTTGTTTCCTTGGTCTATAGGATGATCTCGCTCAGAAAGTTAGTATATTATTTTCAGAGCAAAAGTGTATAAATTGAAAAAGGAATTTTAACACGAAAACAAAGGAACTGATCCTGTAATGTTAT
>CM063499.1:67816057-67818557 GCA_032207245.1 Pardosa pseudoannulata
ACACACACACACAAAAAAAAAAAAAAAAAAAAAAAAAAAAAAAAAAAAAAAAATGGAACGTCGTAAATTTGAAAAACTGTTCAAAAGAGAATAAAAAATATGTATATATTTTATAACGCGACTCAAGATCTTTGACGCGATCTCACTTTCCGAATGGAAAGTCACTCCCCCCCTCCTTAACTCCCCTTAACACGGTGGTAGTCTTCTAAGTATATAACACTACAACACGGCCATAAACACCATAAAATCAACTCCAATCGCACAATGCGACACTCCTCATACACAGCGCACACAAAACATTCCGGGTGCGTCCACTTCCACGGCGTGACGAAAATTCAAACACCAAAAAAAGAAGAGAACAAAAAAAAAGTTGGTCTCTCGACAACAGACCTCCTCGAGTTCCAACCCCTGTAACCCCCCTCCATTTTTTGATCTATGGACTCCTAACATCACATAGCATTTTCATGGCTATTTTTCCACGGTGGGCCCTAACAAAGGCCCTGTTTGGCGTTACAGGGCGCGTAAAGCGATACTCAGCCCTTTGTTAGCCCAATCAGGGGCCCACTTCACGCCTTTCAAAGAAGGGCCACCCCATTGTGACTTTCATCGACGCGTCCAACGCACTTATAATAACGCGGGGGCATTCGCGCTAAAAGATCGACAGATGGGGTGTAATTTAGAAGGGGGGTTGATACTGCTACTACCCCGGGGATCGGTGTGGTTGCAAGAGGGGTGTAATAGCTCCGGAGGGGGGGGGCTCGATTTAAATAAACTTTTTGGTAAAAAAGGTTATAGGAAAGAGACGAAAATCCTGACGAAGTAGGATTAAGTAGGATCGTTTTGTACCGTTGTTGTTAAAGTATGTGTTACGGCTTACATCCTCGTACAATAATAAGATTACAACGTCGTAAAGCTGTGTATAGGTGCCATTATTTATATATCTATGTACGCGTATACTATGGACATATATATGTATATATATACAAAATGTGAACAAAACACCCAAAAAATAAGTCTCTTAATTTACATGTTTCCTATATGAGGGTTTGCATTTGGCACACCGTTTCATGCGTAAACTGTACACATAAGGTCGCTACATGTTACAAACGCATATCTTAACACATTGTATGCGGGACACGTACTAGTACGTTTTCTGACGATTGATACTTAAGCGTGGGACACGTACCACAGTAGAACCTCGGTATAATGACACCCTGTGGGACCAACATCATATGGTCGTTGTAACGAATTGAAAACTAATAAAAATATTGAGCAAAGAAATGATGCAATAGTACATATCTAGAGAACACTTCTATTTATTTGCATTTCCATTACTGAATTTTTGAAAAAAAGTCTTTGGCTGACACCTGTTTCAAGTGCATTTGGGAATTTTTCATTATCACTGATTCCATATCCGTCAGATTTTGAAGGAAATCTTCTGAATCAAATTGTTCTTCAAACTATTGACGCAAGGCATTGATTGCATTGAAGGTTTCTTTTTCATTCACTTTTTCAAAAAGTTGGACGATTTCTTCTCCGTCGTCGGAATAGAATTGAAGTTGCAACACATTACAATAATTTTGAATCCGTTAGATTTTGAAGGAAGTCTTCAGAATCAAATTGTTCTTCAAAATATTGAAGCAAGGCATTGATTGCATTGAAGGTTTCTTTTTCATTCACTTTTTCAAAAGCTTGGACGATTTCTTCTCCGTCGTCGGAATAGAATTGAAGTTGCAACACATTACAATAATTTTGAATCCGTTAGATTTTGAAGGAAGTCTTCAGAATCAAATTGTTCTTCAAAATATTGACGCAAGGCATTGATTGCATTGAAGGTTTCTTTTTCATTCACTTTTTCAAAAGCTTGGACGATTTCTTCTCCGTCGTCGGAATCAAATTGAAGTTGCAACACATTACAATAATTTTGAATCCGTTAGATTTTGAAGGAAGTCTTCAGAATCAAATTGTTCTTCAAAATATTGAAGCAAGGCATTGATTGCATTGAAGGTTTCTTTTTCATTCACTTTTTCAAAAGCTTGGACGATTTCTTCTCCGTCGTCGGAATCAAATTGAAGTTGCAACACATTACAATAATTTTGAAATATATGCTTTATTCTTTCAAATTGGTCTTTAAAGAAAAATAATTCATTGGGGTCTTGTAATGATTCAAAATTAACAATTTCTAGTAGGGTAAAATAATTTTTTTTAAAATGAATCATTCTAAGTCTTAAAAAGGTTCACTTTAGTACGTTTTTCTGACGATATACTTGAGCGCGGGACACGTACTAGTACGTCTTCTGAGGATGATACTTGAGCTCACGTACTAGTACGGGATGTAACAACATGTTTGTTTGTGGGTACAAAAATAACGGTATATTCGGAAAACGAAGCGAATGTTCTTGTCTGTCATTTATTTATAATGTAAAATGTTTTTATATAACATAATTCGAAAAAATTAAAACTATATACTACTATTTCGATTTGAATTTTCAAATTTAGA
>CM063499.1:67823557-67826057 GCA_032207245.1 Pardosa pseudoannulata
CTCTCTCCGAATGCAGTTAGGGGTATCCGGAGGACGTCCAAACAGAACGTCCGCCGACAGATGGCCGCGGCATTGCATTTCGAAAGTGGGGTGTCTTTTTTGCGGAAAATATTAATCGATCTTTTCCCACAATCTGCATTCGCAAACAGATCCGCGCTCCGTGACTGCTGTAAGCGCGTAAGGAGTGTTGCTGTTTTTGTTAGCCTCGAGTGTGAGATTTCGCGTTGCGCCGAATTAACGTCGGAGCGGTGCTTTGAATGCCAATGAAGAGGGTAACATTTGTCGGTGGTTTTTCGGTGCGTCTGCGGCTTTGTTTCGAATGCGTTGTGTCGGATTTGTTTGCACAGATGTGTAATGGTGCCTTGAATTACGACTTTAAGGTGGTTGGGTACCGGCCATATTGAATTCCTCTAGTTCCATGTTAAACTATGAAGAAAATTGTTCTTCTCAACGATTTGTATATATACGTATGTGAGTGTATATATATATATATATATATATATATATATATATATATGTATATATATATATATATATATAACATATATATATTGCCGCATAAAGTAACTTAGCCAACTAGCTAAGTGGCCGAATGGTCAAAGCACGCGATCCAGACCCGGAGATTGTGGGTTCGATGCTTGACATGGCAGTTTATCCAAAGTACGGATTTTTAATTTAAAAATATTGTTTATTGTTTCCTTATGTTCTTGAATATTCTAGATCTTTCTTTAATATGTAAATTAGTTATTTCTCGAATGTTCTGTTCGGGTATAAAAGCTGATACCCACTAGTTGTAGGCAACTTCTCGGTCTTGTAAAGTTGCGACTTGCTACTTAGCTTCAATAAATTCTTCTGTTACGTTAAACGGTGTGTTCATTCGAATCTTCGTGACAAATTTGGTGGAGGCGCCGGGTATGGTACATATCTTCGGCAACGCCTTTCATTAAGTGAGACACTTTCTCGTCGTCGGACATTGAAGGATTGACTTCTTGACAAATCCCTAATACACTCTGAATGTAGGACTGCGTACTCTCTCCGGCCCTTTGAGCCCTACATTTCAGTTGCTCTTCGGCCTTTTTAGTGTACCTGCAACTTTTGAAAGAATGATGGATAATTTGCTACGCCATCTTAAATGGACTATGTGCCTATGTTACTTGGACGACATAGTAGTTTTCTCAGAAAGTTACGAAGACCACCTTATCCGATTAAGGACAGTTCTGAAATGCATTCAAGAAGCTGGACTCATACTTAACTCCAAGAAGTGCCTTTTTGCTGCTCAAGAAGTAAAAATTCTAGGCCATCTCGTATCCAGTAGCGGTGTCCGTCCAGATCCTGACAAAGTGAAAGCCGTGACCAATTTCCCTACTCCACAGAACTTACATGACGTACGAAGCTTTCTTGGGCTTTGCTCCTACTTCAGAAGGTTCATTAAAGGCTTTTGCTATCTTGCCGAGCCCCTTCAGGTGCTGTTGAAAGGCGATGCGAAATTTCATTGGGGTTCTAAAGAGATAGAGGCTTTTGACAACCTGAAGAAAGCGCTTACATCTGATCCAGTATTGGGGATATTCGACGAAAGATGTCCTACAGAAATTCATACAGACGCCAGCGGATATGGTATTGGAGCAGTTCTGATTCAAATTCAGAATGAAGTCGAGAAGGTCATAGCCTACGCCTCTAGGACCCTGACAAAGGCCGAAAAAAATTATTCTACTACAGAACGGGAATGCCTTGCTGTCGTATGGGCTATCAATAAATTCCGGCCATACCTGTTTGGAAGACATTTTACGGTTGTAACAGATCACCATTCATTGTGCTGGCTTATGAATCTCAAGGATCCCTCAGGCCGACTGGCAAGGTGGGCTCTTCGACTCCAAGAACATAATTTTTCAGTAAAATACAAATCGGGTAGGAAGCATAACGATGCCGACGCTCTCTCGAGGAATCCAGTAGACGAAGAGACTGAGACGCAAGATCAATTTTTTAGCAGTAACTACTAGTATAGACCTCGCTGTCGAGCAGAAGAAAGATCCAGACATAGCAAAAATGATCCTTCCGAAGATCGGATCATCCACCGAAAGGCAATTTGAGTTAATTGATGGAGTCCTATGCAGAAAGAATTTTGATCCAGCTGGAAAGACATGGTTGCCCGTCATTCCCAAACATCTACGTGCAGACATACTTAAACATTTTCACGACGCGCCTACCGCAGGGCATCTGGGCTTTGCGAAAACGTACGACAGGATCCGGAAAAGATTTTATTGGCCGGGAATGTACCGAAATGTTGTTAGATATGTCATGCACTGCCGAGATTGCCAAAGGAAAAAATCAGTTACACAACTACCACCTGGACGCCTGGTTTCTATCCCTCCTGCTGTCGCCCCATTTCATCGAATTGGGATAGATCTGCTTGGGAGATTTCCTAAATCTGCCCATGGTAATAAGTGGATCGCAGTATGCACCGATTATTGTACCCGCTATGCAATAACTAAAGCTTTACCAA
>CM063499.1:67833557-67851057 GCA_032207245.1 Pardosa pseudoannulata
AACTAGTTTTTCTGTCAGTCGATGCGGAACCACAGAACTGGAAGGTTGATTTAAAAAAAATCAATTTAAATTTAAAATGAACTTTTTATTTATCCTTGTGAAAATGATATTATATATATATATATATGTATATTTATATATTATATATATATATATATATATATATATATATATATATATATATATATATATATATATAATATATTTGTTTATTTGTCTATTTACATATTTGTTTATATATTTCAATATAAAATATGAAAAGTTGGTTAAAAAATGAAAATGTTCGATCTATTGAGATTTAATTGAATAACTAAATTGACTGGCAAAACGCCTGCTCCTGGTACAATTTCGCTGCAAAATGTACCTGCACACAATGTGTTAAGTGTGGATTATACGCGTTATATTGGAGATGAAAAACATTCACTACAATAGATTAAAAAAAGTATCAGACTAATTTTGAGATTAAAACAAACAATATTGCATTAAGATAAAAGATGTTATCTTATATATTTATTCAATTAAAATCGTAAAGCATAAAATTATTTGTATGCAATACTTCAAAACTCATAATGCCAAACTTGGGCAAAACATGAACACCAATTCTTAGGCGTCGAAAATGGAGAGTTGCTGGACACAGACTATCCTTCCAATACAGTCCATTTGGAGGGATCTGACTCCAGCAAGTCTATATAAAAGTTCGCGACAGACAAGAGTATATACAACACCCATGTCTGTATGACTCCATAGGTGTCTTTTGTCGACCACAAAGCGCTTCGTTGTCAGTCACTCTCACTGCGTATGTTTCCTCGAGAGCCTCAACCACAAACGCTTGTTCCTGCTCAACGACTGACAAGAAAAAAAGAACTTTTTTGACGGGCCGGTGGGGTGGCGGCACCCCTTCTGCTATTTATATACTCCCCGATACCTTGATTCGTACGACACCTCTGAGAGTGTGACAATGGGATAAGCAGAATACCGGAGGAGGTACAGACAGAATTTCACAGGCGTGACAAAAGGTGCACAAAGAGCGTATGTCTGCGACAGGCCAATGCTGTCTGCAGATCTCTGTGGTGAGGTATAGACAATCCTTTAGTTTCTGGATGTGGACAAAAATATTAACACCTATAAAAATTAATTTAAAGAAAAATCCCCTTTTATAAAAGACATTACCGGGCAATGAACAATGTTTCATATAACGAGACATTCCGAAAATAAGTTTCCTCGAGACATTCTCTTACAAATTATGAGAATCCACTTTGTCATAACAAAAGACAAAACTTTTTATAATTTTCTTAGCGTTGAGATCTTTACAATCCTTTACTTACTCGAATATATTTTCTTTCTGGGCTTTCACATCTTTGTTGAAAATAATTAATCATATACTTAACAACTTCCCGGTTTTTCCCGAGCTGAACTCGGGCCGTCGAAATGTACCATCCTGGCTCATCCCGAGTGTAGTTCGGGCACTGTGAAATTTTACACTGTGCAATCAGTCTTTCCCCAATTATTTCACATGTGCTTTTTATGGTTTCGAATGCTTTTGTTTACTTTTCTGGCTACTAGATTATTTGCTGCTCAAAGAGAGACAGTAGAGGGAAGAAGGTAAGGAGAGGAACAAGGTTCTACGGCCAGATTGCGATGTTGGACTCTGTGCAGTACCGTCTTTTCGATTATATCGTAGAAGACCAAATTTTAGTTAATAATTTCATAATCATTTATGTAAATGCAAATGATATAAATAAAATTTAATTCAAGATAAGACCTAGGTATTCTAAGCTTTATATTTATAGTTAGTGTGAATTGACTCCAAAGTCTAATGATTTCTCCAGTACAGAAAGCCAACTATACAGGTAAATTACTCTTTTATTTAAATTGATTTTTTTACATTAATTTTTAGGAAATTTTGTATTCGAATGATGCTATTACGTTTATAAAGCTATGTATGTATGAAAATAAGTATAAAAAATTGACATTGTCTAAACCATAATCCTGAAATAAAAGGAAGCTGGAAGGGGTTAAGGTATCCGTCTACGTTCGGAGAACGTTTTTCTTTAAACGTAGAAACTAGTTCACGTTTTTACATTTTTAGATTTATTTTTCATATTATCATAAAGAATTGCACTTAAAAAATTTATTCTTTGAGAAATTTTTATAAATTTTCTAATAAACGAAGAAAATTTAGTAAAAAAAATCGGGTTCTTTCAAATGGTCTCATTTTTTAATAAATTAAATTATTTCAATATTTTTTCATGCAATACATTTGTTATACACTGGACTAGTGAATCACCTAAAATCTTTGCTTAATTTACATTTGGTAAAAAATTTTTGATCCTTCAAAACCATACACATTGGATTTTTAACGAATTTTCATTACCTTTATAGCTAACTATGAGTGTAACAGCAATAAAAATTACCCAAATTTAAAATTTTAGGTCATTCACTAATAAATACTATCAAAAGCATTCATAAGAATTTTCAACAAAATATTTTAAGAGATTTTTGAGAAATCCCATTTCAAGTTTCAACATTTTATTAAAAATACCGAACGGCAGGGTCTGGGATACCGAACGGGGGATAGATTGGGTTTGCATTGCACCCTAGAAGAGCCTCCCCATTTTATGAGATTATTTAATCCTTTTTTTCCGACTGTGATCGTCGTGGTAATTCAGTGCCAGCAAAAATCTTGTACGTTTCTACTTGTTTTGGGAGAATTAGAATTCCTCTGTACAGACTGTACGTACCCCTTATTTACTCCAGAAAACAATAAAAGTCATTTTCCAATTCTATTGTGACTGTGATCCTTCTTTACTCAACTTCTCACTCAAAAACATTGGAGTCGTCACAGAACGAATGCAGTTCTGTAGGTGTTTTCTTTGAGCTTTGAGCTTTGCAGTGATTTTAGGAGCCGTGGTCTTGCGATCGTTTCTAACAATTCGATTTAGAGTCCGACAGTCTCTCTCGGACAATTCCGACTTTCGGCCACAACTGTGCTTTGCTGGAGACGTTTTTTTCCTTCTCTTTCAAAGACAGTGTGACGCCTTCAATGTTCTCAAGTGAGAGGTAACGTGAATAATGGATCACAGTCAAAGAATAAAATTGGAAATTCACTTTAATTCTGGATTAAATATGGCTATTTACAAAGGAACGTTAATTCCTAAATCATCTAGATCTGCAAAGGATGGTTGCCGATAAAACTTCCTCACGACGATCACAGTCGAAAGAAAAACAAGAGAATTAATAATCTCTTACAAATGGGGAGGCTTTTCAGGGTGCAATCAAACCCAATTGATCCCCCGTTCGGTATCCGAGACTCTGCCGCTCCCTATATGAGCGGACTTTACGAATATCCCGAACTAGCAAGCTCTCTGGTACAAAGGCGAAAGCCTCCACGAGGTCAACACACCTCCGAAAAAAAGCCCTGAGTCGCAAAATTGTAGGCTTTTTATACCTGGGGGGTCCGTTACGGTCCCGCCACTGTTTTTTCTCAGTTAAGATCTCAGTTACATGAGAACTCCAGCTAAAGTTACAGTTATACTTTTTAACTGAATTCTCATTCACTGGCTGTCTCTTCACGGAATTTCCGAGCGTTCATTAACGAGATCCATCAGGGGCGTATTCGTTTATTCAGTCCGATTGCCAAGATCCCCGACTCTATTGTCCAGGTACAGGTGTACTCCGATCAGCTGTTTTGGCGCGTGCTCTGACAAAGGGGAGTCTTCACAACCGTCATTACTTTTGAGACAGAACCTCTTGAAATGCAAAGCATTCTGGCAGTTTCTGCTACAGTATTCCTGCAATACGAGCACCAACAATTTGGCCGTTTTGGAAGTCTCACTGATCAGCCATTTTTAAAAATTATAATCAACTTTTTTTAAATATCTGTGAAAAACAATTATTTTAATTAAACATATTAGATAACAAAAATAAGAAACAATAAACATTAAAATATGTCAAGGTTTGATTGTTTAAAACATTTTCACAGATTATGATGCCAAAATATTAGGTGCTTCCATTATGTTGTCCAATTCCTGTATATTTGCAATGCTCACCACAGGCAAACCTAGCAATTTTGCCGAACAATGGCCGAATGGTTAGGGTGCTGGCCTTCGGAACCGGAGTTCGTGGGTTCGAATCCCCACTATAGTATAGAAGTTTGTAGCCATTCGGAATCGGCTTTAAACAGTAGGTCCTGGTCTCATTACCCTCGTGTTGCAAAAAGTAGACCGTAGCACTCAAACCAAACCAAACAAAACCTATCATTTTGACATAGCGGATTTCATTCATCTCGTTAACGTATTTAAAACGTTAGGTACTTGTATATTGTTTTTAAAATTTTAGAAAAATTTATCTTTTCCCGCCAGACTTATTTTCTTTCGATTTGTGGTCCCTGGCCGAAAAAGTTTGTCCATTCCTGTGCTAAGCAAAATTTTCCAATCCCCCCCCCCCTCAATCTGACAGGGGTACGGTTTGCCCGGCCCTGCACCCCAAAACAATAAATCAGTAAGAGCTTTCTTCGGAATCAAAGGTTTTAGACAAAGAATGCGAGATAATGAATAATTTGGGAGACAATAAATGCGGAGGGAAATTACATTATGGGATTATATGAGCATCTTTAGGGTATTATATCAACATCGATGACAAAATTTCTCGACGAAATGAATCAAATGATGAATGCGGGAAAGATAGATTGATATTCTGCTGTATCTACAAGCATACATACACACAAATAATGTATCTACACATTTATATACCACACTACTGCATTCAAATGTCTCTGGTGGAGCGATAACTATGTGCTTGTTCAACTGAGCGTTTCGTTGTACACAAACAAAGACCCCTTATGGCAGCCGTATTCTTTCGCGTGTTATTTCGAACCACGGGGAAGACCCCCGCCAGTGCTGTCAATCAGATGTCACGGCGCGGGCCCATCCGAAGCTATCGCTGAGGCAGAGTTACAGATAGTTCGACAATGGGGATTGTGCTTCAGGGAGAAAAAAAGTCAATAGGTACTTGATGAAGTCGCGCCTCCTCGCTTGAAACAGACGCGGAGTTTTGGGGAGGGGGTGATACTGTCAGCAGAGATGTTGTGTGAAGCTCTGCTTGTCGTTTTGGAAAGCAGACGGTGTAAATAGGTCTCCGGTGAATTTTGGGAAAGAGAAGGGATTTTGAAAAGCGAACTTGTCAAAAAGGATTTTGCCGCAACCTGTATTGAAAGGCTTAGAGTCTCGAATTACAAACGGTGCAAATGTAACTTTCAGCTGTTTGTAAAATTTTAGATGTTCCTAACTTTGAGGTAAGTTATCAGGCTACGCACAAGACCTACTTTGGAGAAAAAAATAATTTATATCAACAATAATTGCTAATGTATTTACCTCCTATATTTTTTTAAAACTGACAAAGTAGAAAGTAAGCAAAATTTTGAAAAGAGAACTTGTCAAAAAGGACTTTAGAGAAATCTGTATTGCAAGGCTTAGAGTCTCGAATTACAAACGGTGCAAATGTAACTGCCAGTCGTTTGTAAATTTTTAGATGTTCCTTTGAAGTTAGGTAACTTTGAAGTAAGGTATCAGACAACACACAAGACCTACTTTGGAGAAAAAATTAATTTATATCAACAATAATTGTTAATGTATTTACATCCTATATTTTTATAAAACTGACAAAGTAGTAGCAACGCAAAATTTTGAAAAGCGAACTTGTCAAAAAGAATTTTGCCGCAACCTGTATTGAAAGGCTTAGAGTCTCGAATTACAAACAGTGCAAATGTAACTTCCAAATGTTTGTAAATTTTTAGATGTTCCTAACTTTGAAGTAAGGTATCAAACAACGCACAAGACCTACTTTGGAGAAAAAATTAATTTATATCAACAATAATTGCTAAAGTATTTACCTCCTATCTTTTTCTTTTTCAACTGACAAAGTAGGAGCTACGCAAAATTTTGAAAAGCGAACTTGTCAAAAAGGATTTTAGAGAAACCTGTATTGCAAAGTAGAGTCTCGAATTACAAACGGTGCAAATGTAACTTCCAGTTGTTTGTAAATTTTTAGATGTTCCTTTGAAGTAAGGTAACTTCAATGTCTGGAATTGCAAACGGTGCAACCAGCTAGTAAATAGCTATGATACAAAGTAATAAATACATGATAAAAGCTGAGTATTTTAAAAACTTTTTTCAAAAGTGGGAATAATTAATTATCTTGTTGGTAATAGAACATAAATAAGTGACCTTTAGTTATATTATTGTGTTTTCTCATAAAGCTAAGAAAAAAACTAATTAAATCTTAACTATATTGTTAGCAGTTTTGTTTAGAAGCCTTCTTGGCCTGAAAGGTTGAGTTTCTCAACCTTTCAGGTAGCAAAATTTATAATTAGAATTTTTTTATCTATAATAAAAACATTTTATTTATCTCTTTATTTGGCAAGGTTGCTTGTTGCTCAGAAAAAAATGTGTTTAGGTTGGCTTTTACAAGACTACTTTTCATCATTTGCCAGTTAAAAGTTAAAAAAAAAAAAAAAACTACCGGGCTTTACTTTGCGGGATACTTTGCTTTGACTCTTTAATTAGCAAATAATGAAAAGTTGTCGCATGAGAGCTAATGAAAACACAAATTGTTTCTGTAACTAAGAGTCACTGTGCCAAATTAAGAGTTAAATAAATATCCTAAGTATAAAGTAGTTAAAGTGATTAGGTACAGGCCATAATGAATTCATCTAGCTCTCTGCTATCTATGTAAAAAATTGTACTATTTATCTAAGGTTTGCATTGAACCTTTTGAAAGGAGCTCTCTGAAGAACTAATGCATTTGCTGGACACATGCTATCCTATCCTCTCTGAAAAGGTTAAATATTTCTTTAAACAAATTTTACCACGTGATAGAGAGGGAAATTCTCTAAGGGTGCTTAGCGAAATTTTTTTAAAGACCGTGAAAAATATATTTAATATTAAATTATTTGTGAAGATTTTTGATATAGTCTTCTTTGAACCAAAATAATAACATTTTACCAACATAAATTTTGAAAAACGGTCATGCATTAATCAGGAGACTTTCCCATTCTATCACGAGGTAAAACATGATAGAAAGGTGGGATAGATAGATAGATAAATGATAAATATATTTATTAAAGAAACATATTATCGTTGAGTAAACTACCCAAAATTAGGACAATTTTCCTCGTAAATTGAAGTCGAGACATCTTCTGCCTCGACTTTAATTGGGTACCGGACATTTTGGATTCTTTATCCAAAATGTCCGGTACCCAACTACCTCAAGGAGTTAGTGAGAAATGATTTTGGTTTGGTTTGGAGTGCTGCGGTCTACTTTTTTGCAATAAGAGGGCTAGTGAGACCGGGACCTACAGCTTAAAGCCAATTTCGAATGGTTACTGTGGGTTTCGAACCCACGAACTCCGGTACTGAAGGCCAGCATACTAACCAGCCGTCCATCGTTCGACTAGTGAGAATTGAAATCCTACAAATTTGTCTTAATGTTGATATTAATTTTGGATTGTTTAACTCCCCCCTTCTTAACTAATGTTTACCATTTAATACCACCTAAGACTGGAAGCTAAGAATTAACTTTCAATCAGAATTATGCCTACGCCTTTATGCCTATGCTCGATAACGGACAGCTGTTGCTTATACAGAAAAGTCTGAAAAATAAAGAGAGTTGAAAAAGTTTTCAGCACATGATAGAAAAAGTATAACTAAAAAATTTCCAACTAGTTGTTCCCATGAATATATAGCAGAGAAAAAGGCTAATTTTTTCCCATTTGACTACCAGAATAAATGTACTGGGAACAAAAGATCTGACATCGCCGCTGCGGGCTATTCATTAATCCACCCGAATGGATGACTTACCATCAGCGATAAATGTTGCTAATGGTCAGCAACTGTGTACTTTCTTTATTCGCACGCCTTTTCTCGAGATGACGTGCCACTAGCATCAATTCGGCGTTTAGCAAATAACCGGCTAATAGTTCTTTTCCCCTCTCACTTCATATCCCCCCTATTTAATGATAATCGCTCAAAAAATTTTTATCCACATCGCAGCCGAACTCTTCGCAGAAAAATTTATTGTCCCTCTAACAAACGATCGTCCAGCTCTTTTGAAACGGAGAGGTGGCCCCGGCCGGCTATTAAATCGTCTGCCAGGGTGGTCCCGGGGCTCGAATCAATCTAAATTTCCACTGGCCCGCTCTTAATACGCGCGTCGAATCGGAAATCGTCCGGTGCGCGCTGTCTCGTCTGACGTGAGAAATGAAGTGAAGTGATGGTAATTTTCCTCACCTCACGGACCACCGGGAATGGAACGCTGATTGGGGCGGTTTCTTTTGATGTGTGGCTCGTGATTTCACGCGCTGCACTTATGGATTTTGTTCTTCGGAAGGGGTCGATCAGCGCTTGGGATTTATTTATTTCAGCCTTGCCATGCGATACCTCAAAAATGCGTGGGAAGCCGACGGGCCCAGAGCCTCTTGTAACCTCGGAAGAGGCGGGTATGTTCAAGAGAAAAGTATCAGCTTTAACTCTTTGTGTAACAAGTCTGCGTTCTTAGGGTAGAAAGATATATGGAGTCTTCCCATTTGCTCAACTCCCACTAGCTCGACTGTAAAGTTTACTCCCAGATCGTTTCATTTGCTCGACGGAAAATTTCACCTAAAAATCTTTTTACACATCTTTAACTCTTTGTGTGACAAGTCTGCGTTCTTAGGGTGGAAAGATACACGGAATCTTCCCATTTGCTCAACTCCCACTAGCTCGACGGTAAAGTTTACTCTCAGATCGTTTCATTTGCTCGACGGAAAATTTCACTTAAAAATCTTTTTACACATCTTTAACTCTTTGTGTGACAAGTCTGCGTTCTTAGGGTGGAAAGATACACGGAATCTTCCCATTTGCTCAACTCCCACTAGCTCGACGGTAAAGTTTACTCCCAGATCGTTTCATTTGCTCGACGGAAAATTTCACCTAAAAATCTTTTTACACATCTTTAACTCTTTGTGTGACAAGTCTGCGTTCTTAGGGTGGAAAGATACACGGAATCTTCCCATTTGCTCAACTCCCACTAGCTCGAATGTAAAGTTTACTCCCAGATCGTTTCATTTGCTCGACGGAAAATTTCACCTAAAAATCATTTTACACATCTTTAACTCTTTGTGTAACAAGTCTGCGTTCTTGGGGTAGAAATATATATGGAGTTTTCCCATTTGCTCAACTCCCACTTGCTCAATGGTAAAGTTTACTCCCAGATCGTCTCATTTGCTCAACGGAAAATTTCACCTAAAAATCTTTTTACTCATCAATCGTTTAAACTTTCAATATAACTCATTTTTCTAGTCATGTCAGTTATGCATTTTATACCTTAGCGATGTTTTAGTCTGAATACAAGTTTCATAAGTTTTCGGTTTTGGTTTGGAGCGCTACGGTCTACTTTTTGCAACACAGGGCTAATGAGACCGTGACCTACTGCTTAAAGCCTTGTACTACCTGTAACCAGCCGCCCTCCGAAAGTCGGGTGTAGGGTGTTGAATTGCTGGTTCGGTCTGGGCGTCCGGCAACAATGCGTTACGCAGGGGCCAAGTCAGCATTCTGTCCATAAAATTTAAAATAACCAAAAAAAAATGTAGAAAATCTAGACAAATAAGTAACTAATGCAGTTTACGAAAGTGCGGGGATACTCCGCAGGATTCCTGCCCAGGTTAAAAGTCCGGTTGACCCGGTGTACCACATGGAACTTTCTGACATGAGAACAGGTGTTTGCGAGGGAAGCAATATCTGCACAGGGCAGTTGGGATGGCCATTCGTCAAGGGGTAATTTGACCCTTGCGGTGTGCTTTTAGGTTAAAATCATGGCCGCACGATGGCGCCTTGATTGGCGGTGAGCCAGTCAACCAGGCTCCTGGCCTTCCTTATCAGCACCGGGTTTTTGACTAGGCTAAGCCGATTCCGAACGGCTACGAACATCCATGCCCCTGTGGGATTCGAACCCACGAACTCCGGTACCGAAGGGCAGTATCCTAACCAATCGGCAATCGTTCCAAAAAAAAAGTTTCATACGATTCTTTTAATTAGTTTTCACATTATTTTTCTGTCCATATTTATGGAGGCTCTGTCCAGTAATAAATCTGGATATTTATCTTTATTTTGCTTTTTTTATAAATTTTTCCAACTAAACATTATTTGCAAGGTTTATTCGTAAGCAAGGGTGTAATTTGGGCGTTTCAACTAAGGGGGTAAAAGTTGAATCAAAACTATAAAATATGAATAAAAACCTAAAAAAATTGGAGGGGCAAAACAGAAAATTTGCCTCTTTTTTAACATATCTGGTGGGGGGAATTTGACCTCTCTTGTCCCCTATGAAATTACTTCCATGTCCATAAGATTATTTAGTTACGCCACAATACAGCGTTGTTACTTGCTTTTTAGAGTTTTTGTTGTAATTCCATATATCTAGGTCAATACCATCTTTGTCTGACCCAGGGATGGACAAACGTTTTCGGCCGAGGGCCAAAAATCAATAGAAATAAAGTTTGGTGGGCCAAGATAAATTTTTCTAAAATTTAAAAAACAATATACAAGTATTACGGTTTAAATACGTTAATGAGATGAATGAAATTACGATTTCATTTTAAAAAGTTCCTTATACTGAAGTTCGAAGTGAGATGTATGGATTTTAAGGAACGATGCTAAATGCTCATCTGTCAGTCTACTTCTGAAATTATTCTTTCTAAGGCTCAAAGTTGAAAACACCTGTTCACATATAAGAAGCAAATATACGGCTGATCTGGGAGTCAGATAATAAATTTGGGATATAATATTTAAACAATATAGAAAAGGAAATGGATATTTATTGAATAAATATATATTTCTTTTGATTTGCCTTAGACCGGTAACTTAAAATCCTATCCGTGGGTAGGATAAAACCTTCCGGTGGGCCTTAGTTTGCTCATCCCTAGTCTAACCTCTGCAAAATAAAAGTATTCATGAAATTCTACCAACTTTGGATCTATAGGGGATGTTTTGTGAATAGCACTTCAGCCTTCATCATTGTCAGCAATCTATCTGTACACAGTAAAAAGATGCAAAGATTTCATTACAGCATCTTGCTACGAAGGTGAATCTGAAATTTTAAGATACAGCTAAATGGCGCAAATTAAAATTACCAAATTTTAGAACGTTTAACGTAATTTCCTCCAACACCAGTAAACTTTTATAAGTGGATTTTCTAAACCTTAAAAGCAGGGTCTCGAACCAAAACTGAACAAAATCTGAAAACCTGAAAAAACCGTTATTTGAAGGGAACGAAAACCGAAACTGAATAGGAAATATATCGGTTTATTTCGGTTCGATCTATCTTTAGTCATTTTGTTACTGTAATCAACTTATCAATACTTTCTAATTTAACGTCAAACATTTACTATCGTCATTACATGTACATTGTTTCACGATTTCGTATTTTAATGTTCAATAGTACTTTTCTATTTCAGTCTCGCTTGAAACTGCTTCTAGCAGGCAGATTTAATTCAATTGAATGTTCAGTTATCAAATGCGATTTTGATAATGGGTAATAATGCCAATGGTTACCTCTGGTATCACTGGTATCACATGCTGATTAATTGTATCCAATCCCATAATGTACCAATAAAAAAGAATAAAATCTTCTAAATTTTTATAGAATTAAATTTCGTTGCCAAGTGTCGCCAAATGTTGCCAAGTGTGGCGATACGTGACAACTTCCGGTTCCGGTTTCTGGAATATTCCAGCAGTTTCTTCGGGCCTATATAAGGCAGGCTGAGTCCCAAAACGATTTTGATAATATGTAACAATGCCAATGGTCACTACTGGTATCACATGCTGGTTAATTATATCCATTCCCATAGTGTACCAATAAAAAAAAAAGAATAAAATCTTCTAAATTTTTATAGAATTAAATTTCGTCGCTAAGTGTCGCCAAATGCTGCCAAGTGTGGCGATACGTGACAATTTACGGTTCCGGTTTCTGTAATACTCCAGTTTCTTCAGGCCTATAGAAGGCAGGCTGAGTCCCAAAACGATTTTGATAATATGTAACAATGCCAATGGTCACCGCTGGTATCACATGCAGGTTAATTGTATCCATTCCCATAGTGTACCAATAAAAAAAAGAATAAAATCTTCTAAATTTTAATAGAATTAAATTTCGTTGCCAAGTGTGGCGATACATGACAATTTCCGGTTCCGGTTTCTGGAATATTCCAGCAGTTTCTTCGGGCCTATATAAGGCAGGCTGAGTCCGAAAACGATTTTGATAATGGGTAACAATGCCAATGGTCACCGCTGGTATCACATGCTGCTTAATTGTATCCATTCCCATGTGTACCAATAAAAAAAATAATAAATTCTTCTAAATTTTTACAGAATTAAATTTCGTCGCCAAGTGTCGCCAAACGTTGCCAAGTGTGGCGATACGTGACAACTTCCGGCTCCGGTTTCTGGAATATTCCAGCAGTTTCTTCGGGCCTATATAAGGCAGGCTGAGTCCCAAACAGAGAGAGTCGTTAAGCGGATCTCTCGGTTTACAGAGTACGCACGGTGTGCTGTATTTTTCAACTGAGTGCTAATAAATGATTGTTTTCGTGCTGTAGTCCTTAAAGTCCATTCAATCCCCGAACCCAGCATTTGAGGTTCGTAACAATATCAATGCCACATGTGAATGCATCTGTAAATCATTCTTAGATCCTTGTCACATCTCCCACACTGGCATGCAAAATAAAATATAAAGCTAAAAGTGACCATACTGGTCACACAGAGGGTAGTATAATTTTATGTCCCTATTTTACTAGTATCTATTATTTGCTAATAAAAGCCTTATATTTTTTTTATCCAACAAATTTCTTTGAATTTCACGAATCATAAAACTTTTCTCGCTACTCCTCTGTGGGTCGGGACAAACTGTTTGTATACCCCTGCTTTCTGGAACCCCTAAACTACTCATGTTTATATCATATGCGAATGCATCTGTAAATCATACACGTCACATCCCCTGGAGTTGACAAACCTACACAGATAGATTGAAAGAAAGTGCAGATGGCGAGAGATGCATGGTGTACTGCTCTCCTATGCCGAAAACAGCTGCTGATCGGGCTCGTTGTGTACTGATCGTAATGAGATTAACGCCTTTTGTGCAATTACTACGATTGATTCTTAACCCATTTAGAGAAGCAGCGGGGGTATGTCGGTGATCGATGTGTTGAAAGAAGAATAAAAATGAGTGATCTGTTTGCGGGGACATTGTACCTTTCGAGCTGTAAAGTCTTCATTACAACAGCCTAGTTTTTATTAGTTAAAGTATAAAATGTTATATTTTTAGAATAAAAATGTTCACTGATCATTAATACAATGAGGAATTTTCAAGTTTTTTAACCTATCCACCGACCACCCTCCCCAAATTTTTCCGTTTCAAAACAGTCACCCTTTTCGTAAATCCAGACGGAACTTACCATACCACTAGAGTTGCTAAAAGTTGTCAGGCTACTTTTAAGTTATTTTCCCTGCAATAAAGGAGTTCCGTTACGAAAAATTAGTTTCTTTCATTTATTATCGATTTGCAATTTTTTTCCCTCAAAAGATTGTATACGAGTGTAACGAGAAGGGGTCGACCGGTCCGTTTTCGAACAGGAATTCGCTGTCGAACCCCCGTCGACGCGTCCGTTTCAGTGGGTTATTAATTTTAATTTTAAACAATAGAAGACAAAAAAGTAAGCAGGACAATACCTTATTTTTCTTTCATTTGGGGGTCTAATGAGTGATTTCTAATGGGTTTTATAGCGGACTCTTTAACGTTTCTCAAAAACGATACTTTTCCTCCGCCGAGTTTGTGACGTCATCGTTCATAAAAACACCGACCACCTATGTTGTTTACATGTTAAAAGGCAACTTTTAAATTTGTTTCTGTGTAAAGTATCGCATATAATAGAAATTTTTTTATTATGTCTGACATTAAAAAATCCTATTATAAATATTGTATTGTGCCACTCTGTAAAAATACAACAACTAATTGCAATGAGAAGATATTTTTCAGCGTTCCCAAAGATCCAAATACACTTAAATCTGGACAAATGCGATGAAAAGGGATGAGAAATTAAAACCCAAATTATCATATAAATCATTTCTATGGGTTTGTGAAGACCATATTTCGATAAGTAAATGCTTGCTTTTATTTAAATATTACTAATTTAGAACGATTAAAGTATATAAAAATACATCTATACCTTTAAAAGAACTGTTGATTAACCAGTGTTATTTAACTTTTAAAACTGCTAATTTTCGAGTATTATCAGAGTTCAAGTACAATAAATGTTTGATAAAGCATATAAATATCGTAAAACATATAAATATCCAGTCCGGAGACCCCCTTAAGGTGTCTTAGGACCAAGGTAGTAACTAGAGCGTGGCAAAGGTGGCATTTGCATATTTTATACTTTTGAAAAAGGTTTATAATTTTTCCCTTTTTTTGGAATAATTTTGACATGAACTTACTTCTCCAAAACACATACAAAAATAAATATTACTCTCATAGCAATAATTTAATTCAATTACAAGAAAACATGATATTGAAATGCTAAAAATATTGCGCAAAAATATTTAGTAGGTTTGGAGAAATCTTGCGAGCAATATTAAAAATTTGCATTCTGAGAAAAATCGACTTAAAGTCCGCTGACATGCATAAAAATAGAGAATGAGACTGTAATAAGGAGAGAGTAGAGGGATATGGAAGGAATTAGAAAAGGTGAGTAGGTGAGAATGAGTAAAAATAGAGAAGGAAATAGAGAGAGAATGAGAAAGAGCATAAACATAATATTGTGGAGATAGAAAGAGATGAGACTGTAATAAGGAGAGAGTAGAGGGATACGGAGATATTCAGAAAAGGTGAGTAGGTGAGAATGAGTAAAAATAGAGAGAGAATGAGAGAGAGCATAAACATAATATTGTGGAGATAGAAAGAGATGAGACTGTAATAAGTAGAGAGTAGAGGGATACGGAGATATTCAGAAAAGGTGAGTAGGTGAGAATGAGTAAAAATAGAGAAGGAAATGGAGCGAGAATGAGAAAGAGCATAAACATAATATTGTGGAGATAGAAAGAGATGAGACTGTAATAAGGAGAGTGCAGAGGGATACGGAGGGAATCAGAAAAGGTGAGTAGGTGAGAATGAGTAAAAATAGAGAAGGAAATAGAGAGAGAAGGATAAAGAGCATAAACTTAATAATGTGGAGATAGAAAGAGATGAGACTGTAATAAGGAGAGAGTAGATAGATATGGAGGGAATCAGAAAAGGTGAGTAGGTGAGAATGTGTAAAGATAGAGAGAGAATGAGAAAGAGCATAAACATAATATTGTGAAGACAGAAAGAGATGAGACTGTAATAAGGAGAGAGTAGAGGGATACGGAGGGAATCAGAAAAGGTAAGTAAGTGAGATTGAGTAAAAATAGAGAGAGAATGAGAAAGAGCATAAACATAATATTGTGGAGATAGAAACAGATGAGACTGTAATAAAGAGAGAGTAGAGGGATACCGAGGGAGCCAGAAAAGATGAGTAGGTGAGAATGGGTAAAAATAGAGAGATAATGAGAAAGAGCATAAACATAATATTGTCGAGATAGAAAGATATGAGACTGTAATAAGGAGAGAGTAGAGGGGTACGGAGGGAATCAGAAAAGATGAGTAGGTGAGAATGAGTAAAAATAGAGAAGGAAATAGAGAGAGAATGAGAAAGAGCATAAACATAATATTGTGGAGATAGAAAGAGATGAGACTGTAATAAGGAGAGTAGAGGGATACGGAGGGAATCAGAAAAGTTGAGTAAGTGAGAATGAGTAAAAATAGAGAGAGAATGAGACAGAGCATAAACATAATATTGTGGAGATAGAAGGAGATGAGACTGTAATAAGGAGAGAGTAGAGAGATACCAATTGAATCAGAAAAGGTGAGTAGATTAGAATGACTAAAAATAGAGAAGGAAAAGGAGAGAGAATGAGAAAGAGCATAAACATAATATTGTATGTGACGAGTACATTAATTTTCATTCTTCTGTGAAAACAACACGTCTGCGGTCCTGATACGTTTTAGCAGCAGAGACGCTTTTCTCTCGTTAATCATATCGATGTTGATTTTACCCCAGAAATGAGACTTACAAACCAAGTCTTGCATTTTAATAATAATAAGCGGATGGCGACCACAGCAGGGGTCAGTTTCTTTATCCCCGCTTGAACCGGAAGCTTGGCACCGATACCCACTCAAAAGTGTTGCGTCCATTCGGGGCGAAAAGAGGAAGATGGATATGAAATCCACCGCAGATGTTCCGATCGTCAGGCAAGTAAGCCTTGATTCAATTTACCCGTCCGCAAGTTGATATGACAACGCGTATCGCTCTCTCAGTTGCCGAAACACCTGTAGAACGTCTAGTTAATGAAGCTATTTGTGTGATATTTCAACTGTTAGAAGAAGGTTTGAGCGATTTAAATCCGCCCGATTTAAATCGTGATTTAAATCACTATTTAAAAAATATTTTATTTGTACTTTTAGAATTCATTGTTTCTTATGTTATGATCTTCGAGACTTGACGAGCTTTATGTGTATCAAAAATTAACAATCTATAACATCTATTTATATGCCTAATTATAACCAGAAGTAAAGGGACAATAACGAGGGTAGGTTTCCCGTATTCCATTCTAGTCCATTCTAGTAATTTATATATATATATATATATATATATATATATATATATATATATATATATATATATATATGTATATATATATATATATATTGTATATATATATATTTATATATAATATATATATATATATGTATATGTATATATATATGTATATATATATGTATAAATATATATATATATATATATATATATATATATATATATATGTATATGTATATATATATATATATATATATACATATACATAAAATATATATATATATAAATATACATATATATATACATATATACATATTTTATGTATATAATACATATATATATATGTATATATATTCATGTATATATAATGTATATATATACATACATATATATTATTTTTTTATATAGGTATATATATATACACATATAATATATATATATATATATTCATATATATATACATATATAAATATATATATATACATATATATATATATATATATATATATATATACATACATATATATTATATATATATACATATATATATATATATATTATATATATATATATATATATATATATATATATATATATATATTATTTAAATAGTATATATATACACATTTAAAAAAATCTTTGATTTAAACAATTTTTAAAGATAGAATTTTTAAAAGGAAGCTGTTAGTAATGGTTATCTTCAAATGGTAAATGGTTATCCTCAAAGGAAAAATTTCGCCATCATCTCCAGTAAAAACGTGTATGATTTTGACATATTTTGAATATAATTTCACATATTGCCTG
>CM063499.1:67856057-67863557 GCA_032207245.1 Pardosa pseudoannulata
CCGCACCTATGGAATTACCCGGTTTCAATGATGTCATTCAATAGTACCGGTTAGTACTGCCAAAAATTTTCGTTTGTACCGAATTTGAAAGAAAAAACTATAGCCATTTTTCTTTTCTTGGCTTTAGAAAGGTAAGCTCCTCAACAGTATAACCCTTTATCCCCAAAGTCAGCTTTTGTAAATGTACTAATTTAGCAATCACTGGCTGATGTCAATAAATATTAATAATGTGAAAAAGGAAATGAGAGAGGGAGAGGAAAGAGGAGAGAGAAAGATCACAAACACACACAATAATAATAAACAGAAGGTAATTTAAGTTTTACAATGAAAAAATATATCTTCATTTGCCCCAATTTTTTTACTCAGTATAAATTCTTGTACAAAATAGAGTAAGAAGAAGACAAATACAGTACTACACATAATACACATGATACATGAGTAGCCCCTGAGGGGGAGATCGAACAGAGGGCAAGTTCGAATTTTTTTTAAGAAACTGGGGATCCTGGTCAAAAACTGGAGAAAAGAGATTGGCTAATGAGGGCCAATGAAATTTATTCAAGATCTCTACTGAGAATGGCTAAAGGCCTTTTAGAGATTGCAGAATCTTCAAGGGTCCCGCGTGGTCCAGTAGATGATCAATGCAAATATTAGAATAAAAGTTTGTGGCTAAATTTTTGAGAAAATTTGGAAGAGTGGATAGATCAATTTAACTGTGGATCTCAATATTACGATAGTACCAAGGTGAATTAGTGATTTTTTAAATGGTGATGTTCTGAGCAAGGTGAAGGGTTTATGGATTAAAACTCTATGGTGGGCTCAAAAATCCGTTTCTATTACCCGGAAAAACCGATGAGACTCGTATTTATTGAAAATATTGAAATCTATTTAAACAATTCACGAACTTCTGCATGACTGTGAGTTTTTTTTTTTTTGCTCTGCAATTGTTAACATTTTATTTCACATTAAATCAAAAATCGGCTATCATAATAAAACTTTTCAGATCGAAAAAGTAATATAAAAATGATTTTTTTTTTTGTCGAAAAGGTCAATACCAGTTTCTTTGATGTCTGATGTACTCTTGGTCACAAGAGGTTAACAAATTTAGCCTTGCTTTCGCTGTATATAGACTTGGCTATAAAGGCAAATAGAGGTTTGAGCAAGCTGGCCTTATAAGGTAGAAGAATTAATTTGATTCTATAAAAGTAGTTTATAAATAACTGATTGTTCCTTTCTGTTTTTAAATCTTGTTGTCATATAAGCTATGCAGTTTTGTAAAAGAAATATAAAAGGGTAAATCATAATTCCTTTCTCAATTTTTTTCATTTCCCTAGTTATTTGAAAAATTAGTTTAAAACCAACTGGTAAATTTGGAGAGTAAATTTAATATGCTCCATTAATCACCAGGCAAACTTACACCTGGTAAAAACTTTAGCATAAATTAAAAGACACAATGTTCTTCCAAATATATTTAAAATACATTGAAATTACGTTCAACATTGTTAATCTATTTTATGACGTATTAATGTATACATACAAAATTATGGATGTATTTTATGTGTACTGAAATCTTTTATGATATTAAGAGTTCATGTTAAGATTTTGAACCCTTCCTGAAAAACTCTTCTATTTACGTCACAGATAAACATAGTTCTATAAGTTTAAATTTAGACTTCACTGAGCAAGAGCCATTTAGCACACTAATTCGCGTACAGCTTGCAAAATGTATTTCCAATTTTTCGATGATAAAATCAATTATCTCAAGTAAATATAAGTAAATTAATAAATACAGTTATTTTATCGAAAGCTAGAGGAGCTACTTCAGTTCTGCAGGGGCTATACACGAATCACTTCTGGCAGACAATAAATCTGACTTAAATTAGATGGAAAAAGAAATTTTGCTGCAAAAACAAATCGAATTCTTCAACCATCGAGGTTTTTTAACCAATAATTTTCTTTTTGTATTTAAAAGACATATACTTTAAACTAAAATTGCTTAACTTGTAAAATCTCACTAATACGAAATCTGATATATTATTTTATGCATGATATTATATGCTTACAAATAAATACTTTAAAAATCAGGGCCGAATTGATGTATCGCGTTAATGTCACATTTCTGAATGAAAAAAAAAGAAAATCGTATTTCTTCCATATTTGGTTTACTGTATTACCTTACACAATAAAAACCACAACGCTGGTTAAGATAAATCGCCGTATTACTTGCGTTTATTTCCCTTTTTTACGCCAGGCGAATAAAAATTTCTTGTATGAAGTTTTGGCAATTGTTTAACTCCTATTTTCATTCATGACGGTAGGTGTCACACTGTGATACCACTTCAGTTTCGTGCTGGTAATTAATAACCAGAGGTTAAATACTTAACCTTTACAGCGAGCTTATTCCACTAGAAATATATGGTCTTAACTCCTGGTTTGTGGTTTGGTTCATCAGGAAACAGCATATCATTCCGAATTGTGTGTGCACCTGGTCCCACTGATTTATTACGTGATATACGAGTCTCTCAGTACTGCATGAGACTTGCGGAGGGAGGTAGAATACATACATTTTCTCAGTCAACCGCTAACAGCAGAGTGAAACTAGCCGGGGCTAAACGAGAAAGGTGAGTGAAAAACGAGCGCGCAATTCTGAGTGGTATTTCTACCGTAACAGCGTGTGTTACAACACTCACTAAAGAATGGGGAACTCGAGGTAAAAAAAAAGTGCAAGGGTCTGAGAGGCTTGGCGTAGCGAAATGAACAGGAGAGTTCCTTTCACGGAGGGAGTTCTGTTAGTTTTGGAGTTTGTCAGTGCTCCCCTGCCTCCCCCACGCTTTGTTCCACCCACTGTGAAGTTTGGCTGAGAACTTGGCGACCAAAACAGTGAAAAAGTTCCCAAGGAATATGTCCAGTTAATGTTCTTTTTTACTTGAAAGACTGGTGGTTAGATCATTCATTAAAATTGGTAGTATAGCAGAAACCCACTAACCCATGTCTAAAATGGTTTCTCATGCTATGTGAAATTAGTGTGTTCTAAGCACTTCCACTACTATTGTTAGGACAGTTAGGCACAAAAGGGTATGCTAGTCACCCTACGTAGCTATAATCAGTAATGGCAGATTAACGCATCAAGTGATTTAAAGGTTTTTGTACTGAAAGCTGAAAATAAAAATTAAGTACTTCTTTTACCTACAGTCGATTTTCAAGAAAAGAAGTTGTAGGTTTACTTACGACACAGTTGTCTTTAAGTTTTGTCAATCACTTTAATTAAAATCTCTAGAAAAAGTGGGGCCACAAGTTCCACTTCAATAAACAATTTTTATGGTCTTTGCTACAAATTTCTTTTTCCAACTACAATTTGTTGTTGGCTAATATATCTTTCTAGGTCTTTTATTTATACAATGAGAAAAATCAATAGCCGGTTTTCAGAGAACAAAGTATACAAAACTAGGTTAGCAATTGAACTGAGTCTAACGTCAGCTCTTGGTTCTAAAGGCGTCAAATCAGCCAACATACGAAGCTATATTGGATGGCTGATGATGTGCCAGACCAATACTCATTAAGGGAACCTTTAAGGGTGTTCATCAGATTTAATAACATGGTAACAGGCTATACAACTACATTCAAGAGCAAAACATTGAACACCTCAGAAAGTGTCCAAACGACATTTAACCTGCTGAAACAGCTATTTGACACTAAAGAAAAAAGCTGTGAAACACAATAGTTTAACAGAAAAGATAGAGAAATAACATTAAACAGTGCTTACAGATTCACAACATATGTAACCTTTCTATGCAAACTTCCAGTTCAACCACTTCGAATTTTGCCATGTCTTCTCCATATAAGAATTTTAATAAAAATCCATCCTTTTGACAATTTCACCACTATTGTAAGGAAAAAAAAGTCTTAGAAAACAGACGAAAAAGAAATACAAATAAGGCCGGAGAAGTATGACTGTTTATGTAAGAATAGCTCAACTTAATAACCATGGACATTATAGTGTTCCAGTATAAATTGTAATGTATCACAAATAAATGTTTTGTATAAAAAAATTTTCATTAAGTTGTGTAATAATTTGTAGAGTTTTTTAATCAATAATTTAATTATTGGTTTTTTATACCAATAATTAAAAAATAAAGTATAAATATATTAGAATAAAGAAGTAAAAATATTCTAAATTTGCAATTAAAAAAAATACAAAAATATTTTAACAATAATGGTAATTAAACATTGCATGAATACGTGCAAAAATTGATTCTTTATAGTTTTTTATATTAAAGAGTGCTAATGAGAAATCACGCTTTTTATACTTTTTTTATCAGAAGAATACATAAGAAAAATTATATCCAGAGAAAGGAGAAGCCTTCGTGTATTTCTTTTTTTGTACACACACAATATATGTATTATGCGAGAAAGATAGCAAGGGAGATAGTAGTGAGAATGAGAAGTCTCTTTTTTATATATAGAAGGGAGAGAAGATAGAGTAGAAAGATATCTCCTTATCCCTCTCTCATTCTCTCTTTATACATACATACATACACACACAAACAGAACATAAACATACATTTTTTAAGTGAAAAAGAGTGCTGAATGAGAAATCATTTTTATGGATTTTTACTTTACCAGACCCTACATAAAAAGAGATATATCCATAGAAGGGAGAGAAGAAATTCGTGTATTTCTCTTTATAAACATATACTACATAGCTTGTGGTAAAATTATTTTCATCAAGGAACTAAAAATTTCTACGTGATGGATAACATTAACAAGAGAGAAAAAAAACAAAGGCGAACTTTAAAGAAACTTGTATTTTAGTAACTATACATTAGGAAAATTTAAAAAAAAATTAAGATACACTATATTCCTGGGTTGCTCTACTGGTATGCTGTAGGTGATCATAATTTTGAAAATGAATACCTTTGTGTTCTGGATCACTTTAAGAAATCTCTTTGTGTTCAGTTAATCGACTAACAGACTGATGGTCAACGAGCCCCCAAAGGGGTTTTATTGATTGCAAATGCTATGGTGGTTTGGTATATACATATTCACTACCTAACTTTATTTAGAACATTATTTCTGCTATTTGCAATACTACTGCAATTTTGCAGAAGATTTCTTATAAACAATAGTCCAATTTCAAATCAACTTAAATAGTTTTTACGTTGTTATATTTTTATTTCAAATATTTAAAAAATTTCTTAATTTTTATACATTTTCCATAATTTGTATTACTTTTTAATACATCATTACGACATCGTTTACATCAATTATATGGTATGTACAAATTGTATTTTTAAAATAGTTTATTTCATAATAATTTATTTAATAATTTTTTATTATCCTTATATAAAAAAAGAAAAAGTAAACAATTTATAATTTTTATATTAATTAACAAAAGTTGAGAAATAAATGAATATTTCGGATTTAATATATCGTAAATTGCTTTATTTTTTTCATGTTAAAGTTAGTATTATCAATTTCTCAAAATATCTACTAGTTCTTACTGATTTTTTTTTTTTATTTGTATAAAAAACTGAACGTTTATGATGCTGTGGGTTATAATGAACCACACTCTCCTGTTCTATGAGCACATTTAAATGACCAAAGCCTCATATGTATTTTCCTTTCTCGAATTCGAGAGAGATTTTATTTGTTAAGCTCCTATATCATTAAATACTCCTAACAGTTATACATAAAAAACATTTTGTGCATTTGAATAAAAATGTTTTTTTTTTTTTTTTTTTTTTTTTTTTTTTTTTTTTTTTTTTTAAGAATTTCACTAACTGACTTAAACATATTAATGTTTAAATTTCAATGATAAAACTGTGACATTCTTGAATCAACTCAGAATACTTGCAACATTTTTTAAAGAAAAAAGTACTGGGTTAAATTAATGAAAATAACCACTTTGAGTAAACTATCATGTGAGACTTTGTTTAACAAAATTCCAAAATTAAATATTTTATTCTTAAATTGTCAATTTCAAAACTTTCTTTTCATTCTTAAATCTTAAAAAGAGAAAAAAACCAATATTAGATGGTTTTGGATAAATATATTTACCCTGATTTATTAACCACTTAAAGAGGGTAAAAAGTAGTTAAGGTTTTCTCCCTCTCAGAAGAGATGAACTTGTAAATTTATGTCAATGATACGGTTGGTATTTCAATATTTTGAATAATATACACTTTTAAAAAGAGAAAAAAATAGATATCAGATGCTTTTGGATAAATATATTTTCTCTGATTTGTTAACCACTTCAAGAGGGAAAAAGTAGTTAAGATTTTTTTCCTTCTCAAAAGAGATGAATTTGTAAATTGATGTCACTGATATCATTGGTATTTCAATATTTTGAATAATATACACATTTAAAAAGAGAAAAAAAATAGATATCAGATGCTTTTGGATAAATATATTTTCTTTGATTTGTTAACCACTTCAAGGGTTGGAAAAAGTAGTTAAGATTTTTTTCCCTCTCAGAAGAGATGAATTTGTAAATTGATGTCACTGACATGGCTGGTATTTCAATCTTTTAAATAATATACACATTTAAAAAGAGAAAAAAAATAGATATCAGATGCTTTTGGATAAATATATTTTCTCTGATTTGTTAACCACTTGAAGAGGGAAAAAGTAGTTACGATTTTTTCTCTCTCAGAAGAGATGAATTTGTAAATTTATGTCAATGATACGGTTGGTATTTCAATTTTTTGAATAATATACACATTTAAAAAGAGAAAAAAAGATATCAGATGCTTTTGGATAAAAACATTTTCTCTGATTTGTTAACTACTTCAAGAGGGAAAAAAGTAGTTAAGATTTTTTTCGCTCTCAAAAGAATTGAATTTGTAAATTAGTGTTACTTATAGGGTTGGTATTTCAATCTTTTGAAAAATATACACATTTAAAAAGAGAAAAAAAATAGATATCAGATGCTTTTGGATAAATATATTTTCTCTGATTTGTTAACGACTTCAAGAGGGGAAAAGGTAGTTAAGATTTTTTTCCCTCTCGGAAGAGATGAATTTGTAAATTGATGTCACTGAAATGGTTGGTATTTCAATCTTTTGAATAATATACACATTTAAAAAGAGAAAAAAAATAGATATCAGATGCTTTTGGATAAATATATTTTCTCTGATTTGTTAACCACTTCAAGAGGGAAAAAAGTAGTTACGACTTTTCCTTCTCAGAAGAGATAAATTTGTAAATTTATGTCAATGATACGGTTGGTATTTCAATATTTTGAATAATATACACATTTAAAAAGAGAAAAAAAATAGATATCAGATGCTCTGGGATAAATATATTTTCTCTGATTTGTTAACCACTTCAAGAGGGAAAAAAGTAGTTAAGATTTTTTACCCTCTCAGAAGAGATGAATTTGTAAATTGATGTCACTGATATCATTGATATTTCAATATTTTGAATAATATACACATTTAAAGAATGAGAAAAAATAAATTACTTTTGGCTTTTATAGGATAAATTTAATTTTCCTTTTGTTAA
>CM063499.1:67876057-67878557 GCA_032207245.1 Pardosa pseudoannulata
TAAACCATATTTCATGTATAATGTCCGTTTAAAAGGTTCTGGAATGTTCTCCAACTAGACAACTAGGTCAAGCGATGACTGAAAATGTAAGCCTATAGTTTCAATTTATTCCTGTCTGAATTTATGTTGTAGCGTTGGGAAAAATGCTTGAAATCATTCGGATTGCTTTAAGGAGTAATTGAATCGTAGTTATCTAAACTACACAATGAGTTGTGTACAGTGTTGTTAATATTCACAGGCAAAATTATGGATTCTAGGTCCTAAAATTATGGCATTGGTTTATAAATTATAGTACATTTTTGTAATTAGTTCAAAATAATGTTAATAGAGGGCGCTTGTAGGATATATTTTTAACCAATTGAATCTTAATATCAGATAAAATTGTGGAAAAACATAGAAATGGCAGAATTTTTATTATTTACCATTATGTAACTTTGTAGCCGATTATTATTTAATAATTGGTTTAATTACTAAAAATACCATATTTTAGTGAAAACTGCAATAGAACAAGTAAAATGCAAAATTACTTCTAATTATCCACAATTGTGGAATCATTAAAGAAATACCTCCAGGATAATCGTGAATATTCAGTAATTTTGCATTTAACAATTTTGTGTATTTAAGGATAAGAGTGATTTAAATAGTTTTAAATAACTAACAGATAAACACACTGGTCATAACCCTTTTTAAAATTCTTTATTTTATATTAGTTTCAAATAATATCAAACATTAGTACCTAGGTTATATTCACTTTCACAGATATACATTTTTTTATATATATTTGACACTTTCCTTTCTATTATTACACAGTACAGATGCCCTTTCTCAACTTCTGTTACAGGATTATTTACTTTTATTTAATGAAGAAGCACCTCAAAGCATGCTCCTTAAGCTGCTCTAAAATCTACAACAATAATTATTTGATGGGAAAAAGTGATAAAAAAATTAAGTTGACATTCTCAATTTTTTTATGTTGCTCTTTATAGAGTTACAGTTAAATTACCTGTTCTTTTAATTCTCCATTAGTCTACATTTGGTTTATCGTACAAATCAGGAAATTATCGTACAGTTTTTCAGAATTATGTCACATAATTTTGAGATTATTTTTCATCGTACAGAGTCTTAAGTTATCGTACATATATTATAATTATCGTATGGTTAGCAACACTGGTTGTGTAGTTGAGAGAGCTGCAAACATGGAGAGCTACATTGATCAGTGCTGCCATCTAGAAGCGTCTATGTGAACTTAGCCCATTGTGTTTTAAAATTTTAAAATTGATACTGCTAAAGAGGTTTAGTGTCGTATCCAGTGCGGGATTTAAAAAAAAATGGAGGTCCTTAGGCAGTCGAAATCTGTCACATAATTTTAAGAATACGATTTTATTACACAGCAGTTTTAGGAATGTAATTTTGTGGCACAAAATACAAAGACAAATTATCGAAAAATTAACCCTTTAACGGTCACTAGTACAGATTTTTTTCAGATTTAATAAAATTATTCTATATATGGTATCTATGTACTTTATTAATGTATATGTATAATTTTTTTACATTTTTTTGGGGGGAGGGAGGAATTGAATTTGAGGGATGGTTAAAGTGCAAAATCCATCCCTTGTACGGAGTGAAAATGTATTTTTAAAGGGAATAATGATTATTATCTAAAAGGGTATGTTAAAGAAAAACTAACCAATTTACAGCCGAACAATGCCCATATAATACAGCGCTGCTTCTAGGTACCGGAATTCATGGGTTAAAATCCCACTGCAGGTATGGATGATCGTAGCAATTCGATTCGGCCTTTAGCTGTAGATCTCGGTCTTATTCACCCTCGTGTTGAAAGAGAGTAGATCGTTCCAAACATAAAATATTGTTGGAACGTTGGATTGGATTGTTGTCCAAACATAAAATATTGTTGGAGTGTTGTTTGGATAGACATTTATTTGGTTTTTAAGTGAAAAAATCATATTACTGACATTTTCAAGTAAAGTAAGTTTAACCACGTATATTATAAATGAAGTATAGAACTCTTGTATACTCTTTGTTGTGAGCTGGAAATGTCATAAACGTAGGAAACCTAAACGTCCATCCTATGTCTTTCAAAAGCAGAGAAAAAATTTAGCAGGTGGTTTCGCTCCGAAACCATTGACTGTTAAAGGGTTAATATAAAATATTAATTAGAAATTAAAATAAGACAATAATTATGAAAATAAACCTAGGAGTAAAAGCATAAAAATTTTGATTTATGTAGTTATAATAAAAATGTTAATGCTGAAAAACTATTACATATTACATCAAATAACAAATGTAATACATGTGCAAATATTTCATATTTATTTCAAAATATACAGAGATATTAATTTTAGCTGTTTGTAATATTAGGTTCTTGTAATAAATAACATTCGTTAATACTGCAATTAAAGATTTATTTGATGTAATCAAAACTTTTTTATTTAAGGAATTATTTATATACATCAGGGCCTTGAACCGAAGCTGAACCGAA
>CM063499.1:67888557-67918557 GCA_032207245.1 Pardosa pseudoannulata
GAAACTTCTTGAAAGCAGCTCCGAAGAATCTGGAGAAAATTTGATAACTCCGGAAACTTCTTGAAAGCATGTCCGGAGAAATGAGAAAATTTGATAACTCCGGAAACAGCTCAGATTTCTCCGGAAAATAACTAAACTTTTGAACAGCTGAAAACGAATGATTTTGAAAACGTGTATGATTTTGAAGTATTTTTCATCATTGATTTGCAAAAGAAGCTGAAATGCTTATCTTCAAAGTTTTATCAATGTGTCAAATAAAAGCTTCTTTTAATATGACAACTGAAGCTTCGTAGTTTTATTTATAAGTCAATTTCAAATGCTTATCTTCAAAGGAAAAAATTCGTCAGCTTTTCAAATGAAAACTTGTTCTGTATCATTTTGACAGACTTTTCATTATTTATTTCCAAAAGAAGCTGCAATGTTTATCTACCAAAAAAAAGAAATTTTTTTAACATTTCAAATAAAGTTTTCTTTAATAGGACGACCGAAATTCCGTGATTCAATTTATAAATGAATCTCAAATGGTTATCTTCACAGGAAAAATTTCAAATTAAAACTTATTTTGTATAACTACAAACTTTTTCAATATTGATTTGTAAAAGAAGCTGAAATTGTTATCTCAAACAAAAAAATTTTGTCAACATATGAAATAAAAGCTTATTTTGTATGACAACTGACTTTTATGGTTTGGTTTATAAATGAATCTCAAATGGTCATCTTCAAAGGAAAAATTTCGTCACCAAAAGAAGATGAAATGCTTATCTTCAAACAAAGAAGTTTTATCAACATTTCAAATAAGAACTTTAATATGACAACCGATGCTTTGTTGTTTAATTTATAAATTTATAAATTAATTTATAATATTTAATCAATATAAAATGCTTATCTTCAAAGGGAAAAATTCGTCAGCTTTTCAAATGAAAACTTGTTTTGTATCATTTTGACAGACTTTTCATTATTTACGTATAGCAGCTGAAATCTTTATCTACCGAAAAAAAGTTTTTTCTCAATATTTCAAATAAAAGCTTCTTTAATATGAGAACCGAAGTTTCCTGATTTAATTTATAAATGAATCTCAAATGGTTATCGTCACAGGAAAAATTTCGTCATCATCTCAAATGAAAACGTGTATGATTTTGATATATTTTTAATTATTGATTTATAAAAGAAGCTGAAATGCTGATCTTCAAAGGAAAAAATTCATCAGCTTTTCAAATGAAAACTTGTTCTGTATCATTTTGATAGATTTTTCATTATTTATTTACAAAAGATGCTGCAATGTTTATCTACCAAGAAAGAAATTTTTTCAGCATTTCAAATAATGGTTTCTTTAATAGGACGACTGAAGTTTCGTGATTTAATTTATAAATGAATCTCAAATGGTTATCTTCACAGGATAAATTTCAAATTAAAACTTATTTTGTATAACTACAAACTTTTTCAATATTGATTTGTAAAAGAAGCTGAAATTCTTATCTCCAAACAAAAATTTTTTGTCAATATATGAAATAAAAGCTTCTTTTGTATGACAACTGACTATTTATGCGTTGGTTTATAAATGAATCTCAAATGGTTATCTTCAAAGGAAAAATTTGGACATCATCTCAAATGAAAACGTGTATGATTTTGACATATTTTTCATTATTGATTTGCAAAAGAAGATGAAATGCTTATCTTCAAACAAAGAAGTTTTATCAACATGTCAAATAAGACCTTCATTAATATGACAACCGACGCTTTGTTGTTTAATTTATAAATCAATATAAAATGCTTATCTTCAAAGTAAAAAATTCGTCAGCTTTTCAAATGAAAACTTGTTCTGTATCATTTTGACAGACTTTCCATTATTTATTAGCAAAAGAAGCTGAAATTTTTATATACCCAAAAAGAAATTTTTTCAAGATTTCAAATAAAAGCTTCTTTAATAGGACGACCGAAGTTTCGTGATTTATATACAGTAACAGTAATTTATATACAAAGTAATTTATGTACAGTAATTTATATACAAAATATTACAGTAACAAGTTCATGAGATATAACATGCTTATACATTATATTAAGAATGTTCGAATTTTAAAAAAGAACCATACACAGGCAATTGTAAAAATGCAATCCAGTTGCAGTACAAAACATAAAATATGAGTTACAATTAAAAAATAAAACATGAGTTGAAGTTAAAAGCATAAATTTTAAAATTAAAACAAATAACATGCCATTTTACAATACATCTAATGAACTGTTGTGCCAGCTCTTCATCTATAGAAAGATTACTTTCAAAGTTTAGAGTAATCCAAAATCAATTACGAAATCGGCTAAATTTAGAGACAACTACAAAACTTGTTACTTGTAACCGTTGTTTGAATTCAACATAAATTACGTATAAAACAGCTTGTATAAAAAAAATAAGTAAAACATTTTTTTTTGTATCTTGGTGTTACGTTATATTTGCTTTTTGCTGGTTTTATTTGTATTATGACCTTTTTAAGAAATGTAACTGTCTTTATCAAATGCTAATGAACTATGTTCGATTAGTATTAAATATATTGAAAGTGAATTTCAGTGGTCAAAATTGATATTGATCAGGACGGTTAAAACCAGTTAAAATCACTGGTTTTGGCATTTTAAACTTGTAATGCATGCAAAAATTTATAAAATAAACTTTAACAGAATGAACAATTTGATTTTGGAACATGATAGTTTTTCATACATTGACTTCTTTAGTGCTATTACCCTTGAGTGCTTGGTTTTTATTAACAGGTTTTGATCTACAGGCGAAAATTTTTTCTTATGATTTATATGCGCTATAGCAAAAGCTAGTACTAGTGGTTTATTTCGCAAAGATTTTCCTTTGTCTTGTTCAGGAACTTTTAGTCTTTAACCCCTTAAAGCATTTGCCCGTGTCTGACACGGGCAAAATTCAAAATAAACATTTTGAATTCTATATGGATATTCTATATGGAATAAACCAAACGATCGCCGATTGGTTAGGGTGCTGGCCTTCGGTACCAGATGTTCGTAGCCTTTCGGAATCGGCTTTAAGCTGTAGGTCCCGGTCTCATTAGCCCTCGTGTTGCAAAAAGTAGATCGTAGCACTTCAAACCAAACCAATTTCTTTTATAACTTTTACCTCTTTTTCCACTGTAGACACCCCCTCCCCCAGAAATAAAATTGCAAAAAATAACTTACTCTATACCTATATATTCTTTTTTAGTCATAAAATATATAATTTTTTATCAGTTTTTTTGAAAAAAATTCGTGCTTTAAGGGGTTAAAAAGCTTGATATTGATCAGGGTGGTTAAAATCACTGGTTTAAACCCCTATGGTTAAAGCATATACCACCTTGAATACAGAAAGAATACACGTTTATATATTTTCTCACTTTATTTGGTGGTAGGGGCACAGGTTAGCCTTTTGTACCAGACGCAAAAGGACATAGATACGGCTTTGGTTGGGGTAATGTACCTGAGACTTTGGGTCTGAATATGTCAAGCAAGCGGTCAGGTATAATTTCTGCTCACAAATATTCTTGTCATTTTGATTGGAGGATCTTTTTTTAATCTCTAGATAGCTAATTAAACAAGAAACCTCACTAACAACTGGAAGACGGAAAAGACCTTTCGTGGCAGCGTAAATAACGTCGGGCAATATCTGCCCGGGACTGACATTTTACGTGTATTTTCTCAGAACCTCTGAGGCAAGAACCGTCATCACCTGTCTGCCCTCCATCTAGGCACGGCTCTTGCTTCCGCTCGTACGTAAACAAACACACAGCCTATTTTTGATGCCGGATTATGAATTTTTTAACGACCATGCACCTCTCTTTCCCCCCCTCTTTCGTCAACTCTCCCCTTCCCCCTTTCCCTTACGTAAGACCATCGTGTAGAAAACCCGATTGAACTCCTGGATAAGCAAGAAGCAGCAGCAGAAGAAAAAAAAGCACAAATTAAAAGAGCCCTCGGCGTGTTTAAAAAACATTCCAGAACCCAAAGTTTACATCAGGAAATATAAACACTTTCTTTTGCTACTGGCCGGTTGGAAGTATTTATTTATTTACGGAGTGGAAGTTTACACTTTTTTTATTTATTTATTTATTTTTTAAATTTTATTTTCTTCCACATCCGTTTATGCGTGTGTGTGTGCGTTTACACGCGCTCGCGTGTGTATATGTTTATTTTTATTATTTATTTATTTATTCGAGCTAAAGCTTCGTGGAAAAATTTTTGCTTTCGCGGGAAAAAATTGCACTCTCAGGCTAAATGTTTATGGGAAAAAGGTATGTTTATGTATGCTGAAATCCTGACTGACTGGCGTAGTAGGTAAGGGTTTTAGTGTGGGATTCGATTTTGCAAAGGACGTGTGTGTATGTCAGGACCATGGAGACTTCAATCTTGTATCGGTACAAACACTTCTAAGTTAGAGAAATTTCAACATTAAGTGCCTTTAAATCCTTAATGTTTTATTGGAATGTATGATGAAATTAAAACAAGTCCTGGAAGTTATTTGAAAATTTATGAAGTTCTGTCAGGATTACTGTGACTTAACCTCGTGCTGGTACACAGATTTCTATCCAAGTTATAGAAGCTTGTTAAGTTCCCATTAAGCCAGAGTTTATTGGAAAGTACGATGGAATTGCAAGTACTGAAGAATATTTTATACAATTTGTGGATATTGAAAGCATATATGGCCTTCCATATTTGTGTTTGAATTTATACAAGTATGAAAAGATTATTCATATAACTTTTAGACGTTACATCCCTGGATTATACACTTTCACGCCATTGCTACTAAAAGCAGTTTTTAACAACCTGAAAGACTCTCCAAATCTAGTGTTCTATCACAGTTCTATACGAAACCTTTACGGGATATGGCATAGTACCTTCACAGAACGTGTATTTTGTGTCAGGATGTGATTTTACCGAAAACTATTCCACATATGGCATAGTACCTTCACATAACGTGTATTTTGTGTCAGGAAATGGTTTTACCGAAAACTATTCCACATATGGCATAGTACCTTCACAGAACGTGTATTTTGTGTCAGGAAGTGGTTTTACCGAAAACTATTCCACATATGGCATAGTACCTTCACAGAACGTGTATTTTGTGCCAGGAAGTGGTTTTTCCGAAAACTATTCTACAATATCTACGTTAATTGAAAATTTATTTAGTATTCCTCAGATGAAGCTGAAATTCTACAACTATGAGATATAGTACTCATACCTCCTTATTTTACAACGGCGTATACTTCCACATCGTTGCTTCTTTAAGCAAATTTAGAACACTATAAAAAGAATTCCAAATCAAGAGTGTTCCTTGAATGTTCTGTAAGAAGTCTGTATCAGGATATGGTATAATACCATAACAGTAATTGTGTTCATCGACACAAAGTGGCTTTTCTGTTTGTGTGTATAGAAAATATATTTAATTCTTCGGCTTTGTGTCGTAATTTCCTGAAGGATGGGAAAAATATTCATACATCTTTTAGACTTTGTTTCGTTGGAATCTACACTTTTACATCACTGCTACTTTAAACAGTTTAAAACAACGTAAAAGACTTTTAAATCAAGAGCGTTCAATCACGGTTCTATTCAAAACCTGTATCAGGATATGGGATAACACAACACATATACGGTACTTGCGTTTTCTGATAGGAAGTGACTTTCCTGAAGGCTATTTGCGTGAATTGATAATTTGTTTGGTATTCCTGTGACGAAACTGAAATTCTGCAAATGAGACAGAGATAGTATTCATACCTTTTGCTTATTTCACAAGAATATATGCGTTCACATCGTCGTTTAAATAGCTTGAAATAATGTGACCGGTATTCCAAATTAAGCATTCAATCCCAGTTCTATGCTAAAACTGCATTAGGATATTTAATAACACCATCAAAGTACTTGCTTCCTTAGGTCAGAATGAACTTCCTAATTATCCCATTAAGGATTCCTTGGAATTATAGCAATGGAATAATTCTTATTTTCGTCAACTAACGTGGAATCAGATGCTCCAAGGTATGTGTTCCTTGTATTGTTGCTATTAACTTTTTTTAAGTTCATATATCACCGGTAGAACAGTACATCGAAGGGCTCCAAAACAAACTAAGCCTATTTCATTGGTAGACTTGCCAACATTTGAATTTTCATATCAAAGTTTTTCTTTCTGTGGTTATACAAGAACAAAACACAGTATATTGTTAATCAATTTAATCTATTTTACTTGCATCAAAGGCATCAAAGGTGGTGATGCAACTGGACTCTATGGGCCAAGCCCGTTAATCCAGAGGTTTCTATCAGTAAGCACAAAAATGGCAACGAGCGAAAAATAAACACATAAAAGAGCAAAGAGACAGAAGGGTTGATTCGTGAGTTCATAACACAAGACTAGAGAGTAGAAAGTTTAGGGATAGTAAAACATAAATTATTTTTGTGGCCAGTGACATCCGTACAAAATAAGCCGAAAATTTGAAAAAATTTTAAAAATTTTGGAAAAAATAAAAATATAAGTTTTAAAAATAAATAAGCTGTATTAAAAATCAGTAAAAGGCCTAAATAATAATGTTTATTTATAGTAATAATTTTTATTGATTTAGTTTAGGTGTTATAAATTTTTTGTTTGTTGAGTAATAATGCTCAGGTACGATAAATTTGAAAAATTTGGAAAAAATAAAAATATATGTTTTAAAAATAAATAGAATGGTCTAAAAATCCAAAAAGAGCCTAAATAATGTTAAATAATCGCAAAAAACAATTTTTATTAATTTTAATTTAGAGTTTAAAATTTTGCCTCCGCCGGGGATAGAACCCGACGAAATCCCGAAGAAGATGAGCAGTGGGGAAGGCGTAATCTATTTTACTTGCTAACATGACATCTTACATCAAATTAACACATTGTAATCGGGACACGCACTAGTACGTTTTCTGACGATTGATACTTGAGTGCGGGTCAAGTACTAGTACGTTTTCACACGATTGATACTTGATCGCGGGTCACGTACTAGTACGGGTTAGTGTAACAACATGGTTTGTTTGTGGGTACAAAAATAACGGTATATACAGGAAAACGAAGACGAATGTTCTTGTCTACTACATAGATTCTGGAAAAATTTAGACAAATAAAAACTAGTTTTTACATTATTAGTTTTATGATTGCTTTTTTCATTTTTTTATAATGTAAAAATGTTTATATATAACATAATTCAAAAAAATTAAAACTATATACTACTGTTATAAATTTATCCACTAAAAAATATATTTTTTGTTTACAAAAATCTTATGGTTGTTATTTATATATTTTTATTTATATATTTGTTTATATATTTCAATATAAAATACGACAAGTGGGTTAAAAAACGAAATAATTTTTGATCTATTGAGATTTAACTGAATAACTAAATTTACGCTCAAAACGCCCGCTCCCGGTACAATTCCACTGCGAAATGTACCTGCACACAATGTGTTAAGGTAGTATTTTTAGTTTGGTTTGGAGTGCTACGGTCTACTTTTTTACAACACAAGGGCTAATGAGACCAGGACCTACAGTTTAAAGCCGATTCCGAACGGCTACGAACATCCATGCCACTGTGGGATTGGAACCCACTAACTCCGGTACCGAAAGCCAGTACTCTAACCAATCGGCCCTCGTTCGGCAGATAGTGCTCTTGGAATTTTGATAAGAATCGATAGAGAAGTAGCATTTTTTTATTTGTTACAATTTGACAAGTATCTTGCCATTCATCTCAATATATCCCTAAAACAAGAATGATTAGCAAACACTGGAGACATTTCTTAACAAGTCCTTTAATGACATTTCAAACATGTAATGCATGCAAAAATTTATAAAATAAGTTTTAACAGAATGAACAATTTGATTATGAAACATGATAGGTTTTCATAAATTGACTGCTTTCTTGCTATTACCATTGACTGCTTGCTTTTTTGTAACAGGTTTTGATTTACAGGCGACAATTCTTTCTTATCATTTATAAGCTCTGTAAGAGCTTATAACAGCTAGCAGTTGAGGTTGATTTAGCAAATATTTTACTTTACCTTGTTCAGGAACTCTTACCTGTATTTTACTCCTTGACTCATTTGCCCGTGTCTGACACGGGCAAAATTCAAAATAAATATGCAATCAAATCGTTTACACTTTGTTTGTGTAGTAATTATTTTTTTATAACTTTTACCCCCTTTCCCGCTCTCTAATCACTACCCAGAACTAAAATTGCAAAATATAACTTACACTGTACCTATATATTCTTTTCCTGTCGTAATGTATATCTTTTTTTACCTGTTTTTCCGAAAAACTTTTATACTTTAAGAGGTTAAAAAACTTCTCCCAGGCAGTTCAATAAGTGATAAAATACTAAAATTTTCTCAGTCTAAATTAGGTAAATACTACATTTTTCAAATTCGTTTATATTATTTTTACTTTATATTAAACAATTTTTTTTCTTAGCCATGCATTGCATGTCTGTTATCTCTTTAAGTTATGTAAGGTCAGGAGGAGAAGAACTGGTACGTCGTTCAACAATTGTCCTTAAAATAACAAACTCCTCCAAAAAATATTTGTGATTATTTTTATTTCGTATGAAACTGTTTACTTTTGGTCATGCATTACATATCTGTTCTTTATTTAAACTTTGTAAGGTCCGTAGCAGAAGGTATAGAACGTCGTTCAACAGTTATTCTTAAAATAACAAACTTCTCCAAATCCCAACAAAAACTGTTTATAGTTATTCATATTTCATATGAAACGGTTTTCTGTTAGTCATGCATATCTGTAATTTCTTTATATTATTCAAGGTTAATAGAAGAAGAAATAGAAAGTTATTTATTAGTTGTTCTTAAAGTAACAAACTCCTCCAAATCTCAACAAAAACTATTTATAATTAGTGCTATTTCATATGAAACCCTTTTGTATTAGTCATGCATTGTATATCTGTTTTTTCTTTAAATATATAAGGTCGATAGAAGAAGAATTAGAACGTCTTTCATTAGTTGTTCTTAAAATAACAAACTTCTCCGAATCTCTAAAAAAAACTGTTTATAGTTATTCCTATTCTATATGAAACTGTTTTCTTTTGGTCATGCATTGCATATCTGTTTTTTCTTTAAATATGTAAAGTCAATAGAAGGAGAAATAGAACGTTAGTCATTAGTTTTCCTTAAAGTAACACAATTCTCCAAATCTCAACAAAAACGATTTTAATTATTTCTATTTCATATGAAACTGTTCTTATTAGTCATGTATAGCACATCTGTTTTTTCTTTTAATTTGTAAGGTCAATAGAAGCAAAAATAGAACTCATTAATTAGTTCTTAAAGTAACAAAATTCTCCAAATCTCAACAAAAACTATTTATAATTATTTCTATTTCACATGAAACTGTTTTCTATTATTCATGCATTGGATATCTGTTTTTACTTTAAATATGTAAGGTCAATAAAATTAAAAAATTGAACGTCATTCATTAATTATTTTTAAAGTAACAAACTTCTCCAAATCTCTGCAAAAACTGTTTATAATTATTTCTATTTTATATGAAATGGTTTTCTATTGGTCATGCATTGCATATCTGTTTTTTCTTTAAATATGTAAGGTCAATAGAAGCAAAAATAGAACGTCATTCATTAGTTTTTCTTAGAGTAATACAATCCTGCAAATCTCGAAAAAAACTATTTATAATTATTTCTATTTCATATGAAACTGTTTTCTATTAGTCATACGTTGCATATTTGTTTTTCTTAAATATGTGAGGTCAATAAAAGAAAAAAAATTGAACGTAATTCATTAGTTGTTCTTAAAGTCACGAACTCCTCCAAATCTCGACAAAAACTGTTTATAATTATTTCTATTTCATATGAAATAGTTTTTTATTAGTCATGTATTGCATATCTGTTATTTCTTTATATTATGCAAGGTCAATAGAAGAAGAAATAGAACGTCATTTATTAGTTGTTATTAAAGTAACAAACTTCTCCAAATCTCGATAAAAACTATTTGTGATTATTTCTATTTCATATGAAACTGTTTTCTTTTGGTCATGCATTACATATCTGTTCTTTATTTAAATTATGTAAGGTCAGTAGCAGAAGATATAAACGTCGTTCAACAGTTATTCTTAAAATAACAAACTCCTCCAAATCTCGAAAAAAACTGTTTATAGTTATTCCGATTTCATATGAATCTACTTTTATTAGTCATGCATTGCATATGTTTTTTCTTTAAGTATGTAAGGTCAATAAAAGTAAAAATTGAACGTCATTCATTAGTTGTTTTTAAAGTAACAAACTCCTCCAAATCTCTACAAAAACTATTTGTGATTATTTCTATTTCATATGAAACTGTTTTCTTTTGGTCATGCATTACATATCTGTTCTTTATTTAAGTATGTAAGGTCAATAAAAGTAAAAATTGAACGTCATTCATTAGTTGTTTTTAAAGTAACAAACTCCTCCAAATCTCTACAAAAACTGTTTATAGTTATTCCTATTTCATATGAAACTATTTTCTTTTGGTCATGAATTATATATCTGTTCTTTATATAAATTATGTACGGTCAGTAGCAGAAGATATAGAACGTCATTCAACAGTTATTCTTAAAATAACAAACTCCTCCAAATCTCGACAAAATCTATTTATAATTATTTCTATTTCATATGAAACGGTTTTCTGTTAGTCATGCATTGCATATCTGTTTTTTCTTTTAATTTGTATGGTCAATAGAAGGAGAAATAGAACGTTAGTCATTAGTTTTCCTTAGAGTAATACAATTCTGCAAATCTCGACAAAAACTATTTATAATTATTTCTATTTCATATGAAACTGTTTTCTATTAGTCAGGCATTGCATATTTGTTTTTCTTAAATATGCAAGGTCAATATAAGAACAAATAGAAGTCATTCATTAGTTGTTATTAAAGTAACAAACTTTTCCAAATCTAGACAAAAACTATTTATAATTATTTCTATTTCATATGAAACTGTTTTCTATTAGTCGTGCATTACATATTTGTTTTTTCTTTAAATATGTAAGGTCAATAAAAGAAAAAAATTGAACGTCATTCATTAATTATTTATAAAGTAACAAACTTCTCCAAATCTCTACAAAAACTGTTTATAATTATTTATATTTTATATGAAATGGTTTTCTATTGGTCATGCATTGCATATCTGTTTTTTCTTTAAATATGTAAGGTCAATGGAAGGAGAAATAGAACTTCATTCATTAGTTTTTCTTAGAGTAATACAATCCTTCAAATTTGACAAAAACTATTTATAATTATTCCTATTTCATATAAAACTGCTTTTTATTAGTCTGACATTGCATATATGTTTTTCTTTAAATATGTAAGGTCAATAAAAGAAAAAAATAAAAGTCATTCATTAGTTTTTCTTAAAGTAACAAACTTTTCCAAATCTCAACAAAAACTGTTTATAATTACCCCTATTTCATATGAAACTCTTTTCTATTAGTCATGCATTGCATATCTGTTTTTTCTTTAAATATGTAAGGTCAGTAGAAGGAGAAATAGAACTTCATTCATTAGTTTTTCTTAGAGTAATACAATCCTGCAAATCTCGACAAAAACTATTTATAATTATTTCTATTTCATATGAAACTGTTTTTTATTAGTCAGGCATTGCATATATGTTTTATCTTTAAATATGTAAGGTCAATAAAAGAATAAATTGAACGTCATTCATTAGTTGTTCTTAAAGTAACAAACTTCTCCAGATCTCTGCAAAAACTGTTTATAATTATTTCTATTTTATATGAAATTGTTTTCTATTGGTCATGCATTGCATATCTGTTTTTTTCTCTTTAAATATGTAAGGACAATAGAAGGAGAAATAGAACTTCATTCATTAGTTTTTCTTAGAGTAATACAATCCTGCAAATCTCGACAAAAACTATTTATAATTATTTCTATTTCATATGAAACTGTTTTTTATTAGTCAGGCATTGCATATATGTTTTATCTTTAAATATGTAAGGTCAATAAAAGAATAAATTGAACGTCATTCATTAGTTGTTCTTAATGTAACAAACTTCTCCAAATCTTGACAAAAATTGTTTATAATTATTTCATATGAAATTGTTTTCTATTAGTCATGCATTGCATATCTGTTATTTCTTTAAATTATGTAAGGACAATAGAAGGAGAAATTAGAACTTCATTCATTAGTTTTTCTTAGAGTAAATACAATTGCAAATCTCGACAAAAATATTTATAATTATTTCTATTTCATATGAAACTGTTTTTTATTAGTCAGGCATTGCATATATGTTTTACCTTTAAATATGTAAGGTCAATAGAATAAACTGAACGTCATTCATTAGTTGTTCTTAAAGTAAAAACTTCTCCAGATCTCTGCAAAAACTGTTATAATTATTTCTATTTTATATGAAATTGTTTTCTATTGGTCACGCATTGCATATCTGTTTTTTCTCTTTAAATATGTAAACAATAGAAGGAGAAATAGAATTCATTCATTAGTTTTTTCTTAGAGTAATACAATTAAATCTCGACAAAAACTATTTATAATTATTTCTATTTCATATGAAACTGTTTTTTATTAGTCAGGCATTGCATATATGTTTTACCTTTAAATATGTAAGGTCAATAAAAGAATAAATTGAACGTCATTCATTAGTTGTTCTTAAAGTAACAAACTTCTCCAAATCTTGACAAAAATTATTTGTAATTATTTCATATGAAATTGTTTTCTATTAGTCATGCATTGCATATCTGTTTATTCTTTAAATCATATAAAGCCAGTAGAAGAACCAATTGAATATACTTCTGTACTGGAGCCTGCTCTAAGGTGGACAAAAGTCATTCGAAATGACAAAAACCGATCAAAATTTGAAATGATTTAAAGTTACAATTCATTATTAACATACATTTTTTGAATAACATGATCCTTTTACTGCATTAAAGTCTTTTTTTTTTTTTTTTTTTTTTTTGTTATACACCCTTACTTTAAACTTTTAAATTTCAATTGAAAAATTTTTGTATTACATTAGCAATTTAAAAATGTTTTAGGTGCATTACTTTTTATATATTTCTTATCTGTATAGTTTAATATACATATTTTATATAAATAAAGAATGTTTTATTAGTCTATAATTTTATAATTTTATTATATAATATTAAACATATAATTTTTATATAAATATATTATATATTTATATAAATATTTTATATATTTTTATATAAATAATTATTTTACTGCACTGAAGACTGTTTTTTTGTCATACACCCTTATTTTAAATTTTCAAAAATATTTTCAATTTAAAAATATTAATATTACATTAGTAATATCAAAATGTTTTAGGTGCATTACTTTATATATATTTCTTATTTATATATTTTTATATACATATTTTATATAAATATACAATGTTTTATTAGCCTATTTTTATAATTTTTTATATAATATTAAATATATAATTTTTATATACATATTTTATATTATTTTTATATAAATATTATTTATTTTACTGCACTGAATCCTGTGTTTTTTCATACACCCTTATTGTAAATTTTCAAAAATATTTTCAGTTTATCATATTTATATTACATTAGTAATTTCAAAATGTTTTAGTTGCATTACTTTTTATATATTTCTTATCTATATATTTTAATATACATATTTTATATAAATATACAATGTTTTATGAGTTTATTTTTATAATTTCATTATATAATAATAAACATATAATTTTTATATACATATTTTATATATTTTTATATAAATAATATTTATTTTACTGCACTGAAGCCTGTTTTTTCTCATACACCCTTATTTTAAATTCTCAAAAATATTTTCAATTTAAAAATAGTTGCATTACATTAGTATTTTCAAAATGTTTTAGATGCATTACTTTTTATATCTTTCTTATTTATATATTTTAATATACATATTTTATATAAATATACGTTTTATGAATTTATAATTTTATAATTTTATTATATAATATTGAACATACAATTTTTATATGAATATTTTATGTATTTTTATATAAATAATATTTATATTACTGCACTAGAGCCTGTTTTTTGTCATGCTCCCTTAATTTTAATTTTCAAAAATATTTTCAATTTAAAAATTTTTGTATTACATTAACAATTTCAAAATGTTTTAGATGCATTACTTTTTATATATTTCTTATTTATATATTTTAATACACATATTTTATATAAATATACAATGTTTTATGAGTATATAATTTTATTATATAATATTAAATATATAATTTTTATATGAATATTTTATATATTTTTATATGAATATTATTTATTTTACTGCACTGAAGCTTCTTTTTTGTCATACACCCTTATTTTAAATTTTCAAAAATATTTTCAATTTTAAAATATTTGTATTACATTAGTAATTTCAATATGTTTTAGGTGCATTACTTTTTATATATTTCTTATCTATATATTTTAATATACACATTTTATATAAATATAAAATGTTTTATGAGTATATAATTTTATTATATAATATTAAATATATAATTTTTGTATAAATATTTTATATATTTTTATATAAATATGTATTTTATTGCACTGAAGCCTGTTTTTTGTCAGACACCCTTATTTTAAATTTTCAAAAATACTTTCAATTTTAAAATATTTGTATTACATTACTAATTTCAAAATATTTTAGGTGTATTACTTGTTATAAATTTCTTATCTATATATTTTAATATAAATATTTTATATAAATATACAAAGTTTTATGAGTCTATAATATTAAACATATTATTTTTATATAAATATTTTATATAATTATATAAATATTTTATATATTTTATATAAATAATTATTCTACTGCACTGAAGCCTGTTTTTTGTCATACACCGTTATTTTAAATTTTCAAAAATATTTTCAATTTTAAAATATTTGTATTACATTAGTAATTTCAAAATGTTTTAGGTGCATTAATTTTTATATATTTCTTATCTATATATTTTAATATACACATTTTATATAAATATAAGATGTTTTATGAGTATATAATTTTATTATATAATTTTAAATATATAATTTTTGTGTAAATAATTTATATATTTTTATATAAATATGTATTTTATTGCACTGAAACCAGTTTTTTGTCATACACCCTTATTTTAAATTTTCAAAAATATTTTAAATTTAAAACTTTTTGTATTTCATTAGCAATATTAAAATGTGTTAAGTGCATTACTTTTTATATATTTCTTATCTATATATTTTAATATTCATATTTTATATAAATATACAATGTTTTATGAGTGTATAATTTTATAATTTTTTTATATAATATTGAAAATATAATTTTTATATAAACATTTTATATATTTATATAAATATTTTATATATTTTTATATAAATAACATTTATTTTACTTCACTGAAGCTTCTTTTTTGTCATACATACTTATTTTAAATTTTCAAAAATATTTTCAATTTTAAAATATTTGTATTACATTAGTAATTTCAAAATGTTTTAGGTGCATTACTTTTTATATATTTCTTATCTATATATTATAATACAAATATTTTATATAAATATACAGTTTTATGAGTATATAATTTTATTATATAATATTAAACATATAATTTTTATATACATATTTTATATATTTTTATATAAATACTATTTATTTATTGCACTGACGCTTGTTTTTTGTCAAACACCCTTATTTTAAATTTTCAAAAATATTTTCAATTTAACAATTTTTGTATTGCATTAGGAATTTCAAAACGCTTTACGTGCATTACTTTTATATATTTCGTTTTTTAAATTTTAGACATTTTCTATCAGTATATTTGTCATAAAATTGGGTATGGTTTTTAAAATCGCAAGTAATTTTCTAAAGTTACAGAGTATTTAGTATCGGAAAATGACCTCAAAAGTTGCTAAAACGTTGTATACTGTATGACAGCAAATTCTGCCATTACATAAATTAGAAAAAAAATTAAGTTGCTGATTTTTGAGAGAAGAATGTTCCCTGAACTGAATATTTTTCACTGAAGTTTTGGGGACTTCTGCACTCAGTGGACTATTCACAAATTTAAAAAGATAAACCATTTTTTGATTACTCTGCATTTTAAATAGCTGGAAATAATTTAAAATCTTTGGATAACATTTATTTGAGTACTGACAAAGTTATACGTAATTTTTTGGAAAAACAAATCGTACACCCGCATACACATTGTATGCGGGACACGCACTAATACGTTTTCTGACGATTGATACTTGAGCGCGGGACACGTACTAGTACGTTTTTCGACGATTGATACTTGAGTGCGGGACACGTACTAGTACGTTTTCTAACTATTGATACTTGAGCGTGGGTCACGTACTAATACGGGTTAGTGTAACGACATGGGTTTTTTTGCGGGTACAAAAATAACGGTATATACAGGGAAACGAAGCCGAATGTTCTTGTCTACTACATAGATTCTGGAAACATTTTGACAAATAAAAAATAGTTTTTACATCAGTCGATGCGGAACCACAAAATGGGAATGTTGATTAAAAAATCAATTGAGATTTAAAATTAACTTTTTATTTTATCTTGCGAAAATGATAATATATATATATATATATATATATATATATATATTATACATATATTTGTATTTATATATATATTTATTTATATATTATATATACATATATATATATTATATATATATATAACATATACATATATGTATATCTACATAATATATATATATATATATATATATATATATATATATATATATATATGCATATATAAATATTATATACATATATATATATACATATACATATATATATATATATATATATATATATATATGTGTGTGTGTGTGTGTGTGTGTGTGTGTGTGTCTATTTATATATTTGTTTATATATTTCTATATAAAATGCGAAAAGTTGGTTTAAAAATTAAATAATTTTTGATCTATTGAGATTTAACTGAATAACTAAATTTAAGCGCAAAATGCCTGCTCCCGGTACAGTTCTGCTGCGAAATGTACCCTCACACAATGTGTTAAAGAAGTTATAAAGGCAAAACAAACGGTAACCAATGCTTTTGTATCTGATTGATTAATACGTCATAAATCTGTTACGCAAGTGCAATTAACACGGCTAATTACGTTGGGAAATTTATTTTCTAGATGCGCCTCGTATTTCTACTTCTGTAGCAATTTTGACTCTTTTTCTTGCTCTTCAAACCTCTAACGTACTCATCTGAGCTTTCATTTCAGCCAAACGAATTAGCTGTTTATTACTCTTGCTTTCAAATTATATAGCTTAACTATCAATTTTGGAAGCAAATTATTTTTCTTGCGCCAGCCTCTAACGTAGAATCTGAGCTTTCATTTCAGCGGAAACGAATTGGCTATTTATCACTGATGTTTGGAAATTATATTGCTTTATTATCGATTTTGTTAGCAAATTTATCACAATATCGATTCAGCCAACTTGACCACAGTTAAATACTAAAACAAGTACCATTTACTGCTATTTAAACAATATTCAAGTAGATTTTCGTGAATGCAATCCAAATCTTAGTAGAATTGAAATTATTTAACATATCATTGTTATATTATATTAACCCTTTCGTGTGCCATTTATTTCTCACTCCACGTTTCCAAACTTTCAAAACAGAGCTGCTAATTTTATTCAATCGATCGAACAATTGATGACAGCGCAAAACCGATGGGGAAATCAGTCTTCCAGTCGTTTCAGTAACAAGTCCAATATATTAGAATGGGTTTTGCGCTTCCCACAGGTGTATTTTGAAAGATTGTGTAGGTGGGAAGTAATCTTCCCACGGCCCACGAAAGGGTTAAACAGTTTTAAAACTATCTAGTTACACTCACAATTTCTTTTTTCTTCCCTAATTTAAGGGACCTACTGAGGGAACCCCCAAATCCTTTTATTTTCTCCTTTCTACGTTTTATTGGCTTGTTTTGGTCAGTTTAATTCTTTTATCAGTCAATTTATACTTTGTTTTATAACTGGTTTATTGTTTTAAATCGTTAAATTTAAAATATTGTGCATAAATGCTTTTGGCTTTTACCTTCTAACGTTTCATATTTTTAACTTTTATTTATTTTTTCTCTGTACCTTAGCTTGTATATAGTAGATATTTAAAAAAAATATTTTTAAACAGTGTGTTATCTGTTTTAACCTCTTCTGTTTTTAGAACTTCCCGTGTCCGTAATATGGCATTTTTATCTGTTAATAGTTTGTCGTACGTAACACTCTGTGTCTGGTTTTATGCAAACTAGTGCTTGGCGCTTCTGTCCAAAAAAGAACCTTGTGCCGTTAAAACTGAAACAGAAAACCAAACTTTTTCTTCTAAATTATCTGTTTCAGTAATAATCTTGACTTCACGAGCTTCTAATTTTAATATCCCAGGTTTAATTTCAGCTGAATGTATACAATTTTTGTCAGTGTTAAAAGAAAAGTTTATAAACTCTTCAAAGGTTGTAAGTCTCGATTCTGATTCAAACTTTTCAATGAAGTTTATTTTCAACGATTCATAAATGTTCAGAAATTTAAAATGTGAAAACAGATTTGAAAAGTTTAAAGAGGATGTATCCTTTAAAATGTCTGAACATTTTATTTTGGAAGATTATGAAAGACCTCTCCACTTTCAATGTTATAAACTATTTCCTCATTGGTTTTAATTTTTTTTTGAACTAGTTCGAGAAAGACACTGAAATTCAACTTCATAACGCCGATGTCTTTTAAAAATTTCGTATTATACTCTTGGGAGTTTTTGATAAGTTTATCAAGTGTATATTAAGAAAAGTATTGTCTACAAAATTATATAAAAGTATTCTTATATTTCACGCATGTGCAGTAAAATAGTATTTACTAGCCATGATTATATATAGCGATCAATTTAGCTGTTCAAATTTTAATTTGTACCATTATATTCCTTCTAAAAATTTGCATCTTTTAAATTTCATATACTTTATACATACTTTAATTCTTTAAATAATTTACAATTAAAAATTATTTTCTATGTTCTTAAATATGCAAGTTGTGCTTCCAAAAAAAAACCATGTAGCATTTCCAATAGCAAGATAAATGCTAAGCAATAATTGTAAACTTTTTTAAAAAGCGTATTAAAATCTTTATATGTTCTTATATATACAAGCTGCGCTTCCAAAAAACAATGTAGCATTTCCAATAGCAAAATACATGCTAAGCAAAAATTATAAACTACTTCCAGCTGTTTATGAATCAACGTGATAACTTTATTTTTTCAATGTGTAAGTGATCACTTAAATTCACAAGTCATCGAAACTACTATGGAAAATGTGTGTTTATGTGTGTAGAGTCAAAGTTAGTGAACAAATCGCTAAGTATAATTAAAGAACTTTTTTAAAAAAGCCTAATCCTTAAAGTGGTCATAATGTTTTGGCTCTTCGGTGTATATTATGGTAACTCAATGTATATGAGAAAATAAAAAATAGGAAATTTCCATTTCAGGAGAAAATTTTATTAGCATACAAATTCCAAAAACATGAACAAAACCTTTAGCAGGTACCAGATAGCATGCATGGAAATAAAATCTATAAAACGTATTTATATTTTCATGTATTTGATGCATAATTAATTTCAAAAACAAAACTATCCAATCGTACAATGAGATTTATGACTTATTGCTATTTCATTGACTTTCCGACTCTTCCAGGCACTACGCTACAGTTCTTTCTCTAAATCTACGTAAAGCATGCCCATCTGTTCAAAAGCCAAGGATACTGGGACGATGATAAATCTTGAGAGGTTGTCACAGGTTCAGTTCTTAACATTGGAGCCAGGGAATCCGGGTTGTCCGACAGTAAACTATCAGATGTTCTGCCAGTACACTGGTCATTGTACTGACTACCCCAGACAGTCCTGTTAGAGCTCGTCTCCGTGGTTTCAGTTGCATAGTTCTTATCTGGAACAGCCGGCCTTTGATAATCGAGGCACCTACCCCCAATGTCTATCACTTCTGAGGTAAAGTTCTTCTCTGGACCATTCTGCCTGTAGCTGGATATCCGGGCATCTGTCATATCCGGTAAGTAGTCCCTCTCTACCACCCCTTGCCTCTGAAATCCGAGGATCTGAGGAAAGTCCTCCTGTTGGTTTAAGGACATGTAGTCCAGTTCGTTCGATAATGATGTCGCCGGGCTGGTCATGTTGGTACTGCCGTTGCTCTGGGTTGTCAGGAGTTGCTTAGAGGGCGTGGGAACACTGTCGAAGAGGTGGTCATTGGGTGTCCAGTGGGACAGGATGGAAGATGAAGGGCAGTTGTTGTTGGTCGCCGGTTCTTGGGGGTAGAGTGGTTGCTGGGGTGCCGGAGGGTAAGTGCTAGGATTTGGCAACCAGCATGGAATACTGTTGGAGGAACTGCTGATCGACACGGCGTCATAACCTGAAACGAAAAGGAAAACAATATATTAGGTTAGTTAAACATTGTTAATGTAAAGGTTATGTACATGTAGTAGAACCTCTTTTTAACGACCCCACGGTACAACGACCATGTTTAAAAAGTACCAATTATTTTACCATAGGAATAATGTTAATTTTGAATCATTACAACGACCCCAAGCGTATTATTTTTCGTTAGAATGACCGCCAATTTTAGTCCGCAGATTCATGAGCAACTAGCTATTTCAAAATTATTGTACTCTGGTGCAACATCAAGAAACCTGTACTCCTCTCTTTGTGTTTGCATAAAGGAGGGAAAGGGGCGTGACGAAAAGGGGAGAATTAAATCTTCAATTATCTTAATTAATTTTAATTAATTTGCGATTCCGACGACGGAGAAGAAATCGCCCAAGCTTTTGAAAAAGTGAATGAAAAAGAAGCCTTCTATGCAATCAATGCGTTGAGTCAATATTTTGTAGGACAATTTAATTTTGAAGATTTTCTTCAAAAATTAACGGATATAGAATCAGTGATAATGAAAAATTCCCAAATGAACTTGAAACAGGCGTCAATCAATGACTTTTTTTTGGAAAAATTCAGTAATGGAAATACAAATAAATCGAAGTGCTCGCGTAGGTATGTACTGTTGCATAATTTCTTTGCTCAATTTTTTTGTATTATTTTTTCAATTCGTTACAACGACCATATGATGTTGGTCGCACATGGTGTCGTTATGCCGAGGTTCTACTGTATATATATATATATATATATATATATATATATATATATATATATATATATATATGACGTGGTCCAGTAAACACACTAGTAAATATATAAATCAGTCCACACTCAAGTCATTCTTTTTCTTCTCTTTATTAATCCATTTCACACGCTACTCAACAATGGCGTCTCATATTGGCGCCCACTGCAAACAAAGGCAGTTTTCACTGCTTCGAGGAGCCACATCTGCCTATAGTAATTGCTTATCGCTCTCTCTCTATCTGCCCATATCACTGCGCGTGAGCCGTATTTATGTGACTAGTAACGCGAGGCGCGTTACTCCCATTAAAAGAATCCCTAATTAAATCTCTTAAATTACTCTATATTTTAAATCCTGACACACACACACACATATATATATATATATATGTGTGTGTGTGTGTGTGTGTCGATGATTGATTTTTTTTTGTTTATTGGCTTTATTTATAATTATTTACACATATGTTGATATTTATTTATATTTATTTATACATATGTCGATATTTATTTACATTTATTTACACATATGTCGAATGGGAAAAATCATGGGACTAAAGTTTAAGGTAAGCTTGGCATTTTCTATAGTTTTAAGGTTTCACACTCCAGAAGAAGCATGATTTCTAATATCTTACTACGCTGTATGTATAACCCATATTGGACCGCTGTCCTATAAACAGGACAGCAAATAAAATTCCATTTAATAATAAAGTTATAAATATTTTCTGAGTGGATATTATTTTAACACCTTTTACAATAGACACACTTTAGCATAGTAACAAAAACAAACAAACTGGGAAATCAAATTATATTGTATTGTAAAATTTATTTTCAGCAACCTCTTAAAAATTGTCATTTTTTAATCTTTAATTTTATATTTATTATTGTTATTATTTAAACATTGTGGAGGTTACTTTTAGTTTAAAACAGAACTAATAATGTAGCTGAAAGTTTTTGTTGAAAAATATATTTTACATGTGTATTTTGTAAGTATAAAAAAGGTGCCCTAAAATTAAGACGACGGTCCAATCCTGATTATTTTTCTATGAATTCGATATTGCATTGATAGCAAACATTCTTTTTTTATCTTTCAATGACAAGATCAAACACCTGTTCACACACCTGGACACAAGTGGTAAATAGATGTCTATTCTATTCAGAAAACTTTAGAATTTTTGCAAGATAAACTTACTCTCTTACTGCCAGTTCAATAACTGCAAGAGAAAACCTACAACAGTATGCTTAAAATGTAATGTTGGACTTTGTTTTGACTGTTTCCCCAAATTTCATCTATGAATCAGCCTAATACAAAGTAAGTGATATTTGTTAAGTTTTAGTAGTGTAATGGATCGTCGTCCTATTTATAAAACAGCCAATTACATAAAAAAAATAAAATATTTTTTCAAAATTTTGATTTTTATATACTTAGTTACACCATATTAATGATATGGATTAAGTTTTAATAATCTGCAGAAATATTTAGTTGGTGTGGTACAATATGGGATAAAATAAACTCTTAAAGCATGAGAAAATCTACTTCAATGATTGAAAAGGTGGAAATTGATGAAATAAAATCTAATATAAAGGAAAATTAGCAATAACTTTATCATAAAGTATTACATACATATATGTGTACGGTTAATGTGTTCAAGAGATATATTGATAGATAGTTAAAATAATTTGTTTGTAATACAGCATATCTGATCCGCTAATATCTATTTAATCTTTTGGTTAGCTTCAAACCAAAGCCGTACACTGAGGGGGAGGTCGTATGCTTCCGACTCTCCCCCGAAATTCTATTGTTTATACAGCAGTTTTTATCTGTTAATTAGATATGTTTGTATAAATTGTTGTGTAATGTAACACTCATTGTACATAAGTATATCCTGCAGTATATAAAAATATTCCTACACTGATTCAATCGTTATCCCGTATATAACAATAGCTAAGTTATCTGTCCATCTGTCCTCGAATTTATGAAGCGGTTGGACCTGGAATGGATAGGCATCCATATTGGATTCTTGATCAGTTAGGGTTAGCAATTTAAAAAGTGAGTCTTTAAAACGTTCGTAATCCACCCCTTACTCCCTTTTCGAGCATTTAATGCCATTATTTCAAACCCTATTTTCAGATTAAAAGCAGGCGATTAATTTTATCACATAATAAATAGGTAAAAATAACATTTTTTTCTAGCATTATGGTGTCATTCCTTTGACCATCTCATTTAATCATTTCTTATTTTAAATTATTTAAATATCGTCTACACTATTACAATATCTTTTCCCACTGAACTTAGATATTGCTTAAATAATTTTCTTTTATATTTGGCTTAAACAATAGATTAGGTACAAGTGTTAATTTTAAATTTAATCATCGATTATTATATATATATATATATATATATATATAATATATATATATATATATATATATATATATATATATATATATATATATATAAACACTTATACATGTGTATATCTACATGTACACATGTAGTACACATGATACTTTATATTTCTGGACAATTAAAAATTTTACTAATCCAGTCTTATGATGAGCTATATGCTAGTATTATAATAAAATATAAAACTTTCATCTTGAATAAGTCGGGCCCACCCCAAAATTATAATCTCTTCCTTGCATCAAACCACTGATGCTATTCAAAATATAACCCTAAACCACTATCTAACAGCAGTAAAAAACATCATTTGCCTGGGTTTTTTTTGGTGAAAAGCGGCAAAACATGAAAGAAATCCCCCACCCCGCAGAGGAAGGGAAAAAAATTAGGGCTAACGTCAAATTACTTTCCGTCGTACTCCGAAAAGGGAAACTTCATCTCATTGCAGCAGTTGTGCAAGAACAGTTTTGTTTTTCTTTCTCCCCACCCTTCTGCATAGAGACGATCCCTCATTTAATTAGCGAATGTCTTCATTTCGGAGGGGGAGAAAGTAAATGATTGTCTCGTTAAAGCAAAGAACGAGTATAGCTTCAAGCCGTGCTGTCTCGTACTATGACAGTAAGAATGCTGCAGGTTCATCCCTTCAGTTCAAGACGTCGCATTCCTTGCATTTCTTAGGTGGAAGTGAAATAAGTGGGATTGTTAGAGGGGTGAGAAAAGACGTAATGAGAGTTTTTATTTTGTGAACTTCATATTTTAACCCCCATTGTTTTTCTATTGGTAATGGAATATTCCAATTAATAGGAATAAACATGCAATGGATGGATTTATAAAATGAGAGGGACTCTCGTCATTGTTAATCGAATTCATGGGGTTTCCTCCGATTCAGTTTTTCCTGGTGACTTCTGTAACGTTAGGGACTGTAACGTCGCAACATACATACACCTCTGTGTTTGTGGGAACTTAGTAAAAACAATCGCTTAAAGTCCTAGACTTTATTATCTAGATTATCTACAATATATGCATGATATAAAACATCGTAGTTGGGAGAGAGAAACAACCTTCTCCTCAAGCCCCCGACAATCCACTGCCTTGTTCTTGAAAAACCCCTCGTGAAAAGAGGGGGGGGAGAAAAAAGGGCTGAGAGCAAGGGAGTGGTCAGCGGACTGGACTCCTCAATGATAGCCGGCATTCCACACAGATGTATGCAGGGACATAAAAATCCTACACCCCTCTGGGTCTGGAATTCCTGCCTTTTTGAGGGGAATAAATTCCCGTAGGTCCTGAGAATGACTGACCCTCTCTCGTTCTCTTGTGACCAGCTGCCACAGGACTCTCTATTATATTAACCCTTTGACAGTTTCATTTTCTTAGAAGAATTCTCTCAAAAGAATGTCACATTTTTTTATTGCATTTTTTTGTTCATTTTACATTTTTAAGTAAAGATATATCATTAAAATTAACATTTCTAATATTTTTAAGCATTTATTACAACTTTTTTTCTTTCTATGAAAGCATCATAGAACTGAAGTTTACCTTTAGTCTCATCGATATCCAAGTTAATTTTTGGAATTCCAGTGAAAGCAAATCTAGGAGGCGGATCCGAAGGATTATCACAGTTAATTTAAAAAAATTGTCTTGCTTGACTGATTCCATCTGTACTACTATCAGAGTCACTACTATCCAGGTCATCTAGTAAACTTTCGCTACTATCATTTACAGATAATTCAGTTTCTGATTCCGAGTCACAGTTCGAATCACAAGAAATTAGCTCCATAAGCTCTGAATTATCTATTATTTAAAAGTAAAAATATATTATTCAACTCTTACATCAATAAAATTATCAGTCGGTTAGTAAAATATAACCAGAAAGCTATACACTGAAAGATAACAATTCGTCTTCTGATACAAAACATGCGAAAAAACCCGCGCTTTTGAACCAATCAGAATAGAAAATACAATAAACTGTAAACTATCATTTACTGGACATCTATACGAATAATTTGTTACTAAAATTAGAAAAAATACGGCCGAAACAGTGCAAGCGAAATAGAAATCAGATTGCCCGTACGCCGTACGGGCAAATCAGTAAAGGCCCAAAAGCTATGCCCGTACGGCGTACGGACACACAGGGAAGGGGTTAAAGAGTGCGGAATATTATTATAATTATTAACTAATATAAGTATTGTCAATCATTTACCTATTTAACCATTAAACTAAATTGAGAAATATAGATTGCAGTTTCAATAATTTAAAGTGTATTAATGTAAATAACTTGCCAATTGTTTTTTTATTTATGTTTGCATGTATTATGTCTATTTAATCTGTGTTTATTTCTGCAAAACTTACACAAATTAAAAATACCTAGTATATAATTATGTATGAAATCATCAGTTACTTATTTTGTTACTTAAAATTTTGTAAAATTTTATGTTAACGGAAAGGTTCTCACTTCGTTCATCCCTTTCTTTTGTCAGAGGAGGATATTGTAAGGAAAAATCTCAGATGTTTTCAAAACTTAAATCAAGGGCTAAAAATTCCTTTGTATTCATTTCGCATTCCCCTTTTTAACCCCTAACTTAAATTGACCACTGGGGCTACAGTTTACGCCCTCAGAGAAGGGCCTGACCAATTATAATCCTACCTGGCCCTAGCGGACAATTTAGGAAATTTCCAAATAAAAAGGAGATACACGCTGTCAGAGGGAGATATTTTCCCCCACAGATATTTACCCAGGTGTTAAGAGTCGTGTACATGCTAGCTGACCCTTCAGTTTGTCCTGTCCCTACGATGAAGTAGGAACCCATACTCCAACGCAATCCTAATAAAGGTCTTTAGTTAAAACGATATCAGTTTTATAGCCATGATTGCAACCATCCATTGAGAAGTCCGTCTTATTTTATATGCACTGAAGACCCTAAAAAACTGGTATAGGCATGCGTATGCCGATCAGAATACTTCTTGGTGGTCGGTAACGCCTATATAAGAAATCAAGTGTCTGGCAAAGTTGTTAGATCGGTTACTACTCTTACAGTGGCAGAAGACCAAGATTTAAGTGAGTTTAAACGTGGTGTTATAATCGGCGCAAGAAAGATGGGACATAGCACCTCCGAGGTAGAGACGAAATGTGGATTTTTCCCTTACGGCCATTTAACGAGTGTGTCGCGAAAATCGGGAATCCGGTAAAGCATAAAATCTCTAACATCGCTGAGACCGGAAAAAGATCGAGCAAGAATGAGACCAATCACGACTGGGGAGAATCATTAATCGCGACAGTAGTAAAACCCTTCCGAAAATTGATGCAGATTTCAATGCTGGGCCATCAACACTTGAAACATCATCGATATCGACTTTCGGAGCCGAAGATGCTTTTAAGAAAGAATGCAAAAGGGATTAATGATTTGAAAAAATCGGGTCTCCTTGGGAAGATGTATCAGTACCAAACCTTTGTGACTTATGGTACCAACGTTTTTGGTCGGATTTTGGAACTTATGTTTTGCATTTGTCCCTCATTCACATTAAATGAAAATGACAAGAATGGTGAAAAATCTGAAGGAAAAACTTTATTTCCCACACACTCTCAGTTCAGTTTTTTACTCAGTTTAAAAGCTCAGTTGGACTGTCCAGTTTAACTGATAGTATGTGGTCTGCTTTATGTTGGTTTATAGATATGAAACTGAATTTTTATGACAGTATATTGAAGTTTTATAGCATTGACAAATTATTACTCTTTATGGCACTTGTTTATATAGTACCACTGTAATGTACCATTGAATGTAGCATCATTGTAAAGTAGCTTTTAATGGTATTGAGGCATTATAAAATTTAATCATTTCTTGGTTTAAAATGGGGTATCATCAATTTGCATTGTTGATATTGAATGTGGTCTTAATTTGCTGAATATGTAATGATACCGAAAAAAATCTCTATTTTGAAAGTTTCATAGCATTAAATGCCACGTTAATGTGTTAAGACACTTAATTTAATCAAGGTGTTTTAACCCTTAGTGCTTCGTTGACTCCAGTACGGAGCCATCCGTCATTTGTTCCGTAACTCCGAAGGCTCCACTGCGGAGCCTCATGTTTTTAGCATGATAAGGCTTAAGATATTACAGAATCGTCGGCGTTGGCAATTGTTATCTGTAGTTAAAACGTGCTCAATCTCGCTACTGTTACGACTGAAACATTATAGAACAGTTTGTTGCAACGTCACGAACTACTATAATGCCCTTCCCATTCATTTTCATGTTTACGGCAGCCAATAGACAGACAATAAACTGCCCTTCCGTTTGAAACTAAAGCCAGAATTGCCAGAATTTGAGAATTTGCTTTACTGCTTGAAATCGCCTTATTTGACCCATTTTATGGTTAGCAACATGGAGAAAAATAATTGTGATGAGAATATAGAGTTGAGTGATAGTTAAGATGTGTTTGATTTTTCATTGTTAGAAGATATTGTGGAAAACAATGTGTATTATAATTCTGACACTTCAAGTAGTGGTTCCGAAATTATACTACCAAAGAGACAACGAATGGTAGCTATAGAAAGTGAAAGCGAAGAGTCTACTGAAGACTTAAATGAATGGCACGATGTCACGGAAGAATTAGCTATTCCGGATAGAATACATTTTAGTGTATCGCCAAAGGTCACTGGACCACAAATTCTTACAAATATTGTACAACCGACACAATATTTCAAATTATTTTTCACAAACGAACTGGTAAATGAAACCAACAATTACGTAGAAAATGTTCTAAAGACTAAAGAAATATCTACTAATTCTATTAGGCAAACGTGGTGTGCTGTGGAAGAAGGTGAGTTTTGGGGGAAGATGTGTTTGATTTTTCATTCTTAGAAGATATTGTAGAAGACAATGCTGATTATAATTCTGACACTTCATGTAGTGGTTCTGAAATTATACTACCAAAGAGACGACGAATGGTAGTTATTGAAAGTGAAAGCGAAGAGTCGACGGAAGACTTAGATGAATGGCACGATGTCACGGAAGAATTAGATATTCCGGATAGAATACATTTTAGTGTATCGCCAAAGGTCATTGGACCACAAATTCCTACAAATATTGTACAGCCGACACAATATTTCAAATTATTTTTCACAAACGAACTGGTAAATGAAATTATAAAAGAAACCAACAATTACGCAGAAAATGTTCTAAAGAATAAAGAAATATCTAGTAATTCTATTTGGCAAACGTGGCGTGCGGTGGAAGAGGATGAGTTTTGGGCTTTTATTGGAGTTATTATCAATATGGGTACTGTGACACTATTTGCCCAAGTAAACCCAGAATGCACATGGGAGATTGTTTCCAAAGATATCACACCATGGTGAATTACAAAATTTAAAATTTACTTTTCATTTACAAGAAGAAGGTGCATATGTATAAAATAAATAAAATCAAAAACATTCACAAGCAAGTGTAATTCTTCTCACTTAAAATAAGACTCCTTCTTCATATTCGATCCTCTGTGAAAATGTGCCGGAGTTTCTGGTAAGCAGTGGTACAAAAACGTGCGGAGCACTAAGGGTTAATATTGTTCATTAAATTTAGTGTAGTATTATTTTTACTCAGACATCGTAAGTACGAATTATTTCTTGATTTTAAATAGGTTATCACTAATTTGGATTATATCGCAATATTGATTGCGGTATCATTTCGTTAAATATTTGAAATTATTTCCAAAAATAAGACACTTTTCTTCTTTTGGTATTGTTCATTTTAGCCTTCGTAACCAATTAGGAGTGGATAAAGCATCAAAGCTAGTGTTTTTATTGAAACAATTAAATCTATAATTCGGTGCTTAAAAATACTGAAATAATTGTGATTTATTTTTTAAATAAATAGTTTGCATTAAAAGAATATTTAATTTGTTCTTTAAATTTACATCTTATTTAGTTTGCACTATCCAATTACAAAATAATGGAATATATTTAGATTAAAATTTATATATTTAATTTTAGGTAATCAGTGTGTAGAATATACTAGATAGATAAGATGTTACTTCTTATAACAAACTATTCTATGTATATTGCAAAAAACATGAAAACAACAATTAAAATTAGCATTCAGAAAAGAATCAAAGAAATCCGATTTAAATAAAAAAATCTGATTTAAATCAAATAAATCTGATTCTTTTGATTTTTTTCCAACCCTACTTACGGTGGACATTTCAATATTTTCCTCACTTAAAGAAACACTTTGGTGTGACTAATGGCAACACCCATTATTTCTGAGCACTGGAAAAAATAAAGTAGAAAGACACTTTTAGTATGTTTGTCTTTCAGTTATCTTTGAAACTGCAATAAATATGGGACAGTTTACGACATTTTATACACTTTTTAACAGGTACTTATCCTGTTCTTTGTTGTTGGAAGCATTCTTTTCTTACTTTAGAAA
>CM063499.1:67931057-67953557 GCA_032207245.1 Pardosa pseudoannulata
TATATATAGATATATTAGACGTATATATAAATTTTAATATATATTTTTATAATATATATATATATATAATATATTAATATATATATATATATATATATATATATATATAAATATTATATATATAATATAAATATATTAAAAAGAATTTTTTTAATTATAATTCTTTACAATTCATAAATTATATAAAAATTTATTCGTAATATATAAAAGATAATATAAATAAAAATATAATAAATATATATATTTTTTTTATATGTCTTATTTTAAAAACAGTTAGAAAGTTTATAAAATGAATGTCAGTCAACCACAAAAAGCAATCTAGAAAGTTTGTTATGCGATAAGTAAACCGAAATAGCCACAAAATATCTAATGATGACATCCTAATTTTTAATATCATTTGAAATAATTTAAATTTATTGTTTCATTTTGATTTCTAATAATATTAGAGTTAAATTATAAAGAACATTTAAGGGAACATAGTACTTTTTGAGCTGAAAAGTCTTCCATTTAATAAACGATTTTTTATTCATTAATATATAATAATAGCCTATCTATCCGTCTGTCCTCGAATTTATGAAGCGGTTAGACCTGAAATGGGTAGAAGCATCCATATTGGATTCTTGATGAGTTAGGGTTAGCAAAATTCAAAGAGAGTAAAGTTTATCTCATCCTAAACTATCGATCCGATTCTAAAATAAATTGGTATAAATATGCTTAATATCACAGCAATAAATACTCTCGTCTTTAAAACGTTCGAAATCCAACCCTTACTCCCTTTTCGAGCTTTAATACCATTATTTCAAGCCCTATTTTCCCCGGTTAAGAGCAGGCGATTAATGTTATCAATTTATCACGTAATAAGAAGATGAAAATAACAGATTTTTCTAGTATTATGACGTCACTCATTTAACCATATAATTTAATAATTTCTTATTTTAAATTATTTAAGCATCGTCTGCATTATTTTCATCCGTTTTATCTCTTAACTTAGATATTCAGTAAATGATTTTCTTTTAAGGAAAAGTTGACAGTCATAAAAGATGCTCTCCTATAAATTACATAGATAGACTCGATGTGATTATCCCTCATGTAGAAAAAAAGTTCCCTTAGCTCTCAAATTAAACCAAACTGAAGAGGGCTCACATTTAATTTATCGTGGTCATGTGTACAGGGGAAAGCTGACAGTCCTAAAAGTTCCTCACGTCGAGATCAAATAGTTAGTCTCGATCTAATTATCCATCGTGTAGCAAAACAAAATCCCCATAACGCTGAAATTAAACTAAACTGAAATGAGCTCACTTTTAATTTATCGTGGTTGTATGTATGAGGAGAAAGTAGACAATCATAAAGTTTCCCCAAATCTATATTAAATAGTTAGTCTCGATGTAATTATCCGTCGTGTAGAGCAAACAAAAAAGAAAAAGAAATCCTCATAGCGCTGAAATTAAACCAAACTGAAAAGGACTCACTTTCAATTTATCGTGGTTGTATGTATGGGGGGAAAGCAGACAATCATAAAGTTTCCCCACGTCTAGATTAAAAAGTTGGTCTCGATCTAATTATCCCTCGTGTACCAAAAAAATCCATAGCTGAAATTAACCATATGAAAGATCACATTTAATTTATCGGGTCATATTCAAGAGAAAGCTACATCATAAAAAGTTCCTTACGTCTAGATAAAAGTTAGTCTCGATCTAATATCCCTCGTGTACAAAAAATCCCCATATACTGAAATTAAACCATATTGAAGAGTCACATTTAATTTATCGTGGTTATGTTCAGGGAAATGACAGTCATAAATTCCACTAGATAAATAGTTAGTCCTCGATCTAATTACATGTGTAACAAAAAAATATAATTAATTAAACAAATTAAGAGGCTTACATTTTAATTTATCGTTATATTTTCAAGGGAAAGCTGACAGTCATAAAGTTCTCCTACTAGATAAATAGTTAGTCTCGATCTAATTACCCCTCGTGTAAAAAAAATCCCATAGGAAATTAAACCAAACTGAAAGGGCTCACATTTAATTTATTATCTTGTTGTACAAAAGCTGACAGTCATAAAAGTTTTCCTCCGTAAATAGTTAGTCTCGATCTAATTACCCCTCGTGTAAAAATCCCATAGAGCTGAAATTAAACCAAACTGAAAATTCACATTTAATTTATCGTGGTCATGTACAGGAGAAAGCTAAGTCATAAAAGTTCCTCACCTCTAGATTAAATAGTTAGTCTCGATCTAATTATACCCCGTGTAACAAAAAAATCCCCATAGCTGAAATTAAACCAAAATAAAGAGACTTACATTTAAATTTATCGTCATCATATTACAAGAAAAAGCAGTCATAAATTATCACCAAATTAAATAGTTAGCATTTAATTTTTTTAGTCAGGAAAAAGATGTCATAAAGTTCGTCTAGATTAAATAGTCTCGATCTAATTATCCCTCGCGTACCAAAAAAATTCCAATAGCGCAGAAATTAAACCAAATTGAAGAAAGATTACATTTAATTTATCGTGGTTATGTGTACAGGGGGAAAGCAGACAGCCATAAAAGTTATTCTCAATCTAATTATTCCTGATATAACAAAAGAATCCCTATAGAGGAGAAATTAAAGCAAATTGAAGAGCGTTTACTTTTAATTTATCGTGGTAGAATTTACAAATGGAAAGCAGACAATCATAAAGGTTCCTCACATATAGATAAAATAGCTGACCTCGATCTAATTATCCCTCGTGTACCAAAAAAATCAACATAGCGCTGAAATTAAACCAAATTGAAGAGAGATTCCATTTAATTTATCGTGGTCATATGTACAAGGGAAAGCTGACAGTCATAAAAGTTCCTCACGTCTAGATTAAATAGTCTAGATCTAATTATCCCTCGTGTAGAAAAAAAAAATCCTTATATCGCTGAAATTAAACCAAATTGAAGAGGGTTTACTTTTAATTTATCGTGGTTGAATTTACGGGAGGAAAGCAGACAATCATAAAGATTCCCATCTAGATAAAATAGTTAGTCTCGATCTAATTATACTTTGTAGCAAAAAAAAAAAAAAATCCCCATTGCGCTGAAATTAAACCAAATTGTAACGAGACCACATTTAATTTATCGTGGTCATGTGTACAGGGAAAAGCAAACAGTCATAAAAGTTCCTCGCCTCTAAATTACATAGTTAGTCTCGATATAATTATCCCTTGTGTACCAAAAAATCTCCATAGCGCTGAAATTAAACCAAATTGAAGAGGGCTCACATTTAATTTATCGTTGTCATATGTACAAGGGAAAGCTGACAGTCATAAACGTTCCTCACGTCTAGATTAAATAGTTAGTCTCGATCTAATTATTCCTCGTGTAGCAAAAAGAATCTCTATAGATCTGAAATTAAACAAAACTGAAGAGGGCTCCCATTTAATTTATCGTGGTCCCAAACTAAAGGTATAAGTAACAAGGTATTTAAAGGTACAAGTCACATTTAAAGGTACAAGGGAAAGCTGATAGTCATAAAAGTTCCCCTCGTCTAGTTTAAATAGTTTGACACGATCTAATTATCCCTCGTGTAGCAAAAAAATCGTCATAGCGCTGAAATTAAACCAAACAGAAAATGGCTCACATTTAATTTATCGTGGTCATGTGTACAGGGAAAAACAGACAGTCATAAAAGTTTCTCGCCTCTAAATTACATAGTTAGACTCGATCTTATTATCCCTCATGTAGAAATGAAAATTCCTTCAGCGCTGAAATTAAACCAAACTGAAGAGGGTTTACTTTTAATTTATCGTGGTTAAATTTACGGAGTAAAAGTAGACAATCATAAAGTTTCCCCACGTCTAAATTAAATAGTTAGTCTCGATCTAATTACCCCTCGTGTAGCAAAAAGAATCTCCATAGCGCTGAAATTAAACCAAATTGAAGAGGGCTCACATTTAATTTATCGGGGTTATATGTACAAGTGAAAGCTGACAGTCATAAAAGTTCCTCACGTCTAGATTAAATAGTTAGTCTCGATCTAATTATCCCTCGTGTAGCAAAAAAATCCGCATAGCGCTGAAATTAAACCAAACTGAAAAGGGCTCACATTTAATTTATCGTGGTCATGTGTACAAGGGAAAGCAGACAGTCATAAAGTTCCTCTCCTCTAAATTACATAGTTAGACTCGATCTGATTATTAGTAAAAAATCCCTAACTGAAATTAAACCAAACTGAAAAGGGCTCACATTTAATTTATCGTGGTCTAATACAAGAAAGCAGACAGTCATAAACTCACTAACAAATAAATTTCTTCTATAGCTCGTTAGATTTTTTGTGTTATCGTAATCATATAAAGACAGACAGACAATTACAAACTCAACATAATTTCAAACTCTTTTTTTATCAGGACGTAACAGGGAAGAGTAAATGTATATTCGTAGATATTCATGGATAAAACTTCTGAAAGAATATAATAATTTCTATCTTTGTGTACGAGAAAGAGAGTAAAAGGTAGTTGTATGCTGAAATTGTTGTCGTTAAACTTTGTATAGAAAATTTATATAGAAATTTAAACAATATAATAATGTGTAAACTAAGTTATTTAAAATATTAAATCTAAGTTTTATTAAATAATATTGTTGATATATTTATAAAATATTTAAAAACACAGTAATAGATACATATAAATATTTATGTATGTATATATATATATATATATATATATATATTATATATATATATGTATATAATAGATCTATTTATATATATATATATATATATATGTATATATATGTAAATATATTATATATATTATATATATGTATATATATGTATACATATATATTATATATATGTATATATGTATATATATATATAATATATATATATATATATCATATACATACATATAATAATTAGCTAATAAGATATTAACAAATTATCGTTATAATAATCTCAAATTCGAAATTCTGATTTTTAATAAAAAAAAATATGTGATCAAATTGTGAATCAAACATTCTCGAATCAGCTAATATAAACAAATTTCATCAAAATCTGTGTTAGAGGACTATAAAAACTACGGACCGAAAGTTTTATGTATAAAATATATATATAATATATATATATATATATATATATATATATATATATATTGTTGTGTATGTGATTATATATATATTATATAAATATATATATATATATATATATATATATATATATATATATATATATATATGTATGCATAAATATATATACATATATGTATATATATATGTACATTTATATATATATATATATATATATATATATATATATATATATATATATATGTGTATATTTATATATATTATATATATATATATGTGTATATATATATATATATAATAATTTATTTTTAAAATATACATAATTTTACATCTAAAATATATTAAAATATATTATAAATATATAATGATATTATAAATATTTATAATATTATAATAAATGTTATTGGTTTAAAGAATGTAATATTATTAACTTATTTATGTTATTTTAGAATATATTTTATGTAAATATTATATAATATGTTTGAATATATATTTTTTATTATATATATATATATTATGCTGTTTTGTATTTTTTATATACATTTTAATTATTTAGATTATATTAATTTATAAAATGTCTGTATGTATAATTTCCTGATTTATACAGAATTTTGTAATATCTCCTACAATACATACATTTTTATTTATAGAAATCATGCATAAATTTATCTTTTTGTTTATTATATTAAAAACAAAATTAAATTTGTTTTTTTTTATTTCTCTGTTTTTTGCTATATTACATTTCTATTATTAATTTATATACATATAATATAAATATATTTATATATATATATATATATATAATACATATATATATGTATACAAACACAAATATATATATATATACATATAATAATAAAAATATATATATATAATATATAAAATATATATTTATATAAAATATTATATCATATAATACATATTATAAAAAAAACATTTATTATATATATGTGTAAATATTATCGTTATTTCTAATAATAATTTGTAAATAAAAAAATACACACACAAATATATATATATATATATATATATATATATATATATTATATATATATATATTTTATATATATATATATTTATAATATGATATACAAAATATATATCTTATTTTGTGTATAAAATTTTATAAATGTTATATTGATTAAATAAAAAATTTATGTATTATAAAAATTGAAGAATTACAAAAAAACATTTTATATTATTTTAATTAATATGTGTTTATTAATAAGAATGAAATGTTTATCCAAAAGAAATTTTGTCAACATTTAAATAACTTCTTTAATATATCGACTGACGTTCGTAATTTATTTATAAACCAATCTCAAATGCTTATCTTCAAAGAAAAAATTTCGTCAACATTTGAGAAATAAATTTGTTTATATGACAGAATTTTATATTGATTTGCAAAAGAAGCTGAAATGCTTATCTCCCATGAAGGAAATTTTGTCAACATTTGAATTGAAAGCATCTTTAACATATCGACTGACGTTTCGTGATTTAATTTATAAATCAATCTCAAATGCTTATCTTAAAAGAAAAAATTTCTTCAACATTTGAGAGGTAAACTTGTTTTATATGACGGTAGACGTTTAACTATTAATTTGCAAAAGAAGCTGAAACATTTATCTCCAATCAAAGAAATTTTGTCAACATTTCAACGGAAAACATCTTTAATATGACAAACGACGTTTCGTGATTTAATTTATAAATCAATCTCAAATGCTTATCTTCAAAGAAAAAATTTCGTCAACATTTGAGAGGTAAACTAGTTTTATACGACGGCAGACTTTTATTATTAATTTGCAAAAGAAGTTGAAATATTTGTCTCCAATCAAAGAAGTTTTGTCAACATTTCAACGAATACCATCTTTAATATGACGTCCAACATTTCGTGATTTAATTTATAAATCTATCTCAAATGCTTTCTTCAAAGAAAAGAATTTGTATAACTTTCAAATGAAAACTTAATTTGAATGAAGACAAAGTATTTCATTATTACTTTGTAAAAGAAAAAAAAAGCAGAAATGCTTATATCCAAAAAAGAAATTTTGTCAACATATTAAATAAAAATTTCTTTTTTATGACAACTGTCATTTTATGCTTTGGTTTATAAATGAATCTCAAATGGTTATCTTCAAAGGAAAAATTTCGTCAACATCTCAAATGAAAACATGTATGATTTTGACATATTTTTCATTATTTAATTTGCAAAAGAAGCTGAAATGCTTATCTTCAAATAAAGAAGTTTTATCAACATTTCAAATAAAAACTTCTTTAATATGACAACCGATGCTTTGTTGTATAATTTATAAATCAATCTCAAATGCTTATCTTAAAACAAAATATTTCTTCAACATTTGAAAGATAAACTTGCTTTATATGACGACAGACTTTTCATTATGAATTTGCAAAAGAAGTTGAAATATTTATCACCAATCAAAGAAATTTTGTTAACATTTCAACGAAAAACTTATTTATATGACGTCCGACATTTTGTGATTTAATTTATAAATTAATCTCAAATGCTTATCTTCAAAACAAATTTCTTCAACACTTGTGAAATAAACTTGTTTTATATGACGACAGACTTTTAATTATTAATTTGTAAAAGAAGCTGAAATATTTATCTACAATCAAAACTTTTATCAACATTTCAAAGGAAAACATCTTTAATATGACATACGATGTTTCTTGATTTAATTTATAAATCAATCTCAAATGCTTATCTTCAAAACAAAAAAATGTCTACCTTTCAAATGAAAATTTCTTTTAAATGACGAGAAACTATTTCTTTATTGATTTGTAATATAAACAGAAATGCTTATATCCCAAAAAAAGTTTTTTGTTAACATATTAAATAATAGCTTCTTTTGTATAACAACTGACTTTTTATGCTTTGATTTATAAATGAATCTCAAATGGTTATCTTCAAAGAAAAAATTTCGTCAACATCTCAAATGAAAACGTGTATGATTTTGACATATTTTTCATTAGTAATTTCAAAAAGAAGCTGAAATGATTATCTTCAAACAAAGTTTTATCAACATGTCAAATAAAAGCTTCTTTAATATGACAACCGAAGCTTCGTGGTTTAATTTATAAATCAATTTCAAATGCTTATCTTCAAAGGAAAAAATTCGTCAGCTTTTCAAATGAAAACTTGATGTGTATCATTTTGACAGACTTTTCATTATTTATTTTCAAAAGAAGCTGAAATGTTTATCTACCACGGAAGAAATTTTTTTCAAAATTTCAAATAAAAGCTTCTTTTTAATACGAAGACTGAAGTTTCGTGATTTGATTTATAAATGAATCTCAAATGGTTATCGTCATAAGAAAAAAATCTAATTAAAACTTATTTTGTATAACTACAAACTTTTTCAATATTGATTTGTAAAAGAAGCTGAAATTCTTATCTTCAAACAAAGTTTTATCAATATGTCAAATAAAAGCTTGTTTAACATGACAACTGAAGCTTGGTGGTTTAATTTATAAATGAATTTCAAATGCTTATCTGCAAAGGAAAATATTCGTCAGTTTTTCAAATGAAAACTTGATCTGTATCATTTTGACAGACTTTTCAATATTTATTTACCAAAGAAGCTTCAATATTTATCTACCAAGAAAGAAATTTTTTCAACATTTCAAATAAAAGCTTCTTTAATATGACGACCAAAGTTTCGTGATTTAATTTATAAATGAATCTCAAATGATTATCGTCATAGGAAAAAATTCAAATTCAAATTTATTTCGTATAACGACAAACTTTTTCAATATTGATTTGTAAAAGAAACTGAAATTCTCATCTCCAAACAAAAAAATTTTGTCAACATATGAGATAAAAGCTTCTTTTGTATGACAATCGACTTTTTATGCTTTAGTTTATAAATGAATCTCAAATGGTTATCTTCAAAGGAAAAATTTCGTCAACATCTCAAATGAAAACGTGTATGATTTTGACATACTTTTCATTAGTGATTTGAAAAAGAAGCTGAAATGATTATCTTCAAACAAAGTTTTATCAACATGTCAAATAAAAGCTTCTTTAATATGACAACTGAAGATTTGTGGTTTAATTTATAAATGAATTTCAAATGCTTATCGTCAAAGGAAAATATTCGTCAGTTTTTCAAATGAAAACTTGATCTGTATCATTTTGACAGACTTTTCATTATTTATTTTCAAAAGAAGCTGAAATATTTATCTACCAAGAAAGAAGTTTTTTCAAAATTTCAAATAAAAGCCTCTTTAATATGACGACCGAATTTTTGTGATTTAATTTATGAATGAATCTCAAATGGTTATCGTCATTGGAAAAAATTAAAATTAAAACTTATTTTGTAAAACTACAAATTTTTTCAATACTGAATTGTAAAAGAAGCTGAAATTCTTATCTCCAAAGAAATTTTTTTGTCAACGTTCAAAAGAAAGCTTCTTTAGTATAACAATCGACGTTTCATGATTTAATTTATAAATTAATATTGAAAACTTGCAGAAAAAAATATCGTTAAACTTTCAAATGAAAACTTGTTTTGTATGATGACAAACTTTTTAATTATTGATTTATAATGATAAAATTCTTATATTCAAAAAAGGAATTTTATCAACATTTTAAATTAAAGCTTATTTTGTATGACAACCAAGTTTTCATCATTATAAATTAATCTCAAATGATTCGGTTTATAAATTAATCTCAATGATTTTATAAATTAAATTTGTTAAAAATCTCAAAGATTTTTTATAAATTCAAAGATTCTTTATATATAAGATTTGTTATAAATTATCTCAAATGATTCTTTATATTATTAATGAAAATTTATATTATCAAAATGATTCTTTTTATAAATTATCTTAATGACATTTATATTTAAACCAGATTTTTTAAAAATTATCTCAAATGACTTTAAATTTAACGACAAATGATTTGGTATAAATGAATCTCAAATTTATTAGAAAAAATTTTGTTAACATTAAAAACTTGTTTTATGACGACAAACTTTTTTATTAATTGTAAAAGAAAAGATGCTTATTCCTTCAACATATAAAGAAATTTTATCAACATTTCAAATGAAAATTTCTTTAATACAACGGCCGACGTTTCATGATTTAAGTTACAAATGAATCTTAAATGATTATTGTGAAAGGAAAAAATTTGTCAACCATTCAAATGAAAACTTGATTTTCATGACGACAAACTTTTCCAATATTGGTTTGCAATAAAAGCTAAATTTCTTTAAAAGAAAGAAATTTTATCAACATCTTAAATGAAAGCTTCTTTCATGACAACTGAATTTTCGTAGTTTAATTTATAAATCAATCTCAAATGGCTAACTTCAAAAGAAAAATTTCGTCAACATTTCAAATGAAAACTTGTTTTTATGGTGGAAGACTTTTCATTATTGATTTGTAGAAGAAGTTGAAATGGTTATCTTCAAAGAAAGATTTTTTTTTTTGTTAATATTTCAAACGAGAACTTCTTTGGTATAACAACCAACTTTTCGATATTGAACCATAAAAGAAGTTGAAATGCTATTCTTTAACATAAAACATTTTGACTAAATTTCAAATAAAATATTATCCTGATAACAGTCTTTTATCCATTGATAATCAAAGTTTTCGAAAGGTTTGAAAAGTTAAAAAGAAAAGAATCCGGGTTTTTATTTAAGAAGTTTTTATTCCGTAAATATTTGCAGCGAATTAACTGGGGTCTGTTTATGACTCCGGAATATGTTTATTAATAAACTCCTCATCTATGACCGACAAAAAATGCATATTTATGTTTACGCATCTGTTTACAAACACTTTGCATGCTATCCCACACCTACGCCTGAAGTCCCCTACCAGCAAAAAGTTATTCATAAAAAAATTATATAAATAAAAACTCATGTCTACTATTTTTAACTTCAAAAGTTAAAGTAAATATTGTTTTAAAAAAGTATTGCAAGAGGTCAACAGCATGTAAAAAATAAACAGAGGAAAAGCAATTTTGTTACCTGCCGAGTTTTTTCTGGAATTTAGCATAGCCTCTGGCAGTTCCTCTGAAGAACTGGAAGGTAACTGGTCGGGCTGGGGTTCCATGGACCCCTGTCCATCTTGGCTTGGACTGTCCGCATAGAGTCCTTTCGCCTCCACCGTACTGGACACTGGCGTAAAGTCCATGTTCCTCAGGAGGAACTCTGATTCCTCGAGATCGGACATGGTACCCAGAGTTCCAGGTGTCTGGAGTACGAGCTCTAACATAATGTCGGAAGAGGTTTAGTCGTTCCGTCCCGATGACGTCACTGCAGCCTGACGAAAGTTGATCAAAAGGACACGCTTCTTCAAGCTGGCTTCTGTCCTGATCCGCGAACTTTTTCGCATTTTTTGACGAGTGCGCCGGTGTATCCCAGCACGGGAGCTTTTTGGCAAATAAATTTGACAATTTCTGTCTGTCCTACCCTCCCTTTCACCCCTTCCTCCTCCGCCCCTTTGCCTCACCTTGGAGAAGAAGTCTTGTGGAAGTTAAGTCCCTTTCGCTCTCTCGCTGTTATTTTTTTTTATCCCTTCTCTTTGCCCTTTTTCCCTGCACTGATATTTTTTTGACTTAATGTCAACATACACAAAATACTTTTTCCCTCAACTGCAAAAATTTCTAATAAAAGCAGCACGGATGCGGAAAAAAAATTCGAGACAGGGATATCAAAATTAATAGCCACTTTTTTTCCCCTCTCTCTCTCTCACTCTCTCCCTTTCTGATGGTTGAAATCTTTTTTGCGATCCTCCTGAATTAACACCCCTATATGCAGGGTTAAATATATATATTATCTAACTTATAAAGTATCTCAGGCCACTCCGGCATGCTCGCACGTTGCCATACGAGAGTCGAAAAAAAAAGGTGTATCTCTCGCTCGATTTTTTTTTTCTCGTGTTATTATTTTTGTTTGGGGATACGTCGAAAAGGGGCTAGGCAAATGTTTCTGCCAATCACCGGAGTTCTGAGTGACGTCATGCTCACGTCACTGACGGTAGATTCGGAACTGTGTTTATTATGTAGAAGGAAAAGGGGGAAAGAGGTTTTATGATTCGTGAAGTGAAAGTATCAGTGAAGTAATTAAGACTGACTTGAGAGGAATGAATTTTATCGGTTTAAATTCTATCTTTTGTTTACACCAGAGAAAGTAACTTTATATTTCCTAGCGCGCCAAAGCATTTTAATGTTCTGATTTTTTTTCCTTTCAACAAACTTTAAGAATGTATATTCAAAGAATTTTTTTTTAAATGTATCCATTTTTTATTTATATTTTTTCCCTTGTATAAACAAATTCTTTTAACAAAAATTACTTTCTTTGATAAAATACTCAGGAATAGTGAAAAATATAAAGGAATAGTTGAAATAGTTCTATTCCATTAGCGTATAAACCGGAAAACTTTTACCATAGAGGCCACATTTAATTTAGGCAGTAGTAATAAAGATATATGATGATATACCTACAAATTTTCCTGAAAATATTTTACTTTTTGAATTGTTTTATAGATTTATTGCATTGTACAGAAATAAACAAAAAAACAGTCATTTTTTTATTATTTAAAATAAATACTTGCAAGAAAAAAATATCTTCATATAAAGGCAATAACTTTCTTCAGCCTTAATCCTCATCTAAAAAAATTACATCTTTAAATACTACTTAATATAAGAATTTGAAAATAAAAATATTTCAACAAATTTATTACATTACATTTTTTTCTCTCTTTCTCTGTCTTTTCTCTCTCTCTCTCTCTCTCTATATATATATATATATATCTTTCAATCTTTTTTATCTCTCTCACTCACTCTCTCTTTCAACCTTTTTCTCTCTCACCTCTCTCTATTTTTTCCTGACTAGGAAATACTGGAAAAGTTCTAAAATTTAAAATAAATATTTGCAAGATAAAATATATCTTCATATAAAGGCAATCACTTGCTTCAGCCTTAATCCTCATTTTAAAAAATTACATCGTTAAATACTACGTAATAAAAAATTTCAAAAGAAAAATATTTCAAACGAATTTATTACAGTATAAAGAAATATAAAATTAAAAAAAAATATTTCTTTCTTTCTCTGTCTTGTCTCACTCTATTAATCTTTCACTCTCTCTCTCTTTCACCCTCTTTTTCAGCCTTTCTCCCTCACTCCTCTCTCTCTTTTTTCCTGACTAGAAAATTGTGGAAAAGCTCTAAAATATAAAATAAATTACTTGCAAGAAAAAATATCTTCATATAAAGGTAATCAGTTGTTTCATCCTTAATCCTCATTTAAAAAATTACATCGTTAAATACTACTTAATAAAAAATTTTCAAAAGAAAAATATTTCAAACAAATTTATTACAGTATAAAGAAATATAAAATTAAAAAAAAAATTTCTCTCATTCTCTGTCTTATCTCTCTCTATATATATAGTTAAATCGTTTTTCTCTCCCCCTCTTTCAATATTTCTCTCACTCACTCCTCTCTCTCTCTCTTTTTTCCTGACTAGAAAATTCTGGAAAAGCTCTAAAATTTAAGATAAATACTTTCAAGATAAAATATCTTCATATAAAGATAATAATTTGCTTCAGGCTTAATCCTCATTTAAAAAAAATCCATCTTTAAATACTACTTAGTATAAAAATTTCAAAATAAAAATATTTCAAACAAATTTATAAAATTATAAGTAAATATAAAATTAAAAAGAATATTTCTCTCTTCTCGCTCTCTCACAATCTCTTTCAATATTTCTTTCACTCTCTCTTCTTTCTTTTTTCCTGACTAGAAAATACTGGAAAAGCTTTAAAATTTAAAATAAATACCTATAAGATAAAATATCTTCATATAAAGGTAATAACTTGCTTCAGCCTTAATCCTCATTTAAAAAAATTAAATATTTAAATTCTACTTAGAATAAAAATTTCAAAAGAAAACTATTTCAAACAAATGTATAGTATTATAAAGAAATATAAAATTAAAAAAAAATTTTCACTTTCTCTGTCTTTTCCTCTCTCTCCTTTTCAATCTTTATCTCTCTCTCTCTCTCTCTCTCTTAACCACTCTCTCTTTCAATATTTCTCTCACTCTCTCTTCTATTTCTTTTTTTCTGACTAAACAATGCTGGAAAAGCTTTAAAATTTAAATTAAATACTTGAAAGATAATATATCTTCATATAAAGTTAATATCTTGTTTCAGTCTTAATCTCATTTTAAAAAAAAATTACATCTTTAAATACTACTTAATATAAAAATTTCAAAAGAAAATATTTCAAACAAATGTATTACATTATAAAGAAATATAAAATTAAAAAATATATATTTCTCTCTTTCTCTGTCTTCTCTCTCTCTCTCTCTCTTTCAATTTTTTTTTCTCTTTCTCCCTCACTCACCCTCTGTTTGAATATTTTCTTACTCTCCCTTCTCTCTATTTTTACCTGCCTAGAAAATGCTAGGAAAGCTCTAAAATTTAAAATAAATACTTGAGGATAAAATTTCTTCATATAAAGGTAATATTTTGCTTCAGTCTTCATCCTCATTTTAAAATAATTACATCTTTAAATACTACTTAATATAAAAATTTCAAAAGAAAATATTTCAAACAAATGTATTACATTATAAAGAAATATAAAATTAAAAAATATATATTTCTCTCTTTCTCTGTCTTCTCTCTCTCTCTCTCTCTCTCTCTCTCTCTCTCTCTCTCTCTCTTTCAATTTTTCTTCTCTTTCTCTCTCACTCACCCTCTGTTTGAATATTTTCATACTCTCTCTTCTCTCTCTTTTTACCTGCCTTGAAAATGCTAGGAAAGCTCTAAAATTTAAAATAAATTACTTGCAAGGTAAAATATCTTCGTATAAAGGTAATAATTTGCTTCAGGCTTCATCATTTAAAAACAATTACATCTTTAAATACTACTTAATATAAAAATTTCAAAAGAAAATATTTCAAACAAATGTATTACATTATAAAGAAATATAAAATTTAAAATAATACATTTCTCTCTTTCTCTGTCTGCTCTCGCTCTCTTCTCACTGTCTCACTCTCTATCTCTCTCCATCCCTCTCACTCGCCCTCACGTTCAATCTTTTTTTCGATCCCTCTTTTTAAATATTTTCTCACTTTCTCTTTTCTCTCTTTTTTCCTGACTAGAAAATGCTGGAAAAGCTCTAAAATTTAAAATAAATACTTGCAAGATAAAATATCTTCATATAAAAGTAACAACTTTCTTCAACCTTAATCCTCATTTAAAAAAATTACATATTTAAACACTACTTAATATAAAAATTTCAGTATAAAAATATTTCAAACAAATTTATTACATTATAAAGAAATATAAAATTTAAAAAAAAGATTTCTCTCTTTTTCTGTCTTCTCTCTCTCTATCAATCTTTCACCCTCTCTCTTTCAACCTTTCTCCCTCACTCCTCTCTCTCTCTTTTTTCCTGACTAGAAAATTGTGGAAAAGCTCTAAAATTTTAAATAAAATACTTGCAAGATAAAATATGTTCATATAAAGGTAATAATTTGCTTCAGACTTAATCCTCATTTAACTACTTAATATAAAAATTTCAGAATAAAAATATTTCAAACAAATTTATAACAATATAAAAAAATATAAAATTAAAAAAAAATATTTCTTTCTTTCTATGTCTTCTCTCACTCTATTAATCTTTCACTCTCTCTCTTTCACCCTCTTTTTCAACCTTTCTCCCTCACTCCTCTCTCTCTTTTTTCCTGACTAGAAAATTGTGGAAAAGCTCTAAAATTTTAAATAAAACACTTGCAAGATAAAATATATCTTCATATAAAGGTAATCACTAGCTTCAGCCTTAATCCTCATTTTAAAAAAATTACATCGTTAAATACTACTTAATAAAAAATTTCAAAAGAAAAATATTTCAAACAAATTTATTACAGTATAAAGAAATATAAAATTAAAAAAAAATATTTCTCTCATTCTCTGTCTTCTCTCTTTATCTCTCTCTATCTAGTTAAATCATTTTTCCCTCCCCCTCTTTCAATATTTCTCACACTCACTCCTCTCTCTCTTTTTTCCTGGCTAGAAAATGCTGAAAAAACTCTAAAATTTAAAATAAATACTTGCAAGATAAAATAGCTTCATATAAAGGTAATAACTTGCTTCAGGCTTAATACTCATTTAAAAAAATAGATTTTTAAATATTACTTAATATAAAAATTTCAAAATAAAAATATTTTAAACAAATTTATTACATTATAAAGAAATATAAAAATGAAAAAATATTTTTTTCTTTCTGTGTCTTATCTGTCTTCTCTCTCTCTCTCTCTCTCTCTCTCTATCAATCTTTCACCCTCTCTCTTTTACCCTTTCTTTGAACCATTTTCTCTCATTCCCTCTCTCTCTCTCTCTCTTTTCCTGACTAGGAAATGATAGAAAAGCTCTAAAATTTAAAATAAATACTTGCAAGATAAAATTTCTTCATATAAAGGTAATATTTTGCTTCAGGCTTCATCCTCATTTTAAAATAATTACATCTTTAAATACTACTTAATATAAAAATTTCAAAAAAAATATTTCAAACAAATGTATTACATTATAATGAACTATAAAATTAAAAAAAAAAGATTTCTTTCTTTCTCTGTCTTCTCTCTCTCTCTTTCAATCTCTTTTTTCATTTTCTCTCTCACTCACCCTCTGTTTGAATATTTTCTTACTCTCTCTTTTTACCTGCCTTGAAAATGCTAGGAAAGCTCTAAAATTTAAAATAAATTACTTGCAAGGTAAAATATCTTCGTATAAAGGTAATAATTTGCTTCAGGCTTCATCATTTAAAAACAATTACATCTTTAAATACTACTTAATATAAAAATTTCAAAAGAAAATATTTCAAACAAATGTATTACATTATAAAGAAATATAAAATTTAAAATAATACATTTCTCTCTTTCTCTGTCTGCTCTCGCTCTCTTCTCACTGTCTCACTCTCTATCTCTCTCCATCCCTCTCACTCGCCCTCACGTTCAATCTTTTTTTCGATCCCTCTTTTTAAATATTTTCTCACTTTCTCTTTTCTCTCTTTTTTCCTGACTAGGAAATGCTGGAAAAGCTCTAAAATTTAAAATAAATACTTGCAAGATAAAATATTTTCATATAAAGGTAATAGCTTGCTTCCGGATTAATCCTCATTTTAAAAAAAATTTCGTCTTTAAATACTACTTAATATAAAAATTTCAAAATAAAAATATTTCAAACAAATTTATTACATTATAAAGAAATATAAAATATAAAAAAAAAAGATTTCTCACCTTCTCTGTCTTCTCTATCTCTCTCTTTCAATCTTTATCTCTTCTGTCTTACTCACACTCTCTTTCAATATTTCTCTCACTCTCTCCTCTCTCTCTTTTTTTCTCACTAGAAAAGGCTGAAAAAGCTCTAAAATTTAAAATAAATACTTGCAAGATAAAATATGTTCATATAAAGGTAATAATTTGCTTCAGGCTTCATCTTCATTTTAAAATAATTACATCATTAAATAGTACTTAATATAAAAATTTCAAAAGAAAAATATTTTAAACAAATTTATTACATTATAAAGAAATATAAAATTTAAAAACAGATATCTCTCTTTCAATCTTTCTCTCACTCTCTCTCTCTTCCTCACTCACCCTCTCTTTCAATATTTCTTTCAATCTCTAAAATCTTTTTTTTTTCTGACTAGGAAATGCGGGAAAAGCTCTAAAATTTAAAATAAATACTTGCAAGAAAAAATATATCTTCATATAAAGGTAATAACTTGCTTCAGCCTTAATCCTCTTTTTAAAAAAATTACATCTTTAAATACTACTTAATATAAAAATTTCAAAAGAAAAATATTTCAAACAAATTTATTACATTATAATGAAATATAAAATTAAAAAAAAGATTTCTTTCTTTTTCTATCACTGTTTTTCAATCTTTATCCCTCTCTTACTCACCCTAGCTTTCAATATTTCTCTCACTCTCTCTTCTTTCTTTTTTCCTGACTAGAAAGTACTGGAAAAGCTTTAAAATTTAAAATAAATACCTACAAGATAAAATATCTTCCTATAAATGTAATAACTTGCATCAGCCTTAATCCTCATTTAAAAAATTACATACTTAAATTCTACTTAGAATAAAAATTTCAAAAGAAAAATATTTCAAACAAATTTATAGAATTATAAAGAAATATAAAATTAAAAAAAAGATTTTTCTCTTTCTCTGTCTTTTTCTCTCTCTCTTTTTCAATCTTTATCTCTCTCTCTCTTAACCACCCTCTCTTTCAATATTTCTCTCACTCTCACTTCTCTTTCTTTTTTCCTGACTAGAAAATACTGGAAAAGCTCTAAAATTTAAAATAAATACATGCCAGATAAAATATCTTCATATAAAAATAATAATTTGATTCAGGTTTAATCATCATTTTAAAAAAATACATATTTAAATACTACTTAATATAAAAATTTCAAAATAAAAAGATTTCAAACAAATGTATAACATTATAAAGAAATATAAAATTTAAAAAATATTTCTCTCTTTTTCTTTTTCAATCTTTATATCTCACTCTCTTACTCAACCGTCTCTTTCAATATTTCACTTACTCTCTCCTCTTTTTCTTTTTTCTTTACTAGAAAATGCTAGAAAAGCTTTAAAATTTAAAATAAATACTTGTAAGACAAAAAATCTTCATATAAAGGTAATAAATTGCTTCAGCCTTAATCCTCATTTAAAAGAATTACATCTTTAAATACTACTTAATATAAAAATTTCAAATAAAAAATATTTCAAACTTCTCGCTCTTATCCTCCCTTCAATCTCTCATTCTCCTTGACTAGAAATGGAAAAATAATAAAAAAATTAAAAAAATAAAAACAAGATAAATCTCATAAAAAATAATAAATAATTATTCAGAAATATAAAATAAAAATAAAAAAATATACAATTAAATCAAAAAAAAAAACAAAACAAATATAACAAAACAAAGATAACATAAAATTTAAAAAATCAACTCTCTTCCACTCGGTCTCCTCTCTCACCCTCTCTTTCACTATTTCTCCCACTCTCTCTTCTTTCTTTTTTCCTGACTAGAAAATGCTGGGAAAGCTCTAAAATTTAAAATAAATACTTGCAAGATAAAATATCTTTCTATAAAGGGAATAACTTGCTTCAGCCTTAAACCTCATTTTTAAAAAATTGCATATTTAAATACTACTTAATATAAAAATTTCAAAATAATAATGTTTCAAACAAATTTATTACTTTATAAAAAAATATATAATTAAAAAAAAAGCTTTCTTTACTTCTCTGTCTTATCTATCACTGTCTTTCAATCTTTATCTCTCTCTCTCTTACTCATCCTCTCTTTCAATATTTCTCTCACTCTCTCTTCGCTTTCTTTTTTTCCTGAATAGAAAATGATGGAAAAGCTTTAAAATCTCTCTATATGTTGTGTTATCTTTTTTTTGTCCTTATATAAAAATCAAAATAATAATGCAACAAATAACAAATATTTAAATAAAAAAAATTTTCAATAAGTTCTTTCATTCCATCCACCTCCCTCTGTCCCAGAACAAAAAAGTTCCATATGCCTGTTTCTGTTTGTGATAATGAAACATAAAAAGTAAAAAAAAAAAATCATGCAATTCATTGAGAGTGTTATTTTTGTGGTATGACAAGAGTTCATTATCATGTGCAAAAAGTAAAACAGATCAGCAGTGTAATGTAGTTTGTAATAGAAATCTCATTCTTTTGCGCCTAAGTGCTTAATGCTCGCGTCTGCTACTAAAAATGTTTGTAAAAGTAATACGCATTGTATTAGTATAAAAGCAAATGGTGCCTGTATTGCCAGCTGCGTTAGGAGAAAAACCTATAAACAGGCTTATAGCCAGGATTTCGTTTTAGGAGAAGCTCAATAAACTGAAACGTAATAGTTACAAACAATTCAAAATGTCATACTAAACTGTAAGAAATATAAAATATACCTGAAGTCGAAATTTCATTTTGAATAATTATTTTATAAATCATTTTTACGTCACACTTATTTGGTTGAAATACACAAAAAGAGCACTAAAACTCAGAAACACTGAAAAATTTAAATTTCATTCAAAATAATTAAAATATAATTCGAATTTTTCGATAATAACATTTATGTTAACATAAATTTTTCGATAAATGTTTAACAAATATAAAATTACGTTATTGTTCTACTGTGTTTCTTGAATAGAAAAAGAATGTCAATTCGTAACGGTCATTCTTCATAATATTTAACATTTTCCTTATATGCTTAGAGAACCCCCCCCCCCAGTCGTCTTGATCTGCGCTCGGTTAGCCTGGAACGCATGGCCATAAAAAACGCCATTATCATGTGTAGCCATGCTAAAAATTAAGGACTTTTAAAGACCTAGAGTGACCCACTTTTTTTATTTTTACCTTGTCACACTCACAAGCTTTGTAGTGCAGAAAATAAATATTAATAATAGAATTAAAAATAATTTAAATGGATGAGAGGATTTAATGGTTTATAGTGGTACGTTGCCAATAATCTGTCTTACAAATATGCAATAACCCATAGGATATAAAGAGCACCAGGTTCGTTGAGGGAATTAATTATCAGGTAAATAACAGTAAAATTAAAGTAAATTGGAAACAATAGAGTACATGACAAACACAATTACCTCTTACAATAATTTATTAAAACTTAACGATGGTAGCGTAAGTTTGCAATTTTTTCCCACTTAATATGTGTTCCAAGCACTTGACTAAATTTTAGTGCACTCTAAATTTTTCGTGCCCAGGGCACGTGCCCCAAGTGCCCGTGCGATAATCAGGCCCTGTTTACAATGTTCATGTAATGAGTATAATATTCTGTTAATTGCGGATTTCAGATTTTGTAATAAAGTTTCATCATTTAAAAAATATCTTTTATGACATATATTTAAAAATAATAAAATGTGGGGAGGCACCGAAAAATATTTCTTTGCCGGGTGCTTGAGAACTGATGTCTTGAGCAATTTTTAAAAATTTTACTGCATGCTTCTTTTGAGATTCTACTTTTAACCAACAGAATCATTAACTTATTTTAAGTAAATTGTTGGAATCAAAATTAACCTATCGCTCCCTTTCTTTCAAAGCGTAATGATTCAAGAATCCGTTAAAAAAAGCAGAAATTGCTCCCAATTTGACGTCAACGGAAGATTGCGTCCATCTTTTGAACGCCAACGGAAGTGAAAACGGGCGACAGACGTTTTTTTTTCCCTCTCCAAAAAAATAAATATTAAATTAAATAAGATCACGGCCAACGCAAGCAATCGTTGAAAGTTTTCGAAATGTTATTTTCTTTTCTTTAAATTCGCAAGATACTATGTGTATGACAGAGAATCACAAAGTGGCAAAATACGGTTCTATTTCACACGTTTATATATATATTTTTTTCATTTTGTTGTTTTTACGCTCATGAGGTTGTGCTCCCACCTAGTCCCCAGTCCCCCTTTTGCGCCAAGTATGTATCTTGGCAACGATTCTAATGATAAATTTGTTTATTTATTTTCCAATTCATGTCAGGGATACACTCTTTAAACATTGCTTCCAGCTCTGAAATTAATCATTTTCAACGCTTTAAGCATTGTGGACACTTAAGTAGAGGTTCCTTTTCTACTACCAATGAGGAATTTTCACGTTTTCTAATTTTAATTTTAAACAATAGAAGACAAAAAAGTAAGCAGAACAGTGCCTATTTTTCTTTCATTTGGGGGAGGTCTATTTAGTGATTTCTAATGGGTTTTATAGCGAACTCTTTAACGTCTCTCAAAAACGATATTTTTCCTCCGCCGAGTTTGTGACGTCACCGTTCACGAAAACACAGTGTTGTTTATATGTTAAAAGGCGACATTTAAATTTATTTCTCTGTAAAGTATCGCATGCAATAGAATTTTTTTTATTTTGCCTGGCATTAAAAATCATATTATAAATATTGTATTGTACCACTCTGTAAAAATACAACAACTAATTGCAATGAGAAGATATTTTTCAGCGTTTCCAAAGATCCACATACAAGTAAAATCTGGAAAAATACGATGAAAAGGGATGAGAAATTAAACCCAAATTATCATATAAATCATCTCTATGGGTTTGTGAAGACCATTTTTCGGTAAGTAAATTCTTTCAAAAGCAAGCATTTACTTAATAGTAATAAATTACTAAATAGCACTAAAAGTAAATTTACTTAATAGTTTCTAAATTAGTAATATTTACACAAAAGTGTAAATATTACTAATTTAGAACGATTAAAGTATATAAAAATATATCTATACCTTTAAAAGAAAATTATATATATATATATATTATGTATATACAGTTTAATTTAATGTTGCATGGTCCATAGGCAATTGCCTATTTCGTCAAATGGGTAATACGGTAGGATGAATGTTCAACAAGAACCATGATATACCATTTCCTGAAATA
>CM063499.1:67961057-67983557 GCA_032207245.1 Pardosa pseudoannulata
TTGCTGAATTGTATTTCTAATTGATAATTTCTAATCAATAGTGACATTTTACTTGTTTCTTTTATAATTATTTGAAATAAAACCTTTTTACAGAATCTACAGTCTTCATTTCTACAGAATAGGGAATTCAATTCTGCCAACTTGATAGGTATGGAATTTCTATTGCATAATTGTATTTCTAATTAATAATTTCTAATCTATAATCCCTTCCTGCTTGTTTCTGTAATAATTATTTGAAAGAAAACCTTTTTACAGAATTTACAGTCTTAAATGTAGCAGAATAGGGAATTCAATTCTGCCAACCTGATAGGTATGTAATTTCTATTGCATAATTGAATTTCTAATTGGTAATTTCTAATCAATTTACTTGTTTCTTTTATAATTATTTGAAAGAAAACATTTTTACTGAACCTACAACATTGAATGTTACACAATAGGGAATTCAATTCTGCCAACCTGACTGGTATGAAATTTCTATTGCATAATTGTATTTCTAATTGATAATTTCTGATCAATAATTACTTTTTACTTGTTTCTGTAATAATTATTTGAAAGAAAACTTTTTCAGACCCTACAACATTAAATGTTGCGGAATAGTGAATCCAAATTTGACGATGTATGGAATTATTATTGCACATTGAATTTCTAATTAGTAATTTCTAACCAATAATAACTTTCTTCTTTATTTTAATTATAATTAATTTGAAAAAAAAAATTTTTTTTCGGAACCTAGCCTTGAAAGTTAGGGAATTAATTCTGCCGATCTGATAGGTATGAAATTTCTATTGCATAATTGTATTTCTAATTGATAATTTCTAATCAATAATCACTTCCTACTTGTTTTTGTAATAATCATTTGAAAGAAAACGTTTACAGAACCTACAATATTAAATGTTGCTGAATAGTGAATCCAAATTTGACGATATATGGAATTGCTATAGCACATGGAATTTTTAATTAGAATTTTCTAATTTATTATAACTTCCTACTTTATTATAATTATAATTATTTTTTTTAATATTTTGTTTTCGGAACTTAGCTTTGAAAGTTACGGCTTTATAAATCGAATTCAGCTTACTCCAGAAGCATATCTAAGTTTCTCAGATTGCATCTATAATTGTATTTCTAATTGATAATTTCTAATGAATAATTATTTTATAATTATTTGAAAGAAAACCTTTTTACACAACCTACAACCTTGAATGTTCCCAGATATTGATTTCACTTCTGCCAACCTGATAGGTATGGAATTTCTATTGCATAATTGTATTTCTAATTGATAATTTCTAATGAATAATAACTTTCTACTAGTTTCTTTTATAATTATTTGAAAGAAAACCTTTTTACAGAACCTACAAGCTTGAATGTTCCCAGATATTGAATTAATTTCTGCAGACCTGATAGGAATGGAATTTCTATTGCATAATTGTATTTCTAATTGATAATTTCTAATCAATGATCACTTCCTATTTGTTTCTGTAATAATTATTTGAAAGAAAACTTTTTCAGACCCTTCAACATTAAATGTTGACGAATAGTGAATCCAAATTTGACGATGTATGGAATTGTTATTGCACGTGGAATTTCTAATTAGTAATTTCTAACCAATAATAACTTTCTACTTTATTTTAATTATAATTATTTGAAAAAATATTTTTTTTTCGGAACTTAGCTTTGAAAGTTAGGGCGTTAAAAATCGAATTCAGCTTACTCGAGAGGCATGTCTAAGTTTCTCGGATTGCATCTATAATTGTATTTCTAATGGACAATTTCTAATGAAAATATCTTTCTACTTGTTTCTTTTATAATTATTTGAAAGAAAACCTTTTTACAGAACCTACAACCTTGAATGTTCCCAGATATTGAATTCAATTCTGTGGACCTGATAAGTATGGAATTTCTATTGCGTAATTGTTTTTTAATTGACAATTTCTAATCAATAGTGACTTTATACTTGTTTCTTTTATAATGATTTGAAAGAAAACCTTTTTACAGAATCTACAGTCTTGAATGTTACAGAATAGGGATTTCAATTCTGTAGATCTGACAAGTATGGAATTTCTATTGCATAATTCTATTTCTAATTGATAATTTCTAATCAATAATAAATTTTTACTTGCTTCTTTTACAGTTATTTGAAACAAAATTTTTTACAGAACATACAACCTTGAATGTTACAGAATAGGGAATTAATTCTGCTAATCTGATAGGTATGAAATTTCTATTGCATAATATAATTTCTAATTGATAATTTCTAATCAATTTACTTGTTTGTTTATAATTATTTGAAAGAAAACCTTTTTACAGAACCTACAACATTGAATGTTACACAATAGGGAGTTAAATTCTGCCAATCTGACTGGTATGAAATTTCTATTGCATAATATAATTTCTAATTGATAATTTCTAATCAATTTACTTGTTTGTTTATAATTATTTGAAAGAAAACCTTTTTACAGAACCTACAACATTGAATGTTACACAATAGGGAATTCAATTCTGTTAACCTGACTGGTATAAAATTTCTATTGCATATTTGTATTTCTAATTGATAATTTCTAATCAATAATTTATTTTTACTTGTTTCTGTAATAATTATTTGAATGAAAACATTTTTAGAACCTACACTAAATGTTGCGTAATAGTGAATCCAAATCTACGAATGGAAAATTGTATAGAATTTCTAATTAGTAATTTCTAATTTATTTTAACTTCCTACTTTATTTTAATTATAATTAATTTGAAAAAAAAAATATTTTTTTTCGGAACCTAGCCTTGAAAGTTAGGGAATTAATTCTGCCGATCTGATAGGTATGAAATTTCTATTGCATAATTGTATTTCTAATTGATAATTTCTAATCAATAATCACTTCCTACTTGTTTTTGTAATAATCATTTGAAAGAAAACGTTTACAGAACCTACATTAAATGTTGCGTAATAGTGAATCCAAATTTGACGGTGTATGGAATTGCTATAGCACATAGAATTTCTAATTAGTAATTTCTAATTTATTTTAACTTCCTACTTTATTTTAATTATAATTATTTTGAAAGAAATATTTTTTTTCTGAACTCAGCTTTGAAAGTTACGGCGTTATAAATCGAATTCAGCTTACTCCAGAAGCATGTCTAAGTTTCTCGGATTGCATCTATAATTGTATTTCTAATTGATAATTTCTAATGAATAATAACTTTCTACTTGTTTCTTTTATAATTATTTGAAAGAAAACCTTTTTTACCGAACCTACAACCTTGAATGTTACAAGATAGGGAATTCAATTCTGCCAACCTGACAGGTATGAAATTTCTATTGCATAATTGTATTTCTAATTGATAATTTCTAATCAATAGTGGCTTTTTACTTGTTCTTTTATAATTATTTGAAAGAAAACACAGAACCTGCAACCTGCAACCTTACATGTTTATAGAACCTGCAACCTGGAATGTTACAGAGTAGGAAATTAATTTTGCCGACCTGATTGATATGGAATTTCTATTGCATAATTGTATTTCTAATTGATAATTTCTAATCAATTTACTTGTTTCTTTTATAATTATTTGAAAGAAAACCTTTTTACAAAACCTACAACATTGAATGTTACAGGATAGGGAATTAATTTCTGCCGACCTGACAGGTATGGAATTTCTATTGCATAATTGTATTTCTAACTGATAATTTCTAATCAATAATTACTTTTTACTTGTGTCTGTAATAATTATTTGAAAGAAAACGTTTTCAAAACCTGCAACATTAAATGTTACAGAATAGGGAATGAATTTTGCCAACCTGACAGACATGGAATTTCCAGTCATAATTGTATTTCTAACTGATAATTTCTAATCAATAATTACTTTTTACTTGTGTCTGTAATAATTATTTGAAAGAAAACGTTTTCAAAACCTGCAACATTAAATGTTGCGGAATAGTGAATCCAAATCTGACGATATATGGAATTTATAATTAGTAATTTCTAATATATTATAACTTCCTACTTTATTTTAATTATAATTATTTTGAAAGAAATATTTTTTTTCTGAACTCAGCTTTGAAAGTTACGGCGTTATAAATCGAATTCAGCTTACTCCAGAAGCATGTCTAAGTTTCTCGGATTGCATCTATAAAGCCCGCACAGTTGTCGTAAAAGACCGGGAAGAGGGGTTTGTAAACATAAAAAAAAATCTCTGCTCTCATCAGCGTTTTTTCCTCATTCCACACGGGGTGCACCCCGTAACAGACCGTGTCGCGTTCCAGTGACGGCTGACCCGCCACAGATAGAACTTCGAAATGGAGACCTGAGCGAGAAATCCTTCGGTAGCCAGATGCTCTCTGCTGCCTGCGAATTAAATATTTGGTGTGGCGCTCGCTTTTATTTTTAAACCTTGTTTATAAACCCGCCTTCCCCTTCCAGTCCGCGCACCATCTATAATTCCTTTTCGCAGACAGGCCGCTGCTGCGAATTATTTATAGCGGATGCCGGAATCGAAAAGCTGTTTATATATTTTTAAATGCGAGACTTTGCCCCCACCACATCGCCTTTATGAGCGTGGAGACAAGCTGCTTCGCAGATCATAATCGTTCGTTTTATGGGCGCATCGATGCTGCAGACGACGAGTGATGACACGCGAGCACCCTTTCCGCCAGGTTTACCTTATTTTTTGAAGTGTAGGGAAAAAAAGTTATAAACGAACCCCCCCCCCACATACACACACACTCCCACGACTGCTCTCTTGATTCTTAATATATAATTGCTGAAAAAAGCCATTCATCTTTAGAATGAAAAGTAGTTTATATTTTTGCCGTTTACATTAAATGTCGAGAAAGCACGTATAAACATACTTTAAAAATAGTGGGAAAGTGAAGCTGACTGTACATCCGAAAATTTATTTATATATAACAAGCTAAAGCACCTAGAATTGCCACAGAAAATACACAAATTTAAGAAATGCACTTCTTAAAAAAAATTAATCTTCATTTCATGCATAGCCGTACAGAAAAATCACAAATTTAAGTGATGCATTTCTTAAAAAACTGATCATAATTTCATGCATAGCCGTACAGAAAAGTGCAGAAAAGAGCCGCACAAAAAATACACAAAATTAAGAGATGCACTTAATAAAATTGATCATGATTTCATGCCAAACCGTACAGAAAAGACACAAAATTAAGAGATACATTTCTTAACAAAATTGATCTTAATTTCATGCATATCCGTACAGAAAAGACACAAAATTAAGAGACACACTTCTTAACAAAATTGATCATAATTTCATGCATATCCGTACAGAAAAGACACAAAATTAAGAGACACACTTCTTAGCAAAATTGATCATAATTTCATGCATGGCCGTACAGAAAAGTACTGAAAAGAGCCATAAAGAAGAGACACAAAATTAAGAGATGCATTTCTTAACAAAAAAGATCATAATTTCATCCATAACCGTACAGAAAAGTACAAAAAAAAGAGCTGTACAGAAAAGACACAAAATTAAGAGATGCACTTCTTAATAAAATTGATCATAATTTCATGCATAGCTGTACAGAAAAGACACAAAATTAAGAGATGCACTTCTTAACAAAATTGATCATACTTCATGCATAGCCGTACAGAAAAGTACAGAAAAGAGGCGTACAGAAAAGACACAAAATTAAGAGATGCACTTCTTAATAAAATTGATCATTTCATGCGTAGCCGTACAGAAAAGACACAAAATTAAGAGATGCACCTCTTAACAAAATTGATCATACTTCATGCATAGCCGTACAGAAAAGTACAGAAAAGAGGTGTACAGAAAAGACACAAAATTAAGAGATGCACTTCTTAATAAAATTGATCATTTCATGCGTAGCCGTACAGAAAAGTCACAAAATTAAGAGATGTACTTCTTAACAAAATTGATCATAATTTCTTACATAGCCGTACAGAAAAGTACACAAAAGAACCGTACAGAAAAGTTCAGAAAAGAGTCGTACAGAAATGACACAAAATTAAGATATGCACTTCTTAACAAAATTGATCATAATAATATTATTATGATCAATTTTGCATATCTGATTGTTATGATAAAATAATTTTGACTCGAAATGTACCACATCCCTTTCAAACCGCTTATTCAAGAGGTAGATTCCACACACAAGCAAAGTGTCTTTCGACTTAACCCCATTATCTGCCCCCTCATAGTTCTTTAAAAGAGTCCCACTCGACCGATGGTAAATATAGGCCCACGGCGGGTTAGACGTAAATTTTCTGCTGTAGGTGCTTTCAGTGGCCGCGTGCTGACAATGCTTTCCAGATGGTGGAATGAGAAGACGTGAAACCGCCTCTGTTGATGCTTTTCTACGTTTGTGGAAAAGCAGAGGGGTAGCATGTGGCTAAAACATCTTCGAGACCTTGGCACTGCTTTGAATTTCAACAGAGATCGTCGACAGAGCACAGCTCTCGATTTTTAACTCCCTTGACTGTTTTTGTAGTTACAACAAGTATTCTTAACCTCTTCCTTTTTCAGTATAAGTATTTATAGAATAGCAGGTCGATGAATTGTCATTCTAAATTCCCTATATAATAATAGCTTAAGTTATCTGTCCGTCTGTTCTCGAATTTATGAAGCGGTTGGACCTGGAATGGATAGAGACATCCATATTGGATTTTTCATGAATTAGGGTTAGCAAAATTCAAAGCATGTCTTTAATCCATTCAAAATCCACCTCTTTCCCCTCCTTTTCGAGCGTTTAATACCCTTAAATCAAGCCCTATTTCCTCCGGTTAGGAGCAGGCGTTTAAGTTTACCAATTTATCACATAATAAATAAGTAAAAATAACATTCTTTTTCTAGAATTACGACGTCATTTCTTCAACTATCTCATTGAATCATATCTTTTTTTAAATTATTTAAATATCGTCTGCATTATTTTCTTGCGTTTTATCACTGAACTTATATATTACTTAAATAATTTCCTTTTGTATTTGGCTTAAATAATAGATTAGGTACATATGTGATAGTTTTAAATTGAATCATTGTTTATTTTTTGTTGCAATGAAAATGTTATCACCGGTATTAACAACAAATTATTTTCATAAAACTCTAGGAGTCTATATCACGGACTAATAAATACCTAACGTTTAAGTTATATATCTTTGAAAATTAAGGAGTTTGTTCGTTTGTTAGTTTGTTTTTATACATAACCACACTGCTTGACTAAATGAATTCAACATGATTCTAAACTTCATTCACAGTGTCGGTTAGTTGGTAGGTTGGTAGGACTTAGTGGCGCTAATTCCTAAAAGGACAAACTGCGCCAAACAAGACGAGTCACAGTATCGGGAGACTTTAGAGAAGTATGAAGACATACAAATTATTGAGCATATACCAGATAATTCTCAGCTGAAAAACAAACCATTTTACCTGTCTCATAGGGTACTTTACAAGTCTGGAAAATTAAAAATTTTACTAATCCCGTCATATGACGGGCTATATGCTAATATTGTAATAACAGTATATACTAAATAAGAGAACTGGCCATTTCTTGCCCAGCTGTCGATATGGGTATCAAGGTTCTCTAATAAAAGATTATATTTATTTCAAAATTTCATTTAGTCTAAATTGTCCGTGTTGGTAATTAGGTAGTCCACTGCATTTTATACAGGAAAGTTGCAGTTTTTGTGGTATACAAATAAAAAGGAAGGACAGTGAAAACCTAGTTAAATATTTTGGGAGAACTGATAATAATAAATTTAACATGAAAAAATTTACCATAGTATTAAATCAGAATCATTGATTTATTAAACCGACTTTTGTTAATGGATATATAAGCACCGAGTGTTAAAAAAGTCCGTATAAGCTTTTAAAATTCATAATAACCTAAAAAATAATCAAAATAGAAACGGTTTGTAAGGTTAGTACCGCTAGATCATGCGATTTTTTTTAAACAGGAAAAAAATAACTCAAAAAGAGTCGATAGAGGACGCTGATGTATACAAATCAAAGAAAAAGAGACGCAAATAACAAACAGAATGCCTCCAAATCGGTTATTACAACAGTATGTGTTTCACATGACCACCACCACATAAGATAACACACTGCAGGCGAGTCACAAATCCAGCAACGGCAGAGTACAGTAGGTTCAGTTGTATGCAAGACACCTCTCGGCGGATCGCATCTTTCAGTTCAGAGAGACTGGGTGGATTGGATCGATACACCTGAGATTTCAAATATCCCCACAACCAAAAGTCTGCCGGGGTCAAATCTGGAGACCGAGAAGGCCATGGGAATCTGAAACGCCTGCTAATGATTTTGTCTTGCCTGAATGTCTGGATCAGGAAATCCTTGACCGAATTAGAACTATGACTAATTGCTCCATCTTGCATAAACGTGTCGGTAGAGAGCGCATCTCTTTCACGCAAAGCTGGCACGGCATTATCGCGCAGAGGTGTTAAATAACGTTGCGCATTCACCGTATCCGTTTTCCACCCATTTACTGGGCACTCCGTTTCAAAGAAGAAGGGTCCTATGATGAAAGAACCTGTGAATCCACACCACGCTGTCATTTTTGGGGAATGCAATGGTTTCTGCGTGTATTCACGTGGATTAGATGTTGCCCAGATGCGACAGTTATGGGTATTAATGTCGCCATTAAGCGAAAAATGAGCTTCATCTGTCCACAAGATGTTAAAGACCCAGGCGGCATTCTGTTCGATTTTGGATAAAGTCCACCTCGCAAATGCTTCTCTCTGTTCGGTACTCGCTGGTAAAAGTTGATGGCACGACTGCAGTCTGTATGGATACAGATCAAGGATTCCATGAAGAATATTGAGTACCGAGGATGGTGCTAAGCCCTACCTTCTGGCTCACGAGCACTGCTCGTTCCTGCAGCTGATTCGAACGTTCGAACTGACTCACAACGTCCAAAGTAAGCCCCTAGGGCCCTTACTTTGAACGTTGCGGTTCGGTTCGAACCATCGTTGTAACGCCACTTTGGCGTCAGCTTGTGAACTTATGTGAGCAAACGATCAAGAGCTGACATCAAAATGACGTCACAACGAACGTTCGAACGAACTAGCAGCTTCCAGAGTAAGTCCCTAGGTGTTATGGTTTCGTTTTCGTTTCGTTTGGAGAGCTACGGTCTACTGTTTTGCTCACGGCGGCTAATGAGACCGGGACCCACGGCTTAAAGCCGATTCCGAAAGGCTACAAACATCCATGCCATCAGCGGGATTCGAACCCGCGAACTTCGGTACCGAACAGCAACCCTCTACTATTCGGCCATGATTCAGCCTAGGTGTTATGGATTATGGGATTAAGTATTGTTTAAGAAGTTAAAAAAATGAAAACGAGGTCTATATTTGAAATAAACAGACATTATAGAAAATAAATTCGAATTTATTACCAAATGGCGTTGGTGTTAATACTATTGTACAGATTATGCACTAGGGAGGAAAGGACAACAATAACAAAAAAGTACTTTCATATAATTTCATTTAAAAAAAAATCAGTTTCAAAGACTTTTTCCACTTTGAAAAGAAAAACAGGGAATTTTAACGCAATTTCAAGCACCTTGCTAACAATGGAAGATGTTAAAAAAGTTTATAGCATTTTTTAAGCATATATAGGAATAAATCGACGTCTAATGGACTAATAAAAGTTCTTTCGGGGAGTATAAAAAGAGGAAATTTTTACATTGGATGCAAAGTCCACCCCCTCCCCGAAAAAAATGTGCAGACCACAACTAAAGAATTCTTGCTTTAGAGCCGTTTCTGAACGAGTGATCCGATAAAAATAAACAGAGAAGAAATCGAGAAACGTTACACGTGTGGAAGGAAGAGTATCATCTGCTAAACGAACTGGTAGATGATTGTTTGCTTTAGAAACAGATGGTAAGGGTAAGAGAGGTAAAGAAAAAATATAAATGAAAGGTATACATAATGAAATGAGAGGGGAGTAAAGAACCTGTTTAGGTTGCAGAATCACCTTCTCTTAAGAACAGCTTTATAATCCCGGGGATTTTTTTAAGATAGAAAACAAGTTTGGGATAATATCTGACTAGTGGCTTTTAAACAAGAGTCCCCCCCCCAAAAAAAAAGTGTTTGACTGGAACACAATGGCGAGCCTCACAGGAAAATACATTGTAAAGGGTGAAGAAACTAACAGGGTTTTAATTAATATCTCTGCTACTTTAAGTCCCAAGAAAATTTGAAGCAGAGTATAACATTCCTATCATTTGGACATGTCTTATGCCTCTTCCACACTATGGCCTGCCGAACGCTGGCCGATTGGTTAGGGCGCTAATCGTCGGTACCGGAGTTCGTGGGTTCGAATCCCACTATGGCATGGATGTTCGTAGCCGTTCGGAATCGGCTTTAAGCAGTAGGTCCCGGTCTCATTAGCCCTCGTGTGCAAAACAGTAGACCGTAGTGCTCCAAAACCAAAATCCACACTATGGCCACTTGTTCACCACTGCAGTACTGGCCCTGTTGGCGACTTTGGATGATGGTTCATGGGTTTCATCCACACATTGGACCACTAAATGAGCTGAACGCGTGGATGCGTTCATATAGTCTACTGCGCACTTTAGTATAGCATCCCACTTTCTGCAGACTATTTTTACGAGTCCCAACTTCTGTCGCAGACTGTTAAAAAGTATTCTGCCACTAGGTGTATAGGTATGTGAGAAAATATGCCTACCAAATTCATTTCTCTTTTTCTACCCCGAACCGTTGACATTCACCTACTTTACCTAAAAAACTATGTCCGGTTCTGATAACAATTGTAATTTAAGCGATATCAGAATTCGATGAAGCATTTTTTTGTGTTGGAAAAAAATTTAGTTTCTTAATACCTCATAATGGTGAAATGAAATCCTCCATTAAATGTATTTTGTACTCTTTTAACGCTCTAGTTCAAGCGGTTTTCCCACATCTAAATTTTGCCTAAGTAAGCAGTCCCCTAGTTTGCCTAAAATCTAACTCTTGTCCTACTAACAATTGTAATTTTAGGGATATAAGAATTCGAGGAAACACTTTTTTGGGTTGAAAAAACAATTAGTTTCCTAAGACTCCATAATGGTGAAATGAAATCCTCCGTTGAAAGTATGTTGAACTCCTTTAACGCTCTAGTTCAAGCGGTTTTGCAACTTCTAAATTTTGCCGCCGTAAGCAGTCGCCTACTTTGCCTAAAACCTATGTCTTGCCCTACTAACAATTGTAATTTTAGGTATATAAGAATTCGAAGACACACTTTTTTGCGTTGAAAAAAATTTAGTTTCCTATGACTCCATAATGGTGAAATGGAATCCTCCGTTGAAAGTATGTTGAACTCCTTTAACGCTCTAGTTCAAGCGGTTTTGCCACTCCTAAATTTTGCAGCCGTAGGCAGTCACCTACTTTGCCTAAGACCTATGTCCGGCTCTGCTAACAATTGTAATTTATGGGATATAACAATTCGAGGAAACATTTTTTGTGTTGGAAAAAAATTTAGTTTCTTAATACCTCATAATGGTGAAATGAAATCCTCCATTAAATGTATTTTGTACTCTTTTAACGCTCTAGTTCAAGCGGTTTTCCCACTTCTAAATTTTGCCGCCGTAAGCAGTCGCCTACTTTGCCTAAAACCTATGTCTTGCCCTACTAACAATTGTAATTTTAGGGATATAAGAATTCGAAGAAACACTTTTTTGCGTTGGTAAAAGTTAGTTTCTTACTACCTTATAATGGTGAATTGAAATCCTCCGTTAAAGGTATGAACTCCTTTAACGCTCTAGTTCAAGCGGTTTTGCCGCTTCTAAATTTTGCCACCATAGGCAGTCACCTACTTTGCCTGAAACCTATGTCCGGCCCTGCTAACCATTGTAATTTATGGGATATAACAATTCGAGGAAACATTTTTTGTGTTGGAAAAAAATTTAGTTTCTTAATACCTCATAATGGTGAAATGAAATCCTCCATTAAATGTATTTTGTACTCTTTTAACGCTCTAGTTCAAGCGGTTTTCCCACATCTAAATTTTGCCTAAGTAAGCAGTCGCCTACTTTGCCTAAAATCTAACTCTTGTCCTACTAACAATTGTAATTTTAGGGATATAAGAATTCGAGGAAACACTTTTTTGGGTTGAAAAAACAATTAGTTTCCTAAGACTCCATAATGGTGAAATGGAATCCTCCGTTGAAAGTATGTTGAACTCCTTTAACGCTCTAGTTTGCCGCATGCAGCCCCCTACCGCCTATGGCATGCCCTGCTAAAATTTGGAGTTCAGGCAATATAAACATTCGAATAAACTTGTTTTTAGCATAAAAAAATTTGCTTTCTTAGGAACTCCATAATGGTGCAACGGGATCCTTCGTTAAAAGTGTGTCGACTTCTGATCTAGATCAAATTTTCACTCAAAATGAAATGTAGAAAAAAAATTGCCGAAAGAGCGATAAAGTCAGAAATTAGGAAACCTCCTACGACGTTGTACGTAACCCCGGTTTTTTAACCTCATACAAGGGCCTCCTTGTTTTCAATCTCGCCCAACCCCGTCTTCATTAAAGGAGATAGAGTGTCAGCCTTCCGCATATAAACACGGGAGGAACAAAATTTTATTGCGACGGTGGTTTGTGCGAGTCGGAAAGGAGTGAAAAAAAAGAATAAATAAACGGTAGAGAAGGAGTTGAGAGTCAGAATTTAGGTGTCGTAAATAAAACTTAACTGCGGGGAAAACTGGTAAACGTTTGTATATACAATTTTTTTCTTTCAATACCCCCTTCCCCGTGTTTGAGAAAAGTACAAGATGTAAAAAACGCAAAATCTAATTTTATATGTAATGAAAAAGATGCTGGGCAGAGATTAAAATTAGAAGTATGTGATAGGGGACTATGCAGAGGCATTCAACTCTGGCCGTTGGCTTATCATAGACCTTTACTAATGTGCTACACCTTTAACCCTCGAGAACTCACGCTACCAGCAGTTATACGAGAACGATGCCAAGCCTCATAGGCCCGGTGCAACTTTTCTCAGCCAAATACCTACAAAATTGCTTTTGATGATGAACAGAATATTTGTATTACCAAACATACTTTATTCAAAGTTTAAAATATATTTCGGATTATTTGAAATATTATATAAACTTATTTTGGGCTGTAGATCTTTTTTATTAGCATTCCTAAAGCACAACCATAAGATAAAAACAAATTAAAAACTTAAATCGCACATTTATTTCATCTTTATATTTCATCGTTTTCATCGAATAACGATGTATTTTAGACAGCATCTCTCCTCCGACGACAAACACTAAATAAAAATGCAAAAGTGTATGCGAATGCATTGGGTCTCAGGATCCCGAATAAATTAAAAGATCTCTTTCTGAGAAAAATATTCAGAGAAAATTGCGGAAATGCATGTTATTGGGGTCTAGAACACCTAGAAGACAGCTACTGAAAATTGGGGAAGTTTATTTCTATCGGAGGATTTTGTGTGGAATGCTTTTATAGCGCTCGGGCCTCAGAAACCTGGCGTGAGTCCTCGTGGATTAATATACCTCTGAGGAGTCTATTTAATTTTTTAAAGGTATTGGAAAAGTATAGATAAAGCTATTGTAAAAGAAGAAAAATCTTATTCCGTCATTATATGTAATAAAATCTTGTTTTGTAGATACATGCTAGGCGGCGATTAAAATAAGAGATATGCAACAGGGGACTATGCAAAACTGTTCAACTCTGGCCGTTGGCTTATCATAGACCTTTACTAATGTGCTACACCTTTAACCCTCGAGAACTCACGCTACCCACAGCTTTATGAGAACGATACCAAGCCTCAGAGGTCCTGTGAAACTTTTCTCAGCCAAATATCAACAAAATTGCTTTTGATGATGAACAGAATATTTATTTTACCAAACATACTTTATTCAAAGTTTAAGATATATTTCGGATTATTTGAAATATTAATTTTTAAAAGTATTTTGAACTGTAGATCTTTTTTATTAGCATTCCGAAAGCACAACCATAAGATAAAAGCAAGTTAAAAACTTAAATCGGACATGTATTTCATCTTTATATTTCATCATTTTAATCGAATAACGATGTATTTTTGACATCATATCTCCTCCGGCCACAAAAACTAAATAAAAATGCAAAAACGCATGCGCATGCATTAGTTCTTATGAGCCCGAATAAATTAAAAGTATATCTTTATGAGAAAAAGTATTCAGAGAAAATTGCAGAAATGCATGTTATTGGGGTCTAGAAGATCTATAAGACAGCAACTGAACATTGGGGAAATTTATTTTTATTGGGTGATTTTGTGTAGAATGCTTTTATAGCCATCGGGCCTCAGAAGCCTGGCGAGAGTCCTCGTGAGTTAATATAACTCTGAGGAGTCTGTTTTTTTTTTCTTTTTTTTTTTTTTTTTTTTTTTTAAGATATTGGAAAAATATTGATAAAGCTATTGCAAAAGAAGAAAAAGAAATCTTATTCCATCTTTATATGTAATGAAATCTAGTTTTGTAAATACATGCTAGGTGGCAATTAAAATTCGAGGCATGCAATAGGGGACTATGAAAAGGCGTAAAACTCTGGCAGTTGACTTATCATAGACCTTTACTAATGTGCTACACTTTACTATACCTCTGCGGGAAGTCTTTGGGATCTATATTCCCTTCTCATTCTTTGAAGAAATTAAACATTGCACTGAAAAATAAAAAAGCTCCATATTCTAATCTGAAGGTCTAATTATTTTTTTAAAGGTATTCTAAAAGTATAGACGAATCTATTGTAAAAGAATAAAAAGAAATCTTATTCCATCTTTATATATAATGAAATCTAGTTTTGTACATAATAAAAGGTATGCTGGGTGGAGATTAAAATTAGAGATATGCAATAGGGGACTATGGAAAGACGTTAAACTATGGCAGTTGAATTATCATAGACCTTTACTAAAGTGTAAAGCCTTTAATATACCTCTCCGGAAAGTCTTAAGGATCTAATTCACCTCTCACTTAAAAGAAATTAAATGTAGAATTGAAAAATAAAAACACATCATATTCTAATGTGAAGGTTTATTTATTTTTTAAAGGTATTGTAAAAGTATTGACGTAGCTATTGCAACAGAAGAAAAAGAAATTTTATTCCATTTTTATATGTAATGAAATCTAGTTTTGAAAGATATGTGGGTGAAGAATAAAATTAGAGGTATGCAATATGGGACTATGGAAAGACGTTTAACTCTGGCCGTTGGCTTATCATAGACTTTTGCTAATGTGCTATACCTTTAATATACCTCTTCGGAAAGTCTTTAGAATCTATATTTCCCTCTCATTTAAAAGAAATTAAATATTGCATTGAAAAATAAAAATACTCCATAGTCTAATGTGAAGATCTATTTATTTTTGAAAGGTATTGTAAAAGTATTGACGAAGCTATTGCAAAAGAAGGGAAGAAATCTTATTCCATCTTTAAAGGTATTGTAAAAGTATTGACGAAGCTATTGCAAAGGAAGAAAAAGAAATCTTATTCCGTCTTTATATGTAATGAAATTTAGTTTTGTAGATAAATGCTAGGTGGCGATTAAAATTAGAGATATGCAATAGGAGACTATAAAAAGACGTTAATTCTGTCCCATCGCTTATCACACACCTTTACTAATGTGCTACACCTTTAATATACCTCAGCGGGAAGTCTTTGGGAACTATATTCCCCTCTCATTCTTTGAAGAAATTAAATATTGCATTGAAAAATAAAAATAAACCATATTCTAATATGAAAGTATATTTACTTTTTTTAAGGTATTGGAAAAGTATTGACGAAGCTATAGCAAAAGAAAAAAAAAGAAATCTTATTCCATCTTTATATGTAATGTGATCTAGTTTTGTAGATATTTAAAGATGTGCTAGGTAGATAATAAAATTAGAGGTATGTAATCGGGGACAATATAAAGACGTTAAACTCTGGCCGTTGGCTTATCACAGACCTTTACTAATGTGCTACACCTTTAATATACCTCTGCGGAAAGTCTTAAGGATCTATATTCCCTCCTCACTCTTTGAAGAAATTAAATATTGAACTGAAAAATAAAAATACTCCATATTCTGATGTGAAGGTCTATTTATTTTTTAAAGGTATTGTAAAAATATTGATGAAGCTATTGCAAAAAAAAAGGGAAAGAAATCTTATTCCATCTTTAAAAGTATTGTAAAAGTATTGACGAAGCTATTGCGAAGGAAGAAAAAGTAATTTTATTCCATCTTTATATGTAATGAAATCTTATTTTGTAGATATTTAAAGATATGCTAGGTGATGATTAAAATTAGAGGTATGCAATAGGGGACTATGGAAAGACGTTAAACTCTGACCGTTGGCTTATCATAGACCTTTACTAATGTGCTACACCTTTAATATACCTCTTTGGAAAGTCTTTAGAATCTATATTCTCCTCTCACTGTTAGAAGAAATTAAATACTGCACTGAAAAAACACACCATATGCTAATGTGAAGATCTATTTATTTTTTAAAGGTATTGTAAAAGTAATGACGAAGCTATTGCAAAGGAATAGAAAGAAATCTCATTCCATCTTTATATGTAATGAAATCTAATTTTGAAGATAATGAAAGATACGCTGGGTGGAGAATAAAATTAGAGGTATGCAATAGGGGATTATGGAAAGAAGTTAAACTCTGGCAGTTGTCTTATCATAGACCTTTACTAATGTTCTACACCTTTACTATACCTCTGCGTGAAGTCTTAGGAATTTATGTTCCCCTCTCACTCTTTGAAAAAATTAAATATTGCACTGAAAAATAAAAACACATCATATTCTAATGTGAAGGTCTATTTATTTTTGTAAAGGTATTGTAAAAGTATTGACGAAGCTATTGATTTTCCTTTAAAAAAGTAAATACACCTTCACATTAGAATATGGAGTATTTTTTATTTTTCAATGCTTTTCTCAATTTCTTGGACACACTGCGGTTAACTGTAGAACATGCTGTCTTACGATATCCAGTGGTAATTGAAAATGATGGTCATCATGTTGAACATGTCTTAATAATTTTTTAAACTAGAGTAAGTATTGGCTAAATGTGTAATTTCTCAAAAACTTCCTCTAGTGGTAAAATTTTGAACTAATTTTTTTTATTCGATTAAACAAATTCCTATCCCTTTATTATGTCTTACACATTATTTCTTAACTTTCTGAACAATAGTTTAGATTGTAAATATCTTTCAAACTAGAAAGTTTAATCATGGACACCCTGTACAGTTCAGAAGACATTTTACAACAAGAACCTCCATAAACCCAGGCCTTCCAAGGTGCCGTTGCTATAACATCCCGTCACCATTATTTACGCTTGCAATAGGCACGTGAGCTTAGCCATTGAATTCTAGGAAATTCGAACAACAGTGAAAGGGAAAGAAAAGAATGGGTTCCTTCTGAATACAATGTGAATATTCCTTTCCCAGTTAAAATGAGGTTCGAAAACTGATAATATTAACCGATGTAACGATCCCATTAAGCGATAATTTTACCATACAAATGAATAGAGAAAATTGGGACCAAGTGATTTCGGTAACAATAAGCGATTGATAACATTAACCGCTATCACATTAAGCGGAGTCCACTGTATATAAATTGAACATTTTCATTCAATCAAGTTGAATGTCCCAAACTACCTGGCAACGGTTTTGAAACACCATGCTATTCGAGAGATGTGTGTGAAAGGAAAAATTAATGCATAAATATACGAATAAAATTTGATAAATAAAAAAGAGTTTGAAAATTAAAAGTTAATATGATATTTTTTACTAAAAATTAGACTTATTCTTTATTTTACTCTTGTTTTGTATGTATAAATCCTTAAAATATTTGGTGTTTTCTGGAAGATGTAATATGTTAATGGGTAATTTACTTTAAAAAATAAGGACAAAATGACCTGGCACGTTTGTTAACGTCTGTTGGAAATATTTCCAGCCACTCCTCTTGTTTCACTGTAACCGAAAACTTTGGGAGCGAATCGCCAACATTCTTTTTCTTGTAATATCGATTTTCATTGTATGTTGAGTTTGGCTCTGTGAGAGAAGCACATATGAAAAGGTTGACTTGAATGAAAATGTTCTTGGTCGTGGTAAAAGTACCACGGAAACTCGTGTTGGAAAACTATTACAACTAATATAAATAATGTATATAATTTTTAAATTATTGTAATAAAGCTCTCCCGTATCTAAAGATTTCTTGGAATAATTAATAGCATCGAAGTCTTACGAGAGTGTCTTGAACAGCTAAAGGAGTGTCGTCTACAAAGTCATTAACTTTCATGAACTTCGCATTTGGAAATAACTCGTAGCCGGAAATTCACCAAGTGAAAAAGTTTCATTTCATGCGCGTATGAGCGTGTGCATATGTAAAACAGCGTATCTCGTTATTAAATTAAAAGATTAAAAATTAAAAAAAGAGTGGACCTAAACATGCTCGTGGCACATGCGCTGACGCCAAGCTCGTGCGAGTCTAATTCGTGGGGGTTTTTTGATAGCGCGGCCTGAATTAAAAAAAACATATACACATAAGAGAACGTTGATTTATCCGAATACGGAAACGATTCTGGCACTTCCGCGGAGAGGAAAAAAAGAGGGGTGTTGCGGCTGCAGGCCGGAAGTAGGTGACATCTCATTTCTCAGCGGGTGCTTGGAGAGTGTTGCGGGGACGGTTGACACACGCGCGGTTGTGAGAGAGAAACTCAGGTCCTGTCACCCGTGTCGCCGAGAAATCCGAAACAAACATCCAAACCGGAAGACACGAGACACATTGCAGGTGAAAAAAAATGGAGGTCAGGAGATGGCAGTTGCTAAATAATTTCAGATGGGGAGTAGGAGAAATCTAAAAATTAATTTAAAAAAGGTAAGTTCTTCCCTACACTTTTCATCTATACTTCCAGGTGAAGTCGCAACTTATTAAAGTTTTCGCAGACATTACTTAATCATCTCCTACTTCTCTTCTTCTGCCTTAGCGCCACAGCTCTTTTCAGTTAGGACTTGCTTCATAATTTTCTTCCCAGCCATCCTGTCTTTGACAATTTTTTTCATTGTCGGTCACCCATAATGTTTTAAAGCTGTCCAAAAGCATAATCCAACCATTGCTTTCTTGGTTCCGTAGCTTATTAAAGTTTTCGCAGACATTACTTAATCATCTCCTACTTCTCTTCTTCTGCCTTAGCGCCACAGCTCTTTTCAGTTAGGACTTGCTTCATAATTTTCTTCCCAGCCATCCTGTCTTTGACAATTTTTTTCATTGTCGGTCACCCATAATGTTTTAAAGCTGTCCAAAAGCATAATCCAACCATTGCTTTCTTGGTTTTCAGGTCTTCAAGTCAGGCCTTCTTATCCCACTGCTTTCTTGGTCTTTTCTCTTACTCATTGGCTTCTTATACTTTCAGATGAGGCTGTAGCTTGTTAAAGTTTTTGCAAGAGTTACTCAATGATCGTCTTCTTCTTCACTAAAGCCACCAAACCTTCCTTCCAAATTATGACTTGTTCCATAATTTTCTTTCCAGACATCTCTTTTTACATTTGGTCACCCATAGAACTTTAGTATCATCCAAAGAATCATCTACCAATTTCTTTTTGGTCTTCATCTAGCTCTGTTATTCATTGGTCTTTGCTTTTAGGTGAAGCTATGGCTTACTGAAGTTTTCGTAGGAGGTTATTTTATCCCCTTCCTCTACTTCTTTATTCTTATTCCACAGATTTTTGTAAGTTTGGGCTTGTTACACGATTTTCTTCATAACAACCCTATCCTTTTTCCATTTGGTCACTTTTAATGCTTTGATGTCGTTTAAAGCATCATCCAGACATCACTTTCTTGCATTTCCTCTAGCTCTGGTCTCCTATACTTCCAAATGATCTTCTTTTTTCCTAGTACCACAACTCTATTTTCTGTTTGGGCTTTTACTACTATTTTGACCCAAGTTCTGTCTTTGGCCCTCTTTATCCATTTGTCCATACTTAATACTCCAATGTTGCCCAAATCATCAATCAGCAATCGTTTTCTTTGCCTTCTTCTAGATTTAGTACTCATTATCCTCTTCTGAAACTAATTTTTGTATTCCCTTCGTACCATGTAGGTTTGAATTTCCACGAAAGGTGCTGAGATTTGTTGAACTATGCAATGTTCTTTCTCCTAAATATATTTTTCCAGTTCATCGTTTATTTCTAACATCGATCATCCATTAACATTAGTTAGACTATAACTTTTTTTTTATCAAATTAAGAAGATTAGACTCATATGTTTTTGCCATAGTCTAACTTTCTCGTCCACATGGGGTTGCTGGTTTAATAACAGTGTTTTATAATTTAATTCCTTTTAATAAGAACTTATTTATAAGGAAATACTATTATAGGTAACAATATTTACTTCTCTTTTGAATTCAGGATTTAATTTCTTCCTCATTATTATTCCTTATTTAATTACATATTTTTAAATTTTATGCTGTTTAAAAACTGACCGAAACACTCATTAATTTTATAAAAATATTAAATAGTGACATAATTGAAAACTTGATAAAAGTCTAAGAAAGATCTTAATGAGTTAAATGATGGAAATCGATTAAATTTTTGCTTAAATTTTGGTCACTTTAACAGGCAACTTTGACTTATTGCCTATTTAACTGATACAATTAAATTGGCAAAAATTAATACAAATGAAAAAATAATTAATCATATCTTTAATTTTTACTCACTGTTTAGGTACAGAAAAACTTTTTGCGATGCAATTCCATGAAATTTTATGAATTTCTTTGTCCAGTACAAGAAAACAAGATATATTAATTTTCTTCCAACGTTTGCTTGTGCAAAACTATTAAATTCTATTAAAACTTTTATAAACCACTTAATTTCATGCATTTTGTTATGAAATTAGAGATGAAATACTATTGTCATAACAGAGGAAAGGTTACCTAAAAATATTACGAGTAAATTCTGTAGATAACTAAAAAAGCGAGTTGTACAAGATTTCTAGAATTTTGGAGGTTCATCAGAAAAAATATAAATTAGAATGAAAAAAACTACATGGCTAAAATTTTTCTTCGTTATTATCGAGTGCCTTCTATGCCAAAGAGACATTTTTTCCAGAGAAATCTAGAACCTTTCGGACAGCCGAAGTGCAATATCTTCAAAATTGGATACTTATTAGGGATCAAAAGGGAATTAGGATTACAGAAAAACACAAGACCCTGACAAGTTCTAGTATCCTGCATCTACAATGGATTCCGTCCCATGTAAATTTAAAATATAATGATGTTGAGGATGGACTGGCGAAGGAGGACTAAACCATGACTCAGGTCATTGGTGATCCACGGCGTACCTTGAACTATATTAAAAAAGTAAGGCTTCTATAAAAATTACTTGGAGGCAACCACCATCCCATACATAGTATTCTAGTAAAGGTCCTGGTGCTTCAATCAATTTTTAGGGTGACAGGAATGACCAAACTGCTCTGGTTAGACCGATTTCCGGGCATTTAAAAACTCTCACGTTTTCCAATGGTACTAGGAACTTCCCTGTTAGCACCAATTATAATATTGAGAAGGTCACTGCAGAACATCTGATCAATTCCAATAATTTGGTACTCTGGGATCTCTTAGGAAGACTAACTTTCTTTTTGGGTGTACTTGAAGCGAACAATCTCATAGATCTGATCTGATTCAGATCAGGGATAAGTAAGAAGAAGATGCCAGTTTCGCTACAACGGAGTTCGACTCTATTACTGTTGGGGTTGGTTTACAAGATAATTCCTTATTACAGCGATTGGCTGTGGAATCTTATGCATCCATAGCATTTATGGTTTGATTTGGAATGTTACGGTATACTGTTTTGCTACACGAGGGCTAATGAGACCGGGACCTGCTACTTAACCCCTTGAGGACTACACGTAAATACTATATGAGTCTACCATTGTGAAAACCCTTGCCTTTTAACGCCATCTAGTAATTAAATCTAGCTTTAAAATTAAAATAAAAAGTTCAGATCTTCTATTATGCATACACGACGCTGGTCTCTCAATATGAACCGGAAATCGTCGCGTGGAGGCGTCACTGAACTGATAAGAATGAAATCGCTGAGTCACGTGTGAGACGTTGGTCGAGAAGGGGTTAAAGCCGATTCCCAACGGCTACGATGCATTCATGCTATCAGCGGGATTCGAACCCGTGAACTTCAGAACTGAACAGCAAATCTCTACCATTCGGCCATTGTTCGGCACCATAATACCTATAACTTTAGTTTAGAGAGAAACAAAGTAATATATGTAATCGGCTGCGTGAAATGAAATGAATGCTCACAGAAAATCTACTCCCTCTTACATGGTCAAAACCTGTTATAAAAGGAAATAATTTTTGTATTTACTCAGAAAATAATCATAAATGCATATTAAATTCATAATGCATAAATGTATAATTAATTATAAATCTTAAAAACAAATTTGAGTAGAAATGTAAATATATAAAAAATAGTAAAGATTTTTAAAAATTCAAACATTTCAATATTTTTCTTA
>CM063499.1:67988557-67991057 GCA_032207245.1 Pardosa pseudoannulata
GATTTTTGATGAGTTAGGGTTTGCAAAATTCAAAAGCGAGTAAAGTTTTTCTTTTCCTAAACTATAGATCCGATTCTGAAGTAAATTGGTATGAATAAGCTTCGTATCACAGCGAAAAATACTGTCCTCTTTAAAACGTTCGAAATCCACCCCGTCCCCTTTTCGAGCGTTTAATGCCAATATATCAAGCCCCATTTTAAGAGCAAGCGATTAAATATATCAATTTTTTTCTAGTATTATGACTTCATTCCTTTAACCATCTCATTTAATCATTTCTTATTTTAAACTAGCAAGTTTGCCCGTGCTTCGCTACGGTGAACTTAATATATTACTTTTAAACAAAGATTTATTTTTCGTGAATAACTCTCTAAATTCGTCACAGTTCAGTTCGAGTCATTGGCATGTTTATATATTTCTATCATAAGCGTATTATAACATTATTCAGTTTTTATAATCGAATTTGTCTTATATTAAATTTGCTCAAACTTTTTTTATTGTAAAATATAAGCTTAACCCTAAATTGCATTACTGTATTACTACTGTACGTTGATTAGCAAAGTTAACAGATCTTGCCATATTACGTGATAGAATAGGAAGCACAGGTTTTGACAGCAACAGTGCTAATTTTGTTGGTAGTAATAAATGTTTTCCAAAATTAAGGAAATTTATGACAAACCACATAGTTTTGTATGAAACAGAAACACACATTCATATCGACAACCATATGAATATGAAGATAACTATATAAAATGATAGGTTTTATTTGGCCATGAGAGTCACTGAAATTTGTACTTTTTGTACTTAGAATATTGTTGATATGCATTTCATTGTAACATAAAAATGAACCAAGAATTAAATTTAAAATTAGTTCTCATATAAAAATGCTATAATTTGCGTCACATAGAAATGAAAGTGAATCACTTTATATCTCAAATTTCAGTTCAAATCGAATAGATACTAAGCAGACGATTTTAAATAATATAAAATAAGAAATGAATAAATGAAATATTTAAATGAATGACGTCATAATGATAGAAAAATATCATTTTCGCCTATTTATTATGTGATGAATTGAACATTTTAATCTCCTGCTTTTAACCGTGGAAAACTGCGTTTAAAACAATTACTTGGGATGACGTCACATTGCTAGAAATATTGCTTCTTTCCCTTAGATATGATGCGATAAATTAAAAACTTAATCGTTTGCGTTTAACCGGGGAAAATAATGCTTGGAATAATGACATGAAATGCTCGAAAAAGGGGGAAGGAATGAATTTCGAACGTTGAAAATTTACAAAAACCTTCCCAGGGATATACCTAAACATTTCCCAAATTTTCACGGCGATTGGATGCATAGTTTTTGAGTCTATTGAGTACAGACAGACAGACAGACAGACACACACAAATTCATTTTTATATATATAGATTATTTAAATATTTTCTGCACTATATTCATACGTTTTATCACTAAACCTAGATATTACATAAATAATTTTCTTTTTTTATTTGACTTAAATAATAGATTAAGTACATCTGTGATAATTTTAATCGATTATTTTTGTTGAAAGGTAATTCTCAGCCAAAAAACAAACCATTTTTTTTACCTGCCTCATAGGGTTCTTTACAATTCTGGAAAATTAAAAATTTTTACTGATCCCGTCATATGACGGGCTATATGCTAGTTTACATATAAAATAACAAATATATTGTAACCGAATCGTAGGGTGCTGCTCTTTGATACCAGAGTTCGCAGATTTAAATTCCCCTACTGGCATGGATGTTCGTAGCCATTCGAAATAGGTCTTAATTTTAGGAGGTATATAATTTTTATATAATTAAAAAATTTTATAGTATTTTTTTAAACACAACTAATGATTTAAATCAGGGATGGTCAAACTACGCTGCTACATTAGAAATTTTAAAAAAACTTTCACATGTTTTATATTTAAAATTCTTAATCATGAACTCCAGAAATATATGTTATAAAGCAATGGTCTCCAAGTGCTTTAAATACATAAAATCCATAAATCTTCCTTTCTAATTAAATTATGCAGATTATTTCACACAAGTAATTTTGTTCTATTTGTAAATTTTTACGAAAATTGACCAATTATAACAACTTGACCCGCAGTTATGCGTAAAATTTCTAAAGTGACCCTTGAGCCCTTATTGTTAGAATATCCTATAAGACAATTTGTCGCAACGTCACGACCAACTATATTGCCCTTCCCATTCATTTTCAAGTGTTTAACAGACAATAGACAAACAATAAACTGCCCTTCCGTTTGAAACTAAACCCAGGATTGTCATAATTTGAGAATTTGCCCTACTGCGTGAAATCGCCTTATTCTAGTAACGCTAAACGATGGCCTAACGGTAGAGCCCTACTCTTCGGTACTAGAGTTCGCGGACTCGAATCCCGCTGCTGGCAGGGATGTTCACAGCAGTTCGGAATCGACTTTAACCCGTTCGCTACCAAGGTCTCGTATACGCGACTCAG
>CM063499.1:67996057-68126057 GCA_032207245.1 Pardosa pseudoannulata
AGTGTAAGAAGCGAATTAGTTCCTTGATTGAATCAGGGAGGTAAGTGATTGCGCAATGGATCCCTAGCCACTGTGATGTTCCTTGGAATGATCATGCGACGCGCTTCCTAAAGAGGGCGGTTTTCTGCACCAACCCATAACTTGTGCCCGTCTAAGAAATGTTAAGCAGGCCATCCATGAACATGTTTGTAAGGCTCGACTATGCCATTATAGGGATATTGCTTCCAGAAAAAAATGGTCTTCTTTTTTGGATAGGCAAATATATGGCATCTTGCCCAGAGCTATTAGTATGGCCTGTTTACGCCTTGAGACTGCATATGCTTTTCTTCAGGCCCATCTGTACAAAGTTGGTTTTGTTCATTCATCGAACTGTGTTCTTTGTGCTTCAGCTCCATTGCATGGAGATGACCTTTCTTCTTGTCCTACCCTACTGGATGTTATTTCTTTGGGTTCCTTTTCAACTCTCCCATCTAATGGGGCAATTTCTTGTCTGTATTGAACTGCAAAGCGTTGTATGCTCAAAAGAGTTCTGACAGGCTTAATCTAAATAAATAATAATTAAAAATTGTACACAATAAATTTAGGTTTATTCATCTGTGATTTCAGTTTGGGCAAATTCAGTCTATACTTAACTACAATTAAATTGAAATCTTTTAAGTACAGGTTTTTAATTATCACATTTCATAGTATTTTTTTATTTTATTTATCTGAGGCATGTAATTTGTGTAAATCTAAAAAAACACAAATTATATTCCTCACAAACACAGGTATTCACACCTGTAGTTATTTATTTTTATCAGTAGGTGGTGCTTATACCATATTTGTAGTAAAACTACTTTTTACTGATAAGCAAAATGTTAATTTTAGGATATGACTGCCCATTCATCCCTCAGATATTTGATGCAGCTTCCGTGATTGGAGGAGCCACTGTGACAGCTGCAAAAGCCTTGCTCAGTGGCAAATACCAAATAGCTGTGAACTGGGGAGGAGGGTGGCATCATGCCAAAAAGTACATATTACAAGTTTTTGACATTTTTCTTCTCATGAATGTGATAAACAAACAAAAATTAATTCTTTTGAAATTAGTTTTTATTATTCATTTATAATATTTTTTATTAGAATTTATTTCAATGTACACATCTAAAATGTTTGAAGTGTGCAAAATATTTTTATGTGTACCCTAAAAGAATAAGTATATTTTTCCATCATGAATATGAAGTACAATAAATTTTTGTCTTATAATTTTGATTTAAAACAAAATTTTAAATGTTTCAAAGAATTGCAAAAATTTTATAAGTTGTTTGTTTTATTGACAATTTTTCTAAAATAAGTATAAAAATGACTTTCCTGGTTGATGATGATTTCATTTAAAACTTTGTATTTTTAGCTTAGCTTTTCTCAGGTGTGATAAATGAAATGAATATTAGTGATTTTAGTTTAATAATTAGTGAGTTTTTCAATATAAAACTTGAAGTTATATGTTTTTTGTTATTAAACTAAATGCTATCCAAACTTAAATTTTTTTTAAAATTAGCTAATTAATTTTTCTGAATTTATCCTGAAAACAAATCTGTTGCTTAAATTAGTAACTAAAGTAATTATGATTGCAGTTCTCCCAGTCATTTATGAAATGTTTTAGCTTTTAAAGTCTGCATATTAATTTTTAAAGTAAAATAATTTATTGTCTGATATAGTGTAATCTTAAAAATAATAATACAAGATTAAAGTTTGTTAATAAAAATTCCGAAATACTTGAATGGTTTGGTTCTAAAAATAAAATTGTGTTTGGATGAAGATTCTGTCTTTCATAACATTATGGTTGAATTAAATTCATAATGTTTTTTGTTTTCCAAAAAATAAAATTAAAATATATGTGTAAGTTCTCAGTAAATTAATATTTAAATATCATAAAGGTCTTATTGATTTATGTTTATTGGTGTCCTAAATCTTTTCCTTCACAAATCAAGTATGAAATAATTAGATGTCCACTGCTAGCATCAAATAATATATCAAGTATGAAATAATTAGATGTCCACTGCTAGCATCAAATAATATTTATAAAAGAGTTTATTTATCATGAAATGTTATTTAATTCTAAAACTTTAAATTTTTAGAAATATATGTTTGTAAAATATGCTTCAGCTAAAGTAGTATATTTTTAAAGGCATTTCCAAAGTGTAATAGTCATTGAAGTCTAATGGCAGAAATGTCTTTATGTAATTTAGGGATCAAGCTGATGGTTTCTGCTATGTTAATGATATAGTTTTAGGAATTTTACAACTGTTGCAGAAATACAAACGTGTGCTATACATTGACCTTGATTTACATCATGGAGATGGTAATTACAAGTTTTCACTCCTAACAAAACATTTTTTCTGTAATCTTTACTGTTTAGTGTTTTGTATTAATAGGTTAAGTGTATAACTGTATTTCTTCATTTTTTAAAATGATTTTTTAATTATATAGTCTGTATCAGTTATATGGTCAGCTCAACGGTCCAGAAAAATCAGACCATATATGCGGAACAATACAATCCTATTGAATTGTGGCAGGATTATATTCACCTATCAGAATGTAGTACTCACAAACAAATAATTATACAAACATTTTAAAAATTAATCCAAGAAGTAAAAACTACATTAAAAATATGCAATATTTTTTTTGGGGGGGGAAATTTATTAGCTTATTTTACTAATCAAAGTACAGCACATGTACATTCATGTTCAATGTATTTAAAAATAATGAGGTATATATGTTTGCTTCCTTTTGTTGGTTGTTAACACAACTTTTTCTAAGTCCCTAATAGCTGTTAAATGATCATCTGCTGCTTTGTAATTAGTAAAATAATATCTGATGTCATGTATGAGGGAGATTTCAACCAATAAACAGACAGGTGTCCACTTGTTATCAGTGGGTTACGAGAACTAAGAGAGGTGTAAAACTCGAACAATGAGTCTACACAAATGAGAAAGGGGAAAAGGGAGGATAGAGAGGAAAATAAAAGCTTGAATTCAGGTCCTCTCCGATTTCGCATTGACTTCTTAAAAAAAAAAAAAAAAAAAAAAAATGGAAACTTGTTGAAAATTAGAAACTGACCATATAACAGGTAACAAGAAAAAGACTGTATAAGCGGTGCACTTTCACACATGTTCCCTATTAACCCTTTAAAGTTCATAATTAGAAATTCTTGGACATTTAATGGGAATCGTTTATAATATTACCTATGAACTTTATAAATGTGAAAATTAATGAAAACAAGTATATTAGGAGTTGTAGATGTGAGCAGTAGTTTAACTGTAACCCCCCCCCCCTGTATGGCTTAAAAATAATACTTCCATAAAATTTAAATTATATTGGAAAAATAATGGATAATTATCCTTAATATTATGCAATAAATAAATATATAAACCATTTATAAGTGTTGTTTCATGTAAGTCCTTTTATTTGGGATTATAAAACACGAAAAATATAATTCCTGATTGTTTCAAGCAAAACAAGTTTAAAAGTGTATATTTGAAAGTGAAAAATAAATTATGTAATTTGCTAGCATCTATAGATAGTTGTCAACTAACATCTATAGATAACATCTATAGTTAGTTTGATAAGTGTCAGAAACTTATAAAATCTAAAAAGTCATTCATATATCTTTAAACAGAAGAGGAAAAATAATTCTAACAGCTTTTTTCGCTGCGAAACCACTGTCCTTTCAAGGGTTAAATTAGTCAGGACTTTAGGAAACTGACCATATAAGTGGGGTGCCCTTATAAATGGGTGACCATATAGCCGGTACTGACTGTATATAATAATTATATAATAGTTACACATTAATAAAGCAAGATAGATAGATAAATGTACTGTAAAAGTATTCAAATGTTTTATCTTTTGAATTTGGTAATTTTAAAATTAAATATATATATCCCTGTAAGTAATAAAAGTACATTATCTCCTTAGATTACATAATTAAATGTGACGGGATCATCAATGTACCTCCTGTGGGGGTGCATTAATGGGTAAAATATAAATTAAATTTAGTTATGAGTTTTTATGGTATAATATTTTAAAATAATTTATAATTATGAAGACTTTCTTTACTATACATCTACAGATAATTTATTACCAAGTCTGAAAAGAAAGTCAGTTGTAAAAGTTATTTAAAGTTATTAAACTATCATGTACAATGAAAGTATAAAAAAAAAAGTATGAAAACTTTAAATATTTTCAAGTTTATGTTTTTTATAAGGTATCCGTTTACATTGAGGCCGAACGATGGCCGAATGGTTAGGGTGCTGGCCTTCGGAACCGGAGTTCGTGGGTTCGAATCCCACTATGGCATGGATGTTCATAACCGTTCGGAATCGGCTTTAAGCAGTAGGTCCCGGTCTCATTAGCCCTCGTGTTGCAAAAAGTAGACCGTAGTGCTCCAAACCAACCAACCGTTTACATTAAAAACGTCATTTTTTGCCAAAAATCATAATTTTTTTTTTATTTCTCTATTGTACAATTTTAACTTTTAGGCTTCTAAATCTGTTTTTCTTTTGTCTCTACAGCATTAAAAAAAATGTTACAGCTGTTTAAACATCAGTGATAGCTGTCAAAACAAAACGGAAGTAGCGACTTCAGAACCGGAAGTTGTGAATTTTAATTTTTTGGACAAAACTTTTTAAATTTTCATGAAGATTAATTTAAACACTTTTCTAATATTTTTAATATTTATTAACTTGGCAATTAGAAAGCTATGAAGCAAGAAAGTGTGGGAATTTTAAACATGTATTTTAATTTTTTAATAGTTAAAGTTGCTTTCATAAACTACAAATGTGTTTTTCTCAGAATGGTATCTTTAATAAAATGTTGAAGCTTGAAATGTGATTTCTCAAAAAGTTCTTAAAATATTTTGTTTAAAATTATTATGAATGCTTTTGATAGTATTTACTAGTGAATGACCTAAAAAAAGCTCTAAATTTGGATAATTTTTAATGATGTTACACTCATAGTTAGATATAAAGGTAACAAAAATTCGTTAAAAATTCAATGTGTATGATTTTGAAGGACCAACATTTTTTACCAAATGTAAATTAAGGGAAGCTTTTACGTGATTCACTAGTCCAGTGTATAAGAAATCTGTTGCGTCAAAAATTATTGAAATAATTTAATTTAATAAAAAATAAGACCTTTTGAAAAATCTGGGGTTTTTTTTAAACAAATTTTCTTCATTTATTAAAAACTTTATAAAAACTTCTCCAGGAATAAATTTGTTAAGTGCAATTCTCCATGATAATGTAAAAAATAAATTAGTTTCTACGTTGAAAGAAAAAATTTCTCTGAACATAGACAGATACTTTAAATTATAGAAAATAAATTTATTTGCTACTTTTTTAATTTTAAATTAAAATTATAGCATTCTCTTTTATTTTAGGAGTAGAAGAAGCATTTGCTCATACATCTAGAGTTTTATGTTTTTCTGTGCACAAACATGAAATTGGATTTTATCCAGGTATAAATTCAATTTCTTATATTCAAATATGTAAAAGTCACTTAAACATTTTCTTATATTTAATTTATACAATGTTCTGTAAAAATTAATTTGCACTTATAAAAAATTTAAAATAAACTATATTTAGAGATTTTTTATTTTAATAGAATAAACTTCTGATATCTTGTTTATTTTGTGCTTTGTGATTATCAGAACATTGCATTGTAGACTTCACAATTATGCTTTATAACTGAAATAGTAACTATAATATTTATTCAGTATAAAGATTACTTTATTATAAACAGGTGAACTTTGTGTACATTTTCAGCTATTAGATTTTCAACAAGTATTTAAGTATTTTTACTGTTCATATACTTGATTTCCTCATAGTGGACAGTATTTAGGTACAATAATTTAAAAAAGTGTTTAGTATAGTATAGTGTAATGGTATACTAGATTTAATTTTTGATGCTATATGGGCATTTTTTAAGAACTCCAATAAAAGATAGAGGTAAGTAGTTTCAACTAAATTATTTTATTTACTAAATTAATTTAACGATAGTCATTTTGGCATATGTTTTAAAACTTAAGGTTTGTGATTTTTAGTTCATTTATCTGTATTTGTACCTATTAAAATTTAAAATAATAAATTAATAGAAAATATAAAAACAAAAAGGAGAGATATGAGTTATATGGTCTGTTGGATGTAAAATTTAAATTGTAGTTGGGTGTATGAAAACTTAGTATGAATGTTGTGTGATATATAACTGTTAGTTTACAACAAGGTACATTAAATCATTGTCATGAATATTAGTCTATTCAGTCATATTATTACTTTAAATCTATTTTATTAACATTAAATAAACACTGATATCTCATTAAAAAATATAGTAAGGATTAATTACCTTTGTCTAAATATAATCAAATTTATGTTCCAGTGGCGTGTGTAGGTTTTCATGCAGGATGTGAAGAGAACATGGATTTTCCAATAACTCTTTAATTATTGAGACATCTGTGTTCTCCATTCTGAAACGGGTTATTTATTATGAATATAAATTTAAAGATTACAATAAATAAAATATTTACCTACGAGTAGTCAAGTTATAACTATAAAAACAGCTAAACTTATGAGAATTCTACTAGCACTGAAGCAAAAATCATGTTTTTTGTTGTATGGTGTCATATCGGTGGCAAAAAAGCAACGCTTCGAGCTTCCACGAAAAACTTATATGTTCAGCAAACGTAGCACCACATGGCTCAGACCGTGCTGTGCCTCATCCGGATACTCATTGGTGCCGACAAACCGAACATCTATTCCACGTGCAGAGGATTTCACTGCACACTGGCACAATAGAGCGAACTGTTTCTTATTCGGTCAGTGGATTAAATTATATTTATTAATTGTTTTTAACATTTGAAAATCATATATTCTGCAAAAAACATCTTGACAATTTTTAAAATCAAAACCAGGGATATGGTGTTATATAATATAACTTATATACTGTCTGTAAAACACAATGAATGGTAAAATTTGGACTGTTCTGTTAAAATTCGTTTCTTTAAAACAAAACAACATTATTTTTCAGCTAATTATTTCTATGAATATAATACATCATTTAAATTACTTTACCACACTAAAACGTTTCACTTTATTTTGATGAAATACTTCTTTTATATTTCCATGAAAACAAAATCTTACAATATATAAATTTAAACATTAACCGTTTGCAAAATCGTATGACCAGTTAATCAGTTAAAAAACCAAAATCGCTTCAGCATGTAAGTCCCCGTTCTAATACAACGCTTAATAAACCGTACCTTTGGATGATTCTCAATGCCAAGTGCAGGAAAAATAGCTGCACTTAACTCAGTGCCAAAGTATGCTGTTCTTCTCCAGTAGCCCATACATATAAAGCGTGATTTTCAATTTAGTGCGCAGTGCGTACGCATCAGAACTTCCTATGTTTGTTTGCACGCTACGTGGTGCAGCACCTAGTACCGCATGCACTGCGGGAATAGAAGCAAGCAAATCAACATAATATTTGAATATATTATAAATAATATTTGTTATATACCATATAAAAATAGTTAGACATAGGGGCAGAAAAGTATTGTCCCTCATAATTTTGCCAGTGTGTGCAGTGCACACCCTGCACATATGGACCACATGCCACTGTGTTCATATATAAACATCTCTGAGAATGTTTTTGAAGCTATATTCTTTTATCTCTACATGTCTGCATAAATTTATATGTTTACGTAAGACAGTTTTTTTCTTTTTCCCCGTAACGCTTGCTACTTAATATAGATTTTCATAAAAAATTAGAGTATGAATGTATTTTATATATAAATCTTCATATGAAAAAGCAACCATTCCAAGCTTTTTAGCAGAATTGTTAAAATTTTATTGATGTATGAGAAATTTGTGTAAATTTTCTGATTGAGTTGTGAATGTCAAGCTAATTTGATCGATTTTGTGGGCATTTTATATTTTTCTTGCATTGAATGTCCGTTATGTCAAATTAGGTGAGACTTTAAAGAGGTTATATTTTTATATTTTCTTTAATCTTAGGGACAGGTATTCTTGATGACATTGGCTTTGGTAAAGGTAAATATTATACAATTAATGTACCTCTTTTTGATGGAATTCAAGATGCTCAATACATTGAACTAGTTATCCCGTAAGTAATTTTATTTTCTCCTCAAATTTTTTTTAAATACTTATTTAAGTTGAGATCTAATAGACTTAAGTGTAAAATTACTAAAATAAAAATTATTAAACCAATGTTCATCAAAATGAGCCTATCCTAAAAACCCAACATTGTGTTTGCCTTTAAAAAAAGAAAATTTTCTCCCAAAATGGGTTTATTCAATAGGTACTGCAATATCAGATACAAAATGATCGTTATTATTGTTGTCATTAACAAAAACTCAATTTTGATAATTTTTCACTTTTAGATAGTTTCAGCTGTTGTGAAGGTATCCGTCTACTTCAGAGAACTTTTTTCTTTAAATGTAGAAACTAGTTCATGTTTTTACATTTTAAGATTTATTTTTTATATTGTCATAATCACACTTAAAAAATTTATTCCTGGAGAAGTTTTTATTAAATTTCTAATAAATGAAGAAAATTTAGTAAAAAAAAATCGAGTTTTTTCAAAAGGTCTAATTTTTTAAAAAATTAAATTAGTTCAATATTTTTTGATGCAACACATTTCTTATACACTGGACTAGTGGATCACATAAAATCATTGTTTAATTTACATTTGGTAAAAAATTTTGGTCCTTCAAAATTATACACATTGAATTTTTAACGAATATTCATTACCTTTATATCTAACTATGAGTGTAATATCAATAAAAATTATCCAAATTTAAAGCTTTTAGGTCATTTACTAGTAAATACTATCAAAAGTATTTATAATAATTTTCACCAAGATATTATAAGAAATTTTTAAGAAATCACATTTCAAGTTTCAACATCTTATTAAAAATACTGTTCTGAGAAAAACACATCTGAAGTTTATGTCAGCAACTTTAACTCTTAAAAAATAAAAATACATGTTTAAAATTCCCCACATTTTCTTGCTTCAAAACTTTCTAATTGCCAAGTTGCTAATTATTAAAAATACTAGAAAAATGTTTAAACTAATCTTCATGAAAATTGAAAAAGTTTTGTCCAAAAAATGCTCTTTAAAAATCTTTAAATTCACAGCTTCCAGTTCTGAAGTTGCTACTTCCATTTTGTTTTGACAAGCTGGCACTGATGTTTAAACAGCTGTAACTTTTCTTTAAAATTCTGTAGAGACAAAACAAAAACAGATTCAGAAGCCTAAAAGTTTGAAATTTTACAATAGAGAAATTAAAAAAAAGTTATGATTTTTGGCAAAAAATGACGTTTTTAACATAGACGGATACCTTAACAGTCAAACTGTAAATTCAAAAGAAAGCATTCTATAGTTATGAAGGCTACTCTAGACAATTATGTAATCATTTTCTCAAATGTATGCAATGTGGGAATCTGATTAAAAAATTCAATATTGCACCAGCAGTTGTGATGCTGTAGTGCATTTCACCATATTTCAAATTGCACCATACAGGAAAAAAAAGGCTTGAATAGTTTGGGGAAAAAAATGTAAACTTCCTGGTATAATTTGAAAACCATTCTTACACTGCATACAGAGTTTACTTTAGAGGGTATTTGATTTTAAAACTTTCATTATTATTATTATTATTATTTTTTTTTAAGTGAGCCTATCCTAAAAATCCCAACATTGTGTTTGCCTTTAAAATAAAGAAAATTTTCTCCCAAAATGGGTTTATTCAGAAGTTACTGCAGTATCAGATACAAAATGATTGTTATAATAATTGTCATTAACAGAAGCTCAATTTTGATAATTTTGCAGCTTTAGATAGTTTCTGCTGTTTAATAGTCAAACTGTACATTCAAAAGAAAGCATTCTGTAGTTATGAAAGCTACTCTAGACAACTATGTAATTATTTTCTCAAATGTAATTATTTTCTCAAAACATATGCACTGTGGGTATAATATTGATTAAAAAAATTCAATATTGCACCAGCAGTTGTGATGCTGTAGTGCATTTCACCATATTTCAAATTGCACCATACAGGAAAAAAAAGGCTTGAATAGTTTGGGGAAAAAAATGTAAACTTCCTGGTATAATTTGAAAACCATTCTTACACTGCATACAGAGTTTACTTTAGAGGGTATTTGATTCCAAACTTTTCATTAGTTTTAAAAGTAGTGTAAAACCATTTAAACTGTAAATAATGGAAACATTATTCCATTTTCTTATTCAACTAATTATGACATTTAACTTTTAACTATTCATGCTGGCGTATAAAATCTACAGCAAAAGAAAATCTAATTTAACTTTTATTCTTGCATCTAATGTATTTCTAAAGTGTCCTCTTTTATAAAAAGTTTTTATTATTTAACCCTTTCGTGGGCCATTTATTTCTCACTCTGCATTTCCAAACTTTCAAAACAGAGCTGCTAATTGTATTCAATCGATCGAACAATTGATGACAGTGCAAAACCGAAGCCTGAATCAGTCTTCGTGTTGTTTCAATAACAAGACCAATTTATTATAATGGGTTTTGTGCTTCCCACAGGTGTATTTTGTAAGATCGTGGGAAGTAATCTTCCAATCTTCCCACTGCCCACTAAAGGGTTAATCTTACTTATCAAAACTATTCTTATTTACCTTTTGTTTTATTCTTACAAATTCTCGTGTTCAAAATATGTCATGTGAGTACTTGTGTTGAGATATTAAATGTGAGGAGTTATAAGTTAATTGTATACTTGAAAAATGCAAAAAACAATTTACCCTCAACTTTTTTGGTTGGTTGCAAAAGTGGCCAGTTAAGCAGTTAATAGTGTTAAAAGATGTTCAGAAACAAAGTAACTTACTGTGATTTTTAATAATAAATAATAATAAAATAATAATAAAATATATTATTATTTTATTAAATTAAATATTATATTATTATTATATTTTATTATATATTTATATTTTATTATATTAAATATTAAATAATATAATAATATATTTTATTAAAATTTTATTAAAATAATAAAATATATTATTATTATATTATTATTTATTATAATATATAATAATAAAATAATAAATAAATTAAAAAATATATATAATTTGACTTTAATTCTTGCATCTAATATATCTCTGAAGTGTCCTTTTTTATAAAAAGTTTTTATTATTCAATCTTACTTTTCAAAACTATTCTTATTTATTTATTTATTTATTTTAATATTTCTTGTTTACAAAATATCTCATGAGTTCTTGTGTTGAGATATTAAATGTGAGTAGTTATAAGTTAATTGTATGCTTAAAGAATGCAAAAAACAATTTACCCTCAACTTTTTTGGTTGCAAAAGAGGCCAGTTAAGCAGTTAATAGTGTTAAAGAATGTTCAGAAACAAAATAACTTACTATGATTTTTAAAAAAATACTGACTATAACTTGTAAATGCCATAAATATAATGGGGATCTTTTTCTGTATTAAAGTATTGAATTACAAAGTATGGTTTTAAATTTCATAAAAGATATGAGAAATTTCTTTTATAGATTATTATCAAAAACATACAAGAAATTTGAACCAGATGTTGTAGTTTGCCAATGTGGAGCTGATACATTAGCAGGAGATCCTTTTGCTGCTTTTAATCTCACGCTGAAAGCTCCTGGAGAATGTATCAAACTCTTTAAATCTTGGAATGTACCATTATTGGCCTTAGGTGGAGGTAATATACAGAAGCTTCCTAAGATTTGTAGTTAATGTTAAATAATTGAATAAATAAGTCCTTTTTTATTCATTATTATATAGTATAATTTGTGTTTCTTTTAATTGCTTGAGTAACCAAATTACATCATTACATTTTCCTGGTATGTCTTGGTTTATTTATGAGCATGATAGCTTTAAAATAATAATAATAATAATAATAATAATAAGGAAATGTTAAAATTTTTAATAATACTTCTGTCTTTAAAAAAATATAGTTTATAGATATTAGAATAGAAACAGTTTTTACCTATTTACATGGTTTCCGCACACCTGAAAAGTCAGAGAAAATCATGGATTTAGACAATGGATTAATTTTGTCATGGAAAGTCCTGATTTTTCAAGTAAAATGAGTAAAAGTCATGAAAAGTCATGGATCCGCTAAACTACTGATTAAAAAAAATGCATTGAATTGTTTAATTATATTTATAATTGTCATTGGGCTGAAGTTACTGAGTTTGGTATTTATGTATTATTCTATTGACCATATTGCCAAGTAAAATTTGTTCACCAAGGAAACTCAAAGCAAGAGAGCTTAATGGGTGGGTAAATGTATATTACTCTGCTTTTTTCTTAAATTATAGATTAAACTTTTTTTAATATAATAATTTTTTAATAAAAATTAGTTAAGATTTTTGAACAAAATAAGTTTATCTCTATAGATATTGTATATAAACATTATAGGGTTATATTTGGCTATTATTCATGGTCACCTGGATAATACCAAAGTACCCTGAATTCAAATTGAAAACATTTTGATTGAAAAATTGCTATATGATTAAACTTAGGTAGATGCAACAATTTATTTTTATGTATGTGAGTTTATTAACACTTATAAAGTAAGTTTATAGTTTTTTTATGATAAAATTCCTGTAATTTCTCTAAAAGCATATATTTTATTTGTATGTACATCAGAAGTTTTATTCATATATACTTTAACGAGAGCTTTTTAAAGTCATGGAAAATGATCTGCTAAATCAGGGAAAGTCATGAAAAGTCATGGATTTGAAAAATTTTATTTTGGCAGATATCCTGTATGTAATACTGTGCTCAATACAAAAAAATTTAGTTTATTTGTTTGCAATGTATTGCATTTCAATCCTTTAGTTTATTTTAATCTCTGAGGCACCTAGCATTACCATTATTTCTTAAATGACCTCCAATATTCATCAGGCCTTATAAAGGGATGATGGACATTATAAAGTGTTTTCATAATTTATTAGAACTTTGAAATTTTGTATACAAATAAATTCAAGACTAAGGGAAATAATTTAAACTATTTTTTTTTTCACAAAATCAATTAATATTCAGTAACATATTTTTTATGAATTTTTTATCAATACAGGGTTCAAACAGTCCTTAAGAACTCCTTAATTTTAGCTTTCATTTTCAAGGGCCGTTAAAATTACTTAATTTTTATCAAAGGTCCCTAAAAACTTCTTAATTTTTAAATTGGAACGCAATCTGCCATCATCAGTTTTTTTATATGACAGTTTTTTCTTAGTTACTTATTTGACCAATAAATAATCTTTCGCATACTGAAAAGGTTTAAATTATAATGTCAGCTGCTTTTTCCTAATAGGCAACAGTGATGCAGATTTTAATTAAATAAAGCATGGAAGGTTTGTAGATATTTCGGTTACTTATGGAAGGTTATTTTTCCTTAGGTTGAATGTAATAGAAAAGTCTAAATCTTTCTTCTTTCCCAGGCAACATCGTGTATAATCAGCTAGTATACACACATACATGTACATATATGTATATATATATATATACTTATATATATACATACATATATATATATATGTGATATTTTTAAACCCTCAGAGAGTACTGTTTATAATATTGTTTTATTCACAATTTATTTTTAGTTTGGTCACTCAAAAAACTTTAGATGTACATTTTTCAAAATTAGTTTTTGTCAAATAGATTTATCTTATATTAATATTTAGGCATTTTTAAAAACTTAATTTTGAAATATTGTAGGACATTTATTGAACATGCTTTGTCTGGCTCATAATCATTAAAATATGTTCCTCAGGAAATAGGGTTTATGATGTTATGCCGTATATTTCAAGTAGGTCCTGATAAAAAGTTACCTTAGGTCCTTAGAAAGTCCTTAATTTTTGTTTTGGAAAAAGAGCGGGAACCCTGCAATAAAATTAATTTTTCGTAGATTCCTACAAAATGCTTATTAACACTAGATTGCCCGAGATTTCTTATATACCTTTATTGCCCAAAAACAGTCAAAATGACTGCATTGTGAAAAAATAACAAATATGTAAAGAAATTTGTTTAAAATTAATTTTTAATATTATATAATAAAGGAGGGCGGAAGTAACTACAATTATTCATAAACCCATTTATATGTTATAGAAAAAGTCACCAAATTCTAAGAAATTGGGTCATTATATTTCATAATTGTTTTTCTAATTGAAATTAAAAAACAGTCAAAATGACTGCCTTGGGCAATCTAGTGTTAAGTGTACTGAATATTTATTAAAATAAATATGGGTATCCATTTTAAATTGCAACTTTATTTGGATTATTAAAATTAAATTTAATCTTATAACATTCAAAATTCTTATAATTGGATTTTCATGAATATTTTACATACAGATATATTATTTCCTGTGATTTAATTATTCAGTATATCACCAAAATATTGCAATTATGTTCAAAAGATAATTTTTACATAAGACTAAGGCAAATATTTAAAAAATAATTGTAAATTCATTTAGAAACACATTTTTAAAGTCAATAAAATATTTCAAATATTTGAGTTTTTTGGAATAGTTTTCCAATTTTTTAGTATTTTTTAAATAGGTTTAGTTATACTTCAATGCATACATTTACAAAATTTCAAAACTTTAAATTATTAAATTATAAAAACCTTTTTAACGTCCACATCCCCTTAAAAGGTGAAACAAAAGTAATAAAAAAAGCTATGGATTTCTTTTTTACAGTTAGAAAGTATGGGGGCCATGTAATATGCAATGACTTTCACATATTACTTTGTCTTTGTTACATTTCAAAATTTATCTTATTGCTTTTGTATATACTGGTATTAATTTTACTGTGTGGATCATCTAAATAAAACTTTATTTTTAGATGTATAATTTGAAGATTAAAATAGTAAAATCTGTTTTTCTTTTCATCTTTAAGGTGGTTATAATGCTATTAACACTGCACGATGTTGGACTTATTTATTATCTTTGTTTCTTGATTTAACAGTGGATCCAGACATACCAGATCATAAGGTACGTTTGCCTGTCTAAAGATTTAATAACGTAAAGTTTATATTTCTCCAAATTTTGGATATTAATTATTTAGATCAGAGCTACTGTTTTAAAATAAAATTTAGTTCAGTTTGAAATGCTTTTGATCTATTAGTCTGTTATATTTATTTATATTTTTAATTTCTAATATAGGGTTTTTCTGGTGCTCACTAATTGTCAATTCAAAAAGATAGTTACTTATATTTTGGTATAATTTTTTAATTAGTTTCTTTTTCGTGTTTCTTGTTTAATCAAGAAAACTTAATTAAATGTACCAAAGCCAGGAAGGGACAGAGTCTATTAATCAAAAATATTAAAATATATAATAGTTTAATTTATATATTTTAATTTCTTTACAGCTTTTAATTTAAATAAAATTGAGTACATCTATATATATATATATATATATATATATAAATGAATTTGTGTCTGTCTGTGTGTACTCGATAGACTCAAAAACCATGCATCCAATTGCCATGAAAATTTGGGAAATTATTAGGTACATCCTTGGGTTTTTGTAAATTTTTAACGTTTGAAATCCATTTCTTCAGCCTTTTTTGAGCATTTTATGTCATTATTCCAAGCATTATTTTCCCTGGTTAAACGGAAACGATTAATTTTTTAATTTATCACATCATAACTAAGTGAAAGAAGCAATATTTCTATCAATGTGACTTCATCCCAAGTAATTGTTTTAAACGCAGTTTTCCTCTGTTAAAAGCAGGAGATTAAAATTTTCAATTTATCACATAATAAATAGGTGAAAATGATATTTTTCTATCACTATGACGTCATTACTTTAAATATCTGATTCATTCATTTCTTATTTTATATTATTTAAACATCGTCTGCGTAGTATCAATTCGATTTGACCTGGAAATTGAGATATAAAGTGATTCACTTTCATTTCCATGTGACGCAAATTATAGCATTTTTATATGAGAACTTATTTTAAATTTAATTCTTAGTTAATTTTTCATTACAATGAAATGTTTATCAACAATATTTTAACAACAAAAAGTATAAATTTCAGTGACTCTCATGGGTAAATAAAAACCTATCATTTTATATAGTTATCTTCATATTCATATGGTTGTCGGTATGAATGTGTGTTTCTGTTTCATACGAAACTATGTGGTTTCTCATAAATTTCCTTAATTTTGTAAAACATTTATTACTACCAACAAAATTAGCACTGTTGCTGTCAAAACCTCTGCTTCCTATTCTACCACATAATATAGCAATGTATATGTTATATTTATTTATTGATATTAAGAACAGTTTTCATCTTTATGTTTTTTATACAAATCTACCCGATAAGTCATAGAGTAACTAACTTTGGACAGAAATTCTTGATACCGCCAAATGAACATATTCCATGTTAATAATCTTGAATTCCGAGATTAAAATCTGACTGTGACTATCTATGTGTGTATGTATGTTTGTATGTGCGTTTATCTCCTTGCGAACCGCTGGACGCAGATGGGCACCAAAGATACCAAAAGATGTGGAACAATCCGGGGATTTCATTTCGCATATTCGCTTTCCGATATTTCAATTAGTTCGAAAGATATTGATGAAAAACTGAACAAAATGCTAGTTATCAAATAAAATTAAATGTCAATTAACAAAAACAAAACTAAATTATTTTGATTGGTTATTAATAGTATATTGACTATTAAAGTACTGAATTAATAATTATTTTTATATACTTCTTGAGATTACTGATATTGTTATCTTTTTTCTTTTAAAGTATTTGATGCGATATGGTCCAGACTATGAAATTAATATCTGTCCAAGAACGATGCCTAACAGAAATTCCACTGACCATTTGAAAACAATAACAGACACTCTATTAAGTAAGTGCTAAATTTATTTATGTTTTATATTTAATGCTAGGGGGATAAGGCTGTTTTATAGTTAATGTCTTATTCTAATAATTATTTTTAATAATTTAGTATAATTTGTAAAAAGGAAATGTATATGTAATATATAAAGTTATAGATAAATATATAGATCTTCCTTGAACAGACTGTGCAAAAAGTATGAATTTTAAATTTTGAAATCTCAGAACATATCTCCAGAAAAATTATAAAATCAAAAGGAGTTTTAAAACTGCTCTTAAGCTTATTTATAACATAATTTCTTAATTTTTGTTAATTAGCTTTAACAATTTTAGGTAAAAACTTCTGAAAACAGAATAACAAAATTATTTTATGTGTCTATACACATAACAGTACTTACATATTAACGCAACCAGGACAAAATTCACATAATCGCCAAATTTGGCGACCCTGCTTATAATACGTGTTATACATGTTTTCATAAAGAATTATTTTGCTTACTGGTTAGATTGAATTGAAATACTTTAACTATGGGTATTATTTGCCTGCGAGTGAAAAAGATGCTGTTGAATTGTTACAGGGATATGGAATTATTGCTATTTTATATTTTAAATTGCTTTTATTTAATTGCTATTATATTTAAAACAAAATAATATAAAAAACTATTAAAAATTATCTGTTAATTAATAAATGTACATTTTCTTTCTATTCATACTTTCTTACTAAACTTACAAATCAGAATGGTTGCGATAATACGTAAGTACACATAACACAGTCAAAAAGGTAGTTGTACTCCATAAAAATTGTAGGTTGGAAGCTATTTTGATGAAACTTTTCAGTAACAGTTCAGAAATATTGTCCAAAAGTGCTCTCTAAAAGGCTTTAAATTCACAACTTCCGGTTCTGAAGTCGCTACTTCCATTTTGTTTTGACAGCTGTCACTGATGTTTAACACTGTAACTTTTCTTTAAAATGCTATAGAGACTAAACAAAAACAGATTTAGAAGCCTAAAAGTTTAAATTTTACAATAGAAAAATAAAAAAAATTATGATTTTTCACAAAAATGAAGTTTTATTACCTTTATATCTAACTATGAGTGTAACATCATTAAAAATTATCCAAATTTAAAGCTTTTAGGTCATTTACTGGTAAATACTATCAAAAGCATTCATAATAATTTTCAACAAAATATTTTAAGAACTTTTTGAGAAATCACATTTCAAGTTTCAACATTTTATTGAATATACCATTCTGAGAAAAACACATTTGAAGTTTATGAAAGCAACTTTAACTATTAAAAAATTAAAAAAAATAGATATTTAACACTGAACGGACGCGTCGACGGGGGTTCGACAGCGAATTCCTGTTCGAAAACGGACCTGTCGACCCCTTCTCGTTCGCACTCGTATAACTCGTATCGCACACTTTTGAGGAAAACAAAATATTGCATAGCTATAATAAATGAAAGAAACTAATTATGAGTAACGGAACTCCTTTACTTTGCAGGGAAAATAATTTAAAAGTAGCCTGACAACTTTTAAACCGGCAACTTTAGTATGGTACGGTAAGTTCCATCTGGAATTTACGAAATGGGTGACTGTTTTGAAAGGGAAAAAGGTGGGGAGGGTGGGCGGTGGGTGGGTTAAAATTCCTCACACTTTCTTGCTTCAAAACTTTCTAATTGCCAAGTTGCTAATTATTAAAAATACTAGAAAAATGTTTAAACTAATCTTCATGAAAATTTAAAAAGTTTTGTCCAAAAAATTTTAAATTCACAACTTTTGGTTCCGAAGTCACTACTTCCATTTTGTTTTGACAGCTATCACTCATGTTTAAACAGCTGTAACTTTTCTTTAAAATGCCGTAGAGACAAAACAAAAACAGATTTAGAAGCTTAAAAGTTGAAATTTTACAATAGAGAAATAAAAAAATTTATGATTTTTCACAAAAAATGAATTTTTATTACCTTTATATCTAACTATGAGTGTAACATCTTTAAAAATTATCCAAATTTAAATCTTTTAGGTCATTCACTGGTAAATACTATCAAAAGCATTCATAATAATTTTCAACAAAATATTTTAAGAACTTTTTGAGAAATCACATTTCAAGTTTCAACATTTTATTGAATATACCATTCTGAGAAAAACACATTTGAAGTTTATGAAAGCAACTTTAACTATTAAAAAATTAAAATACATGTTTAAAATTCCCCACACTTTCTTGCTTCAAAACTTTCTAATTGCCAAGTTGCTAATTATTAAAAATACTAGAAAAATGTTTAAACTAATCTTCATGAAAATTTAAAAAGTTTTGTCCAAAAAATGCTTTTTAAAAGGCTTTAAATTCACAACTTCTGGTTCTGAAGTCGCTACTTCCATTTTGTTTTGACAGCTGTCACTGATGTTTAAACATCTGTAACTTTTCTTTAAAATGCCGTAGAGACAAAACAAAAACAGATTTAGAAGCTTAAAAGTTGAAATTTTACAATAGAGAAATAAAAAAAAATTATGTTTTTTGGCAAAAAATAAGATTTTCAATGTAGACGGATACCTTAATGGAACTGTATGGCTAAGGCTGGGGCAGGGCTTTACCACTCTTACCTGTGATTTAATACTAGAATTTTTAAAGTAAGTATTAGTATTAGCAATCGTATTTTAAATTCTTCCAGAATGAAAAAAAATACATATTCTGGAAGTAGATTAACAATTTTGTTTTATATGCTAATATATATTTTTGTTTTTCTCTCTCTTTTAAGAAAATATAGATTATATTAAAGGTCCAGCATCTGATGTGTCAGCGTAATTATCAGTTTCTGTCATTGTATTGCCTTGAGGATTCTGATCGCCTTATTTATTCAGAGTGTATGGAAGTGAATAGAATCATACCTGTTTGCAGTGAGTGGAAATACAATCATTAGAGGGTTCCCTGTATACAAACAAATGCTCTATGTGGACTTATTTGCTTTTTATAACTGTATTGCTGAGTATGAGATGAAATTTCTTCTAAAATATGGAACTATAAGATTTCTGTAGTGCCAAAAACGACGTATTTTCACTAATACATTAAAATGACTGATTTCGGCACTAATTTAGCTTTAATGTTGTTTTAGCTAATGGTTAAATCAAAATTTAGGAGCTTTTTTTTTAATATATTGATATTGTTAATATTTGTTTTTATACTTTAAGTAATTTATTTTATTGCATTATTTCTTTTTTTCAATTTGAAAATCAAAAGTTGCCTCCAAATTAAAATTGATTTGTCAAAATGAAAAACAGCTATATATATTGAAATGCACAAAGAAGTTTTACTATTTTTTCCCCCTGTAAATGCTTGTAGGAATTGTTTTTAAAATTATTTAGTTTTTAATGTATTTTGTTCATATCTCCAAAAAAAATTTTTTCTTGTTAGATTTTCATTTCAAGTTGTAAATATTTTATTTGTTATGCTTATATAAATTAAATAACCATGAAACTTATTTAGAGATCTCGCGGTATTTTGTGATGAAGTATTTTATAGTATTCCATATTTAGCATTTTGTACATATTAGGATTTTAAAATTATTTATATAATACAGTGGTACTTTGACTTACAAGTGACATGACATTTTTTAATTATGATTTATCCAGTCAGTTTTTTTTAATTTTGAGTCATGAGTGAACTTCATTTACAATAAACCAGTGAATTCAGATGCCATTTAAGAAAAAAAAAAAATCACCAAAGCACAAGTGAAATGAAGCAAAAATTATGTGTAGTTTATAGTTTAATACTATTTCTATTAAGTGTAAATCAGTGAGCTTGGTCACTAAACCTGTTAAACTTATATGTCAGTGTATTTTCAAGATGTTTAATCTCTGAAACAAATGGTATGCATTAGACTCAGTAAACTAATTTAATGCAATATATTCTATTATAATATGGTTTTATACAATATTCATTATTTGAGTTATTTAGAAACTAATGTAGTTATGTTCAATTATTATTTTTTTTTTTTTTTAGAAAATGTCTTTTAATTTGTTATTAATCATTTTGAATTTTTGTTTATTGAAAATTTTAACAGTTATCAATTATAATTGTTTGGATGCAATATGCAAACACTAATGGCTAAAATTAATATTTATTCCATTTATAAATTGTCAAAAATCAAAAAATATCAAACAATGAGGTTAACCCCACTAGCTTCTAGTTAAACAATAGCCAGTAGGGTAGGGTGCTGCTATTCAGTGTTGGGGTTTGTTGGTTTGAATTGCACTGTTGGCATGGATGTTCATCCCCATTCAGTATTGACTGTAAGCAGTAAATCCTGGCTTCATTAGCCCTCAAATAACAAAGAGTACATCATAGCTCTCCAAACCATTGATTTTTTAACTACTTGGTTATTAGAATATTTTTCTTTTTTAAAAAATGAGTAACAAAATCTGCATTGTTCTCTTGAAGGGGATTTACATCATTCCAACTCATTTCTAGAGTAAATTTGATTATGCATGCAAGTAATTTTAAGTTTTATCATGGAATGAATTAAGCCCGTAAGTCAAGGTACCATTGTATTAGCAATCATCTTGTTACAACAGCAATACAGTCAGTATATATAATAAGCTTTTGTTTTTGAAATGCTGTTCAACCAAATAATACAATCAAAATGAGTTTTGTCCATTTTTTTCTTTTTTAGTATGTGTGAAAAGTAAATATTTTCTGTTAATTATTTGGGTGCCAAATTTACAGTTATGAAACACATGAATTAGTTGTTGACATAAATATTAACCAACTTTTTTTAAGTTGTACCAATCTTTAAAAACTATACACTAAAACACAGTATTAAATGCATCCATATGCCTTAAGAGAAGTATGATTTTTTTTCTATTTATTATAACTGTTCATGTATTTTCTCAATATAGTAAGAGACTTGAACATTAGTATATGCTGAATAATTGTGATGTGGTCTGTGGTATTAATGTGTCTATGATAAAGAATTATGTCTCATACTAATTATGTCAGAAATTCATTTCTGCAGTATCATCTATACATGTTTGAATAATGATCTCAGTACTCTTTTTCAATCATATTGCCAATTTTGGAAAAGCTAGTTTTTAAAGTTGATGACATGCCTACTATAAGGAGCAGAAATTCTAGTTAGGTTTTGAATTTGTTTATATTATGTTTCTAAACTTAAAATGGAAATTTAAATAACAATGTGTAAATTAAGTTTTTAGGATTTTTAAATTTATAGAAATATTTTATAGCATTTTAACTGTAAAGATTTCTTACATTTTAATGTGACTAACTTTTTAGGTTTTGTATATTTCACTTTTTACTGTAATTCTAAGCAGTTAAAAACAATCACTATTTGTAAAAAAAATTGGGAAGGTGAACTTTAACCCTTTTGTGGGCTGTGGGAAGATTACTTCCCACCTACAAAATCTTACAAAATACACCTGTGGGAAGTGCAAAACCCATTATAATATATTGGTCTTGTTATTGAAACAACAGGAAGACTGATTCCAGCTTCAGTTTTGCTCTGTCATCAATTGTTTGATTGATTGAATAAAATAAGCAGCTCTGTTTTGAAAGTTTGGAAATGTGGAGGGAGAAATAAATGGCCCACAAAAGGGTTAAATTGTTGCATACTCTGATTTAATACTTGAATTACTTTAGTTTTGGTTATTTATTCTCATATTTTCAAATTCCTAACAAAATTGTATGAGCATGCATGAACATACTTCAAATCATTGAAATTGGAGGAATTCTCACTAACATCTGTATTGTTATTGAATCATTTTTATGACTTATCTTACCTCATTTAATCTTTTATTATACTATAGTCATTTTATAATATATATATGCATACATTCAAATATATACATATATTGAGACCAAGCTATAATATAAAAATATAAACCATTACATTTAAATATCTCAGTTGAAAATAATTTCTCTTAAGGTATCTGTAAACGTTCAGAGAAGTTTTTTCTTTAAATGTAGAAACTAGTTCATGTTTTAACATTTTTAGATTTATTTTTTATATTATCATTAAGAATTGCACTTAAAAAAATTTTTCCTGGAGAAGTTTTTTATAAAATTTCTAATAAATCAAGAAAATTTAGTAAAAAAAAAATAGAGTTTTTTCAAAAGGTCTAATTTTTTAATAAATTAAATGATGTCAATATTTTTTGATGCAACACATTTCTTATACGCTTGACTAGTGTATCAAACAAAATCTTTGCTTAATTTACATTTGGTAAAAAATTTTGGTCCTTCAAAATCATACTCATTGAATTTTTAACGAATTTTTGTTACCTTTATATCTAACTATGAGTGTAACATCATTAAAAATTATCCAAATTTAAAGTTTTTTTAGGTCATTCACTAGTAAATACTATCAAAAGCATTCATAATAATTTTAAACAAAATATTTTAAGAACTTTTTGAGAAATCACATTTCAAGCTTCAACATTTTATTAAAGGTACCGTTCTGAGAAAAACGCATTTGAAGTTTATGAAAGCAACTTTAATTTAAAAAATTAAAATGCAAGTTTAAAATTCCCCACAATTTCTTGCTTTAAGACTTTCTAATTGCCAAGTTGCTAATTATTTAAAATACTATAAAAATGTTTAAACTAATCTTCATGAAAATTTAAAAAGTTTAGTCTAAAAATGCTCTTTAAAATGCTTAAAATTCACAACTTCTTGTTCCGAAGGCACTACTTCCGTTTTGTTTTGACAGCCGTCACGTCACTGCTGTTTAAACAGCTGTAACTTTTCTTTAAAATGCTGTAGAAACAAAGCAAAAACAGATTTAGAAGCCTAAAAGTTGAAATTTTACAATAGAGAAATAAAAAAAAATTATGATTTTGAGCAAAAAAATGACGTTTTTAATCTAGACGGATACCTTAATATAACTTCTGAATTAAAAATGGAAAATTAAGAGAAATTTTTCGTGGAATACAAAAAGTTCAGAATATGCACTGTGTATTACCACACTGCCCAAAAACAGCAGAATGACTCATAAGAATGTAAAAATGTATGAATTCCTTTAAGTTAAAATATTGGCTGAATCATAGTTTAAGGGGTATATTGAAGTCTGGTAGCTCTTTCTAGACATTTTTTTTATTTTGTTTAGACTAGCTGCAGTTTTAATTTTTATTTAGTAAAAAGTATCATGGGCAGTTAACTAAAGATAATAAGATTGGATAGTGGTTGACATAAAGATATTTCTTTGTTTTTTCTAGAATTTCATTTTACTTTTTTTTTGTGTGTGTGTAAGCTGGTATGTTACTCATGCTGTTTTCAATTCATGTTGAATTTGATTACCAATGCTTTAAAATTTTATCTTCTCAGGATGGCATTATCTTAATGATGTATGATAAATTTTTAATGCAAAATCTGAATGGCTTCAGAACATATTTCTCAATTTATTTCTTACTATGCTGAACAAAGCCATAATGAGTAGGGCAGTGTTCTTCATGGGTTGAATCCTTCTATTAGTTTGAATATTTTTAGTCATTTGGAAATGGCTTTAACCCTTTCCAGCATGGTGAGTTAAATTCTGTCTCACCTAATTAACGTTATTTTAAATCAGTTCAATTAGCACACCTTATGATCCAATTATATAAAAAATTTCATTTATACAGGCTTGCAATTCCATCACTTTTCTCACCTTTAGTCACTTTTTTTACAGTTGATCACTTTTAGTCACTTTTTTCATGGTGTATCCCAGCAAAAGTCTGAATATTTTAATAAAAGACCAAAAATGTGATGCTCTAATCTTATTTTTCTTATTAAAATGTAATTATGATATTCCATATGATTTCCAGAATTTAGTGATTTTAAAAAGTCGTAAAGAAGTTCCTGAAATCTACATTTGTACTGAAATGTACATTTAATACATTAAAGTAATTTACGTCAAAGCACACATTTCTCTTTTTCTTTTTCGTCACAATTTTTGTTTAGATACTCTAATCTAGCTATGTGCATATTTCAAAACCTCATTAATATATGCAGAAAATTGTGATTATAAAATTAATGTATTGTATGTATTCAAATCTAATTTATAGATTTTCTTGAATAAAAAGCGATGTTGAGGTGTGTTAAAAAAAATTTTTAACTTTTGTATTTTTACGCTAAAATCATGTCTTGCATGAATCATTTATTTAGAGTTAAAATAAATAGAAAAATCTTAATAATAGCATCTGTAATCAAGAGGAGAAAAAAAATATCTTTTTTTTTTTTTTTTTTTTTTTTTTTTTTCAATGTTTAGTCACTTATTCTGTATTATTTGTCACTTTTCTCACTTTTTTGAAAGTACTTCAGCAGTTGCAAGCCTGTTTATGGAAAAAAAAATAAAATTTTTGTTACATAATATGCATAAACATGCCCACCTAAACATTTTTTTTTTAAATACAATTAGTATTTTAGCATAATTTGTGGCAAAGGGTTAAGCAGTAGATCATGATATCACTATCCCTCAGTTAGCAAAACAGTAGATTGTAGCTCTCCAAATCAAAACAAATCAAACCATTGGCTTATTTTGTTTTGATTGATATATTGATTACTATAAAAACTAATATTGAGTTAATGCTATCTGTAAATGTTCTTTTTCTATATCAGTAGCTGCCCTGGGTCTTAACTTGTGACATTTATTTAGTCAAGACAGGTATATAGTTAGTCATCTTAAGACTAATACAGACATCTGAATTTTTGTTGCTAAGCTGTTCCTGTTCTTTGTTAATATAAACTTCATAATATATGTTTATTTATACATATATTACATCTTATTTTTGAAACTGAAGGGTGTCACTTGAAATTAGGAAATGGTTCAAAGGTTTCCATCACTTGATAATCTATTCCTTTTACTAAAATTTTACATTATTTTTAATAATATGTTTCAAAATCATGGTAATCAAAATTAAAACTAAACCTTGCATCACTTGGGGCTTATTTTAGCTTTTTTTCAAATTGTCACAAAAAAAAAAAATTGCTAGTCAGCCTGCTAAACTATGATTCTGCCAAAAATATATAATGAGTATTAGAATAATCACAAAAAAATTTAAGGGTTTGAAAAACATTTTAAAATCACATTCAAAATGAAACTTTAAAAGATACTTTTTACGTAATTGTTTAGCCGTTGAGGATTGTATAGTCATAATTAATTCTGAGAGAATATTTAATGAACTTTAATTATCATTCATTACATTTCATGCAAAAGTTTGTATATAGGTGTTTGTTATTTTATATTCCATGAAGTATAAAAGTTCACATTCCATTTTAATAAATACTTGAATTTTGGTTCTTATAGTAGGATTTTTTAAAATTATATAAGTTTTCATCTTTGTTGTCAAGATTTTTTGTTTTATTTCTGCTCTTGTTATTTATTATATTTGCAGTTTTTATCTCTTCTGTTTTTATTGCATGAAATAGTTTGAATTGTTACTTTAGAGTGAATGTTTAAAAACACATTATTTTGTAAATGTGTATTTTTCAAATTCTTTTTATATGAAATAGAGATGTCTTGCTTGATTACCTACTATTACTAATTTTGTTATTAAAGCAATCTAACAGACAGGAAAACTTATAGAAAAATGTTTAAAAAAATTTCTTTAATTGCATATATGCTGTATTTTATTTTGTATCTTTTGCTAGTTATTTTAATTTTTATTTATTTTTTGTTATTATTATTATTTCCAACTGCAGGGAAGAGTTACTATATAAAAATTTAATACAAAAAACAAAAAAGGGAATACAGAAAAGTGTAAAAGTCATAAAAATCATTCTCATTTGGTCTTATGCATACTAGTACCTCCTAAGCCAAGAAAGCTCCATGAAGAGCTCTGGAATACAGAATGTGGTTACCACCCATAATGTCATCCCCCCCCCATATAAAAAGTTACAGTATTATATGTTCATATAAATGCCTTCAAACATATTTTTAGTTTAAATATGCATTTATATGGAATTGCAAGATTTAAAAAAATGATCTGTGGAGAAGTATACTTTATACATAGTTGCAGATAAAATTTTAAAGCAATGGAATTTCTGCTCAAATTATGATTCTGAAGTTTTTGTCTTTAAAAATTCTTTTCTTGCTTAGACATAATAAACATACATGGTTTCTGTGCACTTGGAAAGTCAGGGAAAGTCATGGAAAATCATGGATTTAGACAATGGATTAATTTTGTGATGGAAAGTCTTGATTTTTCAAGTAAAACGAGTAAAAGTCATGGAAAGTCATGGATCCGCTAAACTACCGATTAAAAAAAATGCATTGAATTGTTTAATTCTATTTTTACTTGTCATTTGGCTGAAGTTACTGAGTTTGGTATTTATGTATTATCCTGTTGACCATATTGACAAGTAAAATTTGTAAACTCAAAGCAAGAAAGCTTAATGGGTGAGTAAATGTATATTATTCTGTTTTTTTTTTTTTTTAAATTGTAGATTAAAATTTTATTAATATAATAATTATTTTTTAATAAAAATTAGTCAAGATTTTTTCAGAAAATATAAGTTTATATATAGGGATATTGTATATAAACATTATAGGGTTATATTTGGCTATTACTCATGGTCACCTGGATAATACCAAAGTACCCTGAATTCAAATCGGAAACATTTTGATTGAAAAATTGCTATATGATTAAATTTAGGTATGTAGATACAACAATTTATTTTTATGTATGTGAGTTTATTAACACTTATAAAGTAAGTTTATAGGTTTTTTATGATAAAATTCCTGTAATTTCTCTAAAAGCATATATTTTATTTGTATGTACATCATAAGTTTTATTTATATATACTTTAACGAAAGCTTTTTAAAGTCATGGAAAATGATCTGCTAAATCAGGGAAAGTTATAAAAAGTCATGGATTTGAAAAATTTTATTTTGGGCAGATACCCTGAACATAGTTGTTTTAAATTTCCAAGCAAGGCAGCTCTTATGTATTGCTTATAAAATGTATTCAAGCCTTTTTAATTTTCTAGAAGTTTGACATCTCTATGTAGTTAATTTTTTCAATAACTCTTTTAGTTCAATACATATCATCAAACTTTCCTATTTTATATTGAAGTTATTATGTGACTACGTGTCAATTTAATACAAGTCATTTATCAATTTACTCGTGTGTATTGTATTAGACTTGTAATTTTATAATGTATTGTACTTGAAAGTAGTCCCTTGTGATTTTTTTGTATCTCTTTGTATTGTTATTGTGAACAAACCATGTATATGTATGTGGAGAAATTTATTTTCTCCACCTTATTTAATCTATGACCTATATCAATGTTGTAAAAGGTCTGTATCCTTCCATTGTACATGTTAAATACTTTTATTTTTCTCATTCATTGCTGTAAATATTTCTTTCCTTTTAAAGAATTGTATGGAGGGTGTCTAGAAAGTAACAGTTCTGAGCTCAAAAGAAGTTTTTTTAAGCATAGGTAACTAACTGTACTGTGTTAAAATTCAAAGTACTGGGAGAAGAATGTGTACACATTTGTCTCAGTTAAAAATTATTGTAGTAGAAGTTATGTTGAAATGAGTGTCCAAGTTCCAGATTTCATCAAATATGAGTTGGGAAGCTAAAACCAGTTCATGCTCATTAAAATAAATGTGTAAATTTGAAAATCATCAGATTTTCATCTTTTCAACGTTTTGAAACCTTTATAGGTGGAAAAAGACTTTTACCCATACATGATAAGTCAACTGTCTATGATAGAGTTATATGAAATATCATGACTTGGGTTGCAAAATGTATTTAAAAGGAATATGATTAAGTTGAAACATAAGTTTGGTCTATGTAAATGAATTTGAAAGTTTTTTAAAAATATATTGCCCTTTTAATTTTTAAAATTTGATGCTTTTACTTTCTGGACATGCCTTGTACATCAGGTGTGATACTAGCCTCTATTTATTAAAACTACATAGGTGCCAATGCTTCCTATATACTCGGAAGTTTTCTGATTTTTTGGTGTGTTTCTGATCTTCTGATCGGAAAACTTATTCTTCCAATTTTCAGCGATATATACTAAAATCCCTAAAATTTCCCTACAAATCCCTTTCTTGCTTTGTTCATCTCTCTATTGATAATTATGTATCTCAGCAAGAAGTATAACGCAAATGATGAGAGAATATTCAGCCAAATAAAAAAAAAAATCAGAGCTGAACGATAGCCGATTGGTTAAGATGCTGGCCTTCAGTACTGGAGTTCATAGGTTCAAATCCCACTGTGGTATGGATGTTTGTAGCCGTTTGGAATCGGCTCTAAGCTGTAGGTACCAGTCTCATTAACCCTTGTGTTGCAAAATTCAAACCAAACTAAAAAAAAATCAGAACTGATTTTAGACAATCTCTGTCTAATGAAACATTAGAACAGTTATTAATTGTGAAATGCAGTAAAAGTTTAAAATGTTATAAAAGTGAGTTTAACAAACAATTTTTGAAAAAAAAAATGGTACAACAGCATTTTTAAATGATAAAGACTAATATGTTTGTTTTATATATTGGAGAAACAGTATTGCCACTTTTCACTTTTTAATTATGTTTTATATATACACTAAGAAATGTTATTTCCATAAACTTAAGATTTTTTTTACTTTTAAAGCATTTGTGAATACTAGATTAATATATCTTTCATAGATTAAATAAACCTTGCCATTTTTTCCCTATTTAAAATTTATATTTTTATCTATATGCTAAAAAATGCCAGTACTGCAATAAACTACAGATTTTTCTCTCGTGGAAGTTGGCACCTATGTTAATATATTTGTAGTGTAAATTTAAAATTGGATTATTTGATTTTAGTTAACATTATTCTTCCTATATGAGTATTTTTCTAAAACTTGAAAAAATTGTATTACTAGATATGCATTTGGATGTTTGGCTAGTATCATGTTTTGAATCTTTTTTCATTTTAAAATTATTTTTAGAAATATCCTCAAAACATTAATATAATAAATAATACCATATGTACTAAAGTGTTAATACAAATATGCCCTTAAAAATTTAATTTGTTTTTTGGAACACACAATTGTTTTAAAAATGTAATTACTACCCAGCAACTTTGCTTAACCTTCTGACTGTCGATCTCAAAGTGCAGAAGCACTTCATGATGTTTATGTTGCTCTGGTTTTAGTGGCAGTGTGATAGAAGAAAATTGCTTAAGTTGAATCAAGAAAATCAGTTAATTAGAAATCTATAAAGAAAAAAAATAAGATTTTTAATATCAAAAGGTTACTAAAACGCTGTTTTTTTATTGTTAAATAAGTCAAAATATGCATGTGCATTTCAGGAAAATGGCAACACCAATAAACTGGTTTACCAGTAAATTAAATTTTTGTGTACTAGTTATTCTCAAAATTTAAAAAAAAAATTGTTTTCTAATTTTTTACATCCAACATTTGTACTGTATTGAACCATCCAAACAACAAGTGTGAAATCCAAGAGATTATTTTCATTAATATTTTAATAAATTAATTAGTAAATTAATTAACATTGAATATTTTGTCAAGATTTAAACGTTTAAATTTTATATAAATTGCTATTCTGTTTACTGTCTTGAAGTAAAAGTGCTCAAACCAAAATTTATTTTATGTATTTAGAACAAAGTTATCTACTATTTATATTGTCTTTCAGTAAAAAAATACTGGTAAACTGGTATTCAAATTTTTTATTTACTGAAAAACTGGTAAATAAGGGTATTTATAAATTTACAATTCCTTGTGTTTATTATGATTTAAAAAACAACAAACTTATATTTGTTCTGTCTTTGACCGTGACAGTTAGAAGGTTAAAATCTATAAGACATTCAAACTAATACACGTTTGGGTTATTGTTACCCATAAGTTACATTTTTATCTGTGAGTGATAAGTTAATTGTTATTATTATTGTAGAAGCTATAATTCTTTAGATTGGAAATACTTTATTGTATAACTCTCCGAAATTTCACTCTGGGAATAAGTAAACTTTTTGAAAAGTTCAACACAAATGAGAATTTTGCACAAAATCATTTTTGTGTAAGATATTTTTTATGTAGAAATCATCACTAAGTCAAAGAAAAATGCAATCAAATTGATACTTTGGCAGTTTGGCTTTAAATTAAATCATCTGTGAAGGATTTAGTTAGTGCCGTTATAACATTGGTTTGAAAAGTGGATACTGTTGCACCAACCTGCATACTTTTTCAAATTTTAAGAACAGAATATACATAATTCTCTTTTTATTAATTATTAGAAATATACATTAAAAAATTCTATAATCTTAAAATGTTAACATATGAAGTTCTCACAAAAACTTTCATTATTATAGTTTAAACATGAACAGAATTATATTGTCATGACATATTTATTATTAGATGTTTGAAACTGGAAAAACATTGCTAAAAATTTTTTTGTACATAATACCCTCCTTTTAAAAATACCAGAATAATATTTAAAAGTATAAAATCTATATTTATTACAGTTTAAACACACTGAGTAATTAATTTAATGTGGTGTTTTTTTAATTACCAAGATCTTCATTTATTAAATTCCGCTTAGTAACATTTTATCAGAATTATTTTGGATAAAAGCAGTTACAGTAAGTGCTTTTTATTTTTATTTTTTTTTAACCATAAATTCTTTTAAATATGAATAAGTTAAGTCTTCCTTTTCTGAATTAAACTTTTTTTCATGTATTCTTTTTTTACTAATTTTATCAGGAGAAAACTGATTAAGTGCATTGGTGCAACTAGAATCTACATTAAGAAGCAATCATATTTGTAATACATAAGAGGAAAATTTCAGGATATTAACTTTTTTTAATATAAAGAATAGTTTGAGATATTCTAATTTAATTTAGTGTGATTACTTATTCTACGTAAGACTTAAATAATAAATTCATATTTATAAATGTAACTAAGAAAAATAATATAAGTACTACTTTAAAAATTTTAACTATAAAAGAAAATTACCATAAAAATCCATTAACAAGTATATTTAAGGAAGATCATTTCTTAATTCTTTGAAATTTGGAGTGAAATTTTAAAACTGTTTACAGCAATTCTCTGAGATGATGAAGGATAAATTATGAATAATTTATCTTATAAACTTCCTCTTGACTTACAAACATTCATAGCAATACGCTATACGAAAAATTAAAATTGAACAACTAGCAGTTTTCTTTAAGTGTGCTATATTTAAAATCTGTATGGCAAAATAATTTTTTAACCAATTTAATAAGATTCAGTGAAAAAAATGCTTTCAAACAATAAATTTAAACTAATTTTCAACTTTAAAATATTCAATGAGTGCAACATTTAAATTCATAAAGGGTGGTGTTATATTATATTATATTATAATTCAAAACGTCTAGAATAAAAATTGTAACTGGTAAATGCTTAACCTGAAATTAATAGCTAATCTTAAAGAAAAGCGAGAAACTGAGGAGTTTATATAAAGTTATACTAAATTTTTAAGACTGCTTTGAAAAGAAAAAAAAAGGGTTTTTTAGCACTGCTCAAACTGATTTTGTTTGTATTTTAATGTATAAATTCAATTACTTTTATGTTGTTACTGGGTATAGTCAATGTTATTTTATACTAATCTCATTTTTAGATAACAATATTATGGTGTATTTCACAAATTGCCATTTATTGTCTCTATTTTAAGTAAACAGTAAATCATAATTATCTATGATATTTTGTGCATATATATAGATAGATGTATATATATTGCTCAAGTGCAGGAATTTTTCTCATTCATAGTAAATATATATACATATTTGTTTTAAGAAATATGTGCTTACCTCATTTTTTAGGTTATTTTATTTGTGAAGTAATCAAACATTAATGTTCAATTTCATTGCAATGCCTCATGTAAAAACCATTGTAATGCATAGCAAAAATTCTTTAAAGGTAATATGTATTAAAAGCATTATTATAATTTTTCTTTATAAATATTAGTAGTAATTTTATTTAACCAAAATTTTATGTGCAATTTTTGTTGATTTGTAGTTATAAATTAATTTTATGGTTTTAAAGAAAAGCTGGATTTCTTTTCTTTCTTTTTATTAGATATTCAGTCTATTAGATATCAATATGAATTTTGCAAAATTGAATTTTTACATCTTTACAAGATAAATAGATAAAAAGATTGCTAAAGTTACTCCATGTGTTAATTTTTTACTTTCAAAAAAAGGTTTTAGACTTAGATTATGTTAACTTAAGTTTTTAAACAAACGTATACGTCATCCAATTTTATAAATTTGATACAAGTAATAAATAAACAAGAAAATAATATTTCAGTTTATTAAAGATATACTTTAAATATCTTTTAAAAGGATATACCTTATATATATATTTTATTATTATTTTGGCATTTCTTGAGCTTCTTTGAATATGTGCTAAAATATTTTATTTAACAAGTAATTGTAAATTTATGTTTTATAAAGTGTTTATACTTAAGAAATTACAACTATTTCTTATATAATATACTTGCAACCAGCCTTTGGTCTGGGTTAATTAAAGTTCCCAAATGAAAGTTATATTCATTTAAAAATTTTAATCATTTTTTCATTTTGCTAATAATAAGCAATATCAAAACTAAAACAGTTTATTACAAAATGAATAATAAATTCGTTTAATTTTCATCGTAAGCTTAAGAAATATAATCTAAAGAAATAAATGAATTATATTTAGCAATTTATACTTGTGTAGACTAACAGGATAGCACTTAATATTTTTGTCAGATCATTTAAAGAAAACAAATGTATCTACACTGGTGTCTAAAAATTGGGTTTAAAAAACAACAAAATTTACCTTCTGGATTAAACCTACCATGATAATTAAATTACTCAATTTAAACTTTCTGGTAAAATTTACAAACATTATCATATTGCTATTTAAGACATTAAGTTTAATGTATTTTTTCAATATTTATGCCTTTTTTGTTTTATTGTTTTAGCAAGTTGTATGCTCTAATTAATTTATGTTTTTAAATTTTCTTATGTTACATTTAAAAAAAAGTTGCTTAAATCTTTAATTACAAACATGAATTTTATGATTTAAAAGCTACTGGTTTGACATTAGAGGACTAGTATACTTTTCAAATCTCAGATGAGAAAAAAGACAAGTACATTTTTATTAAATGTTTATATTATATACATATTGCTAGATACAAAACATGGGGTAGCTATAGTATGTTTTGTGTGCTTTAAAGTGTTCATAACCTTTCTATTTTACTTTCATTAAGTTATATGTGTGACATTCCATATGTGAAAACTACTTATACAATAAAATTGAAAATACTCGAAAAATAAATCTTGCACAGTATTTACAAATGTGCCTTGAATTTTACATCAGATATTTTCATATAACTGAGCTGTATATTGTGATAAATTATGCTTTGGGTTAAAGTTACTCATTATTTGTAGTTTGAAGTATTTTTATTTTTGTGTTTTGTAACATATACCTTATGTTATATTGTTTTTATACATACTTTTAATTGTTTTTTAAACATGAAATTAAATTTCAGTGCAAAATTTTAATTGTCAGTATGATATCCTTTGCATGTTGTTACTTACAAATGTTGAAAATAAAATGCTCAAACTCTGTCTTAAATTAATTTGTTTTGTCATCAATAACCTGGTCATAGTCTTTAATTGGTACCTTCAGATTTTTTCTTTTTTTTCACCTTTCTGTAGTTATTTTAAGGCATAAAAAATGTTTTTGACTAACGCAATTTTTTCTGGCTAGAAAATTTTAATCCAATGGATTCCCATTCAATGAAACAAACAAACAAACAAAAAAAAAACTTGCCAAAAATGGCTGTAAATTACAATTGCCTTTTTTCCTGGTATCTTCATCAACATAGTTCCAATGTGAAGACAATGAGGAATCTACTAAAATACAACTGTTAACAAGTAATGATTAATTAATAATCATTAATCAATAATCTTAAAAAAATAATCAATAATCAATAATCTTAATTGGTTAAAACTAGATCTTCTTGCTCTCATCACCCATTCCAATGGATTTGTTTCGTTTGGGTTTTGTAGCAGTTTTAGATTTTTGACCAGTCAGTCTATGTGGACACTTGTATTAGTGTAGCTAGTTCTCCCAAATGTGCTTTCTCCCCATTTGGCAAAGTTATGAACTTTTTGCATTTGACAAACTTTAATGCTTTTCCTTTTACTCTTGACAACTTTTATTGAGTTGCCAGAGACCTATGGCTGACAATGTTCATGCCCGATGTAGGATATATATTGTGATGGCTTCAATGTTCATGAGTGAAGAAGTAGCGTGAAGAAGAATTCACAGTCAAATAGAATTGGAAATCACTTTTGTTTTTTCTGGAGTAAATACTGTTTTATATACAACAGGATTCTAATTTTCCCAAAACAAGTAGAAATGTAGAGGATTGTTGCTTGCATAAAACTACCATGATGATCACAGCCGAAAAAGAGATTAAATAATCTCACAAAATGGGGAGGCTCTTCCAGGGTGCAATGCAAACCCAATCTATCCCCCGTTTGGTATCCAAGACCCTGCCATTTCTTATAAGAGCGGACTTTACGAGTCTCCCGAACGTAATTACTAAAAAGCTGGCTCCAGTCAAAAGTTGTGGAAACCTCCACAAGGTCAAAACAACTCTGTAAGAAAATGTCAAAAAGCCCCGAGTCAAAAAATTCTAAGCTTTTTATACCTGGGGATCAGTTACGATTCCAGTTACCTGAGAACTCCAGCTAAGGTTACAACTAGTTTTTTTTTAGTTGAATTCTCATTTGCTAGCTGTCTCAATTCAGACTTCTCCATGCAATCCTCTGGAATCATTACTGCAACCAATCAGGAGCATGATGCCTATTCAATCAAATTGTCAACATTCCAGACACTGCCGCCGTGCTATTGTAGCTGGATTGAAACAAGAGGAATTCAGATCAGTTGATTTCGGTCTTTTGTGTTCTGAACAAAGGGGCGGGGGTCTTCACAATATCAAACAATGGGCCAAAAAGGTTAATTGTAATGGATTTATTGGAGATTTGTTTATTTAGTGTATAAGGTCATTCCTCAGTTCACAAAGTGCTTTGAGAAGGAAAGAAACTACATTGGAAATATATTTGGTTTATACATACATAAACATGTCTTTAAAAAATATGTTTAAATATCTTGATATTTGATTAAAAAAAAAAATTAAAACTTACTCTCTGGACCTATCTTGTATCTTCTATTTGCATTAGCTTTTATTAGCTGAAGTATTTAATCTATTATTCTAATTCGTTTTTTTCCCCAATATATTTTTTACTGAACTTTGAGCAGTTTGATCTAATTTTATTTTAATATGAATAAGACAGTAGCCAAATAGGTAAAGGAAATACTTGTATATTAAATACCATTTTGGAAGCACAAAATCTTCCAGTTACAATTCACCTGAAATTCGTGGAAATTTTCACAGATGTAGTCTCAATTATAGGTTTAACCTCAGCTATTAACTCTTAAGCAGGCTTGCAACTGCTGAGGTACTTTCAAAAAGGTGAGAAAAGTGACAAATAATACAGAATAAGTGACTAAAAAGTGACTAAACATTGAAAAAAAAAAAGCGATTTTTTTCTCCTCTTGATTACAGATGCTATTATTAAGATTTTTCTATTTATTTTAACTCTAAATCAAATGATTCATGCAAGACATGATTTTAGCGTCAAATACAAAAAAGGTTAAAAATTTTGTTTAACACAACTCAACATTGCTTTTTATTCAAGAAAATCTATAAATTAGATTTGAATACATACAATACATTAATTTTATAATCACAATTTTCTGCATATATTAATGATGTTTTGAAATATGTGCATAGCTAGATTAGAGTATCTAAACAAAAATTGTGAAGAAAAAGAAAAAGAGAAATGTGTGCTTTGACGTAAGTTACTTTAATGTATTAAATGTACGTTTCAGTACAAATGTAGATTTCAGGAACTTCTTTACGACTTTTTAAAATCACTAAATTCTGGAAACCATATGACTAATTACATTTTAATGAGAAAAATAAGATTAGAGTATCACATTTTTGGTCTTTTATTAAAATATTTTGTTACTAATTCAGATTTTCTTTTTACAACCACAGATTTTTGCTGTGATACACCATGAAAAAAGTGACTAAAAGTGATCAATTGTAAAAAAAGTGACTAAAGGTGAGAAAAGTGACAGAATTGCAAGCCTGCTTAAGCTAGACATGGCTTCTAAATATTTTGAATCTGGAAATCATATTTGGTAAATTGAAAGACTGCACTTTGTTAGTAAGCAGCAAGAATGCAGAGCAGTTATTCTATTAGAATTTTTTCTCTAATATACTCAGGGCCATATTTGCTGATAGTCTGTACCAAAGAAAAATTCTGGTATAAAAGTTTGAATGTACTGAAAATGACTTATCTACAGTGATTCTCAACTTCTAGTGTATTTCTCATTGGCATTAAAAAGTTGATTAATACATTTCAAAGACAGCTGTCAGTTTCTTAACAAATATGTTTATTTTATTATTATTATTATTTTGTGGCTATGTAGATTTCAATTTTTAAAAATTTATAATTGTTCTTTTAGTTATTTGATGGATCATAATACAGACAATTTTAAATTGCAGCAATCCTAATATAAATTAATTTATTTGGGAAAGGAGTTAAGATTTTTTTATAGATCAGATGCAATGAAAAACAGGTAAATAAAAATGTTCACAGTTCAATCTCTCTCATTTGATATTAAAATCTTAGGTTTTTGTTGTGTGGTATAAACAGACCTATTAGAATGTTTCTATTCATGCAGCGTGACTTATCCAATTATGGTTTGATGAACACAAGGATGAAATGAAACATCTTGACTTGCACAATCTATTGACCTTAATATAATGGAACCATCATGGTCTGCCAAACATTAGTCCATGGTAGGGAGTTGCTCTTTGGAACTGAAGTTTACAGTTTCAAATCCTGTGACAGGCATGGATATTCGTAGCCATTCGAAATTAGCTTTAAGCAGTAAGTCTCAGTCTAATTAGCCCTTGTATACAAAACAGTAGACCATAGCACTCCAAACCAAATCATCATGGTCTATTTAGAGTGTTCAAATCATACCATATCTTTTGGCATCTCTCACCGAACTTTCACAATATTTCTATGACGAATCCCCTATATAATAATAGCCTAAGTTATCTGTACGTCTGTCCTCCAATTTATGAAGCGGTTGGACCTGGAATGGATAGAGGCATCCATTCAAAGCGAATAAAGTTTATCTTCTCCTAAACTATCGATCTGATTCTAAAATAAATTTGTATAAATATGCTTCATATCACAGCAAACAATACTGTCATTTTTAAAATGTTCGAAATCCAACCCTTCCCTCCTTTTCGAGAGTTTAATGTCATTATTTCAAGCCCTATTTTCCCTGGTTAAGAGCAAGTGATTAAATTTATCCATTTATCACTTAATAAATAGGTAAAAATAACAATCTTTTCTAGCATTGTGACATCATTCCTTTAAACATCTCATTTAATCATTTCATATTTAAAACTATTTAAATATCGTCTACACTATTTAATATCTTTTATCAATGAACTTAGATATTATGTAAATGATTTTCTTTTATATTTGGCTTAAATAATAGATTAGGTATATATGTGATAATTTTAAATTTAATCATCGATTATGTTTTGATGCAATGAAAATTTTATCGCCGGTATTAACAATAAATTCTTTTCATATAAGTCTAGGAGTCTATTTCACGGACTAATAATATCTAACTTTTAATTTATATATATTTGAAAATTAAGAAGTTTTCTTTTGTGTGTTTGTTTATTACACATAACCACACGGTTTGACTAAATGAATTCAATGTGATTCTAAATTGCATTACAGGATCAGGAGACTCTAGAGGAGTATGACGATAAATAAATTATTGAGAGTGAATCAGATAGTTAGTTCTCAGCCAAAAAACAAACCATTTTTTACCTGCCTCACTGGGTACTTAACAGTTCTGGAATATTAAAAATTTTACTAATCCCGTCATATGATGGGCTATATGCTAGTGTTATAATATTCCTTTAAACACTAGAAGAATATTACAAAAACATTTGTTAATATTAGAGTTCCAGGCAAATAAAAGTTGTGTTCCATGCCATGTAATTGTAAAGGATTCCTCAGAAATCTAGAGTATTTTCATTATTTTGTTACTACCAGTATGTATGAAAACATAGGGTACTGGCACTTAAAATTTACATTTCAATTTACTTTGATTTTGGTACTTGGATAAAGTCCTATTTGATATCACCAGTCTAGTTGTATCTATTAATGAAATTTTTTTTCTAGAGAAAATGTTGAGTTCCCAGGATCTAACTTTTCACATCAATCAGAAGCAGTTATTTGAAATTAACTGCTTCTATAGATTTAATTATTAACATTGCATTAACAGCTTCTGCCAGATTTCTATAATCTGCAGTTATTTGAAATTTGTGATGAGGAATTTTTTTTTAATGTTTAACTCACCAGTGCTCAATCTTATTCAATGGATATAATCAAAAACAAAACAAGATCAAAACAAGATTATTTATAGGCTTGGTTTGGTTTGGAGTGCTATGGTCTGCTGTTTAGCACATGAGGGCTAATGAGACTGGGACCAACTGCTTAAAGATGATTCGGAATGGCTATGAACACCCATACCTATGGCAAGATTCAAACCCACGAATTCTGGTTCCGAAGAACAATGCTCTAATATTAGGCCATCGTTCAGTGACTATGAGTTAACCCTTTCATAGGCCCCGGGAAGATTACTTCCCATCTACATGAACTTACAAAGTACACCTGTGGTAAGCGCAAAACCAATTATATTATTTTGGTCTTGCTATTACAACAATGGGAAGAATAATTCCAGCTTCACTTTTGTGGTAACATCTATTGTTCTATCGATTGACTAGAATTACCACTTCTGTTCTTAAAGTTTGAAAACATTATCTGAGAAATAAATGGCCCACAGAAGGGTTAAGTGGTAAGTGATAGAGCAGCAGTTCTCAAACTTATTTTGCTTAGAGTTCTCTAGCATATGTTTGAAGCTCCCAATTTGAGATCTGTAGAGGAATAGGATAAGCTGCACCTATACAAGAACAATTTTAAGCACACTTTGACAGTGTCACAAGGGCAAGGGAAGACAAATTTTAACTTTTAAATATACATATTCATGCCTTTTTCAATAGTTTAGAATTTTCTTGATTGTTGTTTTGGTACCCAGTTTGAGAACTGCACTGCTAGAAGATATTACTCTCATAAAATTTATTTATTAACTAGCATATATCCCGTCATATAACGAGATCAGTACAATTTTTTATTTTCCAGAATCGTAAAGTACCCTATGAGGCAGATAAAAAAGTGGTTTGTTTTTTGGCTGAGAATTATCTTGCAACAAAAAATAATCCATGGTTAAATTTAAAATTATCACATATATACGTAATCTACTTAGAAAATTATTTGAGTAATATCTAAGTTCAGTGATAAAACGTATGAAAATAATACAGACGGTATTTAAATAATTTAAAATAAGAAATGATTAAATGAGATTGTTAACGGAATGACGTCATAATGCTTGGAAAACATGTTTCTTTTTCATCTGTGTATTATGGAATAAATTGATAATTTAATCGCCTGCTCTTAATCGGGGAAAATTAAGGCTTGAAATAATGGCATTAAACGCTTGAAAAGGGGGGGGGGATTTCGAATGTTTTAAAGATGACAGTATATTTTGCCACGATATTAAACATATATATGCCAATTTATTTTAGAATCGGATTGATAGTTTAGGAGAAGATAAACTTTACTCGTTTTGAATTTTACTAACCCTAACTCATCAAGAATTCAATAAGGCAATTTATTGCAATGTCACGAACTACTATTATGCCCTTCCCTTTCATTTTCATGTTTACAACAGCCAATAGACAAACAGTCTTTCCGTTTGAAACTAAAGCCAGAATTGTCATAATTTGAGAATTTGCTCTACTGCGTGAAATCGCCTTATATGGCTGCCCCTATCCATTCCAGGTCTAACCGCTTCATAAATTGGAGGACAGATAACTTAGGCTATTATTATACAGGGGATAAGAGTTAGCATTTCATTTAAGAGACAACTGTAATATAAATCTGTATTTATTAATTTTGTGAGCAAATAAAAACATAATATTACAAAAGTTTATACTCTTTATATAGATAAATCTTATTGTACAAAGTAATTTACAAATTATATCAAGAACAGTAACAAAATATATTAAAAACATTTTCTAAGATTTTTTTCAACAAACAGTTCAAATGTGACTACACACAAAATATTTTTGATTGAGTAAGAAATTTATAAATGAAGTTCAATAAAAAAAATTTAAGATTTGCACTTTTTGCTTTAATTTAGACTCTAATACAGTAGCTCCTAAACTTAGGTACTGTTGCATGCTAAATGAGCATCAATAACCATCATTTTAAAGATGTTACAAGCTTGATCTAAATACATCATACAGCTTCAAAATGACTGTGTTATCTTACCCAGAGTTAATTTTTTTTAAACAAACATATGATACACAGTAGCTTATTTTTAAACTATTAAAAAAAAAAAAAAAAAAAAAAAAAAAAAGTAGTTTTGAAGTCTGCATAGTATTAGATATGATTGTCTGTACTAACACAACTACATATATTTGCATTAAAATGCACAGTAAATAAACTATAAAAAATAGTTTATATATAGACTGAAATTAATTTCACTGTAATAGGTCTTGGGTATTTAATTTATAAGAAATCATTTTGAATTAAGTCTGAGTATTACTACTGAAGATCCATCATGTAAACAGCATAAAGGATGTGAAATCCAAAGAATCCCAAATGCTTTAAAATTCTCCTTCATTAATAAAGTCCAAAGTCCTTTACTTCATTAGCAAAGTAAAAATAGGCACTATTTACCCCATGAGAAGTTAACAATTTCTGAGTATCAAGACTTACGGTTAAGAAGTTGAAAACAAAATGGTATACTGGAAAAAAAATGACTAAATTATGAAGACTACTTCTAACAAGTAAACATTTAATCCATTTTAGGTTGAATATTTTATATAAAGTAATGAATAATATACACATATTCTATTTGATGGATCTTCAATATTACTCAACACAGACCAAAGTATATTAGTTTAAAATTATGACTGACTGGGTCATACAGCATAAAGGTAACTCTAACTATTAACATGCATATTAGCAATAAGATTTAAATGTATGAACTTCAGCACCAAAAACACTTTTCTACCTGTTTATCCATTGAATAATGGCTAAACAGGTAGAGCACTGCCATTTGGAACCAAAGTCTGCAGCTTCGAATTCAATTCTTGGAATGGATGCTCTCAGATGTTCAGAATTGTCTTTACAGTAAATTCCACTACATGTTGAAAAAATTGACTACAGCACTTTTAAAACGAAACCAAATGTACCTGTTAGCCATCATTCTACCTCTCTCTCACACATACATATAAATAAATAAATAAATAAATAAATATATATATATATATATATATATATATATATATATATATATATATCAGACATGCCAACATTCATGCACTTGTGTCCAGAGCAACAGTGTGGTTTGAAATTTTAACAGGCTAATTACAGATTATACATAAGTACATATCTTATTGGTTTCTGAATTAAATTAAATTTAAAATATTTACACAGTAGTACATTGCAAAAAGTAAATTAAAATTTTTGCATTTAAAAATTTATGAGTAGCATTTTTTAGCTTTAACAACTTCTTTTTCAGAACAGTGTTTCTTATAGCAACATTGAAACTGATTAAAAAAATTTCCATTTTTCTATCATCAGGAATTCTAGAGTTTGTCTATTTGATCTATATTCAGTTAGGTTTTTCCACACAGTACTTAAAACTTTAAGCATGCAGCATTACTATGTGAAAAGAGTAATATCCAGCAATATTTTTTGTACAACTTTGTATTTTAATTGCTGAATTGTGATCTATTGGCTGTTTGTTTTGCTATTTTCACGGAGCAATCTGAGGAGTTTCAAAGTTATCAAATTTTTTCATTTCTCTGGAGCTGCTCAGGAGTAGTTGGCATGTCTGATATATATATATATATATATATATATATATATATATATATATATATATATATATATATATATATATATATATATATATTACTGTAGGAATAATAATGTGAATGGTAACTTAACAGGTAGATTTGGTTTAGAAAAAGAAAAGCCATTAATATTTTCATTTTAAATATTCCACAAAGTTCCTAAATAAAGAATTTTTCTTAAAAATACATTTAATTCCCAAATCAACAAATTATCAAACTCTCAGTCTGTGTGTTGTCTGCTAATTTTTACTAAATTAAATCTATGATATGATGAATTGACTTCACACATAGGATCATATACACATTAATTAATAATTCAATAACAACAAAATAAAAGGCTAGATTTTAAATTTTTATCTTTATCCTTTTTAATGTATATAAAATATTCCACATAAGAGCTTAGGAACCACTAGCATTAGAGATTTTAAAATGACAAATTAAAGCCTGGTTTGGTTGAAAGTTAATCATATATTTAAATTATATAAATATTATTATATATATAAATTTACATTATTATTTCTTGCATAAAGTTTATCTCACCTACAAAGTAAAGTAGTAAAATGTTAAATAAGAATCCAGATCTAAAATTGCTATAAAATGTAGATAAAGTAGAAAGCTTAGATAAATAAAGTTATAAATAAACAATGTTTAAGAAGAAGACTAATTTCAAATAAAAGTGATATAAAGTAATTAGTTATACAATTTAGTGAAATTGAGAATACATGTTAAGCCACAAATTCTACATGAATAACAACAAACTATAGAAATAAAATCTACAATACCTTACAGGCAATAGGAGATTCCATAATAATGATGTTGAAAGACAATGTAAAATTTAATGATAACCAAAATTATGAATAGATAAGAGTAGATTAAATTCACATCTTTTTAAAAAATGAAATCAGTTGATAAAGAAATCTACCCAAACTTATGGAAGGAGTGACATTCTAATATTGGAAACATCTTTTAGTAAAATTAACAGTAAATAATTAAAAGAAAAAATATAATCTAAATGTGCTCATAACAATATTTAAATATGAATTTATTTAATTAAATTCTGATTAATATAAGTTAATTAGAGTTAATATAAGTTAGCTGATTCAAAATCAGAAATTTTTAAACAGTAGTTTTTTATATAATTACAGTGTTTAAAATTTTAGTTACAGAAATATGTAACACATTTAAAAAATTATAAAATTATTAAGATTATTAGAGACAATTTTCTAAATTTTTAGAATTTTGTTGCTTTCATAACCAGACACTTACTAAAGTTGGACGATAAATGAAGTATATTTTTATGAAAATTACGTATTTTTCTATACTTAAGAGCAAATAATCTCTCAACAGTATCAGAAAGTATTCTGAAAAATTAATAAAAGTTATGAACACAATTAACAAAATACACCAAAACAAATATTAAAATTTTTTAAAATAATCAACAGCAACAAATTTTTAAAACATATGCTCTATCATTGCATAAGAAAACAGGTGTCATTCATAACTAAAACTACAATTATTTTCTGTCATTCTGAATGCTACTAACATTTCATAATTGGAATGTAATATACATATCACATAATACAAAAGCAATAGTCTTTTTCAATAAAAAATAAAGTATGAAAACTGAACTCTGGTATGTTTACATTATTTTCAAAGAATCCTTCTGTAAAGAGAGAATAAATACAAGATGTGTTTCTTAAGTAAGTACCATTTTGAAATTTTACAGCTGGCATCTTGCACATGGACATGGAGTACTTGAATCAAGCCACAGACACCATTCTGGAAGTATTCAACAAAGTGTGTTTTTGTATTTAAAATGCCCCAATTACTTAAAAATCCTGTTAATTGTAAAACAAACTGTCAATTATTATTTTATTGCAAAAGATGTTAAGGAGGCTGCTTGCTTGGGGGTGCTACAGTCTACTGTTTTGCTTAGTGAGGGGTAATAAGATCGAGACATATTGCTTAAAGCTGATTTTGAATGGCTAGGAACATTCATGCCAGCAGCAGGATTTGAACTCCCAAACTCCAATATGAAAAAATAGAACTCTACCTATTTGGCCATTAGTCAGCATAAAAGTGGCCAAAATTGCTCAGTGGATGAATGAAATGCATAGATAAAGCATTGAGCTAAGAAAGCATGTTAAAGAATTTAACGATGGCAGTACAAATCTGCATGGTGAGGAGCTAAGAGAGTGATGCTGTATCCTTAATAAAAACTTAGTACAGCAAAGTATTGGAAATGTTCAAGAGAACAGATACTTTATAATTTCATCTTTAACAAATTATCTTAAGTTTCAGGATGTCATTTAGGTAATTGTGCATAATGCTTAAATTTTTGTAAATTTGTCTTATGCTAGGGACTAAAATTATTAACTGAGGAACAAAAAAGCAAATGTTTAGCCTGAGCATAGACAGTGAATTTTTATAAGGATGGAACTTTAAAGCTGGTTTTATATACTACAAGCACCTTGATATTGGTGGATGTTAAAAAGTAGATCAAAGTTAAGCTTTTATGAAAAAATAAAATTGATAAAAATAATAGTGTGTTTTTAATTTCAAAAAGGTATTTACTTAAAAAAATATGCCTCACACGAATACAAGAGAAAACTGCCCACACAGCATATAAGTTTGGTTGAGCATTCATTCAACATCCAAACTGTCAAATCAACATCAACCCAATGCTCAACAGAACCTATGTGCTACGTGAACTCTTAACATTTCAAGGGGATAGAGAACTGGCAACAGCTCACAGGTTCTATTAGACATCTAGTCAAAATCCATGTCGTATTCTAAATGTTGATCAGATGCCCAATGGAACTTGTGTGCCACTAGAAAAGTATTTCAAGCTCATCATTTGGCAAAAAACTTTTAGAAATGCAATTTTGTGTTGGTAGATATCAATACAAAAAAGGGTTCTCATAACAATTTAAAATTTTTTTCAGATTATATGAATATAACATGCATAAATAACTATAGTTAACAAACACTGTCAAAAATAAAGCAATGCTGATAACTCAAATCTCAGTCTTTTTAACAGAACTTTATACATTTCAATAACAAAATTATATGATGGCATCATAAAGTTCTTTTTGGCTGATATAAAATAAGTGCTGGTTCTGTTATAGTATATACATAACATTTCTAGTAATATTTACTATATACATGATATAGAACTGTTAACACTTTTTAAAGATCCTGTTTTACATTTGTTTTGAAAGATGTGCCTTTCAAAATATCTGTCACAAATAAACTTTGTTATCAGTACTTTATGTTGTCTTTGACTAATGTAAAATCTACATGAATTGTTTCATGGGAAATTTTTTCAGTTGTTCAGATCTCAAAAGTTTTTAACAGGAATGCTTATTTCTCTAAACTTTATATACACTTCTCTCAAACAAAAATATATATTGTACATCAAAAACTAAAAGATAGTTAAAGAACAATTTTGCATTTTATTTTTGCAAGCCATATAAGTAAATAAATAAATGACCAATATTAATCAATACTTTATAAAGTTTATATTTATGCATGAAAGTGATATGTGTAGAAAAGAAAGTTTCAATTAAAAGAACAATTATTTTATATTCCCTTTAAACTTAACTTCTAGAGAAATCAAATTTGCTATGATGTGTACTAAAGGATTTATATACAATTATTAGTTCAGATTTTAAACCTAGCTTGTAACTGAAATTAGTCAAATAACGACTACAAAAAATTACTTCCTATCAACATTGAAATACTGTTAATTAAAAATACAAAGCACACATGCCTTTTATACATTTTTTTAAAAATCTTTATCTTAGAAAAAAAAATTATAAAAATAAGAAAACAGAAAATTATAAAAGCAACAGCATCTTCAAACACAATTTATTTAAAAGTCCTTAAATAATTAAACTTTATTTATCTGCAGTATTTTCCAGAATGCAATAAGAAGTATTAAATAAATTTATTTTTAAATAATAAGGCCTGTTATTTTTCTAGTGCAGATAATTAATTTTGGAAAACGGATTTTTTAAAAAATTCTCTAAGACAAAATACTACATAATTGTACTAAAAGTAAATTATGTAAAACAGCAACAAATATTTTGTCTGATACTGTAATACTTTTGATTCGTAACTACAATAATATACTGACCCTGTAAAAAATTTCCAAATTTAAATTAGGATAGTAAAAGATTTAAAAAATTTTAAATACATGAAAACTTTTACATCAGAGCACTTTTAAAATGTTTTAAATCATTGGACAAAATTTTGAAGTATCAGATGCAGATTCCCTAGAAATAGTTAAATAATTTTTTTAGAAATGTGAAGAAATCTTAATTGAATAAAACAAAATAGATATGTTTTTAGATCATATATTATATATGTATATTATTCCTCAAATCTTAGTTGTATTAAAATAATTTTTACTAAACATTCAATATTTTAAAAATTTCTTATGAAACGAGAAACTACCACATAAAATCAACTCCAATTAATTAAACATACATGCCAAGCGGGAGTCTCAAACTTCCAAATACATGTTCTAAATGTTCACATCCTAATTATTCAGCCATCACTTAATTATACTCAATTTATCAAAAATAAAAATTAAAGGATGACTAGAGTAAACTACTGTTAAAAATAAAATTATTTTTTCACAGTTATAGTTAAAACACAAGTAATAATTTATACCAATGTAAAATGGAAGAGTTTAATCACTATGGAGTTGCTAATAAATTATTCATGCCCATTTTAGCAAATTAACCCTTCAAAACAATGCTTTAATAAAACAATTTGAAAATTTATAGCAGTTCAGATTTCACTAAAGATATCATTCCATTATATTATTGATTAATTTCCAGGTATGTACCATAAAACTTGATATTAATATTGAAGTAACTTAAACTAAAAATGTAACTTTTTTTTCTTATACACAAAATTATTTTGATACAGAATTACTAAGTCTGTAACAAAAAACAATGAATGTCATTAACAAATTAAAGGATCTAGCATACTGAAATAAGCTGTACATGCAAACAGTTACCCAGTGATTTGTTTAAGTGTGCATATTTTTTTATACATATTTCAACGAGAGTTGGTGCAAATATGACCTAAATATATTTTTCAGAGTGGAGGGAAGTACCAGTTCTCATTACAAAAATTATGCTTAGAGGATTTGTTTGATATTATTTAATCTGAATCCCTTAACTCAATTAACCAATTAGAATGTGATTTTTTTTTTGGTAAAATGAAAAGTAAAATAATGATTTCATAAATTGCTGGGAAAATCTGTAATTTACATTTTTGAATAATCAGATCAGAACTAGAACGTAAAAGTTACACATTTAGTTCGGAAATTCTCAAAATGAAATTATAAATACGTTTAATATTTATGAACCAAAGGAAAATAACTGAATAATTCTACTTAATTGTCACTCTCTCTGCTCTACCACCTAAAAACCTTTCACCTGCCTATAATTGAAATATGTGCCATAAATTGCAAACTAATAGTATAAGTCAGGGGTGGCCAAGACGTCAATATTTTAGGTAGTCCGCACGTCCATCCCGATAATGACATTGGATATTAACAATTTAATATTACAAATTATGACATAGAATTAATGAATTATTTAAAAAAAAAATTTAGAAATTAATTTCTGAGGAAACGTTTTAAATATTTACAAATTGATTTTGTATTTGAAATCATCTTTGGATTGACGTATCTTTGCGAATCTGCTTTTTCAACCATGAACGCCATAAAAACCAAACATTGGTCGCGTTTAACAGATGAACATTTAATTTCGTGTTTACGCATTGCAATAAGCTTGTGCCAGCCACAATATGATAAACTTGTCGCAGATATACAGTGCCAAATTTCAACTAAACGAACTGAATAGGATGGTCAATTTTTGATATATGAATACTTTGATTATTTTCGTCAGTAAATTTTAATTTTAATATTAAGTTTTTTTTAGAAAAATTAGATAATTTACCATTTTTCTTGTTATTGAAAATAAATATATAAACATGTACGTTACATTAATTTAGCTCTGCCATTGGTAGACCGCCTTCGATTTATTAAATGTGGAGTAGACCACGGATCCCAAAAGTTTGACCATCCCTGGTATAAGTCATAATAGAAATGTAAACATTACATCTTCACTCACAGACTGTTTGTTTGGAGCATTAAGGTAATTTTTGTTGTAATACAAGGGCTAGCCTGAAACTTACTAGTTAAAGCAAATTATGAGCAGTAACACAAACATTGACTCTGACAGCTGCTAAGGAAATTAAATGATTAGAGCAGGGGTGACCAAGCCAAATCGGTTGGTGAACAAAAAAAAAAAATAAATAAATAAAATAAAAAAAAAAAAAAAAAATTACTGAACTGAGGTGGGCCGCACATATAAAAACTAAGCAAAATATTCAAAATATTTAAATACTGTGAAATATTCAAAATATGCATTCTTTTCATTTGTTTTCATTCATTTATTTTCACCTTGTAACTTCTGATTTAGTTCATTTAGTTTCATTGTTATATCTGTTAAAAAACATAAATCTAGAAGCCATTGATTATCAGAAAGTTCACTTATATTACTACTGTACTGTTTTACACATCAAATTAAACATTTTGGAGGTTAGAATTTCAAATGCATCGTTAGCTTACGTTTTCTAATAAACAATACCTTAATTATTCCTTTACAATTAATGATAACTTCACAACAGCCACAAATATAATTTATAACTTTTTTTCCATACAACTTCCACTGACTGGTCGGACAGAGCACATGCAAGTAACGCGAGTCAGCTGGTTATACAACCAGTAATGGCCAATTGACAGAATTTTCTAGAACACTGAAATTTCAAAGTAACCTGTAAAACCCTACTCAAAGACCAGGTTTACGTTGGATACTATCAAGTCTTAACGTACATATGTGATATTTATTATTGCAAACATTAACAACTAAAATTCTATGGTTTAACTGTATATAGTCAAAATGACAATTTCAATTGGGCCGCATGAGGCCCATGGGACATGGGTTGGCCATACCTGGATTAGAACTTACCATGCAGAACATACTTGTTTTTTGATGAGCTTTTAGACTGCATAGAATACACGATTTTTCAGCTTGACCTGGCCAAAACCACACAGAGGAATGAATCAACCATGAAAGTAGCAGTAGTACTTAATACAAGAATAGTCCACCAATAATACAAGGGAGTATCAATGATACATATATCAATTTTCTTGGTGAAATTAAATTATTTAGTAAAAGTGTAAATGGTCGAAATAGAGGGTATAACTGTTTGCATCTAATGCTACCTAGATGTTGATTATTTTATGTACTGATAATATGTGTTAGTCATCACTGAAATGGCATTTGCAATTACATCATCCAATGAGGTGCAATAAGATTTATTTCAACAAAAGAAAAGAAAGTCTAAGAAAACTAATAAAAATGACGGATGTTTACAGAACAGACTCTATTGACTTACCTAAGTGAAAAAATGTTTATCAGGCAGGAATCAAATCGTCAAGTGATGTTGCGTCTACTCTGAGCAGATGGAACTATGCAAGACTGGGATTTTCAAATTGATCTAGCCTTGGGACAAGTGCCTCAGCATGAATGAAATTTTTTATCAAAAAGTAATAAATCAGTAGTACTTCTATTTAACCTTAATTACACTATTTATAATCATGTGCATTACTTATTGATATTTAAATTCTCCTAACCAAATTGTTTAAGTCTATCCATTAAATAATTTATTTACTCTCTTTCCTGTGCTTGAATGGTCTTTGCTACCCCCTTTTCCTTACAATTTCGGCAAGTAAACCAAACTGCATAAAAAAATTATTTCCTTATGACAACAACAAAATGAGCAAAAAATACTCTTTGTTCAGTTTCTAATTTCATGGTACACTTAATTTTAAAATTTCAAATGGATAACAAGAATAAAAACAGACATTGGCTCACAATATAATGAAACTATACACATTTCTTTTATGACTTAAGTATATAAAATTTTCTAACATTACTAAGAAATTAATTTCTTTGTCTAACTTTCTGATAATTGCATACAAGATTTATGTACAAATATAATGGCACTCATAGTGTTAACTTACATGAAAAATCTACCTGTACTTATTAAATATAAATTCTACTAATAGGTTAATTAGATTTTTATAACAGTAAATTCTCACCTACATTTTAATTTGTTGCATTTATATCTACATATTATTAACATTACATACAATTGTTGACCTTTCTAGCCAATGTAACACTGTGATATACATGTTAAACATACAATATAGCATCCAAACTAATTATTTTTGATAGTTATTTTCATATATAATGCATGGATATAAATTTCAATGAAATGAAATAACGAATTATCAGATTCATAAATTAAAGGAATTACAAAAGGCTGTTTAGTTATGTATAACTATGTATCATAAGAAGATAATTTTACTTTCAACTAAAATTTAATATGTAGCTATTATTAACATGAAAAAATAAATAATAAGTATTAAATCCATTTAAGCCCTAATTATTTAAAGGAAGTGACTGAAACTGAAAAATTTGATTACTTTATTGGTTTTTTTGTTTTCCTTTTAATAACTATTTTTAAGTGGAAAACAATTTTCTTTTACTATTTAATGATACAACTTGAATTACAAAACCTAATGTAGTATGAAAAATTATAAATATACATGTATGTATAATACAGTCGAACTTCGATAACTCGACTCCCTATAAGTCAAATAATCTGCTAACTCGAATTTTTAATCAAGTCCCGAACCATTTCTATACTGTTCTTTAAAAAAAACTGTCTCGATAACTCGAAGTGAACATCTTCTAAGTCGAAGTTTTTGTGATAGATTTCCACAGAAAAAACACAATTCTGTTTAAAACTTCAAATGCTAGTCCATTCGTGACCTACGAGAACCTTCGTTCTCGAAGGTCACGAGCAAGCACCGAACTCTATTCACATCTTACAACAATATCTGGAGACCAGACAACACACTATTTATTGTGTTAAAAAATTAGGTGACTTTTTGAATGTCAACAACCTTAAAAATAATTGCTTTTTTCAAATGAGATTTACATGGTATGTATACTAATTAATATGTAATGAGGCCAAATTTCTTGAGTTTAAAACCATTTGAACCCATTTTTCCCTTGTTATTTACATACGCTATTAAAAAATTGAAATGTGCACAACTATAGTATTATGGCACATATCAAACCATTTAAACCATGTCGACCCATTTTAAGTGGCAGTTGAGAGGAATGGTAGGTAACTTCTATAACTCGAACTTCAGATAAGTCGAATATTTTTGGGGGTCCCCTGGTACTTCGAGTTATCAAAGTTTGACTGTATATACAAACATACACACAAATGTATAGAGTAATTATTCTTAATTATTAAATGTAACATAATATTTTTAATACATTTTTTTAAATTTTATAATTTTAATTTTAAAAATCTGCAAGATTAAGATAAAATTTTTAACAAATTTGTTTAGTAGATCTACCTTTTATACATAGTTACATAAACAAATTCTCTGAAAATGTTGGAACCAGTTTCAGTGACATAATAAAAACTCATTCAATTGATGATTTATAGTAAGTCATTTTAAACATATATGTAAAAAATACTTTGAAAATTTGCTGTTATCTTGAAGAATTAGGCTGTATCATTGATAAGAATAATGTAATCAAATGCATACCTGCCAATATGGAAATTTTGAAAATTTCACAATTTTGTACAAATATATATTTAGATTGAAAGTTTATTTGTAAGCTTATATATGAATACATAATGCTTTGACACAAAGTTTAAGTATAAATGCAGAAAATTTCAATATTGTTTCTTCTCTTGCAAGCACTAGTGGCATAAATACTTACACAAGTATACTGTATTAATTATAGAATTGTACAGTTCAGAAAAAGGTTTACATACAGAAATAGTATAAATGCCTATTAAATATTAACAAGAAATTTATTTCCTATAATTAATCGTTTTTATTTTAATTCACTTGTGTAAGTTTCACATTTTGTAATTAATTTTTAACTACCTGACTAGCTAAAGATCTAAAATTTTGTGCATAGGTTCATTTTCAGTGACAATATTACCACACTGCAATTTTCATACAGGAGTTTTTCACACAATTTCTCTTTCACTCACTGTTTTAAATTTTATTATTTTTTTTGTTACTTTTTAATGCCTTTTTTTTAATCTTTTTTTGATTAAATAAAAGCAATTTTCTCAAAAAATATTTTTTTATAATTAATTTGTTTTCAACTTTTAGTCTCAAAATTTTTAAAATTAAATTGATATTTAATATAATTAATATTTCTAAAATTAACAGCTTAAAATTATGCAATTTCTCTATATCAGCACATTGCAATTTTCATATCAGACCTTTTCTCTCAATTTCTCTTTCAAGCACTGTTTTAAAATTATTTTTTACTTTTTCGTGCAGTTTAACAGTTTTTTTTGTTAAATAAAAGGGATTGTTTCAAAAAAAATTTTTTAAATATTTATATTATTTTTGAAATTTTAAATCTAAAATATTTTTTAATCAAATAATCCATTTTAAACAGCTTAGAATTATATAATCTTACAATATGATTATAATCTGTAGTATGTATAGTCTAGACATATTACTTGGCAGGTATGCATATATAAAATTCATATTCATAATGTTAAGTGTCTATATACAAAACCTAAATATGATAATGGATTATAGCATTAACCTGTATTAAATGCAACCCGTACAGCTACAGAAAAATCCACTCATGACATGGACAGATTATCTGTTTTTGTGTAAACAAAACATTTTGTAAATTGAATGAATGGTATGGTGTATTTGAAGATACATATATAAAAATGCATATTAATAGATTTTAAAAAATACAACATTTTGTTTCAATTTACGGAACAAGTGGTTCACTATCGCTATCACAGTAGTAATGATCAGTATTCTGTACAGAATCAGATGTTTCTTCAAACGAAGCATTTATGGGCTCAAGGCTTAAACTCTCAGAGTCTGAATTAGCCCTAATAACAGAACATGTGCTATCAGTCTGAACAGTGACGTCTTTGTCGTCATCTGTATCTTTATGAACACTTTGACTTTCTCCAGGAACTGGTATTACACATTCATTTTTAGTTCCAGGCCTGACAACAGTTGATATACCAATTGAAGATACTGGATTTGAAGATTCACCAGTTAGATTGACATCAGTAACTTCAGACCCAGGAATTGTGTCCTCAGGAATTGGGACAACACTATGTCTTGGCATGCAAGACAGTGGAGGTGGAAGTAAGGAATTACGAGAATGTCTTGGTCGCCGACTCCTCCGTCGACCACGGTGTACTGGTACACCATAATGAAGATTTTCTACATATAAATTATGATGCTGTGACCCTTGGACAGCAACTGCATAGGATGGTGGGGGTTCACGGAAAAAGAATTCTCGACTTAGCCTAGAAAGGGGTGTCTCCCGAGATGATAAACGTTGTTCTAACATACGAAGTGCATGGAGGCGACATGTACAGCTGATAGCTATTACTAAAAGCAAAGCACATATTAAAGAACCCATAACTGCTGCAGTCAAGACACTGTTCCTTAAACCTGAAAAGAAGATAAAGAAATACATTAAAACAAGTTCCCAAACTTTTTTGTTTAGTAATTACAGTTTGTGTTGAGAGTTTGCCATTATATGGTCTACTTTTTGTCTACATGAGAGTTACTGGGACATAGTGCTTAAAGATAATTCCAAATAGCTATGAACAATGTATAAAACATGATTTGAACCTGTAAATGCTGGTACTGAAAAGTAACACTTTACTAATTTGGTGATCATCTGGCCAAATTTTTGGACCATTGTCCACTTCCACTTTGTATGACACAGCTTTTTTTCATTCCCCTTCCCATTAAAAGCAGTTTATCCCAGGGATTTCCAAGATGTAAAAGCTAAAGGGCCACATTAAAAATATGATTGTAAACCACACTTTCATAAAATTCTGTAAGCATGACAAAGGTATCAGCATAAAATAATCAGCACAAATTTATTAAAAACAAAGGATTAGTCAGTTTAGTTTACAGCCAACTGCCAATTCAAAAAAGTGCTAAATCTTGCAATAATTTATCCTGTTTATCAATAAATGTAATGACCTAAATGCAATACTAATAAAAAGAAAGCCAAATTATATGATATTCAATTTCTATATTTGGCTAATTTTGTACCATGTTCAAAGAAATCAGACTACAAAAAATATGAAAAAAAAAAGTATGAATGAAAAGTTATTTAGCAATGAGCAAAGACATTAAACAAAGAAAAATAATTTAACGACAATACTACCTATTCAAAATACTTCAAAACATGGTCTTTGTTGCCTTGATTTGAAAATGAGTTTACAACTGTATAATTTATTAATAATGAACAAAAATGAGTGGCTATTTTTATGTCAAAGCCATCCAGACTCTGCATTATTATGTAGAATCATTAGAATTACAGTAGACTCCGCTTAATGTGATCAGTTTGGGCCACTGTAATTTTGATAGCAATAACCAATTAATAACAATAAATGCAAAATTAGATAAATTTACCCCCTCTTTAATTCACACATACTAAATTTCAAAATAAAATGAAAAAACTCACCTTATATTTATGTACTGTATAGTCTATACATATAAAAATGAATTTGTGTCTGTCTGTCTGTACTCGATAGACTCAAAACCATGCATTCAATTACCGTGAAAATTTGGGAAATTCTTAGGTATATACCTAGGAAGGTTTTTGTAAATTTTTAAAGCTCGAAATCCCTTCCTTCCCCTTTTTTTTGAGCATTTCATATCATTATTCGAAGCATTACTTTCCCCGGTTAATCGCAAACGATTAATTTTTTAATTTATCACATCATAACTAAGTGAAAGAAGCAATATTTCTAGCAATGTGACGTCATCCCAAGTAATTGTTTTAAGTACAGTTTTCCTCGGTTAAAAGCAGGAGATTAAAATTTTTAATTTATCACATAATAAATAGGTGAAAATCATATTTTTCTATCATTATAACATCATTCCTTTAAATATTTCATTTATTCCTTTCTTATTTTATATTATTTAAACATCGTCTGTGTAGTATCAATTCAATTTGACCTCGAAATTTACTATTGCCTATCCTGCCAAACCGCTGTTTGTTTGGAAAATTTAAACTGCGGCACATTTTGGTATTTTTGTTAGTGATTTATTATATTCTTGATGAATTTTTCAAGACCTTACTTTTGATATATTTCTTTATAATAGTGGTGCCATTTATTGCCTATAGTTCAAACTATTTGTCATACGCAATAACTTTTTCTCTTTGAAATATCCCAGTATCAAAATCATTTTATTTTTAACAGCTAAATTTTTTACTTCATCAAAATATGTAAATCTTTATTTTACTTTCTCAAATTTTTTAAGAAGTTAGTATTTTTTCTGGTATATGTTGGCGTGATTTTTATTTTCAATAATTACAAATTCGCCATGTTCTATCAAATTTGTTTTTATTTCACTATTGCCATTTTTTAAAGAAAAAGTGATCGTCATAGGTTTTGTTGTTTAAAATTTAATTTTTATGTATGTAAAACATTAGTACTAAAAGACATCCAATCTCGGAAATGAATTATCCCATTCAGAACAGTACATATATATTACTCTCCATAGTATTTTGAAATTTGACTCCTACATAAAAAAAGTTGTGGAATTGGGAATTATTATGCAGCGGCTCACGGGCAAAGAGCACTTACTGGACATTCAGATATTAATAAACTGTTATAATCGTCAACAATCTGAAACATACAAGATTTATTCAGCATTTCTATCAATACGTCTTATATCTTTAATAGTGGTTCTAAACATTGCACCGAAATATTTTAAAACCCAGACCGAAGGCTGGGTGCAAAGCAGCTAGTATCCTCTAAAACATAAGAATTGTATACATAACTTAAAAAAAAATTGATCAATTGTTGGCTGCCTACAATTTTTTCTAAGAAACTCATTGATGAATTGTTCATAATCATAGTGTTTTATAAAGTCATCAGAGCGGTGTTGTATTCCACGTTTCAACACTTTAAATGCATTTCTCATTTCAGCACTTCTAGGAGGTGGCTCAGTATCAAGAGATTTTTCATCTGACTTATCAGTTTCATCATTCGTCTGTTTTCCTATGACAATCTGACAGACTTCAGAATCTGTTAATGTAGAAGCTATGGAATGTTTTGATCTACTTTCACCTATGACTGGAACTCTTCAGAGGTCATATCCGAAGAATTTCTTGAGATTTCTGGTAATTTTTTTTTCGCAAAATCTAGGCATAAAATATTAATACTCTCCTTCTCAATTCCGATAAGAATGTGTTGCCTTCTGCTTATCTGACAACCATTGACCACCAGCAGGGCATGCATATTTCTGAAAAATTCCAGGAATTCTTAATTCCCCCCTTCTTTGTTCATTTCCCAAAGTGGATAAGGGAGAATTTTTTAAAATTCAAACAACAGCAAAAGGAAAGAAAAAAATGGGTTCTTCTGAATATATTGTGAATATTACTTTGGCAGTTAAAATGAGGCTTGAAAACTGATGTAACGATCCCATACAGAGATAATTTGAACATACAAATGAATAGAGAAAATCGGGACCAAGTGATTTCGATAAAAATAAACAATTGATAACATTAACTGCAATCACATTAAGAGGAGTCCACTGTATCAACACAAAATCTGAGTTTTTAACATTTAAAATATCCATCTGTGTTGTCTATCTTTTCCAGATGTGATATTGTGGAGTGAATGTTCATTCCTGTTTTGGAGAAGAATACATACATTTTGCTGCATGAACTCATGTATCTCATCTAATGCAGCATCACAAAAGAGACAATAAAATTATCTTCATATTTTCATACCAGAAGTATATTTTGCCACATTATATCAACGAAAAAACTTATACTTGAAACATTTGTGTCTTTTTAATTTCATGAATTTTATGACTTTATATGACAGAGTAGACACTTTGTATTCTTAATAACAGAACTTATATGTTTAACAAATAGATACAGTGAAACCTCTCTGAGCGGCCACCCCACCGTTCCGAGAATATTTGGTCGTTCAGAGGGGGTGGACACTCTGAAGGGTTTTATTATAAGATAATTGCTATAATGCATAATATAAACAAGTCTGAGATATATTCCTTATTTAAAATGAAACTGAAAACTTATCTAAAGAGAATATAGTACTTATTTTATGCTCTTTACATTTTTTAAAAAAAGGCTACAATTTGTTTGTTTTAATTTTTTACTTTTCTTTATAACAACCATTTTTTAAGCTCATTTTTTACTTTAAAAACAGAAAATTGAAGTCTTCATATTCCTTCAAAATCAAATTTGTTTCTTTAATGACTTTGTTGATTTGTATTCTTCCACAGTTAGATAATTCAACCCACTTTCTTGCCGATTTTCCATTTTCATAATCAAGCAGAACTTCAATGTGCTGCTTGAAATTTAGGGAAACGTGTTTTGACATAGTTGCAACTCAGATCACTGACAAACTAATGAAATGAAACTGGCGTGGAAGACATTTTTGCTGACAGATGTGCAATTCTTCCTTTACTGTATGTACTGGAATTACAAACAAATGCCCTAGGATGCTTGCAACGCCTGATTGTGCAGTTCCTTCCTCAGTTGCTATGGGTAGTGCAATAAGGATTCCCTATCTGAAGGGTGTGGAGAGAATACAAAAGAGATAACAGATTTAATTTTTCTAAGAAAGGGGGGGGGGAACCGCAGAAATGGACTTTGAAAATTATTCCTTGGTCTTCTATCAGACCATAAAACTAACCTCGAGTTTTTCTGCTCAAAATTAAAGCACTGAGTGAGTAAAATTTTCCAAAAAATGAAACGGGCAATCCCATTTGATTGGCCATTTAGAGGGGGTCAGGTGGCTGCTAATACAGGTTATTTTACCATTAAGCCTATGAGTCGAAAACTCTGTGCCATGAAAAATTGGCTGTTTAGAAGGGTAGCTGCTCAGAGAAGTTTCACTGTATTTGAAAATTTAATTTCTGCATTTGATCAAAAGAGATATGCATAAAAAGAGAAAAAATTTACAATTTCTTTCATCAGATCCATCTCCACAGTCGTCAGTATGATCACAAGTCCATACTTGTTGAATGCAGCGTCTATTATCACATAAGAATCCACCATGTTCATAGTTGCAGAGCTCAGGAACTAAATATAAATAAATTTTGTAACACACGATAGAAATTTATTCTTAATATACAAAAAGAAACACAAATAAACTTATTATAAATTAACACATTTACATAGCTCTAATAAGCTTAACAAAAGTAAAATTCTATACATAATTGTTGTTAGAAAAATTTGCTGTAAGCTACAAGAAGCACTTAACTACTAGCTTAGAAAACAATAAGACTAAGTTAAATTCAAATTTTAATTAATTTCACTTGACCTGAAGTGCCTCATTTCAAATGTTTTTTAAATTAAAAAATCTGATGTAATGGGTTTATCATCTGTTTTTACATGGTTTACTGTTTTACTCAACATTAAAAATATCAGTTCCTTTATATTCTACCTTCAATATATATAAAGACTGCTGAAGGTAAAGCATTTTCTTAATTTGTTTCTTTTTAAATTTCTATGAAAGTAATCGAGAACCTACTGTACCAAAAATACAAGACAAAAAACTCAAAATAAGACAAAAACACATATACATAAAAAAGATATATACACATATACATAAAAAAAATGTATATTTACCACAATTTTTTTCATCAGAAGCATCCTCACATTGTGCAACACCATTGCACCTGTGCTTCATAGGATAACAGCCTCGTTTGGAATTGCACATTATTAGACCAGGACATAAATCATAGCAATCTCTTTCATCTGCTCCATTCAAGCAATGAAAGATTCTAAAATATAAATTACAATAACCATTAATATTTGAAAGTATACCTTGAAATAATCAAATAATTTAATATGACAGAAAAAAAAACCCAACTTTTACCTTTTTTAAACAATTAATGAATAAGTCAAAACTATTTGCTTTAGCTTGAATTTTTATTATTCTATGTTAATTTTCTATTCTCACATACATTTGGTTATTTTCTTATTGAAATTAGTTGTACTATTCTGCTACTATCAAAAATTAATTAATATTCAATGCAATATTAAACAACTTAAAAAATTAACTTTCCAGCATATAACTTTTTCTTGAAATAATTGGATTTAAAGGATGCTTCGTGCTTTCAAAGACCATAGTTTTAAATATAGACTTTTCTTCCAGCCATTTAGAAACCAAACAAACATACTTGCCAATGTGTCAGCGTATTCTACAGAATTGCATTGAAAATATGAAATGCATATTTCTACTAGCAAAATATTAACCAGATTATATTTTCTTTGTCTGAATTCGATTTTTCAGGCCTTCAAATTCACACAAACTCAAAGAATTTTCAAGGCTAAAAAATCAATAAAATGTTAGTTTATAAAGAAACTTGATACTCAGACAGCAACTGTTGCTTGTCCTTACAGCCCCAGATCTGTCACAAGAGTATAAACTCACCTGATGAAGTCATGCTAAATCAGGGATGGGCAAACTTTTTCATTCACAGGCCAAAAATTTAAAGAAAATAAGTCTGGCGGGCCAAGATAAATTTTTCTAAAATTTTAAAAACAATGTACAGATATGTTAATGAGATGAATGAAATTGTGTTTTCATTTTTAAAAGTTCCTTATACTGAGGTTCGAAGTGAGATGTACTAGTTTTAAGGTACGAGGTTAAATGCTCATCTATCAGTTTACTTCTGAAATTATTCTTCCTAAGGTTCAAAGTTGAAAACACTTGTTCAGATATACGAAGCAAATATACCGCTGATCTTCTGGACATGAGATAATAAATTTGGGATATAATATTTAAACAAAGTGGAAAAGGGGATGGATATATAATGTATAAATATATATTTCTTTTAATTTGCCTTGGACCGGCAACTTAAAATTCTATCCGCGGACCGGATAAAACCTTCCAGCGGGCCAGATTTGGCTTGCGGGCCTTAGTTGGCCCATCTCTGTGCTAAATGAATGAAATAACTTTTAGGGTAGCTCTTGGGTGCTTTTCCAAAAGCTGGGAACTATAACCAGAGTATAATCTACTGTACCTAAACCCAAGAAAACTCAACCCAAAAGCACCTATGGAAAGAGACTTGTGGCTGAAGCAAACTTCAACAAACAGCTTATAGGAATATCCTGTAGCTCCCAAGGCTCAATAAGGTGGTGACCAAGCTGATCAAGCCATTGAGCCAAGAAAAATTTACAACCACATATGATGTGTTACAGAATATGGCAAGTAGTCTCCTCCTCTAGATGACAGCTCTGAAAAGAGGGATCAAGACTAATCTTTATCACATTAAGATCCTTCATGAGGGCACAGTGACCAGTAAGATCAACAGCCTTCATCAGACTATTTTTATGAAGCTTCAAAAGCTCCTTATGGTGCACACTGGGACAGTCACAGTTCAGTTCTTTGGCTTGTCCATGACTGCCCCTGGGCACAAACATACCTATACACATACACACACACACATATTCAAGTTAACATGCAGAACATACCAGAAAAAACTTTACCACCCTAGAGTCACATCAAATCTTATGAAAAAAAATGTTATCTCAGTATTTCGGGGTACTAAGCTTTTAGTCAAATATTTTTAAGTAAGAATGGTAAATAAGAAAATGACCCTAACAGAGTTAAACAGGGCCTGAATTAATAACCAAGATATCATGAAAACTGAATTGAAATATGGAAAACACTGAAAGTTAAGAAATTTAATCTTAAGAAACAAAAGTAATTCTACTCTCTGGATTAAGATTCTTTATCATGATGTAGGATTAGAATTGGGGAAAATAATTCAGTTATATATTAGGGAGTTCATTTATTATAATACATATATATGAAGGAATTATCGTCAATGCATACCTGGGTTCTGAAAAGATTTACTTCCTAACTTTTAAAAAGTATTCAAACTAGTTGAGAATCATACAATCTTACAACATGATTAACCAATATAGTGTACAGCCAAAATGTACATACATGCACATGAAAGAATGAACTTCATTGCATTCTCCTTTTTCTAGTTCCTTAAGAAATTTACTATTGTATATGTACTTTTAAAATCTACTTAAAATAGTTCAGAATCATACAATCTTACAATGATTAAAATCCAAACAATGTACAACATAGTACAATGTACAAAATAGTAAGTATAACATATGAACAAAATAATTGTCTAAATATACATGAAAACTTACTTATCACATCTCTGAGTGATAGGATTATAACACTGAGTGGTGTTAGTCCCACATCGTACAAAATTTTCTTGGCAAAATCCACAATCATTTTCATCACTAAAATCTGAGCAATCTGCTATCCCATCACAATGTTTAGATGCATCATAACAGTGAAAATATGATAAACATGAATGACCTGAGGCACACTTATCTGCAATAAATATTTTGTTAATTGTATTAATGCAAAAACATTTTGATAATTGTAGATCATCACCAAAATTTATAAAACTATTTAAATGTTATCTAAAATTCTAGATACTCATTAAGGTATCCGTCTACGTTTGGAGAACTTTTTTCTTTAAATGTAGAAACTAGTTCATGTTTTTACATTTTCAGATTTATTTTTTATATTATCATAGAGAATTGCAATTAAAGAATTCATGGAGAAGTTTTTATAAAATTTCTAATAAATTAAGAAAATTTAGTAGTAAAAAAAAAAAAAAAAGAAAAAAAAAAAAAAAAAGTTTTACAATGTCTAATTTTTTAATAAATTAAATTATGTCAATAATTTTTGATGCAACACATTTCTTATACACTGGACAGTGAATTACCTAAAATCTTTGCTTAATTTACATTTGGTAACTAATTTTGGTCCTCCAAAATCATACACATTGAATTTTTAACAAATTTTCATTACCTTTATATCTAGCTATGAGTGTAACATCATTAAAAATTATCCAAATTTAAAGCTTTTAGGTCATTCACTAGTAAATACTATCAAAAGCATTCATAATAATTTTTAACAAAATATTTTAATAACTTTTTCAGAAATCACATTTCAAGTTTTAATGTTTTATTAAAAATACCAATCTGAGAAAAACGCATTTGAAGTTTATGAAAGCAAATTAACTATTAAAATATTAAAATATATGTTTAAAATTCCTCACACTTTCTTGCTTCAAAACTTTCTAATTTCCAAGTTGCTAATTATTAAAATTACTAGAAAAATGTTTAAACTAATCTTCATGAAAATTTAAAAAGTTTTGTCCAAAAAATGCTCTTTAAAAAGATTTAAATTCACAACTTCCAGTTCCAAAGTCGCTACAAAAAGTTGAAATTTTACAATAGAGAAAATTAAAAAAAAAATTATGATTTTTGGCAAAAAATTATGTTTTTAGTAATTATGTAGACAGATATCTTAAAAACACAAATGAAAAAGTAAAATGTATCTTGATAAATAGAAAACAGTTTGCTTATAGAGTAATTGCAAACTGAAAATAATATGCATAAAAAAAATAATAATAAAAAAAACTTAAACATTTTCCAAACATATCTATTCACTCTAACAATTCCAACATTATAATGAGTAGTAACAACAAGGACCTGATTATAATTTTGTAACTTCTCAACATTTTTAAGATTAGATTGTATAATAAAACATACAAAATATAAGATTAGAAAAAATAAATGCACGCTTTACACTATTTATGTTTTTTAGGAAAATATGCTGCAAAAGTTGTGTTGTAGTCTGTATTGTTAAACACTGATGCATAATACAGTAAGTACTCAATATTTTAGGGTAATAACAATGAATAATCTGTAGAAAGTTGAGGGTATTCATTTGGGGAAATACCAGTCATAAAGTATATGGGGCAAAGCTTTGAGGTGCCTGTAAAACTGTTTTTAAAAAAATTTTTATTTCATGAAAAATTTGTTTCTCATAAAAAAAAACTAATAATAAACAACTTCTTGAAAATAAACTTTATCCTATCCCACATACTCTCAGTATACTTTATGGATTTTCAACTTCACCCCACCCCAATATTTCCCTACTAGTGGCATTGTTTTGTGCATACAAATTGAAGTTATTGTAGTGTACTTTTTCGTAAAGCTCTTATTACAGAAGATTTGTAAGGTTTTGGAACCACAACAAGTGTTTACAACAACCAGTACCAAAGAGCATTGCTCTATTTGCCATCATTTAGTACATGCACATTGAGAGGGTGTACATTAATTTTAAGAGAAAATGCAAAACATTTGTAACTTTATATGTTAAAACATACATTTCCATATGTTTACTTACATCAGAATCATGTTATACTTATACACACACTGACTGGATTTTCTAACATTGCTATAGATATACTATTTATTAAGCTAATGTCAAAGCATTATTTTCTTTGCATAATACACCAAATTTTTGTTATCATAAGTGTTTTTAATTCAGCTATAAATTACATGAATCATCATACAAAAAACCAGCTTCTGAGCCATCCTGTACATATGTGTGTATGTGTCTATGCATATATATGTATATATATAGGTTTGGTTTGGTTTGGTTTGGAGTGCTACGATCTACTTTTTGCAACATGGGGGCTAATGAGACCGGGACCTACAGCTTAAAGCCGATTCCGAACGGCTACGAACATCCATGCCACGGTGGGATTCAAACCCACGAACTCCGGTACCAAAGGCCAGCACCCTAACCAATCGGCCATCGTTCGGCTATATATATAGGAAGTTGATGTTAAGAAATAGATAAACACACTTCCAAAAGCTAAGCATTTAGAGGAAAATGTTAATTTCTATAAGCCAATTAGAATTAAAGGCACTGAAATTTGCTGCAACGGTAGAAGGAAGTATGCAAATATGTTAGGTAACAGCCAAAAGTGGTTTCACATCAAGAAATATGTAAACCAGTCAGTTGTATAAAAAGCCAACATTGTGAAGCATTACAGGAGTTATGTAAGTGCTAAGATGTGTTTCTAGGGCTTCCAGACACATTGAAGCAGGACAGTCTATAACAGATGTAGCTCATTTCTTTGGTGTTCATCATTCTGTCATTTCATGACTAGGGAAACAATTCCAAATCAATCAAAGAGTTGTCCAAGGGTTACAATTCCACATGGAAAATAGATATATTTCTGTTGTAGGCAAGCGGAATCAAAGATTAACCTCCACATTTGTGACATCTATGACTGCAATGGCCATTAGTAAGACAATATCTGCCATTAATGTTCATCATAGGCTCTACTTGAATGGTTTGTATGCCTGGGTACCATGTGTTTGTGTTCCTTTATTCGAAGAAATTGAATGGTTATCTATATCTAGGAAACAACAGAACTGGAATCAATACTTTTATGCAAATGTTTCACATTTATTTTAGTTATTAAAAGCTAAAACATGCTTACTGGAACAAAGATGCTCATCAGAACCATCTTCACAATCCATCTTCCCATCACACCTCATTATTGCAGGAATGCAATGATTGTTGCCACATTTAAGCTCATTTAATTTACAGTTAGTACGTAAGGCATATGCTGTAAAGAAATTTTTTAAAACTATTTTACATTTACTAATATAATACATAAGCAACATAAGTATTTATAAAACTAGACCATATCTAAAATTGATTCTACACTGTACTTGAAATTATTCTAAAACAAATGTCTTGAACTAAGAATTAAACCCTGTGAAAACAAGAGTATCATATATGCAACACTTTTTAAATTTAATTCGATCACTCATGGTGTGCATACCAAATTCATGACAGCAAATTTTCCTGGTGTAACAAAGTGTTACATTATAACACTGTCACTGACAGCAGAGAGACTGACTGAAGAGTGGAAGTGATTCAGGTGACTTTCACTTTCAACCCAGTTGGACGGGTAAGGTTTGCTATCCCCTTTTCCCTCATAGTAGGCAGTAAAAGTAGCTGTGTCCCCCCCCCCCCCTTTAGAATCAGCAGGTGAGCACGACAGGAGTACTGAGGATTCATTTTTAGCTGAAGCTGTCTTTCACCTTTTATTTATTTTTTTTAAAGTTCCATGCTCACCATCTTGACTGATCCCATAACCCTAGTAGTTCAATAATCACACTGATTTGCAAATTCATAATTAATGATATTTCAATTTTAAATGAAGAGTTTAAAATAAAGTCAATTGGTATCAATCAAATGGTAAGTCTTTGCTTATTTATATCTGGTGTCTAATTTTCTTCAGTTTCTTAACAGACCTGTTTCTTAGCTTCACATGTGCTATGTTATGTGATTGCATTTTATTTTCCTTTTCCAACCTCTCCCACAACATGGCCTAAGACCCAACATGCAAAAAAGTTTAAAATATCAATAAAAATTAATAAAAATAAGACAATTGTAAAAATAGTCTTTTTATGTCATGAAATGATGTTATGCTACTTTTATATTATATAAGTCAGTTGAACAAGCATGTCATCAATACACTAGATAACATAAAGCATTTTTTAAATTAGCATTAAGCTGCCAATCTAACCATTATAATTACTAAAAATTAATATTTTTTTTTTTTTACATTTTACATAAAAAGAATGTACCTAATGCTATATTTGTTTATTATTTATTACAAATAGACAAAATTATACAGGTACTACATATACAAACATGAGCTACTGGCACTTGAAAAAAATTTACATTTCAATTTCCCATTAATAACTAGGGGATAGGTGCATCCTATATTATATTTGAGAGGGAGCATTCAATTAGTATATTTTGTCAACACTTGATGCAGTCATATGTCTGCTATGGTAAATTTTATGAACTATGGAGGTTATTCATCTTTGTTTGGATAAAATAGTTTCATTTTATTTATTTATTTTTTTTGTTTTTTCTTGTTTATTTATTACTATTTATTTTGAATGCAAGCAAAAATCTTGGTAAGGGTAAATAAACACTTCTGATTCTTTAACTATATCAGATAATATAAACATACCCAGATATCCTCAATACATTTTTATATTTTTTGACAATTTTGAAGCATATTTTTTATTTTTAAAGCAGATATTTTGTAGTTTTAGGAGTTTCATTCCTCCTGCATTTGACTAGCTGATGGAGGCAAAAGAGAAAGTCTGAACTAAATAACTTGGCATCAAATCAATTTTACATATCATAAATTATAATTATATTTATATTCAATTTTGATAGTCTTTCCCAAAAACTATGTTTTCTTAAATGATGTTTTTAATGTACAAAAAAAAGAATTTTTATTATGAATAAATACTATATACTAGCAAAGTAAAAAATTTTTAAGTATTATTTTCACTTCACTTTTACTTAAAATTCTTCAATGGCTTTTTTGTCATTTAATCTTGCTTAAATTTTGTCTCATAACTCATCGCAGAAAAAATTTACTGAACAAAGACTTTTATAACTCAAACTACCTAAATACACTTGTCAAGCTACAACTGTATATCAAAATCTATTTAACACTTTCGCGCCAATTGTCAAGTATACATGCAAGAAACACACTCACTTCCCGCCCAACATGCTGGCATGCCAGAGCGTTTTCTCGTTCACCCCCGACCTACACATATTTGTTCCAGTGTTCTGGAACGTTTTTTTTACTTTTGACACAAGATGGCATTGTATGTCCATATGGTTTTAGACAGATGTAGATTTGACCTTCTACTTAATACAAAAGTATCATGATAACCATACAAGTGGTTTTTGATTATGTAAACATCAGGGGAAAGGAATGTTTCCGAACGGCATGGTTTATGACAGCTCTTTAAATTCGCATGTGGTGTTTGTTTATAGTAAGCAAGGGAGTTTTATTTTTGTTACAGTGTTTTGTATTTTGGTTTGCAGTCCAGTTGTTAGTGGAGAATTAGATCTGATAAACACGATTTTCTTTTTCTTTTTACTGTTAGAATGTCGAAAAGTAAAAAAAAAAATTAACTGAGCTTGAATTAGCAGATAAGATTCAAAATATTTCAGATTTTGATTCTGAAACAGATTAGGATAGTAGTAATAGTGACACTATAATATATTCTGATTGTTCTGTTCATAATGAATTTTGCTTCGTTTATTCACATTCCCAGTAAAATCCTCCAAAACAGCAAATAAGTTATTACGAGTGCAAGTACTGTAATGTAGGACTGAGTGTAGATCCATGTTTTCAAATTTTTCATGCGATAAAGGAATTTTAAGTAACATAGTATTCAGTTTTGTAATGTTAAAAGTCGTTAAATAGTAAGTAAATAATGAAAAAAAGGCGTAAAATATATACTTAAATAAGAAATAACTTAAGCAAATAAAGTATCTATAAACATGTAGCCGTTTAAATACTTTAGACATTTTAAAAATATATTTAAATAAGAAATAACTTAAGTAAATAAAGTATATATAAATATATAGCATAAATCATAAGCTGTTTAAATACTTTACACAACATTATTAAACAACGCATTGATACTTTGTTAATTTCATGAATTTAGGCTTAATAGAAAAAATCCCTTTGGCCCAGGACCAGGGTTAGCAAAAACCCTTGTTTTTTCAGAAAAAACCCAACCCAGTGGGTTTTTTGGTCTTTTTCGGGTTTTATCGGGCCGTTTTAGGGTTTTAGATGCTTTTTTGGGGATATGAATACTATTCAGGTTTTTTGTTATGTAAGAGGACATGATATATAATTAATTGTATGATTAAAATAAATTTAAAGTGTTAATAACTTTTGAAAATTTAAAAATTTAAAAATCAATTTTAAATTATGCAGAAGAAATTTTTGTCTAAATTAAAAGAAATTTGGAAATCTTAAAATAAATTTTTTTCATATTATAAAATTTTTCTAACATCAAAAAACTAGTTTTGAATGGCAATTATTTTATACTAAAAGTTGGCTTTGAAATAGTTGCATTTGAAGTTTTTTCTTTTCAATAAAATGTATTAAATTATTGCTCTATATTTATTAGCAGTATTGTGTTATTAAAGCATTCAGAAGAAATTTTTTTAGTTAATTTTTAAGTTATATATGATAAGTAGCAGAATTAATTATATATATTATCCCCATGTTTATTTATTTGCAGTTATACATATTTGTTTCCCAATTTTTCTTGTCCATTTTTCAATTAATTTTATCCCATGTAAATACTTCAATATTCTTATTTTTTTTCATCATATATTATTATTAACTTTGTTTAATTTAGATTTTATTGTATTTGTTATACAGATAACTATTTTTCATGAAAAGTTTTTAAATTTTTGTTTTTTCTAGCAGTTTACACCCTCTCAAATTAAACAAAATCTAGGATCATTGTCAAAGATGAAATATGTAATATACATTATAGATTTAATTCAATATATTTATTATTAGTTAAATATGTGGAATTTTAAATAAAGGTTTTGACAACCCAATTTTGAAAAAACCCACTTGGGTTTTTTCAAGAGGGTTATTTTTTTTTTTTTTTTTTTTTTTTTTAAACCTGCCCGGGTTGGGCAAATGAGGCCAACCCTGCCCAGGACACTCACTTGCAAAATAGACTGCTGACCTCAGAGCAAAGTACACATTTGCGCTTCACATCGCGAAAGGGTTAATGACTTTATAAATATAAAGATTAGAAGAACAGATTTACATTTGATATTTACATCCAAAATAATAACTTTTTGAATAAAACAAAAAAAGCATGTTTACATTTAATATTTACACTGTAATAATGAAATATTTAGCAATGATAAAATATATCATTGATATTACTCACATGTACAATGATGTTCATCTGTCCCATCCTCACAGTCATGGACTCCATTACATCTCAGATATCCAGGAATGCATAGGCCGCCTCCACAGCGAATTTCATCATTTTTACATTCTGTTTCTGAACGAGGAGCTGAAAATGTTTTTGCTGTTATTTCAATAGACCATTTTTCATTTGAAAATCTAATATAATAATATTTTGTATAAGAGAATTTGTATAAGACATTATACGAGGGTTGCTATTTATATTTCTGGCCTTGGCAACAGTAAGTGTTGCTAGGTGACCGCAGGCGATTTTAATCGAAAGTTTGATATTTTTAAACATAAATTCAGCAGACGATTTACCATTATAGCTTTATTTGTGTTGTTGACAGTAAATTGAAAAGTTCTTTTCTTTCAAAAAATGGAATTGAAACATGAACATTTTCGTGCCATTATTTTTCATAACTTTCGACGTGGATTGTCAAGACAAGAGTGCTTCGATGAACTTAATTCTTTATACAGCGATAAAGCACCATCCTACAGCACTGTAAAAAATTGGTATAATGAATTTAATCATGGTCGATGTTCGATCCAGGATGAATCCCGTGCAGGTCATCCAAAATATGTTGTTGTGCCACAAAAGATCGATGCTGTGCGTGAACTAATAAAGCAAGATCGTCATGTGACATACCGTGAGATAGAGGCATCTTTGGACATTAGTATGAGTAGCATCAATAAAATATTGCATGAACATTGGAGCGTAAAAAAAATTTGTTCGCGTTGGATCCCGCATAATCTGACAAACGCTCAAAAAAAGGCTTGTATAGATTGGTGCAAGGATATGTTGGAAAAATACATTCAAGGTACATCAAAGGCTGTGTATAACATCTACACAGGTGACAAATCATGGATCTATGCATATGAGCAGGAAACAAAACAGCAATCAACTGTACAAGTCTTCCAAGACGAGGCAAAACCAACAAAAGTTGTTCGAGGAAGAAGCACATCGAAACAAATGATTGCCTGTTTCTTCAGCATTAATGGTCATATGGCAACAGTGGCGTTAGAGCAACACAGAACGATCAATTCTGCTGAATGGTACATGACCATTTGCTTGCCAGAAGTCATCGGAGAAATTTGAAAAAAGCAGAAGAACAGGCGAACCATTCTTCATTATGACAATGCGAGCTCTCACACATCGACTCAAACAAAGGCATTTCTGACGGAGCGAAAGATCGAACTGATGGGTCATCCGCCATACAGCCCTGATTTGGCACCCAATGACTTCTTCTTATTCCCACACAACAAAAATAAATTACATGGACAATGATTTTTGACCCCCAAAGAAGCAGTTGATGCATTCAAAACGCATGTTTTGGAGTTACCTCAATCGGATTGGAAAAAGTGCTTTGAAAATTGGTTCAAACGCATGCAAAAGTGTATTGATCATCATGGAGAATATTTTGAAAAATAATAAAACCAATTTTGATCCTACATATTTGTTTTTTCATTATTAGGCCAGAAATATAAATAGCAACCCTCGTATACAGGCAGGGTCGGAACTAGGGAGTGGCAAAGGAGGCATTTGGGTACCCCGAAGCAGAACATGCCAAAAAGTGCAACACACATCGCAGAACAACTGGCTCCACTGCAGAACAATCATGGCTAGCGGAAAAACTTTTTTTCCTTAATATATATCTATATATATATATACATGTATGGGGGATACAAGTTGAAGTGGCAGTTCCAAGCTTTATAAGAACAGTGAGAAAATTAAATTTATGACAAAATATTTTTAAAAGAAACTACAAATTTGAAAGTACTCATATAGTTGCCTCTTTCCCAACCATGTATTGGTTTATGTCATCAATAGCCATGAGAATATGAACTGAAGAAATTTTTAAATATTGCTTCAGCATAGCATTTTCTGAGATCGGATCTAGGACTTTGCATTAGGAATTCATTGACTGGTCCTCTATCTTCTGTGCATTTAATATACCCTGATTTTGAGGATAAAGTTTTAAAATGGTTTGAGAACACTACAGGAAGTGATGTAGAATCAGATAATGTCAATTTAATTGAATAAAACCCATTTGACTTATAAACTTTGTGTATCAAATCACATGTGTTAAATGTAAAAGAACCAAGACCAGAAATGGTTAGAGAGCAATAGAGAAAAAATACCATAACATGCTCCCCATATGATATTTTAAAGAAGACATAAGCACCTGATGTTTGTAATTATTGCAAGAATCGAGTCAGCCTTGATTGGTTAACCAAAATCAATATACATAACATGCATAGAAAACTTACAAGAAGAAAAAGCTGAAATCTTTTAGTGAAATTTTTTATTTAAGTGGGTGTTTTATCAGTTTTTTAATATTTACATTATAACATGTAATCTAAGAACTAAAAATATAGCAAAAAGTAAAAGTGTACAGGGAATTAAATTTTCTTACAATAATAATATGCAATGTAAGGTTTGTTTCTATGCAGCTTTAGATTTTAATATATTTTCACTGTACTATTCTATATTTTCACCTACTCATTCAGTTCAGTTAAACAGAACAAAAAGTTGTTAAATATCCTTTATGTTTCTTTACAATGAGTGCTATGTGAGACTGTACCTGGAATGTGACAAAAAACAAGACCTAGGACATTAAGGGTAAAATGGTTTTTCTAAAATCAACAAAAATTTATTTTTATAATAAAATGAATTTCAAGTTTTAGAGGGTGTACCTCATACACTAAAAGAAAAAAAAATTAAATGATTAACACACATGTCTAATATATGAATTTTTAACATATTAAATAAATAAAGATGAATGCCAAACACTAAAGATCTTAGAAAAGATTTTGATTGGATTAAATATAGCATTGAAAAACAGATATACAATGATTGAATTTGAAGTGAATCCCCAAAATTTTTAAGTACTAAATTAATAGTAGAAAATAGTTTAATTTGATTGATAACAACCTTTAAAACTGGGAGTAATAGCAACTTAGTACTTCTGCTTGTAAAATACTTTTAAAATATGATTATTTTACAAAGCTTCTACAAGATAAAACATTAAAATAATAAAATAAATTTATCTATTAAATAAAACACTTTAAAGCAGGACTTACTTATTTTATAATATAATTGAAATCCTCTACCTCCTTCAACAAACTTTGACACATGAAATTTAATCCACAATTTATGGCTACCTGAAACAATTGTTTCATATTTAAAGTTTTTCCCACATATTTTCTTTTCAGTATCATTTGATAATAATCCTATTTTCAGCCAGTTAAAAAGACAGCATGGACTAGGTAAAATAGAACAGCTTTCTTCAATATCCACATCTTGAAATCTGAAAAGGTTAAATTTCATTATTTAGAAACAAGTTTAGATTACAAAATAAGCCATATAAAGCATAACTTAAAATATCCCAAAAATTTCAAAGTATTTTACAGGCCCCTTAGACCAGGTGTTTACTAATTTAAAAACTTTGCACTAATACAAAATCATTTTTTGATTGATCTTGCATATTATATGACAATCTCAATCTTCCACTACTCGTAAAATAATAGGCTGAACGATGGCCAAGTGGTTAGGGCACTGTCGTAGTCATTCAGAATTGGCTTTAAGCAGTAGGTCTCAGTTTCATTAGCCCTTGTGTTGCAAAAAAGTAGACCATCTAGCTCCAAACTACTTTAGAACCTATCTGCCTAAGGACTACTCATAGTTACTGAGTTTTGGAATGACATGCAAACTGAGAATACTATAGACTTGCTATGTACTTTTCACTCAGTTTCATTTCCCCAGTCTTTCTACAATCTTGTTTCTACATATTCATAACCCCAAAACAATATAAATGTTCGTGAAAAAGAAAAAAAAAGGATGGATCATCTGCAGAACTTTAAAAAAAAAAAGCTATAGATCTAAATAATGAATCGTTTGATAAATTTGAACAGGATTTGAGCAAATTTTTCAAGTGCTATAAAGAAATGCATTAAAAAAATTACAAAGCAAACCACACAAGTTCTTTTTTATTATTATATACATGACCTTCCTCCTTAAAAAATGTAAGTTTTGTTCCATTATCATTATCTTCTTTGCCTTAACCCTCTACAGCTCCAAATAAACAAATGATAATACCTGCATATGTGATGTTTTATAAAAAAAAGCAGTGTTTGCTTCATAATTTTAGTTGTTTTTTAACACTTTGTATTTCCAGCATTAGTTCCTTGCTTATTGACCAATTTACTTAATGAAATAGTTATCAGAACAGAACTCAGTTGTAAAATGAGAAGCACCTGTAATGGCAAAAATTTAAGGCCATATTCATGCACATGTAGAATTACAGTATCACAATGAAATGTAAATAAAATAAGTAGTACATAAAATGTACAAATAATATACAAACTTTTAATTTATTTGTGTATTCTATACACTGGTCTCTTATTCCTTTTTCAGGTTTGGTTTGGTTTGGATTGGAGTGCTACAGCCTACTTTTTGAAACACGAGGACTATTGAGACTGGGACCTACAGCTTAAAGCCGATTCTGAACAGCTATAAACATCCATGCTACAGTGCGATTCAAACCCACGAACTACGGTACCAAAGGCCAGCACCCTAACCAATCGGTCACTGTTTGGCTATTCCTTTTTCAGAATAAATGTCATAAAATATCAACTTTGTTAATTTTTTATGACAATGATTTCTTAGGTGGTTTGTCATGAACAGAGAATTAATATTTACTTTTCTTAGCAATTCATTAAAAAAATGTTAGTAGTAATGTAAATGAAAACATTATACATTTTACTTTTAATCATATTTGTACATTTTTAAACTAAAAAAGATAATGATGAGAAATTTTCATTTGTTATTTTCCATTGATTACATAACTTTGAAACTGAATATACAAATATAAAATGAAAAAAGAATATGAGAATGTGATAAAATTCAAATATTATTTTTGCTAATTTAAACTTTTTTTTTTAAATTACGCCCATCTGAACTGTTTTGAGCATAAGACACCTTGCAGTCCAATATAGACAAGAAATTGCCCCATTAGATGGAAGAGTCAAAATGGAACCCGAAGAAATAATATCCTGTAGGGCAAGCCAAGAAGAATGGTGATATCCATGCATTGGGACTGAAGCCCAAAGAACACAGTTCGGTGAATCGACAAGATCAACTTTGTACAGATGGGCCTGAAGAAAATCATGTCCAGTCTCAAGGCTGAAACAGCCAGACCAATAGCTCTGGGCAAGGTGCCCCATATTTGCCTATCCAAAAAAGAAGACCATTTTTTTCTGGAAGCAATATAATAATGGCATATAATGGCATAGTCGAGCCTTATGAACATGTTCACGAATGGCCCACTTAACATTTCTTAGAGGAGCACAAGTTATGGGTTGGTGCAGAAAACAGCCCTCTTTAGCAAGCGCGTCTGCATGCTCATTCCCAGGCACATCACAGTGGCTAGGGATCCATTTCAGAATTACCTCCTTCCCTGATAATTTAAACTTAATCTATAATTTATCCATAAAAGAAAACAATCAATACATAATCCTGCATCTACTTAAGTAACAATATAACTAAATGTTTGATCAACATAATTTGGTAAGTACAGATTTGAAAAAAAAATATGAACTGTCCATATATAGAATCATAACTAGTGCTTATAAGCCACATTCTATTTAAAAGGGATAAAAGGTATAGGTTTAAAAGGTATAGCCACATTCTATTTAAAAGGGAATGCCAGGAATTGCCGGCTTCCTGACCCCTTATTTTATGGAATGGGGCTTGTCCATGTCCAAGGACAGCCTAGGAATTTTATGGCGGCAAGCAACGCTCAAGCTGGACAAATGGTGAAAGATGGGAAGAGCAAAAATGGCAACCAACGGATGGTCAGCGTGGGAAGATTCAAGGTGACTTGGACAACTCCCATTCTATGAAATAAGGGGTCAGGAAGCTGGCAATTCCTGGCATTCCCTTTTAAATAGAATGTGGCTATACCACAATAAGTATGACATATTAACTGGCTACATTTCTAACTTCCATTTTTAATTTTATAATATCTTTACCCTATTATTTTAGCTTTATTTTGGATATTGCCTTAACAGCAATTTTATTTCCAACTCCAACAAATTTTACATGATTACACTTTTTTTGAAAAACATACATGAGCTTTAGATGAAATATAAATTCTTTTAAATAAATTTTTTTTTAATTCTACAAAATTATAAATAATAACAAAATTATAATAAAATTTTAACAATTAAAAAAAAGCTGAAATGCAACCATACAATTACTGAGGTTTTATTTTACTAATCTTGCCAACAACAAAAATTGAATACAGAAATATTATTGCATCGCAATCATAAAAGCAAAATAGAACTTACGACACTGTTATCACATCACCCACATTTCCCAATATATGCCAACTACATGATAAGTGACTTGAATACAAAGCAGGATAATTTGGGCTAGAAATAAGACCTTCACGCTCTGTTAGTTCAACATCTGAACATTCTAATGAAAAAAAAAAAGAAAAAAAACATGATGGTAAATATCCTTTTACATTAAAGCTGCAAGTAGTTCATACAATGCAAGAAAAAAAACTTTTATTTAAATTTCCTTACATAAAAAATTGGTATTTCAATCAAATCTAGAAAAAAGTCAACTATTAATAATTTAAATTAGATTCTATCTCCAAAAAATCAACACTAACATATCAAAGTTTTAAGCATTTTTAACAGTGACCAAATAAAATTTTACACCACCTTTTCATTTTACATTTTAAACAATATAATTGTTTCTCGTTAATATAGCTTAAGAAATGAGGCTTAACAGTTACTAACTTTTTATTAATTTTTAATTTATATACATTTAAATAAACCAACATTTATTTATAATAAAATTTAAATTTCAGTTTTTCACAAATACAAAAAAATACAGTAATATCAATTTAGTATTAAGAACACATAATTAGTTTACATTTAGATATTACAATTAACATAATTAGTATATATTTATTAAGACAGAAAATAAGTTTTTATTATTTTTATATTAGATTTGGACAGCTATTGTTATAACACTGTGTGTGAAAAATAAAAAAAATGGAAAAAATTAAATCATATTTTAACATTGTATATAACATAAAAATATATTTACAAGAATAAGACAAAAACTAACTTATTTTATACATTTTACAGTTATAAAAGCTATTAAAGAAATTAGTATATAAAAGAAAGCAAACATATAATAATTAATAGACCATTTATTTTCAGATTGCAACAGCTATTTATATAAGAAAGTAAAACTTACAAAGCATTTTTTAAAAAAATATACATAGTTGCCAACATATTAATTTTAAAATAAGTAAAATTTTACTACCATTCCATTTTTGCACATTAACAATATATATATATATATATATATATATATATATATATATATATATATATATATATATATACACACACACACACATATGTAGTACACTCCTAAATACTGACAATTCTAAAATTCTTAACGTCTACACACACACACATATAGATACAATACACATATGTGTGTATATATATATATATGTGTGTGTGTGTAATATCAAAATTATTACCATTAAAATAGATATCTAAAAGTCTTCTTTTCCCCTTTTCATTTTTTAATACAGTAAAACCTATTTAAAAAGTTTATATTTTCAGTACCCATTTTTTCCCGTATTCATACAATGTTTAAATAACCCGTTTATAAAATTTCATTCCAAACTCTTTCCTGCTTAAAAAGTTTTCTTTCATATCTATGTTTACTTATAGAACGCATTTACAGCTGCCTTTTGATTACTGCTTTTTTTTTTCTCCTCTCTGTTTGTAAAGGTCAATGTTTATGGTTGAAAATGATTGTTGTTATTGTTAATTAAAATGTGCCTGAAGAAGTTTTTAAAAGCTTAAGACAGCTGGACTGTTATCAATTACAAATTGCTATTAAAAAGCAAAAACAAAAAACTATAACCGATTTTTTCTGTAAAATCGATTCTAGTGGTGTTTAAAGCAAAATTTCTGAGCTGAATTAAAGATATTCTAAGGTAATTATGTAGATTTTGTTTATTAGCTGATTTTTTTAAGTGTGCAAAAAATGTAAATTTTTGAGAAAAAGCAAACCTATTGTTTATATATTATTTTATAAAGAAAAAAATCTCTCCTCATTATCTATGTAATTATTTTGTTTTCTAAAAAATTAATTTTGTTTAAGAAGTTTTCTCTTTCCATTCCCTTAGAAAACTTCTTAAGTAGATTTTACTGTATATATATATTTATATATATATATTTATATATACATTTATATATATATATGTATATATATATATATACACACACACACAGACATACATACGCATAAATAATGCTTATTGCCTGATTTCCCGTTTAAGAAGTTTTAATGAGTTAGGCCCTAGGAAGACTTCTTAATCATGATTCACTGTACTTAATTCCCAGACATAAAATGTCAGATAAAGGAATGTTCTCTAATAAATCCTTTTTATCCATCTCTCAAACTAACTCTAGAATAAATGTTAATTTTCTGTCTACTAGCCACATTGTTTACCTGTCCCATTAAAATGACATAGCTTCTGCAGTAATTAAATTGCTACATGATGGTTTAAGAGCTAGCTTAATCAAAGATTACTTTTGCCACCCAAAATATTTGAAGAATCTGGATTTTTGATCCTCAATAATTGTAAACTTACATAATGCTTGACTTGTTTTCTGATGGTATTGCAACTGCAGAGTAACAAGGAGTTCTCTTTGGCCAGTAAGCCAGGCAACTTAAATAATATGAGCTAATTTTTTAATGTAATCAGTGAGAAATATTGCCACTGGTTACATTTATCTATGCATAAATATCTCTCTCTATATATAAGACACATTTGTTGTCTGTTTGTTTATTCCCTTATAACTCAAGATCCAGACAACCAAATAACGTGAAATTTGGTACATGTACACAAAATTACATGGGGAAGGTTCTTAAACAGGTTTTGTTCCATCCCAACCTCACTCTGGCCTCCTGCAGCCAAAAGTAGTGCTCCATGTGCCTGTTCTGAGCCTTGTGATAATGAACCAAAAAAAATAAATAAAAGGAAATCACCCAAGTTGGTCATTGAGAGTGACTTTACGTTTTGTTGTGATGATGAGATAAGGATGTGTATCTCTATATATAAGACGCATTTGTTGTCTGTTTGTTCCCTTATAACTCAAGATCCAGACAACCAAATAATGTGAAATTTGGTACATGTACACAATCCTGATTTGCAAGCCCACAACTTGATTCTGAAAGTTGGTGGTTCAATAATGCTGATCCAAAATATTGATGCACCCAGGTTGTGCAATGGCAAAAGTTTGATTGTGAAAAAGCTGATACAACATGTCATTCAAGACACAGTACTTACAGAGTGTGGTAAGGGTGAAGATGTCTTCATTAAAAGAATACCTATCATTCCCTCAGACAACATCATACAATTTAAGATAATACAGTTCCCTTTGAAACTGTTCTTTGCCATGGCAATCAACAAGTCACAGGACCATTCTCTTGGGACTGCTGGTATAGACTTGCAGACACCATACTTTTCTCATGGGCAGTTGTATGTGGCCTGCACCAGAGTGGCCAAAGAGGGAAATCTTTTTGTACACACTCCAAATGGAACTGTCAAAAATGTTGTCTATCACATTGTTTTAAGAAAAATGTACCCTATTATTGCATGCAAATAAACAGTTTTGTACGCTTCTAAAGAAAACCTTATTTTAAACTCGGGTACTTGCTAGTATATATGTAACATGGCAATAATTAATTCTGCTGATCATATTAAACTATTAGAAGGTTTAGCCCCTACTGTTTTTACTTGCTTGGACTTGCTGGGCAAGGATTATTCGAAGTGTCTAGCAACCATGGAACATTAAAAAGAATGGCAAATCCATATGACACTTAATTTTATTTTAAGAGCTCAGAAAACAGTATGTTACTATGGTGAATGCAGAGAAGGCAATGATACATTGAAACACATTTGGTTTACAGGGTTGGCCCCACAGCAAGATGCAGAGACGAAATCTTTACCAGAAAAAGTAGCTTAGTCAGTGATATTAACATTCAGACAGGAACTTAGATCATTGAAAAAAGTGAACGATTCAGCAGGGACAACTGGAAAATGTGGCAAATGGATAATAAATTTGCATTTATTTGAGTGCTAGCTTTGAGAAACTGCCAAAAGAATTTTAATTTGTGAACACTCCTTTAGATAAGATATTTTGTGACTGGGAAAATAGATTTCAAGGAATAAGAATGGGAAAGAGGAGAATTTTAAAGAGATAGTTTAAGTAAAATAATTTTGATACATTACACACATACATATATATATGTATATAAAATACACATACACATGCAGTTTACTTCCTTGGCATGAAGCTAGCTAATTGATAAATAATGCAACCAACAGTTGAAAGAATCACAGAATTATTACTCTGAATGTACAGAAATAAAATATTTATACAATAAATAGTAAATAGAAATGTACTAAATGCAATTTGTTTTTCAAAGTTCCCACATTTAAAGATTAAATGTGGCAGATATTGCTTCTTTCAAAGACATGTCTAATTTTTGCTCATAACAGTAACTTTTCTCATTATTTTTGATGATTAATAATTCCTCTAATTCTGAATCTGAAAGTATATTTTCTTGTGTATATTAAATTCATGTTTTTTTTTTTAAATAATCCACACAATTGTACAATCATCTGTAAATTTATACACTGCATGGAAAAATCTTAAAATTTGGCAGCTATGAATATATATTTTAAATAAAGCACTTATTCATACTAACTTACTTTAAAAATGAAAAACTAAAGTGATAAAACATTTAACTTCTAAAATTAAAATATGTACATATATATACATTTATTAAATTTCAGAAATAAAATAAATTTTACCATATTTATCAGTATGGCTTTTACGATTTTCTGGTTTTAATTTATAAAAACTTTCTGCTCTTGTCAATTGCCCAATCCAAATGACTGAAAAAAAATTGAAATAAAGTTATGAACAGTAAATTTATACATTTTTCAAAAAAAGTGAATTATTCAACAGATTAAATTAAAAATTGTATCTAAAAAATATATTAACATTTATAAATAATACTTGATTTTTTTTCTCTAAAATTCAGATGTAATTATAAGATATCTTAAAGAAAGAAATGACAATTTATGGCTCAAAAACATATATTTGTCAGTTAGTATTAAGTTATTATACTTTTATACAGACATTATATTTATATATAGACATATAACATTATTTACAACTCTAAGATATAAAAAAAAATAGTAATTTGTTAATAAGTTATGAATACTGAAAATTTAGCTACTTAAAATGCAATTTGACCTAGATAGATGAATGTTTCTAATTACTGCAATATTTAAAAGAACCATATTTGATCATACAGATTATTCTATCAATTGCCATTGTAAAGCTTCAAAATTCCTATAAACAAGTCAACCTTTTGTATATTACACACAAATTAATATATTTAACCAGGGCTGTAGCCAGAAATTATTTCCAAGGGTAGACATTGTTATTTGTGAATGATGCTTCAGTAAAACAAAATTAAGGTATTAAGGCATGCATGAGGTATGACATCCAATTTTAACTCAAACAATTAAATAGATTTGATGATATTGTTATCTTTCTAATGAAAAAAGGCAAAATATAACAGAATATAGAGAAAATGTTAAATTTTCGGCCAGTGGCTCGACAAAACTCTTTATAGCTAAAGTAGGTTTTTTTTTTAAGGAACATGTTCTTAAACAGCTAGGCAGATGGCTACTACACTCATGTGGGACATTTTCTTTTGACGAAACGGTGTTCTAAAATTTTAAGAGGGGGCCTGTCCCCCCCCTATTCTCCTCCTTGCCTAAGGCCTTGTATTTAAGTACTAATACATTTGAACTAAATGTTATTTAGACAGGAAAAAAAATATAATACTACTATAACATTTGATTCTGATAAGTTTCATAATTCAATTAAGTATATCACTATAATTAAAGAAGTGACCAAATACACAGATGACCTACTTTGAATTATTTAGGTTTTGATAACTCCTATCTGATTTCATTATCATTATAACATCAAATAGTTCTTGAAAATTTGCATAAGATATTGCTAAATACCCTTATTTACATCTTATTTTAAGGTTATTGAAAATATGAAGTAATAGAAGCTTCAAACATCTTGTTTCAAACTAGAATATGAATCTTTTTACTTATTATTTCTATAAACTATAAATGGATATTCTTATATGCTTTAAGCATTTGTTTTAACTTTTTAAGATTTTTTTCTTTTGTATACTGCTGTAATGGCTTTTAAAAATAATCACTGAATCAGACTTTGAACTGATAAGTATAATTCACTTAAACTGACGTCTAAGTGAAAAAATAATCAGTTAAAAGTCGAGAAAATATTAAAGTTTGATAATTATCTGTGACTTTACATTTTCATAAATGTAAAACAAATTAATAAAAATTACTTATTAAATACCTGGGACATCACAATAATGGAACTCAATTCACCACAATCATTACATAAGTTTTTGGATATCCCTTTTAATTAAACTCTTATGTAAAGAAAAATAGAAAGCCTTAAGGCATCGATAAATTATGAGAAATAGATCACTTTAAAATTAGCATGTGTAACTTGACACAAATAAGACATTTTACAATTTCAAAACCATTAGCGCTTTTAAAAGAAAAAACTTAAATTTAAAAAATATTTTAAGCTGCTTACCAGATATAATGAATAATATATCCATGAATGAAGTTTTCAATCTCCAGGCATAGTATCATATAACTCTAAAGTGAAAGCAGACAGTCTTAATAAGCTCAAAAGGAAAAATAAATTGCTTTAGGAGCAAAACACAAAAAGAATAACTTCTTTCTTTCAGATAAAAAAGATAGGTTTCTCCACAACTATTAGAAATAACTATAAATATATATATATATTTATCCAAACAGAAAATAGATGATTTTCTAATTCACAAGGAACTTACTTTCGTGTCTTTATGTTCGTATTACAAAATAAATTATTAAAATGCAATTAGTTCCACATATAAAATAACGTCTGAAATTTCACCGTTTAATAAATAAGTACCATTATTATTGTTAAAAGTAAAAAATAAGCAATTTTATCTAATCAAGCATTTGATGTCATCGTTACCTAATTTACACCTACAATGTTTTTAACTAGAAAGTAGAGATGGGACGACTAGACTTTACAAACATACATATGACAACATAAATAAATGCAAGGCGAAACATCACCGCTGAGTGGCGTTTTAATACGTAAAATATGGACCACATATTGAATTGAGAATTTTGGAATATTTTAAATTTTTTATATTGGCTGCTCAGTAAAACTAAAAATATATTCATTAATGTAATATTTAAATTACAAAACTCTTTACACACAATGTTAAAATATGAATATTTTCTAAATGAATAAATGGCATCATATAGCCAATTAGTTTTTTTCTTTTTTAATTTCAGTCTGAAGATGGCGGAAGATTCAAACGCTGGTACTGTTCATGTCGAAATTCTTCAAAAAATAAATAGGTAAGATCTATTCTAAAGAGAATAATATTTGGCGAAACATGAAAAAGTAGTTGCCTACTTTAAGAAATACTAGTTGTTATTCTGTAAAATTTTGATCCTAAGATATTCTTGCAGTTCGATTATCAGCTGATGTTCACTTTCGTAGTAAATGACTACAAAAGAGTTAACATATAGTATGATAGTTAAAATATCATAGTCTTACCAACAAATTGTATTTTTAAGAAATATATTAAAGATAAATGCATTAAAAAATTATATGCAATCAGGACACTTATTGACTTTGGCAACTGCATCTCAAAACTTGTTTATAAATTTCATTGCTTAAATGATAGGTTTCCATAAATAATGCACTAAAGATCCTAGACATTTAGAATGTAAAATATATTCATTATGAAGCCGTATAATTTTGTAATATGTTTTAAAATTTTATTTTACTTTGTAGTGTTCTCTCAGAGAGTGAAGTTGTTACATTGGTGCAAAAATGGCTTGGTTCACAGTCCCTAAATCAACTAGAGGATATTATTACCAAGTTCGATGATCCAAAATTGTCTGATCATATTATAAGTATAAATATCCAAAATGACAATGTATGTTCTCAAGTAAGTTTAATACCTGCTTTTTTCCTGTTTATTATATAAATTTATTGAGACAGTAAAGCTGTTGTATGTTTCTAATTCTAAAATATTTATTTAATAGGTGCTATAAATGAATAACACATATTCTCAGACTAGTCTTGTGATGGGTTAAACTTTTTTAAAAGCAGGCCAGAAAAAGAAAAATAATTGACAGGTCAAGATTAGTCTCTCTAAAACTCAATAATTAATGAAATTGAGACTGCATTTCTAAAGGTTCACAGATTTTTTTTATTGAACAGTATTCTTTCGTTTTTAAATGCATATGCAAAAGTTTTAATACATTTTCAATCAAAATTACTGTATTTGGCAATTGAAAAATAAATAAACAAAAGATTTTAATTTCCGAGTTAATTTTTGCATATGCATAAGATTCCACATGCTTTTAAATAATCTTTTAAAAATACTGACAATGAAAATTTTTTATTGTTTCAAAATCTGTGATGAGCCAAAGTGAACTTAAGTAGATTAAATCTGGACTGTGGAATTTAGTTTGCCCATCATTGGGCTAATATCTTGCTGAATTAATTATTACTCTAAATTTAAGTTAATTTATAAAATAAATATAAAATTTTCTTTTAAAAAATATGAAGTGTTTTATTTTTAACAAAACATGAATAATCTTTTGATTATACTCAAGTATTGATGCAAGATCGTACTCTATGCTTGATATGCCATGTCTGGAAAGGTAGAAAGGACAGAAATAGGCAAAATCAACAAAATAGTGTTGAAATTTTTAATGTGTGTAAACCCTATTCAGTATTTCTGTTAATTTTACAAAATTTGAAATACCTATAATATATTTTTTATGGTTCCATCTTTGAAATTTTCAGAATGGAGATGGTTTTAAACTGCAACTTTATGTTTATCGTTTTAATTCAACCCATCCTGAAGTGCAAGATGCAGATGGAGAACATCACATAAGCACTCAATGGATTTTACCATCTGAAGATTTTCATGGCTATTGGGAATCGCTTATTTATGATGGTGATGTTAAAAAGGATGTAAATATATAATTTGTATTTTATGTAAATTTTATTAATAAATGTATTTATGAAATTACTCATATTGCTTATATTAAATATTTTTAATCTACCCTAGAAAAGTAATTACATTTTTCTTGTTTTATTCCATCAGGTTTGTTGTTAAAATGGATTGTTTCAAATATAATTAGATTTTAAATAGCTTATCTATTTCTGCTAATGGTTATTAAATAAATTATCACTTCATTTGGTGGGATATTTAACATTTTAACTATTAAAGAATAAAATTTAGTATTTTTTTAATATTACTATAAACTATTGTCCTATTTTTGTAGTGATACCAGGCTATATTAAGTTTAAAATGTTTGAAGGTCTTAAAGAATCTAATATGAAGCTTTTTATCTATGCAAAATATAAATTTGTATATTGTTCATGACTTTGTTTGGTTTAAATTACAGTTCTATAATCTTGATTATCCACTCTTTCCATTTAAATAGATAACTTTTTATTTAGATTATTTTTCCTGCAATTTATTTAATGATGCTTGTTTTTTATTGTATCTTTTACTTTTTCAGCTATTAAATTATGTATCTACATCTTTGCATTTCTCTGAAAAAAAAGTTGATCCTAATGTTATTTGTTGGAACAGAATAGTTCTTCTCCATGGTAAACTTTTACTTTTATTTTGGCTGCTTTTATCTGCTGTTTGTCCTTTTTCATTTCAAATACTTTAATCTTGATAGAATGAAAAGAAAAATTCTTGTATATTTTTTCCTTTTATTTAAAATTAGCAGGAATAAAACATATCTAGTAGCTTTCCAGGTGAATTGTAGCTATACAGTTCACTAGATATCTGAGCTAAAGATTTGAATATCCAGAAATGGATATTTTAGCTTTCAGTCAAAAATGGAATTTTAAAATTATTATTTTTTAAAATATTAACCCTTTGCACAAGATTGTTCCTTCTAAGGGACATCGAATTTTATTATTGACTGCACACTTTACCCCCTAGATGACTTGTAGGCATAAATAAAAATTTCAAAGTACATATGTATATAAATGTATATATAATTCACTTGATGTTCTGAGGTAATTTAGTTGGGATGTAATAACCTAATAAACTCTATGGCTTCTTATACATAATATAGTTGTACAGAAATCATTTGTGAAGTAAAATGCACATTTAAACTAAAATAATTAACATTTGTGTAATTTCTAAAATCTCCATTAATTATAGTCCTACAGTCTTAGGAAAATGAGTTTTTCAAAATTTTCTTAATTCATTGTAGTTTATTTAGCAGTGGCCCAAGAGTCATTGTTTTTTTCCTTAGGTGCCTATTGTCACTATTTTAAATCAAATATGTCATGAAATTTCTTTTACTGTAATTTTTTTTTCTTCTTATTTTGGGGAATTTTCCTGTAATTTTCAGGATTTCTCCCTACATATAGAGGAATTTTGAGATTACCCTCTCTAAGTTTAGAGAATTTTCTTTCTTTTTTTCTGTTAAAATTAAATTTTAGTTGATCTATTAATGTATTCATAAATATCCCCCCCCCTTGTTTCAATTATGTGCTATAAAGATTTTAATTTTGAAATTTTTGCTTTTTCTCCAAGCCTGTTTTTGTTGAAAGTTGTCTAAATGTAAGTATTTATGAATGGATATTTCAGAAAAAGGAAGATTAAAAAAAAAAGAAGTTTTTTAAAAGACAATATTTGTCAATTAAAAAACCTTTTTACTTAGTCTCTCAACTACAAAACACATTTGTTTGATTGGTAAAATATTTGTTAATTATTTGTGTCTTTTAAAAGATTGTTATTTAATATAAGTTTTAGATACATTCTAATGTGTATTTTAAAAGACAATAATTCTTTCATGTGTACTCCATAAACAATTTTAATTTATATATATATATATATATATATATATATATATATATATATATATATATATATATATATATATATTAAAATTGTTCAAATGGTGATTCAAATAAAAAAAAAAACTTGGGTTGATCCCTGCATATTTCACTACATTCTAGTATGTATACAAAAAACAGTATTTGAATTAATTTTTTATCTGTAGCATTATTAATGTATGTATATATTTAAACACAATTTTTGTAAATTAAATTTTGATATGTTTTATTTAGTTTTTTAAAATGTATGTAAAATATGCTGCAATTTATTATTATGAAATTATATATAAAATAAGCTTAAAATATAATAAAAAAAATTTAGCAACAGATACTTTGTATTAAGTTATTTGGATATCTATATCTATTAGACAAGGGAGTTCTGATTATCTAGTATTCTACAAAATCACTATTCATTTGTTGCTTTTCCTCTAATATTAAGAAATCAATAATATTTAACTTCTTTAGAAAATTTACTTTAAATCATGCTAAGTCTGTGAAGAAAATATTTTTCTTCCTATGTACTGAAAGATAAAACGAACATTTCATAAAGAGTTCTTTCAATGTTGTTTAAATAATTATTTAACACTCTGTTATTAGCTCTCATGTCAGTAGAAATTTGAATATTCTCATTCATTTTTTCACTGTATTATTTTATTTATTTTTTAGGACCACCTGGAACTGGTAAAACATCTTTATGCAAAGCTTTAGCTCAAAAAATTTGTATACGCTTTTCTTCAAAGTTTCAATATGGCCATTTTGTGGAAGTAAACACACATAGCTTATTCTCAAAATGGTTTTCTGAGGTATGTACTTTCAAATATTTTAATCTAGTAAAAATTTTGATCGATAATAAAAATTATGTCCTCTAAATAAAACCTTAAAATTTCTAAGAATCTAAAATATACAATTTTACTATAAAAATGAATATGCTTATATTCTAAAATTAAATTAATATGTGTGTGTGTAATACATTGAAATGTGTTGCTTTTTACTATCTGGGCCAATAAAAGATGTTAAAGACTGCAGGAAAGAGAAGACCATTATCTTGTTCAAAAAGACAGAAATTTTATTGGTCTTGAGCTGATCTGCTCACAAATTTCATATTCAACCCATTGGGATGGAGGTAGTTAACCAATGAGTGGGTATTATGGAGTACATGTGTGATGCCAATAATACGCGTATAGATATTTGTATAAAATTTGTAAAGCTGACTTCACTAAATTTTTGCTTGGTGACTTGACATTTTCTAGCAGGTTTAGTATATTTTAGAGGATAGAATGGTAATTTCATTAAAGGACAGAAAAAGGTTTTTAGTCAATAAGTGTAAATTATAGAGAATATGTTGTGGTGCCAAATAACATCAACATACATGCAAAGATTTATATAAGATAGTTAAATAAGTAAAGTTGACTTGACTAAACAATTGCTTAGTGACTCGGCATTCACCCACGGGTTAACTAGACTTTAGAGGATAGAATGGTAATTGTGTCAAATTTTAGGGTTCCCATGGTCCTTAAAAGTCCTTAAGAACTCCTTAATTTTAGCTTTCATTTTGAAGGGCCTTAAAACTACTTAATTTTTGTCAAAGGTCCTTAAAAATGCCTTAATTTTTAAATTGGAATGTGATCAATTTCTCCAACGCGATCCACCGTCATTACATGATTTCCTATCAGTTTTCTTATGGGACATTTTTTCTTTGTTACTTATTATTTGACCAATAAATAATCTATCGCACACTGAAAAGGTTTAAAGTGTGATATCCCTATCATATGAATCTGAACTCCATGTAATTTCATATCACTGTAACTGTAACTACACATGTAACAGGCATGCAGCAGTCAGTAAGTAAACTTACATGCACTTGCATGCTGGCAATAAAGATTACCTTATTGCACTCTTCCGACCATGTCCATGGAACATTTTTGTTGAGAAGGTTATATAATGGTGACAGTAAGGTGGATGAATTTTAATAAATTTGGAATAATAATTCAGCAAGCCCAAAAATGATTTGAGCTGAGGAACGTTTTCTGGGGTTTTAATCGCCTTGATGGCTTCTACTTTCTGTTGAGTAGGATGAATACCATCTTTATCTATTAAGTGTCCCAAGAATTCAACACAGGGTTGAAAGAATTGACACTTATCTGCTTTCAGTTTAGCATTATACTTCTGCAACGTTGACATTACAGTCTCTAATGTAGAAAAATGTTCTGCTTCTGTAGCTGAAGAAATTAGAATGTCATCCTGGAAGCATATAACTCTGGGTATGCCTTGCAATATTTGCTCCATAACAGACTGAAAAATAGCTGATGCTGCTGATATACCATACATTAATTTACTAAGGCGAACCAAACCCATCAGTGTGTTGAGAGTCTTGAGAAGAGCTCTTGAGAGTCAGCATCCAACTCAATCTGTTGGTATGCTTGTGTCATATCAAGTTTACTAAAATATCTTCCTCCTCTCAAAGTAGCAAAGAGATCTTGCTGAGTAGGTACTGGATATTGATGAGGATCAAGGTGCTTATTTACAGTCACCTTGAAATCACCACACAATCTCACCGCATTATTTTTCTTTGGCACCACAATAACAGGTGTTGCCCATTTGGCATGTTCAACGAATTTCCAAATGTTATTATTAACTAACTTCCTGATTTCTTCTGAAACCGCGTTTTTTAAAGCATATGGAACTGGTCTAGCTTTGCAAAACACAGGTTGGCAATTTTCTTTCATTTTGAGCACAGCTTTAAAATGTTTAATAGGTTGCTCACTTACTTGGAAAACATCTATGAATTTCTTCTTGAGAGCATCTACACTGTTCACAGACTTTAAGGATACCACATAAAGTATAAAGTCAGCTGCCCTTTCCTAATAGCTAACAGTCCTGCAGATTTATATTAAATGGAGGATGGGGAGTTTGTAGATATTTCTTCTACTTATGAAAGTTTAATTTTCCTTTCATTAAATGTGATAGAAAAGTCTAAAACTTTCTTCTTTCCCAGGCAATGTCGGGTATAATCAGCTAGTATATACATATATATATAGATATATATCAGAGTCATTTTAAAACCTGTTTTGTACTGTTTATAATATTGTATTTTATTCACAATTTATTTCTAGTTTAATCACTCAAAAAGCTTTCAGATATACATTTCTCAAAATTAGTTTTTGTCTAAAAGATTTTATCTTATATTAATATTTAGGCATTTTTAAAAACTTAATTCTGAAATATTGTAGGGCATTTATTAAACATGCCTTGTCTGGTTCATAATCATTAAAATATGGTCCTCAGGAAATAGGGTTTATGTCGTTATGCTGTGTATTTGAAGTAGGTCCTTATAAAATGTTACTTTGGTCCTTAGAAAGTCCTTGAAAAGTCCTTAATTTTTGTTCTAGAAAAACAGCAAGCACCCTGAATTTAAAAAAAAAACAACTTAGGTATGAAATTGCCAAAAAATTATTACAAAATATAGTTGGAAGTTAAAATCAATTGAGTTCAAATATTATATATATATATATATATATATATCATTCATTCATTTTACTTCTGTTATGTTCAGAGTTAGTATGTACAGTTAACTTTATTTTAATATATTAAATAATATGTATGCTGTTGAATACATAAAATTTTGATTAAAACGCCACATTTTACTAAGTTTATTGTTAACAAAAGGTTTTATAAATATTGCCTGATTTTTTAAAGAATTGTTATCTTTACTATTAAATATAAAAATGGATATAAGAATTTATTGAATTAATCATATATTTTCTTTTTTAAAAAATAGAGTGGAAAATTGGTGACAAAGATGTTTCATGAGATTATTAATATGCTGGAAGATCCTAAAGTGCTTGTTATAGTGCTTTTAGATGAGGTATGTCGCATATTTATGTAACAGTTTAAATTAACTGGTGCATTTATTTCACTTATAAGTTCTTGAATGAAAGCTTATTCAGTTCCTTTTTAGTTTGTATTATTTCCAATTTTCCTGTTTGAACTCGGAATCTGAAATTTTCAAAATATATTCATGTAGGAAATAGTTTTAAATAGTAAATCCATCCAGAAGATAAAATTTAAAAATGATTGTTCAGTAGTGAAAAATCAGTTTTTATCAAGGTTTGGCAAAAATATAACTTCTTAAAAATTTGAAAAATTAAATAAAATCAAAATCTTTAAAGGAATTAATAAAGCATGGCAAGCTGTAGTTTGATAATTTTAGCACTTAATTTTAATGATTTTGCTAAATAAATATTCAGTTTAAAAACTTCTGTTTCTCTAGAATTATTTAATTGAAAAAAGTTTATATATTTCATTATATATAAAGACTTTATTAATTACAGTTTTCTTAAAAAGTAAAAATATTACTACTAACTTTTATTACTTACAATTTCTTGTGTCTATTAAAAGTCAACTGACAAAAGTTTAAAAAAAAGATTATTGTTTCTAGTTACATTTTTTTTTAATTGTAAGGTGGATGAAATATTGTTTGAAATAGTATATCAAAAAATTGAATTGGGACTGTTTATTGTTTGATATGAATAGTGGATTGGGACCTCACATTATCTTGAGAGGAATTATCACAGGCGACCATTATCGAAGCAATCTCTCAGATTTTCTCTACCCTATGCTACAAACTCTCTTTCTGGGAGAACGTCCTGTGTTCCAAAGTGACAACATCCCAGTTCATACATCTTGCTATGTTCAAACATAGTTACATGAGCATGATGATGAAGTGAAATATTTAATCTGATGTTCCCAGTCCCCTGATCTCAATGTCATTGAGCCTTTGTGGGGTTATTTAGAGAACAACGTCTGTGCTCCATTTCCTCCTCCATGCACACTATCTAAATGTCCTGTTTGAGTTTCGAAATCAGAAGTATGATTTGTTCTCAATGGCATAGTTAATTGCTCAAAACAATGTATTTTTAATATAAAACACCTTTTATTATATTCCCATATGCGAGATCTTTAAAAAACAGAAAATGTTACACAGAAGAATTTATGGTGTAAATAATATTAATTTCTCAAAAACACAAAGGCAACTCAAGAGCCATTTTCTTCTTGCATACAAAAGAACAACCAAGTTTTTTGCTAAAAAATATTGTTCGTTGCCACTTGCAATTTACAAAGAAAAAAATAGATAATATGTGGGTAGAACATCAATTTTAACAGACGATATGACACTAAACTCAAGACATCCCTGCATGAGGAATGGGTGCAAATTCTGGTGCTCTTTGTTCAAGACCTTTATTGTCAATCCCACATTGAATGCAAGCTGTCATTCAGGCCAAAAGTGGCCCGACCTCTTACTAATTCAAAATTTTCATTTTTTCACAGTTGTTCATATTATTTTATCCTATACCTGTATATCTTAATGACATTTAACATAGATAAGAGTCTTTGCTAAATTATTAAACCACAATTTGTTATATTCTATATTTGTTTTTAAGAAATGTATGCAATGTAGTTGAAAATTTCACTTTTTATTTTATGCATGTTTATACAACTTTATTAATTTTCTTTAGGTGGAGAGTCTTGCTCGCTCTCGTGCTTCAGCTCTAAATGGAAATGAACCTTCTGATGCTTTGAGAGTTGTAAATGCACTTCTTACTCATTTAGATATGATTAAAAGGTTGCTGTTTAGTTTTATTCCATTAATTTATTTTAATTTTGCAGTCTTTTATTCAAAAGGTCATTTATACTTTATGGAAACAATTTTGTAATCTATTTTCTCACTTGCATTATGATGTGAAAATATTAGAACTATAAATTAGCGAGGAAGTAAATCTGAAAATGCAGTTTAAAAATCATGTTAAAATGTATGTTGTATCACCCACCCACCCCTTTTTTTTAAGAAATTGACGGATGAGCTGTTGCTTTTTCTTTTTACACACAACATAAATTTATACAATTATTTACAGCAGGGTTGAAAAAAATCATGATTTTTTTTTATTTAAATTGGATTTCTTTGATTTTTTTCTGAATACTAATTTTAATTGTTTTTATGTTTTTTGCAATATACATAGAATTGTTTGTTATAAGAAGTAACATCTTATGTATATAGTATATTCTACACACTGATTACCTAAAATTAAATATATAAATTTTAATCTAAATACATTCCATTATTTTGTAATTGGATGGTGCAAACTAAATAAGATGTAAATTTAAAGAGCAAATTAAATATCTTTTTAATGCAAACTATTTAAAAAAACAAATCACAATTATTTCAATATTTTTTAAGCACTGAATTATGGATTTAATTGTTTAAAAACACTAGCTTTGATGCTTTAGCCACTCCTAATTGGTTATGAAGGCTCAAATGAACAATACCAAAAGAAGAAAACTGTTTTGCCATTCTAGCAGATGAAGTCACAGCTGTTGTTATTTGGTAGACAAACTGGATTTTAGGTTCTGTAATACTCTGTTTACCTCCTATTAGATAAAATGAATTCCATTAGTCATAATCATTGTACTACCCCTACTACATACTTTCTGATAACAACCCCTAAATTCTTGGAAAGCACATTCTATCTATTTACACTTATTTACTAATTGGTATTACTGTACTGACTGATTCCCAATTCTCCTGTCTTTGGAATATAGGTTTTAAAAGAAGTGAAAAAAAAATGATTTAAATCATGCCAACCCTGATTTACAGTCATTAATTTTGATAAAAAAAAAAAACATAAGAAAAATTAATTGTGAGCTTCGGGTTTTAACATCACTTTTTGCTCACATCACTTATGATAGCAAACTATCGTCTGTCCCAAAATGGTGGTATTCCACACGAAATATGACATTGGCAGGCATGCGGCAACAATATATATCTATTAAATTTCCTTATCTCTGATATTTCATCATTGTTAATGAATAATAAATTTTTATGTTTTTGTTGTTTCATTGTGTTTTGTCTTTTATTATTAATCATTTTAATCTGTATTGATTATAAAATATACTGCCTGTCATGGTAATATTTTGTAATTGCTAATTACATTGTTTAAAAATATTAAAGGAGAATGTTGGAGAGCTATGGGAATGATAAAGGGCCTTAAAATTTTTAATCCTTAAAAAGTTGGTATAAGCACATCTTAGGTAATCAAGGAAATTGTAAATAGTTGGTCATTAAAAGTCAAATTTATTTTCATATTCCTGTGGAGCTCAATACTATTTTATTTTTAAAAGTCTATATATATCATAGACTTGGTGTTGAGAGATAATTATTTTCATGTCTGGTAATTGTTTAAGCTAAAAACATATAATTAATATGTATCAATAGTGCTGTTATAATGAGAGTTAGGTTAATAGATAAACAGTGATTAAATAAATATGTTAGTGTGTATCTGTTCACTTTTCTAAATGCTTTTAAATTTAAATTGCAATGTCTTTTTTTTCCTGTCTATTTACTAAGTTTTGTGAATGAATTTTCATCTTAAACTTCCTAGTATCATGATAGTTATTTTAATATTTAGGTACCCAAATGTTTTGATTTTAACTACGTCCAATATCACTGAAGCTATTGATGTTGCTCTAGTTGACAGAGCTGATATAAAACAGTTTATTGGCTTGCCATCTGTAGAAGCTATCTATCAAATATATTGCAGCTGTATAAAAGAACTTCAAAAGGTAAGAATTCACTATAAATATATGTTGTTAAAAACTTGGAAGAATATGATCATTTTGCAATATGTATAAAAAAATAAAGATTGCAAACCTGTATTAAGTTTGACTTAAGTTGTTTATTAAATTTGACCTTTAAAGAGTCTACATTAAGAAAAAAATCCTGGAAGGATAAATGTATATTGATAATTGTAAAAAATATAAGCAGAAAATCCAGTGGACTTCTACTTTCATTTTTATCAAATACCTTGTTTAAACAACAGTCACTTGCTATTTATTTTATAAATTTAGGACTTACCTCCAGTAATCTTATCTAACTTTAAAAAAAAAATAAATAAATGGGCTATGTATTGCATTTAGTAAATATAATGACAAAAAAAACGATGATACAGAGTAGTTTTATCATTTAGACTTGGACGTAAAATATCACTGTTTAATTTTTTTTTTCTGTTCTATATTTTCTATTGCAAGCTGGAAACTCACATTAAATTAGGACAAATATTACAAATCTAAAATTTGTTATTACATTTATTAAGAATTTTTACTTGGTTTTATGAAATAGAAATTTAATGAGAAGGATGAGGCTGTTTTGATTTGTACATTAAGATTATATCTGGCTGTATTTCAGATATTTACAACTGGATATCTGGTTCTACTTACTTTTAATGTAAATTTGTTTTATTTAATGGCAGAGAACAAACTAAGGCATTGAATGCAAACTACTTTTTTATAAAGCCCAATGTTTCACCAGATCAATTATAAAGGACTTATACTCAATATTTTGCTATACACCGAGATAGCAAAGAGTCATAATATTGAAATTATTTAGCCTCATTTTGTTCATGAAAAATGTTCTTAAACTTTAAAACACATCCCCCATAAACGATACTGTTTTTCTTTTGCACATGGTATTATGTATTGCCAAAAGACATCCTGAATGTTCAAAATATATCAATAAAGCAATGTTTCTCCCAGTTGCTGTATTTGCTTGACATATTTACCCACATACTTGATACAAAAACAAGACAGAAAATCTACCTTTGACAATTATGAAGTAATCTCTCAAAGACTTTGGTAGTGTATCCCAATAAATCCCGATATATTCATATGATGCAGTTAGGTAAAAACAGGAAGTTTATTAGTGTCCTGTTTCCACATTTGCTACTGGCTTGTATCTATTGAGATATTTTTAGATAATTTGATCACAATAGCTAAGGTAACACATACACTTATTAATATATCTTGATAGTTTACTGTTTGCTCACTCATATCTTCTGTTAATATTGGGAACTTATGGTGTTTTTGGTGAAAATCTGAGTTCTGTTAATTTTTCAAAATTAGTGATATCCATTTACTCTTAATATAAACTAGTATTGATTTATATCAATAATAGCAATAATTAATTGGAGATATATTGAATTATTAAATTTCTGATATAATCTAGCTCTAATGTTTGTTAAAAATATGTTAATTTTAAACATATTCTACCTCTTCGGGGAGCAAATACAAATATAAGTGGCATTAGAAAATGACTACAAACTCACCAAGTTTTCTGCACGCTGCAAATGTTCTGTGTGTATTCTCAGGGTCACACATCCAGGCAGTAGTTGAACTTGTTCCCCACATTTTGTAGTTTCATCCTATCAATGGTCATCATTGTAGCATTGATCTTTCCCATTAGGATTTCTAATGTTTTTTTTTTTTTTGTTTTTTTTTGGGGGGGGGGGGGGGTTACATAAACAAGATCTTTAATATGCCCCTGAAACAAAAAGTCACAAGACCTTTAAAAATGTGACTTAGGGAGCAAAGCAAGGTTATCCTCATAAACATGTATATCTAATGCTTTTGAATACACATAGCACACTGAAAATGAATGATCTTTCATAGTAGTCTTGTAATAAAATCAGTTATGACTAAAAAATCATGGCATATTATTTTCTATTTACAACAATTTTTTTTTTTAATTTCAAACTATATATAATAAATATGTATTATATCTAATTCATTTAAAAATTCATGTTTAAATAATGATTTTTAATAAACTTTTTTTGCAGACTGAAATAATTATTACTGGAGATTATCGTCAATCAAATTGGCTACAGGGTAAAATTGATGATTCAAATGCAAGAATGGTAGCCAGACTTACAAAACTCAAAGAAATATCTGAGTAAGTTTATTATTATTATTATATTGAATATATGTTAGCTGCTTCCTAGCCTTTTAAATCTAGGTTTCCAAAAATATCAAGTAAAATAAAATAAAGTATATATTTATTTCAAATTTTTAAGTAAACTTTAAATTATTTTATGAATAAACAAAATAAACAATTTTGATAACAAAATAATTATTTTAATTAAAAACAAATAATGTATTGCATTTTAATTAACTTTTCTTCACTAACCTAAGAAATATAAATTAAATAAAAGGAATATTTTGCCCATTATATACAACTGCATGGTACTGTACACAAGTCTATGTTAGACTCTCTTTACATTAATCAATATCCTTTATGTAACAGCAGTTTCATCAATAACATAACTATCTGATTAAATATACATGTGTATTCATAACTACCATCAAGCTTTGTGCCCTTTCATGTGTAGATAATTATTAAAAAAAAATTAGTCAGTCAGTCTTGCTCTTGCATACCATGAATATACATTTAAAACAAGTATTGCTATCCATTCTGAAAAATGAACTCAGTTTTCATAAAATAGTAACATTGTTTTTCATTTCGGGATTCAAATATACCATGTTTAAATGGCTAAAGACACCAGGAAACAGCTTTAGGTAATAGACCCTAAAACTATGGCCTAGTGAAGAAAAAGTTGACATTTACTGTCCAGCCATCTCAAAACTTAACATTTCAGATAATACATCTTTGAATGTTAGAAATTTTAATGTATATTACATTAATTTGGATTATTTTTACAGTAGAATGACACTTTTAAAAGAAATTTAATGTTGATAGATTTTAATACTTAAACAAATTGAAAGGTTTTCTGTTTAGAACTTATTTATTAAAGTTACAGTTCGGTAGAACTAAAAAGGAAATCAGTAAGAAAATGAAAATGTCTTATGGACAAGTTTAGGAATCACAAAGAACCAACTGAATGTCACAAAATTAAATGTAGTTTTAAAAATTAAAGACCAATGTACAATGTTATAGATTGTACTTAATCTATAGCAGGGGTGGCCAAACTTTTGGGATCCATGGTCTACTCCATATTTAAAAAGTCGAAGGCAGTCTACCAATGCCAGAGCTAAATTAATGTAACGTATATATTTATATATTTATTTTCGGTAACAAGAAAAACTTTTAAATTATCTCATTTTTCTAAAAAAGACTTAATATTTACAAAATAAAAATTTACTGACGAAAATAATCAAAGTATTCATATATCAAAAATTGACCATCTTATTCATTGCGTTTAGTTGAAATTTGGCACTGTATATCTGCGACAAGTTTATCATATTGTGTCTGACACAAGCTTATTGCAATGCATAAACACGAAATTAAATGTTCATCTGTTAACAAACCATTATGAACCAGAGTTGCCACTACAAAGCTCCAAAAAGCTTGGAAAGCTTACAGTCGCCAAAAGTCTCCAGCAATGTCAGACATCGCCTGAAAAGTCACCAAGTCTGGCGACAAAAACCGCAGTGTGTATAGTATATCGAATCAGTACCATATAGTGATTATATGGTACTGATTCGATTATACTATAATCTAAGCATCCCCCTTTGTCAAGTTGTTTCTATTTAATTCTCTATTGTAAAATTACAAATTTATTGTATTATTTGTCACAGTTTTAGGTTTTAAAGCATAAACTGTAGTAAATTTTTATTTTAAATAATTCATTAATTCTATGTTATAAGTCATAAATTAAATTGTTAATATCCGAGGTCATTATCAGGATGGTCGTGCGGACTACCTAAAATGTCTTCGTGGAAGACATTTGGCCACCCCTGATCTATAGGATATATTTTTTGAAGTAATAGCGTTAACTCTCTTCTTTCCCCCCCTTCCTTTGGGGTAGCAATAAAAATTCCAACTCATTGAGGTCTTATCTTGTATTGACGTTTATGTGAAACTTTAACAGTTATGTTTTGATAATTTTTATGTTTTTAATATTATTTGTTATAATACATTATTATTTTTAATAACAATTCTACTTAAAATTCAAATATTTATATATACATATATATTAAATTTAATTATATTTATAGTTGTATTTAATCATTATTATTTTAATTTTTATGTTTTTAAAATTTTCATACAATATAGAAGTTAAATATTTTTTTGCAACATTTTCTAAATTGGCTCAGCTTCTTCTCTACTATTGATAAATTTCTCTGTAACAGACATTTAGTGGTAATAAAAAATCCTTAAAAAAGTTAAATCTAAAGTATCATGTATTATATATATGTCAAAAGCAGTTTCATTTATTGTTTAAAAAATACTTAAGACTTGTTAAGAAATTTATTGACTTGTATCTTCTAGGAAAAGTGTTGGGCTGAGTGGTCGAAGTCTAAGAAGAATTCCATTCATTGCTTGCTCTTTGTTTATTAAGGTATTTATTGTCTTTTATCTAATTTTTGTTTTAAAATTTAATTTATAAAATCAACCCATGGATAGTTGAGTTTTTATTTGTAGAACCTTACTAATTGAAATGAATGAGAATGAAATAAAATGAGATTAAAAAGAAACCAGTTCTTGAATGAACAAGGCAGATTATAAAAACTTACAATCTGCCAATTCTTTCAATGCAATTACAGGAGTATTGACATTTATACTTTAAGCATTTATTTTAAAGCGTGTTTCAGCAAATGTGTATATGCATATATACATAATATATATACATATACATACATGTGTGTATATATATATATACATGTATATATATATATATATATATATATATATATATATTTCCATATACCCATGGATCAAAGTTCTGAAATTATTTTAATTTCTGCATGCTCTTAAAATCCTTAAATTTTGTGAAAATACTTAAATTTTAGCAATTTCTGGTTTGAAAGTGTGGGAGACAAAAAAACTTAATTTATATGAGATTAAAAAGAAACCAGTTCTTAAATGAGCAAGGCAGATTATAAAAGCTTACAGGAGTATTAACATTTATACTCTAAGCAACTAACTACAAAAAACTTCAAAAGTTTTATGCATTAAAACACAACATTTGAAGAGGGTAGAGGGCAATCTTGCTTTTTGAGATTCATTTTGAAATACTGTCTAAAGATGTAGTGCTCTCTCTTGTTAATCAAATAGTATCTCAGTATATTTAATATTAAGGTTTTGTATATTTTTTTTTTTTTTTTTTTTTTTTTTTTTTTTGCTATTTTATTTCTAGGTATATATTGTGACTTTTTTACAATTCTTATTACAAAGTGATAACTGGATATATATACTTTGCCTATAATTTTTGTAGGAATAATTATTCACTGAATAGTAATGTCTTGAAATTAACACTAAACATACCGTAACCAATCAAATGACTGGTAATGCTTTATGTAAAAAATGTGATGGGTAAAGGATTAAAAAATTTTATTCTTTGTGTTTGTAATACATAAAAATTGACAATATACAATTTTGTTTAATTATAATAAAGTTTAATTTCCTACCCTATATCCATATTTCATACGTTTGATCAGGAAACATTAAGTCTGGTCATTTGATCAGCTATTGTAGAAATAGGTATGTTTAGTGTTTAAAAAAATTGTTTTGAAATTTTGTTCTTTTTGCTACTACTTCTGCACATACCTGCAACTTATATATTTTAGCTGACATTTTATGAATTTAAATTGCATTGTATGGTTGTCTATTCTAATGTTTAGTATTTAATATGAATTCTGCTGGTTAATTTTTATTTCAAATTTTCCTTAGTAAATTTCTCACAAAATCAAAAGTAAAGAGTGTGTGAACATGCAATTGAGGTATTTTATAGTACAGTGGTACCCCAACTTATGAATTTTTCAAGTTAGGAGTTGTTCAGCTTATATTTTGCCTTGAGTTATGAGCCAAAATTCATTATACAACTGAACTTCAATGATAAAGTAAGCAAAAGCTAGGAAAGAAAGAAATTCAAAAAGTATTTTTTTTTTTTAATAATATAGCTTAAATACACTTTATAATGTAAGTTTTTTTTTCTATATTTTTTTCTGCTAGGCGTTATTATGCTTTAAACAAAATTTAGTCTTCATATATACACATTTCTGATGTTAAAATCACATACCAAAATAGTTTGGGAGAAACTAGCAGGAATTTAAGCAAAGAATATTTATTTGATGTTGTGTTATTCGCTTCAGCCTCTCTCCTCCACCTCCTTTAGAATCATTTATCTTCAAGATAAATATTGTACACAATACTTCACAAAACCAGTTTAATTCTGTACATTCTATTTTAATGTGTATCAAGGCCCAATAAAAAATGTAAGAATTGTTTCAAAATTAAGTGAAATTCTACGGGTGCACTATTGATAAAAATATAAAAAAAGGGTGAAAAAATGCCACTTTGAATGGAATATTTGTTAATGAAATTTTATTGCTATTCTTTGTTATGTTTTTAAACAAAGTAATTTTAGTGAAAAAATATTTTTATTACCTTTACACATCAATTATTACATTATGTTTATTAAATTAAATCAATGTTAGTACAACAGTTAAAAATTCATTTAATTGTATCATGTTTAAGTTGCATGTTTGACCTTAATATGCTACTACTTGCAGTCAACAGAATTATGTCACACCTTGAGATCTTGCTTAGCTTTTCATGTTAATCTTGGAAAACTCTGCAAAGCTGCCCTGCCTCTGATTTCCAGAATTTGATTACATGAGGACTAAAGCATTCCTTTACTAATTCCTTGTAAGCAGAATCCTCAGGTTTTATTGATGTATGATCAATTCCTGTAAAAAGAAAAAAAAATTCAATCACTATATTGTCAACAATATTCAGATTAGCCATTTGGTCTGGTTGAAATACTCATTAGCAGATGGGTTTATTCTTCATCAGAAGAAAGGAGAGAGGAAATTTAGAAAAGGGAGATGTAAAGGTAGGAATAAATTCAGAAAATCAGTGATTATACAAATGTTCAGATTATGTAGAAATCTGCATTTTTGCTTAAATTTTTTACCCTAATAATGTTTAGAAGTACAGTTTCCGTTTCCCTTCTACACCTCCTCCGCTCTAAAAAAAGTTTTTTTTTTTAATCTTATTGTGGAAGTGAGGAATGTATAAATGACATTTCAATTTGGGGGGAGGGAGTATTTGGTCATACAAGTAATTAAGAGTAAAAGCTTTGCCAGAAAACAAACTTACAAGTGAAGGCACCACTGTACTAAGCTACTTTAATAATTTTTCTTTGCTAACTAGAAAATTAAAGAAAATGGTAGTTATAAAAATATATTTATAAGTTAATTTCAAAAAACATAATTTTGAATTTAAATCTGCATTTTCCAACCTGGGAAGGGGGAACACTTTACCCCTTCCCCTTTCATTGAGAAGTAAAATAAGTTTATAAAACAATTTTCATAGAAGAGATACCTGAATGTAACAGATTTTATGATATCCTTAAATCCCTATATTGCTCATAAGATTTAACAAATTTCATACCAATGAACAAGAAGTTTAGTTTATGTATATGCAATATCCAAACCATGTTAATATCTTGTTAGTTGTAGCTTTCAGTTTTTATTGAAATTTTTATTATTTAAAACATGCCCATTCTTATATCTATTTAAAAAAATAAAAGGTTTCAGATGCATGAAAAAAAAATTTCTTTTCAGAGAAACTTAGTATCATAAAGATGTGAAATCACTGACTTCAATGGTGTAAGAATTGCAAAGCATAATACTATGTAGTTTTTTGTGAAATTTTTCTGTAATGGCAACCTTTTTATACTTTTAGTAAATATCTTTTAATGGTATTTTTTTTTCTTTCTTTCCCACAGACTAATTTAGTAACAATCGAAGCATTTTTGGAAGCTCTTTCAAAGGCAGTAGATAAGCATTTAGAAGATACAAAGAGTATAAAGATTCATATTTAGGAACTAAGTTGTTGTTGTAAATATATTTTACTGATTATACTGCCAAAACTTGTTGATACTGCTATGTACCATTTATTCTATTGCTGTAATTTATTAATGCTCATGTTTTTAAATACAGAATTTTAACACTATTTAGTTTGATCATTTAGTTTTTTTTCCTTTGAACATCAATAAATGGCAATTATAAAATCCAATATTTTATAGACAAGTACTGCTTTAATTTGTGGTCATCCAAGATGTTCGAGATTTTCCAAAAGAATGTACATTTTCATTTTTTTTTTTTTTTTTTTTTTTTTTTTTTTTTTTTTTTTTTTTTTTTTCCAGTTGATTAAGAGTGGCCTTGGTTGAAGAAGATATGTAAATAGGATCTTTTTTGCTCAATATACACAAATCTAAAGTGAGCTGGGGCATTATTTTTATTTCAGTGGAGGATTAAACAGAAATTTTATAAGTTCATTATCATCATATTATGCTTTTTTTTTATATTTATTTTAAGAAAAATGACTAGTTAGACTTGAAATATTAATAAAGTGCAATTTCTGATGACCAGTTAGAAGAGGGTTTGAGAAGTTTAAGCTCAAAAGTTGAGGTTCAAAATTTAGCACAGAGGCTGCATCCTTTATAGGTGGAGGTTTTAGTGCTACTGAACAACCATAACATATTAGATATTTTTTCTTCTTTAACCAGGGGTTTCTAAACTACACTCTTAAGTGCAACAACTGCTAGGAGACCATGGCCTACAGTTCCAATATATTCCGAGACCATGGGCCCTGGAGTGCGAAGCATATGTTTTGGTTAGGTGCTTATAGGGCTGGACGATATCAGAAATTTAATATCGCAATATATTCCCAAACTGATATTTATATCATTGATATATTGTGATAATACTTATTGATATTACTATTTTTGAATAGCCTTAGTTTTCATTCATCCCAAACCTTTCCTTTTTTTTTCCTTGGTAATTAAAATTTTTGGAAATACTAGTTGATACAAAAAATTAGGTTTTCTGAAAGGTAAAAACAGCATTTTAGGAGTAATTCATTTTAACACTTAAAAGAAAAAATGTGTATATTGTACAGAAATAATTTGTTCCGATACTAAACATGCAGGAAAAAAATATTGAGTTCATCTGCAAAAAGTGGAATTTCTGGTCTTGACCCAAGTTCTTGATTATTAGAATATTACTGGGATATATTACCAAAGACTAGTATGAAGACTATAATCTTCAAGAACAAATTTTCTGGCTTGTTTTTGTATCAAGTACATGGATAAATACATAAAATGAATGTAATAACTTCAAAAATTATCTCTTAATATTGGAATATGCTTGATATTAAGAATGTCTTTTTTTGATCCATGATGTTGCATGTGGAGCAAGAACAGCATCTCTCATGGGTTATATACCAGCAAAACAGAATTTAAATATGGTTATCGAAATACTTAAAGTATATCAATATTTGGCAATATATTTATAAACAATCCAGCCCTAGTGGTTAACCTTATGCAGAACCCCCAGTGTTTAGTTCCCAAACATATTTGGTCCTCTGTTTGTTTACCCACTGAAGGGATGAAAGGCTGAGTCAACCTTGGCCAACCCAGGGATCAAACCTCAGACCTGCATCATGGAAGCATGAAGTGCTACCCCAGCACCACTGAGCACAACTAGGGATTTCAATCAGCATAAAAAATGCAGCACAGTAATTGGACAAACTTCATTTAACATAACACAAAAAAAATTCCTGCAGACCAACTTCTGTCATCATCAGCAATTCTCTCTGCCCCCACTGCTCCCTGTCTTATTATTTTTGTCTGCAGTCATAGTGCTTTTACAGTGGAGTTTGTCTCTTTTTGCATTTTCTAAAAAGTATAATTCTAGGTATATGCTGACACAATTTTTCCTTATGGATGCACCTAATGATTTCACCATTCCTTCAATTCGAGTATCAAAAGTCAAAGGCATGTCTCTTTTTCATTGTACAATAGTTAGTATATTACTGTTGTAATTTCTCACCCAAATAGTGTAAATTGGTGTACATATAAATGATAAAAGTTATGAAGTTTTATTCGTAACCATAAATTGGTATGAAAAAATATTTGAATAATTTAACATACTTAATGAATGTTTGAAAAAATATATACATTACCTTAAAATGAAAATAGAAAATGTCTTTTTTTAAAAGTAAATAATAACATTCCTTAAGGCTGTTTAATAAAATGTAAAACATTTTTTAGAAATGTCAGGAAATTTTGGGAAACATTAACAGGGTACTTTTGATTTTGTATCCACCAGGTATGTTATTCCAGCATGTCACTGTGAAGACTCCCTTTTGCTCAAAACACGCACCAAATCAGCTGATCAAAAATCCCATCTGTTGACCAGTTTACAATATCGTGGCGTTGAAGAGTCTGGGATGTTGACAGTTGAATTGAATAGGCATTACACCCCTGATTGGTGACGTTAATGAATCCTCAGGGATTTCGGATTCGGGACAGCTAGCAAATGAGAATTCAGCTTTAAAAAAAAACTAGCTGTAACCTTAGCTGGAGTTCTCAGGTAACTAGAATCGTAACTGACCAGAAGACGGTTGGCGGGACTGTAACTGACCCCAGGTATAAAAAGCCTAGAATTTGGCAACTAGGGGCTTTTTAACATTTTTTACATAGGTGCTTTGGCCTCGTGGAGTCTTTTGTGTCTTTTGACTGCAGCCAGCTTTTTAGTGATTGTGTTTGGAGACTCGTAAAGTCATCTCATATAAGGAGCGGCAGGATCTCTGATACTGAAAGGGAGATAGATTGGGTTGCATTGCACCCTGGAAGAGCCTTCCAATTTGTTATATTATTAATCTTTTATTCTCCCGACTGTAATCTTCATGGCAATTCAGTGCCAGCCGAAAATCCTCTACATTTCTACTTGTTTGGGGGAGAATTAGAATACCATTGTATATATAACAGTATTTACTCCAGTAAGAATAAAAGCAATTTCCAATTTTATTGTGACTCTGATCCTTCTTCACTCGGAACATTGAAGTTGTCACAGCATTAATGTAACATATGTTTTAAGATTATATTAAAGCAAAGTGGCCAATCACTGAGATCTTCTGTCATATTAATGAATGGTCCCACATTATAAAGTATATCAGATTTATTGAGTGTTGCACGAAAATATTATTATCCCTCCCTTCCAGCCTCTCCCTCCAATATTTGACAGACCTTTTGTCTCTGATTTCTATGTCTTCAGGTAGCATCAATATTCTCTGAGTAACCTGGAAGGGATTTCTTAGGGTCTGCAGGCTTGCAATTCCGTCACTTTTCTCACCTTTAGTCACTTTTTTTACAATTGATCACTTTTTTAAGAAAATAGTCACTTTTTTTATGGTGTATCACAGGGTCTGACAATGTAATGAATCGTATTTCGTTTTTAGTGTAAGTGCTACGATCACTTGACACGACTGAATCAAAACAAAAATGACGAATAAAATCCCAAAAATGTGATCCTCTAATCTTATTTTTCTTATTAAAATGTAATTAGGCATATGGTTTCTTGAATTTAGTGATTTTAAAAAGTCGTAAAGAAGTTGCTGAAATGTACATTTAATACATTAAAGTAACTTATGTCAGAGCACATATTGCTCTTTTTCTTTTACTTCACAATTTTTGTTTAGATACTCTAATCTAACTATGTACAATTTCAAAACATTAATATATGCAGAAAAATGTGATTATAAAATTATTGTATTGTACGTATTCAAATCTAATTTATAGATTTTCTTGAATAAAAAGCTTGAGTTGTGTTAACAAAATTTTTAACCTTTTTGTATTTGATACTAAAATCATGTCTTGCATGAATCATTTGATTTAGAGTTAAAATAAGTAGAAAAATCTTAATAATAGCATCTGTAATCAAGAGGAGAAAAAAATCACTTTTTTTTTTCAATGTTTAGTCACTCTTTAGTCACTTATTCTGTATTATTTGTCACTTTTCTCACCTTTTTGAAAGTGAGCAGCATAGCAAGCCAGCAGCCAGGCAGCAGTTGCAAGCCTGGGTCTGTCATATAACAGTTTTAAAATCCCCTATATAATAACACCCTAAGTTATCTGTCCATCTGTCCTCAAATATATGAAGCAATTGGACCTAGAATGGATAGAGGCATCCATATTGGATTCTTGATAAGTTAGGATTAGCAAAATTCAAAGCGAGTAAAGTTTATCTTCTCCTAAACTATTAATCTGATTCTAAAATAAATTGGTATATATATGCTTCATATCACAACAAAAAATACTGACATCTTTAAAACATTCAAAATCCATCCCTTCCCCCATTTTTTGAGCATTTAATGCCACTATTTCAAGCCCTATTTTCCCTGGTTAAGAAAAGGCGATTAAATTTATCACAATATAAGTAAATGAAAATATTTTTTTTCTACCATTGTGACGTCATTTTTTTAACCATATCAATTAATCATTTCTTATTTTAAATTATTTAAATATTGTCTGCATTATTTACGTTTTATCACTGAACTTTGATATTACATAAATAATTTTCTTTTATATTTGACTTAAATAATAGATTAGGTACATGTGATAGTTTTAAATTTAATCATCGATTATTGTTTGTTACAATGAAAATTTTATCACCGTTATTGACAAATTCTTTCATAAAAGCTAGGAGTCTATTTCATGGACTAATAAATATCTAACATCTAACTTTTAAATTATATATCTTTGAAAATTAAGAAGTTTGTCCATTTGTGTGTTTGTTTTTTATACATAACCTCACTTTTTGCAATTGATTTCCTCAATTTTGGACATCATTCATATATATCCCTAAATAATCACTGTCAATATTAAAACCTCTGCTGTCCATCCTGCCACATATGACAAGATAAATTAAAGTTGGCCACTAACATATGGTCAATAAAGTTAAACAAATTATTGAGGGTGTACCACATAATTCTCAGCCAAAAAACAAACCATTTTTTTTACCTTTTACCTACCTCATAGGATACTTTACAATTCTGAAAAATTAAAAATTTTACTGATCCTGTTATATGATACGCTATATGCTAGTTTTATTAATAAATCAAATAATTCTTATTTTTCAAAATAATTTTACAGCTGCCAACAAGATAACAAATAGTGAGAGAAAAAAAAAAAATTGTAGCGTAATTCAGTGAAATAATCTTATGTTTTTGTACCATTTCATTTGTATTTATCATGAAAAGTGTGCAGAACTTTCCAGATTATCCAGTACATGTTATTTTTAATTAGACAAGTTTGAAAAAAAAAACTAATTTATAAAAAGGAAAAGTATTTTAATAAAGCAAACTTTTAGTAATTGATATTTTATTAAAGTATTTTGCTGTTAGAAAAATGTAAAAGTATAATCTTCTATATACATAAGTTTTAAAATGAAACCATTTTAGGACACACTTAAGACAGCACATTGTTGTCTTAAATAGGAAACATAGTAAAAGAAGTGGTTATTACATAGAAACAAAATCCTGTGTATATACACACACACACACATTTCATGCATGACATAGGTCAGGTAATCACAGTATCTCAGTGATATCTGGAACATGTAAGCCCAGGGATGGGCAAACTAAGGCCCGCCGGAAGGTTTTATCCAGCCCGCGGATAGAATTTTAAGGTGCCAGTCCGAGGCAAATTAAAAGAAATATATATTTATACATTATATATCCATTTCCTTTTCTACTTTGCTTAAATATTATATCCCAAATTTATTATCTCACGCCCAGAAGATCAGCAGTATATTTGCTTCTTGTATGTGAACAAGTGTTTTCAACTTTGAACCTTAGAAAGAATAATTTCAGAAGTAGACTGACAGATGAGCATTTAGCATCGTCCCTTAAAATCTGTACATCTCACTTCGAACCTCAGTATAAGGAACTTTTAAAAACGAAATCGTAATTTTATTCATCTCATTTACATATTTAAACCGTTAAGTACTTGTATATTGTTTTTAAAATTTTAGAAAAATTTATCTTGGCCCTGTAAACTTATTTTCTTTTGATTTTGGGCCCGCGGCCGAAAAAGTTTGTCCATCCCTGTGTAAGACATTTGCATAAAATTATAAAGTGTGAAAAAAAAAAATTGTGATGGGCTTGAATTTGCACAGCTTGATAAGCACAAAGAAAGTTACATGAAATAAAGATAAACATATCCATTTTAAAAAAAAATTATGCATATGGGATTAGATTATTTATGAAGTATTGGGAAAGTAAGTGTAAAAAATCTGACCATTAAGATTTTGTTGAATATCTGTTTTTAGACATTAATCAAAGATGTATTTCAATAGTTAAGACTATTGAAAAACATTTTTTATTAATATCTGTGAAGATAACTCAAACGACTACATATATTTAGTTTTGTCTAAATATAATTGAATTTTACTTTTAATCATAGTATTGTATTTCAATTTCTTTTACTCTTTTAGCTGTGTTTCTTATGAAATAAGCCAGTGCTTTTTGAAAAGCAGCTTCAGAAATAAATCAAAAATGGAATAGTTATTCAAAATATGACGCTTGTTTTTTTAAGTAAATACCGTTTTGAAATAAATTTATTTTTTAACAATTTTATTTTATATGAAAGCTTTACTTTAATCTACTTTTCTACATAATTGCCACCAATACTGAGGCACTTATATCGTACAACGAGCTTTTGCACGAAGTTTATAGGCATTTCCTGTCTTGCCCCTGTGGTGCGTGCTTAAATCCTAACTAGTGGGATCTCTGCTTGAACGCTGAACAAGACAGTTCACTAGCTGCATGCCTTGTGTCTCTATAACTCGTCTGATGGGAAATGTTTCTTTTTTTCTTGTCGCCCAGGAGCTTGCAGTTGAAAAAAACAAATCATTTTGGTGCACTGAGCGTAAGAGTGATTCCTCCACAACCCTCGCAGTACATTACATTAGTGCAATGCTCTGTGGTATGGGTGCCGATGAATTGGAAGAAGTGGCATTGCCTCAGGTTGAAGTACCTCCTTCGGTACAGTTTCCTGTATCCCAAGAAGATACATCTCTGTATTAGCACCTCCGCTTGCGGGGTTGGCATTTCCATAATCCAGCGCTCAGGTCCTTCTCTTTTCGCCGTTAGTTTCCTTAGCAGGGCTGGTGATACCTCAGATTTTTCCATCCGTTGAATGACTGCAGAAAGTTTCTCCTCTGTTGTGGACTTTGGCAAATTGAAGAGAATTAGCCTCTGACTGGAGAAAATTTTGTCCTCGACTGGGACATCCTTTTGAACATGTTGTTTAAGTAGTGATTATTGTGTTGTTCTCCATCTAATCGGCTTGGGTTCGATTGCCAAGTAAGGAGAGCGAAACTGCCCTACCTGTTTAGTGCTCCTGTAATAAAAAAGGGCAACAAAAATGAGCAGATTGTTTGGGGAAATGTTAGCAATAAAGGTAAGTACCCCCCTCGCATTTGAAAAATAAAAAATTCTTTAAAAAGATTCAGGCTTTAAGAGGGACGGGAAGGGTGAACGCCTAAAACCTCCTCTGCTTCCATGCTTGTTCTGTCAAGAGATGGAGTTGAGTCCAAACAGGAGAACACCTGTTTCCGGGCAAAGAAGCCAAATAGGTAGTAAGCTACTCTTCGGTACTTGAATTTGGTTTACAAATCTCGCTGTTGGCAGGAATTTCCGTAGCCGTTCGGAATTGACTTTAAGCTGCAGGTCCGGGTCCGATTAGCCCTCGTATAGAAAAAAAGTAGACTGCAATGCTCTAAACCAAACTACCAACCTGCCAAAGAGAATAATGTAAACTAGAGTTTATAGACACAAAATATCCATGCTTTTTGGGACATGTCATGTATTTAATTTTGCCCCACAAAGCATGTTTATATACCTGAAAAAGTCATTATTTAAATCTCACAATAAATTTAACAATATATTAAAAGAAGACTTGTTTGAATACGTAACTGTAAAAATATAAAAAAAAATTAGACGTGTAAAATTTAAAAACATTAATGTGATCTTAGCAGGGAATGAGTTAAGGCTAGTAAAAATAATAACAGAAAAATAATTTTTTTTAAGTTTATATTCAAGCCCCCTGAGGTTTTTGAGCCTTTGTAATAAAGCATCGTCTTGTGAGTGATTAATACATACTTTCTCTGAAAAATCTGCCTTATCTCTTGAAAAGGAATTATGTAACACCTTCGGGAGAAAAATACAATTCACCATGCTGAAGAAATCGCGATTACACCCATTTAAAATGTGAGGCGGGGAGTACACGAACGAGATTCGAGGCTCGAAAATAGATAACAGGTTCTTTTCGACGGACAGCCTTGAGAGGGAGGAAAGAAAATCGCAACAGCTCGTCTAGGGGACGAAAAACAAAATGGCACATATTTGTGAATATGATGAGAATACACAAAAATTATTTTGTGTTATGAAACAAAACCATGCAATATATCTAGAAGTAAAAAATTAATTCATTCTTTTCAGTTTGCAGGCCGCTTTTTTTATAACTAACTTTTCAGATTCCTTTATTTCCATGAGCAAGTATTTGCTTAACTTTTTAGTTTTGTATGAGACATTAAGGTCTACTTTTTTCTATATAAATGATAATGATACTGGGAACTGCTTAACACGTTCTTTTCCTTTCAATGTTATACTTCTAGCCCTAGAAGTCGGATTATTCAGAAGAATTCTATGATGAAGTAGGAACCCGTCCTCCAACGTTTTCTTAATAAAAGTCTTTAGCTGAAACGGTATCATTTTTATGGCCATGACTGCAACCACCCATCGAGAAGTCCGTCTCATTACATATATAAATACAAATATATATACATATAATTTCCGCAAGGATAAATAAAAAGTTAATTTTGAATCTAAATTGGTTTTTTTTAATCAACCTTCCCGTTCTGTGGTTCCGCATCGACTGATGTAAAAACTAGTTTTTATTTGTCTCAATTTTTCCAGAATCTATGTAGTAGGCAAAAACATTCGGCTTCGTTTTCCTGTATATACCGTTATTTTTGTACCCCCAAACAAACCATGTTGTTACACTATCCCATACTAGTACGTGACCAGCGCTGAAATATCAATCGTAAGAAAACGTACTAGTACGTGTTCCGCACACAATGTGTTAATAGAATATTTTTAATGTGCAGTTTTGCTATAACTTCAAAATTTTTAATTTGTAGCATCATTAAACAATCTCATGGTTTACAATATTGTCATAATCATGTGATATAAACCTCCCCTGCAAGCAAATAAGTGGACCAAAACCATGGCGCGATATGGCACCTCACAGCATCACTGATCTCTTTGCATGCTTAACAGTAGTAAGGATATAGTGAATATCATAAAGTTCTGTTTGAATTTCTTCCTTTTCATTATTATTGTGTTCAAATTTTATGGTCGTGACGCCATCTCTGTCATTACGAGTCATTGCATGGCGTCACCAATGGAATAGTCGCTCTATTGTGAATGTTTTCTGCATACCATTCAAGACAGATAATTTTTGTAGTATACCATTTTATAGATGTATCCATCTCTCAGATGTTATTTTTGGATGCTGCTGTCTTTAGATATCTGGCCGTAAGTCACTTCAAAATTCTTCTGTCTTTGTCAGTAAGATTCAACTTTTGGTTCAAGTGCTTGTCATGTGATATTTTTCCCTGTTAGCTTTTGGTGTTATTACTGTCGACACAGTATTTCTCTAGCCACCAACAAAGTTTACCGTTTTAGTTACTAAAAATCAGGCAAGAAGGGCCCCAGCATAGAAGCACTAGCATCATACTTTTTCCGAGATCTGTGAGATCATTCACTGATCTCTTTGCATGCTTAACAGTAGTAAGGATACATTGAACATGATAAAGTTGTGTTTGAATTGCTTCATTTTCACTTTTATTGTGTTCAAATTTTATGGTCGTGACGCGATGTCTGTCATTACGAGTATTTTCATGGCGTCACCAATGGAATAGTTGCTCTATTGTGAATGTTTTCTGCATACTCTTCATGACAGATAATTTTTGTAGTATACCATTTTATAGATGTATCCACTACTCTGATGTTATTTTTGGATGATTTTGTCTTTTGGTTTATTGCCATAAGTCACTTCAAAATTCTTCTGTCTTTGTCAGTAAGATTCGACAGTCAGTTCAAGTACTTGTCAAGTAATTTTTTTCTTGTTAGCTTTTAGTGTCATTACTGTCGACACAGTATTTCTCCAGACACCAACAAAGTTTACCGTTTTAGCTACAAAAATCAGGCAAGAAGGGCCCCAGCATAGAAGCCTTAGCATCATACTTTTTCCGAGATCTATGAGATCATTCATAATGAAATTCTAACGACAAATATACCTCGCATCTGAACACTGTCACTCTTGTGGATAGACTAATATGCGTAGTTGCCCGCTAGTTGGCACTCTCTAGGTAGAGGGCAAGAATATTTAACAGCTTTCAATCGATTGGTGTTTCATGGGTGTTAACACTACTTTGCCCAACTGGGAACAAATAATTTGTTGGCTTCAATATTCGTTTAATATAAATGATGTAAGAGAAAAAAAAATCGGTTTCAATTTTCTATTTTATTTCTATTTATTTGGCTACCTTTCTAATGGGAAGATGTTTCGATGTCAAGCCAGAGAATTTCCTTCATTTGAATCGTCCTCAAAAGGAGGGATTTTATACTCACTCGATTCTGTACTTTTCCCTTCACTTGCTGACTTTCCAGTAAAAAGACATTTAGAACCAATGAGTTATCCTGCGTGTTCTCGGCTTTTACAAGAAAATGTACTGGGCACATGCGAGGCTCAAAGCATGCTAATTCCTAGGCTGTATCATACCTGATCAATGCAGTATTGAGAAGGGAATAATACTCCTTAGCAACTTTTCTAAAATAAGTACTGATTCTAGCCCCAGTAGGTCTTCTATAAATCAAATTTGATATGCATTAAATAGGCCAATATGCGATACATTGAACTACTTTTCGCTGTCTTGAATTATGTCATCAGACCAGAGTTGCCAGACTGATGTAGACGTGACGCCGGCTGCCGCTAACATTGTATATATATCTTTACAAAATTATTTATAGCCTTTCTGTCAGTATTACTGTGTTGATAGAAATGGAATGCGTTGGATGCTGCAAATGGCATATAAAAGTCAAGACACTGCACAACCCCAATACAGAATCAAGATTCTCATGGAAGTTTCAAGGAAGCCTCTTTACACGACCTACTTAATATCTTCATTCAGTCGTAAATCTTGAACGTTTGTATGCAAATGTTACATATTTATATTTTCATTTCTCCCCCTAAATTTTGGGGAGAAATAAATCATTCTAGTCGGTGATGTACCTATCTCATGTCGCCCTTGAACACTGGTTTTACTTCCAGTATACACTTATCAAAAAACTCTCTCGAGTTCTCAAGCCGTTGGCAACTGAAATCTGTGGTCCCATATATTTACCTTCTTGCAGTAAATCAAAAGGACTTAATCCTCAACCGAGATTTAATCCCTTGATGTGCGCACTTAGCGCAGTTTACTGATATATAAGAGCAATGGTATCTAACTCCGGCTTTTCAGTTCCGGTTTTCTAGTTAAAATTTCCTCTTTGTTGGTGGCACTGTCCCAGTTTCGGGTTTAAATTTTTGTCCCCCAATGATTTCGGCAGTGAGAAGAAGGACCTTGTCCAATAATTCAAACATTGACTTTGAGAAGTTGGATGAAGTGATAATGGATGACCTGGGTGCCAAAGGGGAAATCCCAAAGGTTCAGGTTCCCCCGATGAAAGAATCGTGTTCAGGTAAGAGAATTATCGGTTATTTACAACAGTGATAAGCGAAAACAACGGCAAGGAAAAGATAATTTTTTTGAGTAAAATATAAACGAGTTACCAACAGATTATTCAAAACATGGAATCGACTTATGTCATTGATATGGATTCTTCAAGAATTCTTGATTTAAATAATTTCTGCCCAACCGATCTTGATATGAATTAGTGGCAATTTTCAGGACTGTGGAGAAACGAAATATAAAAATTTGTCTCTAATTTCTTTGTCATAACTAAACAATCTATTGAAAAAGTGTTGTAATGTACTTACGATACTAACACCAGTACCGTTCTTAAAGGGGAAACACCGTAAAAAGATGATACCTTATATTTGAACCAAAACATTTATTATGTACTCTAATTATTTACAAACATTATTTATTGATTAATATCTATATATAACATTTCTTTACGCGGCTTTAATCAGTACCACAATTCATTAATTTCTTTTTTGTTTTTATGCGTTATTACTTAATCAAAAGATTCCGAGACCCAAGGTAATGATTTATGAATAAGATCAAGTTTACCTCCAGTAATTACAGGGGAGAAGGCTGGGGCTTTTACCAGGCTGTACGACGGTGCTGGACTTCAGGCGTAAAGGGCGTCGGTACTAGCGTAGCGGCCGTTATTTTGATGTACGTCTGTGCTGGCATGCGGGTTCGGGACTCGATTGCTGGTCCGGTCTCTCTGGATGTTCAGCAAGTTTTCAATCCCAACCTAGACTCCTCTTTCTTCACTCTCTTTCCCAACTCATCACCTGGGTTTTAACGCCCCTTTTTATCCTTGCCAATCGCTTGGTGAAATTTTCCTACATCTGTACCCCCTTCGGGCGTGCATGTGGGATCATTAAAATAGCCCCTTTTGTGAAAGCTGACATTATTTTTTTAGCCCCTGCCCCCATAACTCACGGTTACATCTCTGTGAGAGCTTGACCGTTACGCTTGTGCCATTCCGTGATCTATAACTCCTCCGCAGGGGTCCCTAAAACTCGAAGTCAACAGCTGCACCTAAATTCTTCTTGGAAATTTCTTCCACAGCTGTGCATGCACGTGCTGACCATCGTGGTAAAGTACCTCAGTACAATAAGTTTCAACCCAAAAATCTTATTAATGTATCGTCCTATTATTATGAGAGAATTCAATATTGCTTTAATGCCACTCCATTAATGCAAACCCAATATTGAAAGCTGAGTTTAGTTGCAACTTTGTATATTATTCGTCGCCTTTGTATATTATGGTCGCCTCAAATAAACGGGTTGGGAAAATAAAATCTATTTGTTTTGAATAGGTACTGATCACATATCACGAAAGATTCTAGCATAAATAATTTCTGTAATTTTCGTTCCCAATAGATAAATTCATTTTAAAAAATTAAAAAAAAGGGAAACTTCCTGGAATGTACCATTTTTACTGATTATTTTCAATCACTTTTGTGTGTGTGTGTGTGTGGACGAGCTGTAATGATTTATTTCTTAAATCAAGAGTGCAAATCACCCAGTCACCTAGTTATCGAATATTATTTAATTTTTTAACCAACTTTTCGTATTTTATATTAAAATATATAAACAAATATATAAATAGAAATATATAAATAACAATCATAAGATTTTTGTAAACAAAAAATATATTTTTTAGTGGATAAATTTATAATAGTATCGTAAATATGAAAAATCAAATAGAAATAGTAATATAATTTATATTTTTAAATTTTTCGAATTATGTTATATATAAACATTTTTACATTATAAAAAAAATGAAAAGAGCAATCATAAAACTAATAATGTAAAAACTAGTTTTTATTTGTCTCAATTTTTCCAGAATCTATGTAGTAGACAAGAACATTCGGCTTCATTTTCCTGTTTACACCGTCATTTCTGTACCCAGAAACAAACCATGTTGTTACACTAACCCGTACTAGTACGTGACCCGAACTCAAGTATCAGTCGTCACAAAACGTATTAGTACGTGTCTCGCGCCCTAAAATAAACAATTAAGTACAAACTATTAACAGGTAAAATGATTTTTAAGAAAAGGCAAAATAAACACAATGCTACATCTTCCAGATCTGGAGACTGACTGCTGTTTCCTTCTATAGCCACTAGAGGGTTAACCTTTTATTTGTCACAATATATTAAAACACATTTCCTTGGATTTTTTTTTTCTGTTTGTGAATTTTATTATTTTTTGGCAACTTATGTAAGTTTCCAAAAATAATATTTTTTTAACACTCAGTTGTTAATTTGTTATCTAATAAGAAATAATATCTTTATCGCTTTTCTTCAATTTTTTTTTCGTAAAATTTAGGACCGGTTCACCAAAGTCTTTTGACGGCTAATCTCGATTAAGCTCTATTTAATCAGAGAATTGCGTCCATTGATTAGCGACATGGATTAATCGCAGTTAGTCGTTAAACGACGTTAGTGCAACCGGCCCTTAATATGCAGCCATTAGTGTATAAAGAGATTTCACGCAGTAGGGCACATCTCAACTTATGAAAATTCTGGCTTTAGTTTCAAACGGAAGGGCAGTTTATTGTTTGTCTATTGGCTGTTGTAAACATGAAAATGAATGGGATGGGCATTATAGTAGTTCGCGACGTTGCGACAAATTGCTCTATTGAGCTCGACGTATATACACCTCATAAGGCGATTTCACGCAGCAGAGCACATCTCAACTTACGACAATTCTGGCTTTAGTTTTAAACAGAAGAGCAGTTAATTGTTTGTCTATTGGCTGTTGTAAACATGAAAATGAATGGGACAGGCATTATAGTAGTTCGTAACGTTGCGACAAATTGCTCTATTGGAGCTCTACGTATATACACCTCACAAGGTGATTTCACGCAGCAGGGCACATCTCAACTTACGACAATTCTGACTTTAGTTTCAAACGGAAGGGCAGTTTATTGTTAGTCTATTGGCTGTTGTAAACATGAAAATGAATGGGAAGGGCATTATAGTAGTTCGTGGCGTTGCGACAAATTGCTCTATTGAGCTCTACGTATATACAAGTCATAAGGTGATTTCACGCAGCAGGGCACATCTCAACTTACGACAATTTTGACTTTAGTTTCAAACGGAAGAGCAGTTTATTGTTAATCTATTGGCTGTTGTAAACATGAAAATGAATGGGAAGGGCATTAAATAATTCTTGACGTTGCGACAAATTGCTGTATTGCTTTATTTTTATTACGCGCGAGTGACTTTTAAAAATAAATATCACAATTAATTATGTAACTTAAGCTTAAAGATGAATAAAAGATGCATGTTAGACAATTTTTGGCTCTAAAATTACGATTTTCTTCAAAAATATTCTTTCTCTTCATTCAAAAAATTTAAGCAATGATAGATAGCGCCAAATATGTGTAAAATATTAAAGAAGATAATAACCTAGAAGATAATGAACAAGTTATTCAGACACGATAAAGATGATAACATGTTCACACACTTTTCCGCTAAGAGATAACAGATAGCCAGCAGTACGCTTTACTGAAGCACATATCTCTCGTTACAACGTCACACCTGTTTTACGAAATATTGATATCCCAGGAGCGCAAAAGCCAACCGCAAAATAAAAAGCGGCTAACAGAAAAGCACTCGATTTATCGAAGACTTCAAGAGCTGTACTTGTAGCAAAAGTGCTTTTTCGAATTGAAATCACGTGAAGATGGCATCATTCTGTATATGAATAACAAGTTATTTTTAGGAAATGCGTTATACTTTTTAGATAAAAGAAAATTTAGCGACACACTTATCAGTTGATGTAATTAAAACAACCATAGTTGTCTGGGAGGAAAATTTGGCGGATAGAAAAGGGGGCCAACCTAAATTTCCAAACTGAAAAATTAGGGATTGAAAGTCGGAGACTAGCTACTAGCATTTTCCGCTTTGCCATCTACTCTTATATAGCGATACCATTTGATGATCTCACGTGATGGTAGATATGTGTTATACCACCAAATGCTTCTGACAGGGCCATAACTAGGGCGTGGCAAAAGTGGCATTTGTCACGGGAGCATCAGTATTAGGGGCATTTCACCGTGAGGAAAATGGGGTCCGAAAGAGGACGATTCGCCCCAATTAGAAATAGAAAAAGTTGAAAAAAATCTTTTCTTATTATAAAATCCAATGTGTTTTAAAATTATTTTTCTATATTTTGTCTTATTTTTTTTAAATGCTTCTAGAGATTAAACCTGTTATAGATTCTTACAAAATGTTTGCCAGACACTCCTAATATGCTTTTAATATAATTACGGGTATTCGTTTTAAATTTAGTATTTATTAACGTTATTAAAACTAAATTTATATTCAGAAATTTGCTATTTTTTTTTATGAAAATTCAACGTTTAAATAGAAAATAATCCCCTCAAATAAACTGTTCAGTTTATCAGCAAAATAATACTTCCAAAGTGTTAAAAATGTTTTTAAGGATTGATAAGGAAAAAGAGGAAAAAAAGTAAAATTAATATGCTAGGAACATTTTTAGAACTAACAAAATATTTTGTGAGTGTATTTTGAATATATATATATATATATATATATATATATATATATATATATATATATATATATATATATATATATATATATATGTACCGGGTGGCCATAATTAAACTGACAGTGCTCACAGTGTTCTGTAGGACGATCTATTTGCGAGAATGACGCCACATTTTGTTTAACACTTCGAATTTTTTTTTTTTTTTTTTTTTTTTTTTTGTTATATTTATCTTATTTCTCAGTGTATAATTTTTGGCAAGATGACTGATGCTCCAAAATACTTAATACAATAATACATAATCATCCAAAATACTTATATGCATTGTTTCTTATAGTATATTGTTCAACATTTTGCATTTTTTTGTTTTATCTTATTTCTTGGGGTATAATTTTTTGCCAAATGACTGATGCTCCAAAATACTTAATAATACATAATGATCCAAAATACTTATACCCATTGTTTAATATAATATATTGTTTAACACTTGGTTTTTTTTTTTTTTTTATATTTATCTTATTTCTCGGAATAAAATTTTTGGCCAGATGACTGATGCTCCAAAATACTTAATACAATAATACATAATGATCCAAAATACTTATATGCATTGTTTCATATAGTGTAGTTTAACATTTTGCATTTTTTTGTTTTATCTTATTTCTCGGTGTATAATTTTTGGCTGGACGTAATGCCGGATAATTATAATATCCAACTACTGCCAATTATCCGGTGTAATGACCGGATATGTCGGATGCAGTATGTTGGCCGGATATCCGTTGCATCTCTAGTTCGAAGCCAAATAAAAGTTTGGAAACCAATGTAGCAGTCTTCTAGTAAAGACATGAAAAAGAAACCTAAAAATATTAAAGTTAGAACTTTTTTTTGATATTTGAGAACAAAACCTTTTAAAAAACGAACAAGTGTTAGTTTCAAGTTCATGACATTACGGAAATATATGCATGTTGTTGGTTGCATAATGAAACATGACAAAAAAATAATTTATTAGAGTCTTACACTGTATTCCCTGTTATTGTGTAGAAAGGCAATTATTTCGTCATGGTGACGTACTAAACGGATCTTCAAAGAAAAGCGATTAACAATTTTGTAAACAGAAAAACAAATTCATGCAGTATTCTGCGTAATATACTGTATTCCTTATTACTCTGTCACACGAAGAATAAATAAACACGGCACAAAATAGGTCAGGACTAAAGGGGAGATATTTTTAAGCCGGGTTTTATCTATTTTATCAGGTATTTCTTGTTCACTTTTTTTGGTGAAAAGTCCGACAGCTAAATTACCTAGAGATCCCCCTACAAGTATTATGCAATCCAACTCATGTTTTTTTCAAATGATAATCCTGAAGTAACATTGAATAAGGAAGATAAATATTTTTAAACTTACTTTGTCAAGGGCAAGTAATAGAAAAATGACAAATTGATTTGTAGAAGAATCATTCTCAACCTTTCTTGCCACATATTGTACGTTGTATTTGTAATCGAAGTTTTAAAAAAAGCTGGTTAATCGAATAAAACCAATCAGTCTATTACTTATTACTTCGATTTACATGGGAACAATAAAGCAATTTCACGCAGCGTCACAAACTACTTTAATGTCCTTCCCATTCATTTTCATGTTTACAATATCCAATAGGCAAACAATAAACTGCCCTTCCGTTTGAAACTAAAACCAAAATTGTCATAAGTTGAGATGTGCCCTGCTGCGTGAAATCGCCTTATAGCCCTTACTCTGGCCATTTGCTGTTCGGTTTGAACCTTCGTTGTGACGCCAGTTTGACGTCAGCTTGCGGATATTATGCAACCAAACGATCAAGCTGACGTCAAGGTGACGTCACAACGAACGTTCGAACCGACTGGAAATGTCCAGATTAAGCCCAATATCTATCTCCTTAACACAGTTAACATAATGATATTGATATAAAATAACAAGTAATAAAAATCTGATAAATTGATTAAGTAGTAGAGTCATTTTCAACCTCTTTTTCTTACAATATTCCGTACATTTTAGTTATGTTTGGTTAAAAGAGCGAACTAATTAATCGAATAAAACCATTACTTGGGCCGGTCTCACCAAAATCATTTAACGACTAACCGCGATTAACGAATAATGGGACGCAATTTTCCGTTTAAACAGAGATTAATCGTTGTTAGAGGTTAAACGACTGGTAACCGGCCTTTATTATTTCAATTAACACTTCGCGTGCGGGCAACGTATTTTTACGTTTTTTTGCAGTCTGTCAGTTTAGCGTGGATCACGTAACAATACGTATTTAGTAGATTTGTGGTGGATACCCGCTAACTACCAAAAATCTACTAAATGCGTATAATTATATATATGTGTAAGATTATATGCGTGTTGTTTGTGTTGCTATGCAACGCTTTGCATTTTTTTTCCCCCAAAAGTTAGGATTGTCTAGTGACTCGGTCTTTTGTTGCGTTATTTCGTCTTCAAACGAATTCCTAGCTACAGGACGTACAAGTCGTCAATTTGAAGCTTGGTTTTTTATTGTTAAATACAAAATTGATAAAATGAACCGTTGTGACAAAGATAGTGATGAAGAAGTATGCGCTGACTTTAATTTTAAAAATCGTTTATTTTTGTGATTTCGTAAAATATTTTTTTTTTTGTTACATAATCATACAGTATATATTAAAGTGTAAAATAAAAAAAGTTTCGTTCGTAAAAACAAAGTAGTTTTCGATTTACTGCGATTTTTCTGAATAACTAAACTTTCGCGCGAGTTACGAAAAAAAAAAGCCCGCTGCACGCGTAATTTGGCGGTGAAGTATACCCGCATGCCGAGTGTTAAACTTGAGGAGTATTTATCTTCAGAACATAATAATATTGGTGGATATCTTGGGAGGAAATTTTTATTTACTAGGCACTCCTCTGATCAGTTTTTGAGATGGAAGTGTAGGGAACCCACTATGCAGTAAAAAGCTCTACTCTCATTTTTTTAAAGTGGTTAAATGCTTCATGTTCTTGAAAAATTACTACAAATTGGATTTATTTAATAACTGATTGTATTTAAGTAAACATATTCTCCATATTTCATAAATCAAATTGGTCTTTTTCATCCATGCTCATAATTGATGCAACTCAGGCTACTAAACTGTGGAAGGAATGTAGTATGCTTTTGTCACTCTTCATGCCATCTAGGAAAAACAGAACCTCTCCTTGGAAGACAGCTTGGTAAGAATACCAGAGGTTCATTATGAAATAACTCAATAACTCAGATGGGGTACTTTAACATAGCCAATCTCTGTTCCTCTTCCCTTTTGTTGATATCATAATGAGTCGCCTTTAGAAAGGAAACTTAAGTAACCATTACAACATGCCCCCAAACCCATCTAGAAGGACTGAAGCGTCACCCAACGGCCTTGCTGTTTCCCAATAAGCAAATATCAACATAAACATATCTCATGCAGTTGTTTACGTCAAATGCAGCTTTTACTTGTGAATCAGGGGGGAGAAAAAACAACACCTTTCCGCAGTAGGTGTTAGCCTGGAGTTTCCAAGTCGAGTACTTTGATCTCGACGGAGTCAAGCCTTATCAGCAGTCGGCGTCCTTCTGAAATCGCGGCTGTGGCCCCCACAGATACGAAATCCTTGTTGAGAGCCCCCATCTCTAACTGCGAGATAATCTCTGTTTGGACTGCTCTTGTGAGAAACTTATGCCATTTCGATTGGAGAGGGGTTACACGAAATAAATTTCTGGTGGAGAGTGACTAGAAAAGTACCCTTTATCGCACTCAGTGATTTGTCAATTCGCTTTTGAAAAAAAAAAAAAGATATCGGTTTCTACACCTTCCAGTTCTCGAGTTACACGAGATTGTTTTCTTTTTTAACTTTATCACATACAAAACATGCGTAAAAAAGGTGCTGCAATCGTCAAAATATTCGACCTAGATATTTGGATGAACATATTTCCTTCAGTCCAAAAAGCATTTTCCTTATTTATGTCTAAAGGTGTGTGATGCTTGTCTGTTCACGTGAACACGATATCTCAACAAAGTAATCTGAATAAATCCAACTTGGATTTGACATCAAAATGGTAAATATAGGCCATAATTTGAGGAACGATAGACATATTGTTGAAAGTTTAGGTGTTAATGCATTAGAGATTAGAACACAAGAAGGTAGATTGGCTTATATAAAGAAGATAATCAGTGTTAGTTTACTTTGAAGGATATTTCACCTCAGTTTTAAAGCATTTTTTAAATCACACTCCCAAATTGTGAAGTACCGAGGAGAAAAAATTCATGTCCTTAGTTAGGTTGTTCCGAATGGAAAATATTATCTGGCTTGACATCAGAAACCTTTGGACACGCAAAGATAGAATAGTCGAGATTTCTCAAATGAGTTTGAATCATTGTTACAAAAACTTGTAACCAGGGCCTGATTATCACACGGGCACTTAGGGCACGTGCCCTGGGCACGAAAATTTTAGGGGGCACGAAAATTTAGTCGAGTGTTACAGATCTTTACAGATCGCATTTTAAGAATGTTTTTTTTTTAAACTTATACCACATTATAAAACAGCAAATTCCTTAGTATGTTATATTTCAACTTTTCAAGCATTTTTGAATACAAAATTTTAAAAAATCTAAATTTCGGTACTGCCTCCAAGTTTTGAGAATGCTTAGTCGTTTCAATTATAATTAATGTTAATTGTAAATGAAGAAATGAGGTTATGGAATCAAACCCGGTCTACCTTTATGGTTTCGTTTGATTTGATTTGGAGTGCTACGGTCTTCAATTTGCAACACGAGGGCTAATGAGACTGGGACTTAAGCTTAAAGCCGATTCCGAATTACTACGAACAATCATGCCAATGTGGGATTCGAACCCACGAACTCAGGTACCGCAGGCCAGTACCCTAACCAATCAGCCATCGTTCGGCCACCTACCTGAACAATACAACGAATCAACGTTTTAAATAAAGAGTCAATGATGATCCTATCTAATGTTTTACCCTTTACCCTTTGCATGCCATTGTCGAGTCAGACTCGGCATTATCTTTCTTTTGGAGCAAATACAACGTCGATTGTGACTTGACATAGTTTTTAAATTTAAGAATTGCTGTTCACACTTCTTCCACTCAATTAAAATTGCTATGCGGCAATTAATTGGGATAATTCAAACATTAATTTGGACCAGTGTACTTGTGTAGCGATGTACTTTCCCACGATGGTCATCACGTGCATACACAGCTGTGGAAGAAATTTCCAAGAAGAATTTAGGTCCAGCTGTTGACTTCGAGTTTTAGTGGGAACCCCTGCGGAGGAGTCATAGATCACGGAATGGCACAAGATTAACGGTCAAGCTCGCACAGAGATGTAACCATGAGTTATGGGGGCAAAGGCTAAAAAATAATGTCAGCTTTAACAAAAAGGGCTATTTTAATGAGCCCACCTGCACGCCCGAAGAGGGAGCAGGTGTGGGAAAATTTCGTGTGCCTTTATGGAAGGAGCGTATTTTATCAAGAAGCTATCAACGTGCATGTAAACAATTAAAGAAGTTAAATAGCAACAGTTCCAGTTGTAGCTCGACTGCATTATATTTTTATGTTTTTAATAGAAGTTAACGATTTTTGACGATGCAAAATTTTACGAAGAAATTGTGCAATATACAGCTTGGTACTCTTGGTTACGTGAATAAACATGCGTCAAAAGTTAAATACGATTGTCAGTAGTTTTTTTTTTGGTTATTTTGGTTAAACATGAAACATTTTTCTACTTAATATAATAGAATATTAAATATATATACTGACATACATGCACATACACATATACACATACATATCTATATTACTTATATACACACATATTATATATATATATATACATATATATAACAAAAAAGGAATAAATAATATAACTCCATTAAGCCTAAAAATGTTAAACAGATAGGAAAAAAGAAGGATTGGGTGTGGAAGGTTTACGACTTCCATACACGGTTAAACAACTGTTTGATCAGGCCTGAACGTTCCCGTACACCCAAAAGACCATTAGAACATGGAATAAGAATACGAATTAGAAGAACAAGACAATTATAAAGCTATACAAAATTTATTCCTTTTTTATTATATTTATTTACCTCTATGTAATTGCTGCGTGGAGCGCATTACATAGTAAGTATTTTTAAATACCTGTCAATAATTATCTATCTAATACTTTTATTAAGATATATATATATATATATATATATATATATATATATATATATATATATATATAATATATATATTCAATATTCATACATATATACGCACATATTTTACATATATGTAAGGAAAATTCTGAGGGGTTTTCAAAACTTAAATCAAGGGCTAAAAATTTCCTGGACATTTTGCATTCCCCTTTTTAACCCCTAACCTAAATTGACCACTGGTGCTACAGTTTACGCCCTCAGAGAAGGCCAATTATAACTCTACATGGCCCTAGCGGGCAATTTAGGAAATTTCCAAATAAAAAGGAGATACACGCTACCGGAGACAGATTTTTCTAGAGATATTTTCCCACAGATGTTGACCCAGGTGTTACGTGTCTTGAACATAGAATTTCATGTTAGCTGACCCTTCAGTTTGTCCTGTCCCTATAATGAAGTGGAAACCCGTCCTTCCGCATTACCTTAATAAAGGTCTTTAGCTGAAACAGTATCATTTTAATGGGTATGACTGCAACCCCCCATCGAGAAGTCCGTCTCACTACATTATATATATATATATATAATATATATATATATAATATATATATGTGTGTATATATATATATATATATATATATATTATATAATATATTATATATATATTATACAATATATTATATATATATTATACAATATATATATATATATACCTATATGAATTTATAAATGTATGCAAGTATTGTATTATCTAACAACACAGTAGTTGCAAGTTGTTTTTCCACTGAAAAAAATAAAAGAAAATCAAAAAATAATCCAGCAGATGACAGGCGAAAATATTTAAATTTGGAGGGAGAATTCATCTACATCATTACCCCGCCCTATTAAGATAATTTTTTCCGTCACGTGTCTTCCATGCAAATTTTCCGTCCGAGGTATTTGCAATTAATACCTCAGGCAAACGCTCGGCAGAAAGTAATAACACCTTTATTGCGCAGTATTATGATCGTGCAAATCACTATTTACCACTGAAGGTTAACGCGACGACTGTTTGTAAACAAAATTCCAGCCTGGTTCAAAATACGGAGCGGCCTTTTATTTCTAGTATTCGGCACAGAATTAAATGATTAAGATTTGAATAAATAATTAAATCAAAAATTTTTAACGTTATGATTCTTTGAATAAAGTTTTGTCCGCGGTAGGTTTACATGATAATAGTAACATGTTATCGAAGAGCTATATGTACATAAAATTAATAGTGGAGCTTGTTTAACGTTATGATTCTTTGAATAAAGTTTTGTCCGCGGTAGGTTTGCGTGACTGTAGTAACCACGCGTGTTACCGGAGAGCTGTGCGTTTTACATGAAAATTAATTGTGGAGCGTGGTTTAACTTTATGATTATTTGAATATAGCTGTGTCTGGGGTAGGTTTGCATGAGAGTAGTAACCACGCGTGTTACCGAAGAGCTGTGCATGGTACATGAAAATTAATCATGGAGCGTGGTTTAACTTTATGATTATTTGAATATAGCTGTGTCCGGGGTAGGTTTGCATGAGAGTAGTAACCACGCGTGTTACCGGAGAGCTGTGCGTGGTACATGAAAATTAATTGTGGAGCGTGGTTTAACTTTATAGTTATTTGAAAATAGTTGTGTCCGCGATACAATTGCATGACAGTAGTAACCACGCGTGTTACCGGAGAGCTGCAGTGATACATAAATTAATTGTGGAGCGTGGTTTAACTTTATAGTTATTTGAAAATAGTTGTGTCCGCGATACAATTGCATGACAGTAGTAACCACGCGTGTTACCGGAGAGCTGCGAGTGATACATAAATTAATTGTAGCGTTTTAACGTTATGATTCTTTGAATAAAGTTTTGTCCGCGGTAGGTTTGCATGACAGTAGTAACCACGCGTGTTACCGGAGAGCTGTGCGTTTTACAGGAAAATTAATTGTGGAGCGTGGTTTAACTTTATAGTTATTTGAAAATAGTTGTGTCCGCGATACAATTGCATGACAGTAGTAACCACGCGTGTTACCGGAGAGCTGAGCGTAATAACCACGCGAATGAAAATTAATTGTGATGCATGAAAATTAATTGTGGTGCTTGGTTTAACTTTATGATTATTTGAATATAGTTGTGTCCGCGATACAATTGCATGACAGTAGTAACCACGCGTGTTACCGGAGAGCTGTGCATGGTACATGAAAATTAATTGTGGAGCGTGGTTTAACTTTATAGTTATTTGAAAATAGTTGTGTCCGCGATACAATTGCATGACAGTAGTAACCACGCATGTTACCGGAGAGCTGCGAGTGATACATGGAAATTAATTGTGGGGCAGCGGAGCAACGTGATGATTATTTGAATATAGTTGTGTCAGCGATAAGTTTTCATGACAGTAGTAACCACGCGTGTTACCGGAGAGCTGTGCATGGTACATGAAAATTAATCATGGAGCAAGGTTTAACTTTATGATTATTTGAATATAGCTGTGTCTGGGGTAGGTTTGCATGAGAGTAGTAACCACGCGTGTTACCGAAGAGCTATGCATGGTACATGAAAATTAATCATGGAGCGTGGTTTAACTTTATGATTATTTGAATATAGCTGTGTCCGCGATAGGTTTGCATGACAGTAGTAATTAAGCGTATTACCGAAGAGCTGCACGTGGTACATGGAAATTAATTGTGGGTTTCGGGGCAACGTTATGATTTTTGAATATAGTTGTGTCAGCGATAAGTTTGCATGACAGTAGTAACCACGCGTGTTACCGGAGAGCTGTGTGTCAGTCAAGAAAGACAATTTTTTGAAATTATTTGTGATAATCCTTCGGATCCGCCTTCTAGATTTGCTTTCACTGGAATTCCAAAAATTAACTTGGATATCGATGAGACTAAAGGTAAACTTCAGTTCTATGATGCTTTCATAGAAAGAAAAAAAGTTGTAATAAATGCTTAAAAATATTATAAATGTTAATTTTAATAACATATTTTTACTTAAAAATGTAAAATGAACAAAGAAATGCAATAAAAAAATGTGACATTTTTTTGACCGAATTCTGGAAAAAAAAAATGAAACTGTCAAAGGGTTAAATCGAGTAGCCTCCGGCACATATAGAGCTCGGTTTGACCAAATGGCATAAGACAACAACAACAGTTTTATGCACATTATTTGCCACTGTGGCACGGATGTTCGCAGCCGTTCGGAATCGGCTTTAACCCCTTAAGAGTTTCATTTTTTTTTTTCACGAATTGGATCCAAAAATGCCACATTATTTTATTGCATATTTTTGTCACATTTTACATTTGTAATCCGAAAAATGTTGTTAAAAGTAAATTTTTCTAATTATTTTAAGCATGTATCACAACTTTTCTCCTGAAAATAAAGTAATATTTACCCTGGAAGTTGTCTTTTCTCTGTCAAGTCAGACAAGGAAGTTACATTTACAGTTTTGCATATAAAGAATACAAATATTTTCCATTACCATCACTACACAATTATTTTTTTTCGCCGAACGATGGCCGAATGGTTAGGGTGCTGGCGTTCGGTACCGGAGTTCGTGGGTTCGAATCCCAATGTGGTATGGATTTTTGTAGCCCTTCGGAATCGGCTTTAAGCAGTAGGTCCCGGTCTCATTAGCCCTCGTGTTGCAAAAAGTAGACCGTTGTACTCCAAACTAAACCAAACACAATTATTTTCGAATTCAAATACTACAAGTACATTTACTTAACCTGTTTTTTAAAAGATCAGTTTTTAAAATATCTATCATCACCAGTATTTAGTGCGGTAAATTTTGAAAGAGGGCAAGAGGCATAGTCCTAAGTCATAGTCCGGACAAAAATACCTAGTCTTATTTCTAATTCTTTTGCCGCTGTCATTTTTCTTCAGTGAACACACATAGCACTGGTTTCAAGGTCTTAGTTTTTTGTCCGTAGGTGGAATTTCCTCTAAAAGTCTCTCTGGTTTAGTCTACCAAAAATTCAAGCCAAAGTCAGGCCAAAAACTCAAAGATAAAGACTCGAGTAGTAAAGCAAAACCTATCAGAAAGCCAGTGCTTTTTAAAATCAAATAGAATACACTTCGAAAACTAACATCTTGGGGACATTTATACGACTAATTTGACATTAAAAATACAAAAGATACGTCTAATACAGTGAGAACAACAATGAAAATCAGTGTTACCTCCATGGTTTTAGATTTTTTTTTTTTTTAATCTTTTCCAAAAAGGATAGGAGTAGTGGCAACAGTGTAACATTGCGAGAAAAAAGTATAGAATAAAAAATTGAGGTGAAGTACGCAATGACAAAAGATGTGTTTTTAATGTGGCGTATTTATTTATTGAAGTAATTTGCATCAGAATTCCTTTAAGTGATCGGTTTTAACACGGAATCTTTCACGTGTGTATTGATGTTATTTTGTTTACGAATAAGAATTCCGTTGATGATAGACGAAACCAAAAGTACGGGACATTTTCCAACAATCAGATTGCCTGTACGGCGTAAGGGGAAATCATTAAGGGCATGGTAACCACACCCGTACAGTGTACGTGCAAAACAAGCAAGGGGTTAAGCAGTGGGTCTCACTCTCATTAGCCCTCGTGATGCAAAAAACGTTGACCGTAGAGCTCCAAAACAAACTAAACCAACCAAAAAACTTAATTCTGTAAATTAGTAAACTTAATTCAGACCTGCATGTAAAATTTTTCTCTTAAAAAAACTAAATTATCAGCCACCAATTTTTGCAGGAAAAAAAAATTATTATTTTCGATTCCTAGGTGGAACGAATTGGGTGACAAATTATTTCCTCTTAGCAGCATCCATTTAACTATTTACATTTTTTTTTTAATA
>CM063499.1:68141057-68146057 GCA_032207245.1 Pardosa pseudoannulata
TCGATTATTAAAATTTAATCGATACCTGATTAGTAAAGCCTTTTGATTAAAGCCTAACTCATTCCTGTAATCACTTATAATGTATATATCTAATGCTTTATAAGCTTGTATATCACCATTCATGTATAACACTCACCTTGAATTTTTGAACTAAATTTTGAATCAAAATGAATGCTTTGTACACGGGTAAATACAGTATAAACAATACTAGTGCTTTATTGTCTGTTAATATGCTTTGCAGCGTCATGAATTTCTGATACCACTGGCCTGTTATGGATAATGGGATTTATAGCACGTGGGTATGTATTCTGGTTCGAGAAATCGTTCATCTTCCTTTCGCGAACAATGAAACTCGTCTTTTACCCAACATCCATTCTTTTGTGATTAAGTGCTTTATTTACAAATTGTATTTGCAAAGAATGCTTAACACATCTGAATCTGAAAATTCCAGAAAAAAGCACACTGATTCCAGTTCTTGATACAAGTCGACGTTGTAACCTAGAATAACTATGAAACCTTTCCACTTTTTCACTTCACATTTCCTCTTTACTTTGCTAAACAATAATTAGATAATGTTCTTATGTTAGGTGAAATATCCAGGGCCCGAGTAGGATAATTTTATTATCTGAACAAACACCTAACCTAGGAACATATTACCTAACATAGAAACAAATTATATTCCTATGCTAGGTCAAGTATCCAGGACCCAATTAGGATAATTTTGATACCTGAACAAACAAACACCTAACCTAAGAACATACGCCTAACACAGGAACAGATGATGCTTCTATGTTAGGTCAAGTATCCAGGACCCAGTTAGGATAATTTTGTTACCTGAACACACAAACACCTAACCTAGGAACATACTACCTAACATAGGAACAGATGATGCTCCTATCTAGGTCAAGTGTTCAGGGCCCAATTAGGATAATTTTGATACCTGAACAAACAAACACCTAACCTAAGAACATACGCCTAACACAGGAACAGATGATGCTTCTATGTTAGGTCAAGTATCCAGGACCCAGTTAGGATAATTTTGTTACCTGAACACACAAACACCTAACCTAGGAACATACTACCTAACATAGGAACAGATGATGCTCCTATCTAGGTCAAGTGTTCAGGGCCCAATTAGGATAATTTTGATACCTGAACAAACAAACACCTAACCTAAGAACATACGCCTAACACAGGAACAGATGATGCTTCTATGTTAGGTCAAGTATCCAGGACCCAGTTATGATAATTTTGTTACCTGAACAAACAAACACCTAACCTAGGAACATACTACCTAACATTGGAACAGATGATGCTCCTATGCTAGGTCAAGTATCCAGGGCCCAATTAGGATAATTTTGATACCTGAACAAACAAACACCTAACCTAAGAACATACGCCTAACACAGGAACAGATGATGCTTCTATGTTAGGTCAAGTATCCAGGACCCAGTTAGGATAATTTTGTTACCTGAACACACAAACACCTAACCTAGGAACATACTACCTAACATAGGAACAGATGATGCTCCTATCTAGGTCAAGTGTTCAGGGCCCAATTAGGATAATTTTGTTACCTGAACAAACAAACACCTAACCTAAGAACATACGCCTAACACAGGAACAGATGATGCTTCTATGTTAGGTCAAGTATCCAGGACCCAGTTATGATAATTTTGTTACCTGAACACACAAACACCTAACCTAGGAACATACTACCTAACATAGGAACAGATGATGCTCCTATCTAGGTCAAGTGTTCAGGGCCCAATTAGGATAATTTTGTTACCTGAACAAACAAACACCTAACCTAAGAACATACGCCTAACACAGGAACAGATGATGCTTCTATGTTAGGTCAAGTATCCAGGACCCAGTTATGATAATTTTGTTACCTGAACACACAAACACCTAACCTAGGAACATACTACCTAACATAGGAACAGATGATGCTCCTATCTAGGTCAAGTGTTCAGGGCCCAATTAGGATAATTTTGTTACCTGAACAAACAAACACCTAACCTAAGAACATACGCCTAACACAGGAACAGATGATGCTTCTATGTTAGGTCAAGTATCCAGGACCCAGTTAGGATAATTTTGTTACCTGAACACACAAACACCTAACCTAGGAACATACTACCTAACATAGGAACAGATGATGCTCCTATCTAGGTCAAGTGTTCAGGGCCCAATTAGGATAATTTTGTTACCTGAACAAACAAACACCTAACCTAAGAACATACGCCTAACACAGGAACAGATGATGCTTCTATGTTAGGTCAAGTATCCAGGACCCAGTTAGGATAATTTTGTTACCTGAACACACAAACACCTAACCTAGGAACATACTACCTAACATAGGAACAGATGATGCTCCTATCTAGGTCAAGTGTTCAGGGCCCAATTAGGATAATTTTGTTACCTGAACAAACAAACACCTAACCTAAGAACATACGCCTAACACAGGAACAGATGATGCTTCTATGTTAGGTCAAGTATCCAGGACCCAGTTAGGATAATTTTGTTACCTGAACACACAAACACCTAACCTAGGAACATACTACCTAACATAGGAACAGATGATGCTCCTATCTAGGTCAAGTGTTCAGGGCCCAATTAGGATAATTTTGTTACCTGAACAAACAAACACCTAACCTAAGAACATACGCCTAACACAGGAACAGATGATGCTTCTATGTTAGGTCAAGTATCCAGGACCCAGTTAGGATAATTTTGTTACCTGAACACACAAACACCTAACCTAGGAACATACTACCTAACATTGGAACAGATGATGCTCCTATGCTAGGTCAAGTATCCAGGGGCCAATTAGGATAATTTTATTACCTGAACAAACAAACACCTAACCTAAGAACATAAGACCTAACACAGGAATAGATAATTCTCCTATGTTAGGTCAAGTATTCAGGACCCAATTATGATAATTTTGTTACTTGAACAAACGCCTAACATAGGAACATACGACCTAACATAGTGCTACGCCGTTGCTTGGCGCTACTGAGCCGATCCCCTTTACTTTAAATATTATTTTTACTCATTTAATTCTTAATAATATATTTTAATTTAATTGACTTTAAATCCATAAGGTTACCCAGGTTCAACCCTATCGGCTCAGACTAATTAATTTCATTAATACATCAAAAAGAATTTAGATTAAAAAAAAGAATTTATTTACTATTTACATATATACAAAAAATATTACTATTGTCACTGCTTCCGAAAAATAGTAAAAATAGAACTTACCCCACTGCAGAGGAAAAACCATCTTGATTCTAGTTAAAATAATCTCGGTTACTAACCATCTGAATAATAAAAGGCCGCTGAAAATTTTACAGCGAAAAATAAACAAAACAAATTCTCTTCTCTATATCACTATCTCCATTCTATTTAATCTATATCACTATATGAATTCTGTCTCATCCCTTCTAATCTAATAATTTTTTTTCTCTCCTCTTTTCCCCGTATATATCCTCTAATCTTTTTTCCTTAGCCCCTCCTTTTTCCGTCCCATTTGGGAAAATTACCCACACTTGAAAATTCAGGTGGTCAGTTCTCAAATTCTGATTTTTCATTGGATTAGTACCCCACGCTCGTATTTATTTATTTATTTGCATTTTTATATTTATATATTTTTTCTAAAATCCCTTCTCGAAAACATGCCCATCTTGAAAACGTACCCTTTTCTCTCCTTCTCGATATCTTTGTATACTGACCCTTTTATGCATTGAAGGGGTATAGGGAGTTTTTCGTAGACGCGGCTTCTTTTATGATTTTCCGAAAATACTTTCTCACACTTAAATCTATAAGTGCGGTATCTTTGTACCTATTACACCTGGCTTAAATTCCGTTCTGTTCAAATCGTGTTTTTCAAAAGCTCGCGGTTTTGCGTAAGTTTTACGAGCCGGTCTTCTTTTGAAGTGTTGACTACAATGTTATATAATTCGGACCTCAGACTGTCCTTTCTTTAATTTCATAATACCTAGCTACTAACTTCTATTTCTAAGAATGTGCGAGGCATGAGCGTTTCTTATAATACTTTTTCTTTTTCTCTACCAGGTGTGGCGGACTTACACATATGCCGCATTTTCCTTCTTTTTGGATAAAGCCTTAAATTTCTAAACGGGGTTTGTGAATAACATTGTAGAAAGTCATTGTAAAATTTAACCTTATACCTTACAGGTGTGGCGTGACTACACCATAAGGCGCATACCACATATTTGCGAAGAAAACCCTAAAATATGAAAGGGGTTTTCCAGCAATAGGAACAGATGATTCTCCTATGTTAGGTCAAGTACCTAGGTCCAATTATGATAATTTTCTTACCTGAACAATCACCTAACATAGGAACAGATGATATTCCTTTGTTAGGTCAAGTATCTAGAGCTCAATTATGATAATTTTGTTACCTAAACAAACACCTACAGTCTGTTCCATAAGAGCGTGTCACTCACAACTTCTTCAATAGACAGCTCACAGATACCGGCTTAATTGCACGTGTTATTCAAACATTAGAGAAGAATGCTTTATGGTTATATTCTTTATTCGATTTGTTTTGCTGTGTTTAAATCAACAATCGAAGTCGTGAGTGTACCGAGTGGAGGCATGAAAATGGCAGAACCACAATAAATTGGCCTTCTCAGTCGCCTGACCCCAATCCAATTGAAAACTTGGGGTTTCCCATGAACATGAAGTTCAGGGGAAAATGTGTATACAATATAAAGCAGCTAATATAAAGCTGTGAGAAGTTTGATACTAGAAATTTATGTACGAAATTTATGTAAGAAATTTATGTATGAGAAATTTAAAGGTCTCTACTTTTGAAATTATCCGAAAAACTTGTCGAAAGTATTCCTCGATGCTGCCAAGCAATAATCGATAATAATGGGGACTGGACAACTTATTAGGTGAAACACATTTCAGCTTAATATGCATACTATACAGTACAAGTGTATTTTTAACTAATTCGTTTGTATTTT
>CM063499.1:68151057-68161057 GCA_032207245.1 Pardosa pseudoannulata
CGGCTATGTTGCTGCTGCCAATTTTGACGGGTTTTGTCTCTACCTATCCAGATCCTTCTGGCCGAAGCATGGGAGGCCGCTATGAAAGCGATGGAAGGCAAGGATCCGGGATACCCGGATATCGAGAACTCACATATGATGATAACAGACCAAAAATAACGGGCAGCAATTACGTGAATCCACCAGCAAATTACCCCAGTATCTACATCGATGAATACCCAAGAGATATCGATAATTGGGGATATTCCAAAACGAGGTATCCTGCAAACGAGCATAAAGGAGACCTAGTCGGAGGCCTAATAGCAGGTCTAATAAGTGGCATAATCATAGGACAAACCTCTCCGAAAGACTACGTTGGTTTCAAAATAAATGGACACCATATAGGAGCTTTTACTCCAGCTCTTTTTCCTATTAGAGGCTTTGTAAATGCTAACATACGAAGATCATCGAAAGCGAGTAATAACGGTTTAATACAGTAACTCCCTGCTGAAGATTGTTTCTTTATTTACTCATCCTGTTCCTTATTACAATTCCAGGATCTCCACCTATGGCTTCCTTTTTTTTGTGAAGAGTTGCTAGATATGTAATGTGCAAGAAGTGATAAGTCATATATAACTTGATGAAATTCGTAAATGTGTAATATACACTAAATATTAAGATTTATTAAAATTGCTTTTTCTTTGGTATAAATTCAAAGATTGTTTTTAATTATTATTGGATATGCATTTTATCAGTTTGAGACATCTTGCTGTCGCTCAACATCTAATACTTACTAACATTTTTCTTGAAATATATTACTTAATGTTTGTTTATCAAAGTAACTAATAATTCTGTAGTGTATTTTGAGAACCTAATATAATGAAGAAAAGTTCTAGATCTTTAATATATTTAAAATATATACATGTATATATATATATACATATATAAATAAATAAATAAATAAATATATTTCCATAAATATATATATATATATATATATATATATATATATATATATATATATTACATATATATATATATATACACACACACACATATATATATATATATATATGTATATATATATATACACATATATATATATACACACACACACACTCACACACACAACACACACATATATATATATATATATATATATATATGCTATCAATTTGAGACATTTTGCTGTTGCTGAACATCGAATGCGTACTGACATTTTTCTTGCAATATATTACTTAATTTTTGTTTATCTAAGTAAACTTAGTCATTCTGATGATGAAACCTAATGATGAAAAGTTATAGATCTTAAACATATTGAATATATATATTATCAATTCGGAACATTTTGCTGTTGCTGAACATTTAATAAGTACTGATATTTTTCTTGTAATATATTACTTAATTTTTGTTTATCTAAGTAACCTTAATAATTCTGTAGTGCATTTTAAGAACCGAACCTAATGATGAAAAGTTTTAGATCTTTAATATATTTAATATATATACATGTATATAATTATATATATATATATATGTATATATATATGTATACACACATATATATATATACATAAATATATGCATATATATATATATATATATATATATATGTATATATATATGTATACACACACACATATATATATATATGCACATATATATATATATATATATATATATATATATATATATACTATAAATTTGAGACATTTTGCTGTTGCTGAACATCGAATGCGTACTGACATTTTTCTTGCAATATATTACTTAATTTTTGTTTATCTAAGTACACTTAGTAATTCTGTTGTGTATTTTGAATACATAACCTAATGATGAAAAGTTATAGATCTTAAACATATTGAATATATATATTATCAATTCGAAACATTTTGCTGTTGCTGAACATTTAATAAGTACTAATATTTTTCTTGTAATATATTACTTAATTTTTGTTTATCTAAGTAACCTTAATAATTCTGTAGTGCATTTTAAGAACCGAACCTAATGATGAAACGTTTTAGATCTTTAGATTGTATATAATTATATATATATATATATATATATATATATATATATATATATATATTATATACGTATATATATATATACATTATATATATATATACATATATACACATATATATATATATATACATATATATATATATATACATATATATATATATATATATATATATATATATATATATATATATATATATATATATATATACTATCAATTTGAGACATTTTGCTATTGCTGAACATGTAATAAGTACTAACATTCTTTTTGAAATATATTACTTAATTTTTGTTTATCTAAGTAAACTGAATAATTCTGTAGCGTATTTTGAAAACCTAACTTAATGATGAAAATTTCAGATCTTAAACCTATCGAATATATATATATATATATATATATATATATATATATATGTATGTATATATATGTATATATATATATATATATATATATATATATATATATATATATATATATATGTATATATGCATATATGTATATATATATGTATATATGCATATATGTATACATATATATGTATGTATGTATATATATATATATGTATATATATATATATATATATATATATATATATATATATATATATATATATATATATATATATATATATATATATATGCATATATGTATATAATATATATATGCATATATGTATATGCATATATGTAGTGTATATATATGATATATATATATTTAATGTATACACATGTATATATATATATATATATGTGTATATAATATATATATATATATATATATATATATATATATATATATATATATATATATATATATATATATATATATAATTAACAAGCCATAGAAGTCATATTATATAAGTATTTTTGCATTGGAAGAAAGACTAATTCAACTTGAGGAGATATGTCTGCTTTTAATTTGAAAAATCTTCCATCATTTCATTTTTTTCTTATTGTTTTCCTTTTTTACAATTTTATATAAAATTGAAATTTTACTTGTACTAAAATGAAACTTTTAAAGTTGTTGAAGACTAACTTGAAAAAAAATTTTTTAGTTTTGACATTTGAAGTAATGTTTTTAATATATATATATAGTACACATAAAAAGAAAAAACAAAATTAGTTACTCTCTACAATTTTTTCTGAGAAGTCATTGATAAATTGTTCGTAATCATAATCAACCTGTCAAATCGATTTAAAATTTCGATGTTTTGTTTTAATGTTAAATCATTTCGCTTTCTGGCTTCCATATCGACAAGCTGCACGTAAGCGAGCAAGGCTTAAAATGTGAATACGCTCCTTCTCAGTTCCGATAAGAATGTGACGACGTCTGCTCATCTGACAACCACTGACCATCAGGAAGGTGTGCGTATTTCTGAAAAATTTCAGGAACGTGTAAATTCCCACTCCTTTGTTTATTCCCAATTTCCCTAGGTTGAAGAGGAGAATTCTCGGAAATTCAAACAACAGCGAAGGGAAAGAAAAGAATGGGTTCCTTCTGAATGGATTGTGAATATTCCTTTGCCAGTTGAAATGAAGTTCGAAAGCGGATCCCATTAACCGATGTAACGATTACATAAAGCGATAAATTTAACATACAAATGAATAGAGAAAATCGGGACCAAGAGATTTCGGTAACAATAAGCGATTGTTAACATTAACCCTCCGAGTGAAACACACCGATTAAAAAAAAGTCTCCAAAAAATAGGCTATAATTTTATTTTGTCAATGGCAAAAGCGTTCTATGATTTTTTATTTCACCCTTTGTCGACTAGAATGGAATACGGGAACCCACCCTCGTTATTGTCCCTTTACTTCCGGTTATAAATAGATATATAAATAGATATTATAGATTGTTAATTTTTAAAACACATAAAGCTCGTCAAGTCTCGAAGATCATTCCATAAGAAATAATGGATTCTAAAAGTACAAATAAAAATATTCCTTAAGAGAATTATTTATATTTTTTTTACGAAAGTTATCCAAGATATTTAAGAGGTGCAATTAGAGATACATCGGTTACCGCAAACGAAATACTTCGAAATAGAGATTTACAAAGCCATGAAAAGCTATCAGCGTCTTTGTGCCTCAGGGAATAGGGGTGCATCCCTCAATAAATGTCAGGCAAAGAGAGATGCAGTTTCTAAACAATCGACTTGACCCTCCTACCTCAAACACTGGCAGAAATGTACATTACATCCACTTTTGGAACGTTTTTGGAGGTCGAAAATTGTACGTGAAAACCGCTTACTGTACATATACAGCCAGTACCTAAAATAACCCAAATGTGGTAGTTCATCTTATGTGCGGTGTAGAGGAATGTCCTGTTTATATTCGAACTGAATGCCTCCAAGAGACAATATACTAAAGCACGTCTCTAACAATAGGAATGATGTAATTTATTCGTTCTTATTTTTGTCTATTTCTGCGACATCGTGATGTTTTATGGCGTTAAAAAACGCGCGCGTTGCGAAATTTGCCTTCTAATGGTGAAAACTGCATTTTGAGGGTTGCAGAGTACTTCGTTAGGAAGATGCATTCAGTAAACTTTATGAGGAAATATTGATATGCTGGTGTTTTAGTTTTTTTATTTTATATTTGATTTTCGAGTCTTTGTGAACAAAGAATTTATCCTTCATGGTTTGACAGTCAGTCAGTGTTATATAATTTGGAAGTTCTGGCTTGCGTTCGTGAAAATGTAATGCATAAAAAAAGACAGAGTTGTTTGATTTGCAGTTTGGTTTCTGCAACACTACGCTCCTCGGTGAATTGACTTGTTTTCTTTGTTATCCGAGTTTTTAGAAGTGGACTGTGATTGCTTGCTCACTTGACATGGCTCACGCGAACGACTTAAAGTTCCCGATAAAGAAAAGAAATCTCAGAGGTAAGGGATTTAAAGATAAGGTCAAACCAGCTTCGCAGGAGGCACTTATGAATGTCTTTGTTGGAGGTTTTAGAGTTTAACTCAAAATTAATGCTATAATCCTTACATACATAATACTTATATACAGAAATCCTCATGGGGAGTCAATTTTATACAATTTTTGTTCTAGTAAAGTATTTTAGTCATACCCTGCATAATTTACCGCTTCGGTCAGAGGTGTGGTTTGTGCATCGCTATAGCTGCCCCTCATTTCACCAACTGCATGCCATCTCTTACTAAGTGCGTTGCTAAAAAGTTGTGATGTGTGCAATTCTCCCATTTAATTCCTCTCAAAATTAATGCTATAATACTTACATATATGATATTTATATACAGAAATCCTCATGGGGAGTCAATTTTATACAATTTTTGTTCTAGTAAAGTATTTTAGTCATACCCTGCATAATTTACCGCTTCGGTCAGAGGCGTGGTTTGTCCATCACTATAGCTGCTCCTCATTTCACCAACTGCATGCCATCTCTTACTAAGTTCGTTGCGAGAAAGTTGAAGTGTGCAATTCTCCCCTCTAATTCTTCTAAAAATTAATGCTATAATCCTTAAATATATGATACTTATATACAGGAATCCTCATAGGGAGTCAATTTTATAATATTTTTGTTCTAGTAAAGTATTTTAGTCATACCCTGCATAATTTACCGCTTCGGTCAGAGGTGTGGTTTGTCCATCGCTATTATCTGTCCCTCATTTCACCAACTGCATGCCATCTCTTACTAAGTGCGTTGCGAGAAAGTTGAAGTGTGCAATTCTCCTCTCTAATTCCTCTCAAAATTAATGCTATAATCCTTACATATATGATACTTATATACAGAAATCCTCATGGGGAGTCAATTTTATACAATTTTTGTTCTAGTAAAGTATTTTAGTCATACCCTGCATAATTTACCGCTTCGGTCAGAGGTGTGGTTTGTCCATCGCTATAGCTATCCCTCATTTCACCAACTGCATGCCATCTCTTACTAAGTGCGTTGCGAGAAAGTTGAAGTGTGCAATTCTCCCCTCTAATTCTTCTAAAAATTAATGCTATAACCCTTAAATATATGATACTTATATACAGGAATCCTCATAGGGAGTCAATTTTATACAATTTTTGTTCTAGTAAAGTATTTTAGTCATACCCTGCATAATTTACCGCTTCGGTCAGAGGTGTGGTTTGTCCATCGCTATTATCTGTCCCTCATTTCACCAACTGCATGCCATCTCTTACTAAGTGCGTTGCGAGAAAGTTGAAGTGTGCAATTCTCCCCTCTAATTCCTCTCAAAATTAATGCCATAATCCTTACATATATGATACTTATATACAGGAATCCTCATAGGGAGTCAATTTTATACAATTTTTGTTCTAGTAAAGTATTTTAGTCATACCCTGCATAATTTACGGCTTCGGTCAGAGGTGTGGTTTGTCCATCGCTATAGCTGTCCATCATTTCACCAACTGCATGCCATCTCTTACTAAGTGCGTTGCGAGAAAGTTGAAGTGTGTAATTCTCCCCTCTAATTCCTCTCAAAATTAATGCTATAATCCTTACATAAATGGTTTGGTTTGGTTTGGAGTGCTACGGTCTACTGTTTTGCACACGAGGGCTAATGAAACAGGGACCTACTGCTTAAAACCGATTCCAAACGGCTACGAACATTCATGCCACAGGCTTGCAATTCCACCACTTTTCTCACCTTTAGTCACTTTTATTACAATTGATCACATTTAATCACTTTTTTTTAAGTAAACAGTCACTTTTTTCACAGCAAAAGTCTGTTGCTGAAAACAGAAAATCTGAATTAATAACAAAATATTTTAATAAAAGACCAAAAATGTGATGCTCTAATCTTATTTTTCTTATTAAAATGTAGTTAGTCATATGGTTTTCAGAATTTAGTGATTTTAAAATGTCGTAAAGAAGTTCCTGAAATCGACATTTGTACTGAAATGTACATTTAATACATTAAATTAATTTACGTCAAAGCACACGTTTCTCTTTTTCTTTTTTTTTCACAATTTTTGTTTAGATACGCTAATCTAGCTATGTACATATTTTAATACCTCATTAATATATGCAGAAAATTTTGATTACAAAATTAATGTGTTGTATGTATTGAAATTTAATTTATAGATTTTTCTTGAATAAAAAGCAATGTTGAGTTGTGTTAAACAAACTTTTTAATTTTTTTGTATTTGACTCCAAAATCATGTCTTGCATGAATCATTTGATTTAGAGTTAAAATAAATATAAAAATCTTAATAATAGCATATGTAATCAAGAGGAGAAAAAAATCGCTTTTTTTTAATGTGTAGTCACTTTTTAGTCACTTATTCCGTATTATTTGTCACTTTTCTCACCTTTTTGAAAGTACCTCAGCAATTGCAAGCCTGATACCATAGTGGGATTCGAACCCGATTAGCGCCCTAACCAACCGGTCAGCGTTCGGCGGTTTTTAGAGGAGTTTTAATCAGAGAAAATACGATTTCAATAAATGCATTACTTTTAGGGAGTACTTTAATCCGCGGGGATTCGAGCCGGGCCTTTTAGAGGTCCGAGCTTTAGAATAACATTCCACACATAATCAAAAGGCAAAATGTTTAATTTTCTTCAATAGAGTTACATATCAAGTTTTTGTTACTGAGACACGCGAAAGCAACTCTCAAGCGAATGCTATGACCGAATGGTTAGGGCGCTGCTCTTCGGAATCGGAGATCGTGGGTTCGAATACCTTTGGGGAGTTCGTGGCCCTTTGGGATTGGATTTAACCCTTTGACAGTTTCATTTTTTTCCAGAATTCGGTCAAAAAAATGTCACATTTTTTTATTGTATTTTTTTGTTCATTTTACATTTTTAAGTAAAAATATATGTTATTAAAATTAACATTTCTAATATTTTTAAGCATTTATTACAAGTTTTTTTTCTATGAAAGCATCGTAGAACTGATTTTTACCTTTAGTCTCATCGATATCCAAGTTAATTTTTTGAATTCCAGTGAAAGCAAATCTAGGAAGCGGATCTGGAGGATTATCAAAATTAATTTCAAAAAATCGTATTGCTTGACTGATTCCATCTGTACTACTATCAGAGTCACTACTATCCAGGTCATCTAGTAGACTTTCGAAACTATCATTTACAGAAAATTCAGTTTCTGATTCCGAGTCACAGTTTGAATCGCAAGAAATTAGCTCCATACGCTCTGAATTATCCATTGTATAAAAGTAAAAATATATTATTCAACTCTTAGATCTATAAAATTATCAGGCAGTTAGTAAAATATAACCAGAAAGCTATACACTGAAAGATAACAATTTATCTTCTGATACAAAACATGCGAAAAAACCCGCGCTTTTGAACCAATCAGAGTAGAAAATACAATGGACTGCAAACTATCATTTACTGGACATTTATACGAATAATTTGTTATTAAAATTGGAAAAAATACGGCCGAAACAGTGCAAGCGAAATAGAAATCAGATTGCCCGTACGCCGTACGGACAAGTCAGTAAAGGACCGAAAGCTGTGCCTTATTACTTAATTAAAACTTAATTTTTTATCATTATAATAAATATGAGACGGAGTATAGTTGATTTCCTCGATCCCTTTTTCCCCTATCATTGTATGGAATAATATTTGTGTAATATATTAATTATATAAAAATATATTAATAATTAATATATTCGTATAAGATATTAATAATATTATAATATATTAATAGCATATTTCCATGTTTAGTTTTCTTTTATTTGATCTATACATTCAACTTATAACAGTGTAACGTATGTTTTACCAAAATGGTAAATCCCCTATATAATAATAGCCTAAGTTGTCTGTCCGCGAATTTATGAAGCGGTTGTACATGGAATGGATGCAGGCATCCATATTGGATTTTTATGAGTTAGGTTTAGCAAAATTCAAAGCAAGTCTTTAAAACGTTCGAAATCCACCCTTTTCGAGCGTTTAATGCTATTATTTCAAGCCTTATTCTCCCTCTTATTCTGTACTGAATTTATTCTTGATAGGATGGCAAGGGCGGAGCGCAATATTTATAATTCTAGACTGTTTTTAGTCGACCCTCATATACTCTAATCATAACCTTTACCACGTGTAGGCTTGCACATGGGGTAGAGTGTCTACCAATTAATTTGTCGTAGTTCTCGGGTTGATGGTTCTGCCCCCGAAGCTTTTTCTTTTGAATTCTTATTCCTAAAGTTGTTCTATTATTTTTAAAGTTTTATTATTTTTAAAATAAATTTTTACTCTTTTTTCAAATTTTATGATTTTTATTTTATTAAATTCACTTATTGCCATTATATCAAGCCCCATTTAAAGAACAGGCAAGTAAATTTACCAATTTATCACATAATAAATAGGTAAAAATAACTTTTTCTAAAATAGGTAAATAATTTTTTCCAGCATTATGACGTCATTCCTTTAACCATCTCATTTAATCATTTATTTTAGATTATTTAAAAATCGTCTGCATTATTTTCATACGTTTTATCACTGAACTTAGATATTGCGTAAATAATATTCTTTTATATTTGGCTTAAATAATAGATTAGGTACATATGTGATAATTTTAATCGATTATTTTAGTTGAAAGATAATTCTCAACCAAAAAACAAACCATTATTTTAACTGCCCCATTTAAAGAACAGGCAAGTAAATTTATCAATTTATCACATAATAAATAGGTAAAAATAACTTTTTCTAAAATAGGTAAATAATTTTTTCCAGCATTATGACGTCATTCCTTTAACCATCTCATTTAATCGTTTATTTTAGATTATTTAAAAATCGTCTGCATTATTTTCATACGTTTTATCATTAAACTTAGATATTACGTAAATAATTTTCTTTTATATTTGGCTTGAATAATAGATTAGGTACATATGTGATAATTTTAATCGATTATTTTAGTTGAAAGATAATTCTCAACCAAAAAACAAACCATTATTTTAACTGCCTCATAGGGTACTTTTCAATTCTGGAAAATTAAAAATTTTACGGATCCCGTGATATGACGGGCTTTATGCTAGTCTCAGAAATAAGAGTTGCTAGGCAAAATCTAATGCTGTAT
>CM063499.1:68166057-68186057 GCA_032207245.1 Pardosa pseudoannulata
CCACCGGCAGCCACCACGACAACCTCACCACCCCCGTCGCCATTCACCACCGCAAGGAGGTAAAGTTACGGAAGCTGCCACGCGAGGCACTCTATCGGAAAGACGGCAGCCTTCCGACACACTCGCAGTTGCTTGGAGATCAAAATATACAAGCCAGGACGCGCGGTTGCAAATGATAAACCATTTCTTCTTTTTCTTTTTCACAGGTGGTTTGCAGGTTCTGGGACGTTGACAGTTCAGTTGAATAGGCGTCACGCCCTAATCGGTTGCAGTAATGATTCCGGAACATTGCCTCGAGTATTCCGGAATGGGATAGCTAGCGAATGAGAATTTCGACTAATTAACTAGCTGTAACCTTAGATGGAGTTCTCAGGTAACTGGAATCGTAACTGACCAGAAAAACGGTTGGCGGGACCGTAACTGTATAAAAAGCTTAGAATTTTCGAAATGTAAAGCCAACTCACTATTCATAGACGGATGCACTGCAATTACTAGCAACTCCAGAACTAAAGGACTTTGCCCAAGGAGTTCTGTTGTTAATTCTTCCTGTGAAATCCTGTGAAATTCGGGAATTTTCAACATTTTTTACGTAGGTGCTTTAACCTCGTGGAGGCTTCTGGAACTTTTAACTGGAGCCAGTTTTTTAGCAATTACGTTCGGGAAACTCGTAAGGTCCGCGCATATAAAGAACGGCAGGGTCTCCACCGAACGGGGGATAGATTGGTTTCGCTTTGCACCTTGGGAAAGCCTTCCCATCGTGTGAGAATAGTTAATTCTCTTTACGACTGTGAACATCGTGGATATTTATCCAAGCAACAATCTTTGACATTTCTAATCGTTTTCGGACATTAGTATCCCAGTGTATATAGCAATTATTTACTCCAGAAAATAAAAGTGATTTCCAATTCTGTAAAGTCTGTGATTCTCTTCACGCTACTTCTTCACTTAAGAACATTGAAGGCGTCACACGTGGCACATCTATATGTACACATGTAATACACAAGTATTCAGCCCTTTTTTACTGTTTATTAAAGACCAAATTTAATGTTTATTAATGTAATTTTAAGTGCTAGTCAAACAAGAAATGGAATGCTATGGAATTATCTATTTAAAATCGATTCTGGCTTGTTATTTTGCTTTAAGCAACTGCGTTCATTCTAATCGTATTTCTTTTTTAGTTTTTGTGCCAGGTGTAATTAAAGACTATGAATTAATACAATTGAATATAAAAAATCTATATAACTCTTCTCTCATATCGCCTCTTTTACCAAGTAATTAAATATAACTTTTAATAAAAGAATTTAAGCTTCTTTTACAAAATAATAATTGATTATTTGCTACGAATATCGTCTTCACTTTCTGTCCATTTTAATAAGAATGTCTTCCCTAAATAAAACAAAATTATTGATCTGAATTTAAAAACAATGGATACCTTTCTTCAGTTTTATTGCACAAAATTATTCATCTGGTTTTAACATTAATAAATTCATTGTTATGTTTCGTTGCACAAAATTATTGATCCAACTTCAAAATCAATAAATTCAATATTCCATTTCCCTACATTAAAAATTATTGATCTGATTTTAAAATTAATAAATTCATTGTTCTGTTTCGTTGCACAAAATTATTGATCCAACTTCAAAATCAATAAATTCAATATTCCATTTCCCTACATTAAAAATTATTGATCTGATTTTAAAATTAAGAAATTCATTGTTCTGTTTCTTTGCACAAAATTATTGATCCAACTTCAAATTCGATAAATTCAATATTCCATTTCCCTACATTAAAAATTATTAAACTGATTTTAAAATTAATAAATTCATTGCTCTGTTTCTTTGCACAAAATTATTGATTCAACTTCAACATCAATAAATTCAATATTCCGTTTCCTTACATTAAAAATTATTGATCTGATTTTAAAATTAATAAGTTCATTGTTCTGTTTCGTTGCACAAAATTATTGATCCGACTTCAAAATCAATAAATTCAATATACCATTTCTGTACATTAAAAATTATTGATCTGATTTTAAAATTAATTCATTCTTCCGTTTCCTTGCACATAATTACGGATTAAAATTAATTCATAGCTCTGAATTCATGCACAAAATAATTGATTTGACTGTAAAATTAATTCATAGTTCCGTTTACTTGCACCTGGTGAAATCAAATAATATGTATATCAATGCTTCTTTTTTTTCCATAAGTATTTTTTATAGTAAATTCTGTTAGCCGTTGTCATGGAGACTGGCCAATTTGAGGAAAGGGAATGTGTAACCGTGCGGTGCAAAACCGTGTAGGAATCTTACCAGGTGACACAATTTTGTTTACATGAGTGTTTTTATGTTGTTGATTGGTGACACTCTCATTGTGTAAATGTGTTGTGTTCTTTAACAGAGAACTCTTCTGTGGAATATAGACAAGGCGGAGCGTCACCGTGAATCGATTGAATTCTCAACCGATTCAAGATCAGCAAAGCTCGATGTGTTTTTACTTCTTAGACAACGTATCTATACATTAAGCAAAATGAAATGGGGATTCTTCAGCATGATGTATAAATATGCAAACTATAAGTTATTAAACATACGTGATGCTTTCATGCAAAATACTAATAAATAAAATAAGAACTCATAATAATATGTACCATGACTTATTACCGTGGTCGCCAAATTGATGAAGGCTTTTGACCTACCACACTCTTTTTAAATCTTATCGTGAGCTACCAAAAGCTTATATTTGTTTGCTATCTTTTGACTTAATGATTAGTGTATCATTTGTTATTACAGTGATCGCCAAATTGATAAAGGCTTTTGACCTATTTAAATCTTATCACGAGCTACCAAAAGATTATACTTGTTGACTATCTTTTGGTTTAATGATTAATGTAACATTTGTTATACAGTGGTCGCCAAATTGATAAAGGCGTTTGACCTACCACACTGCTTTAAATCTTATCGTGAGCTACGAAAAGTTTATATTTGTTAGCTGTCTTTTGATTTAAAGACTAGTGTATTATTTATTATACAGTGGTCACCAAATTGATAAAGGCTTTTGACTTACCGCACTGTTTTTAAATCTTATCGTGAGCTACCAAAAGCTTATATTTGTTGGCTGTCTTTTGATTTAATGATTAGTGTATCATTTGTTATACAGTGGATACCAAATTAATGAAGGCTTTTGACCTACCGCACTGTTTTTAAATCTTATCATGAGCTACCAAAAGCTTATATTTGTTGGCTATCTTTTGGTTTAAGGATTAATATAACATTTGTTATACAGTGGTCGCCAAACTGGTAAAGACTTTTGACCTACCACGTTGTTTTTAAATCTTATCGTGAGCTACCAAAAACCTACATTTGTTGGCTATCTTTTGCTTGCTAATTAGTGTAACATTTGCTATACAGTGTTTTCCAAATTGATAAAGGCTTTTGACCTACCGCACAGTTTTTAAATATAATCGTGAACTACCAAAAGCTTAAATTTGCCTATCATTTGGTTTAATGATTAGTGTATCATATGTTGTATCATTAAAATAAGCTTCAGTTAGGTGTTGCTTTTGTATTTACCTATGTTGGCTTTTACCCTGCTTTATAGTGTAATGAATTAAAAAAATAGCTAAAAGATTTTAAAAATAGCCAAAGTAAGCATGATAATGCAATTTTCTGAAAATATCACCGTGGGCTGCTGAAAGCCTCCCTGCAAGCTGCAGGTAGTCCACGATTTACGATTTGCCATATAGTCTACGATCAACGGTTTATCAATGGCTGACTTATTAAATGAGCTCCTTTAAAGATGACTAAAATTTACTTTTTTTTTTGTACAATGTTCTAACAGTTTACTATGTAATTTTATCTGTAAGACTTAACAAACATTTAACGATAAAAAAAGTAAAAGAATAAAGGGCCAAATCCTTTTTTTGTAATTTAAATCTTTTTTAAAATTCAATTACTATAGACACATTTTACACATTTCTTAAGCCTAACAGTAAACTGATAGATTCGAAGGAAAAATCTTTTAAAAGAAAACTATAGTTAAAAAAACATCAAGATGAAGAAATCCCCATTATTTAAGTAGAAGAACCCCCCCCCTTATACCTTATCAATAGTTACGGTTATTGCAGCTGAAGAAATTCTCTTAATCTTCTCGGTTTCAAAATGTATTATATTTCATACACATCTTTCCATCTATATCCAACGTATCTCCTAGAGTGTGGCGAAAAAGGCAATTATCTATATTACGTATCAGTAGTGGTACTATCTGCATAATCAATATTGATACTTGCGCCGTCCAAAGCAAAAATTAGGAGACTGTCTAGAGTATCAGTATTGATAATGTTTAGAATCATTAAGGTTTTCAATGCCTGTTTTTTCTGACGTAATTCCCTCGGCATCAACGACACCGAGTACTGATACCATCAAGAATATAGATATTTATAGAGTTAAAAATTTCTATTTTTAGGATGTCTAGAGTATCAGTACTGATACTGTCTACAGAATCAGCATTCATACTGATAACAGTTTAGATTATAAATTATTCTAATATGCAAAACTTTAATATTTATGCAGTCTACAGTATGAGTGCTAATATCTAAAATATCAATACTGTCTAGAATATTAGTATTGAAACTGAAACAGTTTAAAGTATGTATGGTTATATTGTCTAGAACACAAATATTGATACAGTTTAGGCAGGAGTACTGATACAATATCAATACGTTCTAGAACATTAACATTAATTCACCTAGAGTATCTTTTCTAGAATATTAACATCAATTTACCTAGAGTATCTTTCTGATACTGTCTAGTGAATCAATTTAGCATGCAGTCTTGATCTAGAACACGATTATTGATACAGTTTAGATATGAGTACTGATACCATATCAATATGGTCTAGAATATTAACACCAATTCACCTAGAGTATTTTTCTAATATTGTTTAGTGAATCAATTTAGCAAACAGTCTTGATCTAGAACATGAATATTGATACAGTTTAGACATGAGTATCATATTAATACGGTGTAGAATATTGACACCAATACACCTAGAGTATCTGTCTGATACTGTCTAGTCAATCAATTTAGCATGCAGTCTTGATCTAGAACACGAATATTGATACAGTTTAGATATGAGTACTGATACCATATCAATATGGTCTAGAATATTAACACCAATTCACCTAGAGTATTTTTCTAATATTGTTTAGTGAATCAATTTAGCAAACAGTCTTGATCTAGAACATGAATATTGATACAGTTTAGACATGAGTATCATATTAATACGGTGTAGAATATTGGCACCAATACACCTAGAGTATCTGTCTGATACTGTCTAGTCAATCAATTTAGCATGCAGTCTTGATCTAGAACACGAATATTGATAGAGTTTAGACATGATTACCATATCAATACGGTCTAGAATATTGACACCAATACACCTAGAGTATCTTTCTGATACTGTCTAGTGAATCAATTTAGCAAGCAGTCTTGATCTAGAACACGAATATTGATACAGTTTAGATATGAGTACTGATACCATATCAATATGGTCTAGAATATTAACACCAATACACCTAGAGTATCTCTCTAATACTATCTAGCATATCAATTCAGAATACAGTCTGTATCTAGAGTATGAACATTGATAAAGTAGATCGTAGTAAGTCTTTCTAGTGTAAAGATTATACAATCATAGAAAAAAAAGAAAAGTTGTGTGGAATATAATGCCCTGAGATCGACAAGACTGATTCCAAAAAGCGTTATAAAATTCGAAAATGTTTTTTCCACTCATTAAAAGCCAAAGCTAAAAGTAAAATTCCATCCCCCCCCGCCTGTAGCTTCCTTTCGCTCCGCCTTGGTCGTGTGTACACATTTTTAATTTGCTCACACTGACATGTGTATTGGAGTATGTAGCGATTGCTCTTTAAATCTTTTTAAAGGAAAAGTTTGTGGGTCGGTTTGTATCTCTGTGAGCCAGATCTAGGAGATGTCAGACAAATATAAACCACGTTCTGCCTTCTCCCACTATCATGCGTAAACTCTGTGTGTAAGACGGCTCAGGTATGTATCCTTCTTATAAAACGATCTTTATAAAAACGCGACCATCGGTGTAAACTCGTCTTGTGTTATTTACTTTCTTCGTATCGGAGTAAACCTTTATCAAACGGCTTCATATTAAAAAAAAAATATTGTAAATGAATTTCGCCAGTGTTTATCTGATTTATTTCGTGTAACACTATTTTCAACACCAACACTACTAGCATTAAAAATTTTATTCATTTTGCAGTGCTGCCCTCTGTTGTGTAAAGTATACACTAAAAATTAAAACATCAAGAAAACTGTTAAAGATGAATTATGTTCTAGAATAATTTGAGTTCAATACAAATAATCCACAGTTAAATAACTACAAAAGTTTAAAATGAATAATGAATATTTTTTTATCGTAAACAAAAATTATAGAATTCTCCAACAGTATATTTTACTTGCCGTGAAAATTCCTAATTTCACCTGTTAAAGCCTTAATTACACATATTGTGTAATTAATTGTTTAACAGCTGTGTAACTCAGGTGTTTAACATTCGTGAAACACTATTTTCAACACCAACACTACTACCATTAAAGATTTTATTCATATTTTAGTGCTGCCATCTGTTGAGTAAAGATTATACTAAAAATTAAAAGATCAAGAAAACTGTTAAAGACGAATAAGTTCTAGAATACTTTAAGTGCAATACAAATAATATGCAGTTAAATAACTACAAAAGTTTAAAATGAATAATGAATATTTTTTTATCGTAAACAAAAATTATAGAATTCTCCAAGAGTATATTTTACTTGCCGTGAAAATTCCTAATTTCACCTGTTAAAACCTTAATTACACATATTTTATTTCAAAACTGTAAGTTTATATTTGAATATATGCTACATGTTTTCAGGCTTTATGTCGTTATTAATTTAAGATTATTGAAACGGTATTTTATTATCAAGAACATCTCGTTTTCGAACTTCACTTCGTCATTGACTCTATAGTGCTGCCATCTGTTGTACAAAAATATACTTAAAATTAACAGATTGGGTAAATTGTTTAAGATAAATTATACCTTAGAATATTTCAAGTGCGGCATGAATTATCTACAGTTAATATGTAATAAAATGAATATTTTTTTAGAATTAGAAACAAATACTTTAGGAATTATGAACTGTAGTATATTTATTTGCTTTGACAATTCCTAATTTTGCTTATTAATGTCTTAATTACATCCCTTTTTACCTTAAAGTTGTAAGATTACCTCTATATACTTACTTCATATTTTCATGCTATGTGTCGTACATATTTTCAAATTATATTCTAAATATTTATTAACTATCGTTTACAAAAAAAAGTTTTGCAGTCTCAAGGAAATAAATCATGAAAATCAAAGAAAATTATTTAAAGTTTAAATTGAAATAACTCTTTGCGATTTTCATTCTCCTTTTCGTTGTAAAGAAATCGAATTTTTGTAATTTTATCATGCATGTTTGATCAACACACATGCGGCATTAGTTCACTTACGCCATCTATTGCCCTACATCTAAACTAAATGTCCTATCAGTATACAAATTCACGTAAGAGAGTACAATTAATCTATTAATAATTTATTTGTGATTTATTATTGTTTTCAGTTATAATTAATTAAATAAGGTATAATTAACGGATATAAAAAATTAATTACATCTATAAATTTCCTGTTTTCTCCACGACTGCAGTATGCAATTTTTAAAAAGAACTTCGAAGGAATATATATACTATATATATTACTGTACATCTCCTCACTGACCTTATCACTGGCGCAATTCATCTTAGTAAAGCATCTGTTAATATTAACTATTTACCTTTTATATTTGGTTATTAGTTTATTCATATCTTGTATTAATAAACTTCAATACCTTATCAATTTCAATTGTATCAAATTATCGAATTTCACGACAGTTTTTAATATGTAAATTAGTAAAAATAAGTTTAGTGTAAGAATAATTTTATATTCATAAAGAATCAATTTTTATTTTTTACTAATACAGTTATATATGACTATTAATATTTTATGCAGTATTGTTTAGAATGTTTATTAGATAGGATAAGTCAATAATATAAATGTAAATTTATTACTGGTTTTTAATACAGCTTTGCGTATCCTATATGGTATTTAAAGAGCATCATATATATTGCATATAATGCACGTGGACAGCTAAAAAACTATTACTCTATATATTTTATTTATAAATCCAAAAGCAAAATTATTTCTAAATCAGTAATGTTTCTACTATTTGTGATTCATTTTACAGCAGAAAGAGATATTTGTGGTTGCCATACGTACCAATAAAATATTAGAAATTTATAAACATTAAAGAAAAATCAAACTGATTGCAGGTAGATTGGGGTTCCCAAGGCCTTATCCACTGTTGTGACGCTATTAAATTAATGATGAGTGTCCAGTCTTTAAGATTTTAAGGCATCCTTCTAAGTTCGGAGAACTGTTTTCTTTAAACGTAGAAACTATTTCATGATTTTACATTTTTAGATTTATTTTTTATATTATCATAGAGAATTGCACTTAAAAAATTAATTCCTGGAGAAGTTTTTATAAAATTTCCAATAAATGAAGAAAATTTAGTAAAAAAAAATGGGTTTTTTCAAAAGGTTTAATTTTTTTATAAATTAAATTATTTCAATACTTTTTGATGCAACACATTTCTTATACACTGGACTAGTGAATCACCTAAAATCTTTGCTTAATTTACATTTGGTAAAAAATTTTAGTCCTTCAAAATCATACACATTGAATTATTAACGAATTTTCATTACCTTTATAGCTAACTATGAGTGTAGCATCATTAAAAATTATCCAAATATAAAGCTTGTCATTCACTAGTAAATATTATCAAAAGCATTCATAATAATTTTCAACAAAATATTTTAAGAACTTTTTGGGAAATCACATTTCAAGTTTCAACATTTTATTAAAAATAGCGTTTTGAGAAAAAACCATTTGAAGTTTATGAAAGCAACTTTAACAATTAAAAAATTAAAATACATGTTTAAAATTCCCCACCCTTTCTTGCTTCAAAACTTTCTAATTGCCAAGTTGCTAATTATTAAAAATACTAGAAAAATGTTTAAACTAATCTTCATGAAAATTAGAAATGTTTTGTCCAAAAAATGCTCTTTAAAAGGCTTTAAATTCACAACTTCCGGTTTCGAAGTCGCTACTTCCGTTTTGTTTTGACAGCTGTCATTGATGTTTCAATAGCTGTAACTTTTCTTTAAAATGCCGTAGAGACAAAACAAAAATATATTTAGAAGCCTAAAAGTTGCAAATTTACATTAGAGAAATAAAAAAAATTATGATTTTTGGCAAAAAAAAATTACGTTTTCAACGTAGATTGATACCTTAATGAGTTTTACTTTCTTCTTTGTATTTTGAGTACTAGCATATAGCCCGTCATATGACGGGATCAGTAAAATTTTTAATTATCCAGAACTGTAAAGTATCCTATGAGGCATGCAAAAAAATAGTTTGTTTTTTGGCTGAGAATTATCTGATACACGCTGAATAATTTCTTTACTTTTTACTGATCTTATGTTAAATGCCAAATTTAATTTATATTGTCATATTATGTGATAGGATGGACAGCAGAGATTTTAATATTGACAGTGATTATTTGGCGGTATATATGAATGATGTCCACAATTTAGCGAATCGATTGCAAACCGTGTGATTATGTATAAAAAACAAACGAACAAACTTCTTATTTTCAAAGCTATATAACTGAAACGCTAGATATTTATTAGAAATAGACTCCTAGACTTTCATGAAAAGAATTTGTTGTTAATACCAGTGATAAAATTTTCACTAGCACAAAAAATAATCTATGATTCAATTTAAAATTATCACATATGTACCTAATCTGTTATTTAAGCCAAATATAAAAAAAATTATTTACGTCATATGTAAGTTCAGTGATAAAACGTATGACAACAATGCAGACAATATTTAAATAATTTAAAATAAGGAATGATTCAATGAGAGGGTTAAAGGAATGACGTCATAATAATAGACAATAATGTTATTTTCATCTACTTATAATGTGATAAAGTGATGAATTTAATCACCTGCTCTTAACCGGGGAAAATAGGGCTCGAAATAATGGAATTAAACAATTGAAAAGGGGGAAGGGGTGGATTCCGAGCGTTTTCGAACTCGCTTTGAATTTTGCTAACCCTAACTCATCAAGAATCCTGTATGTATGACTCTATTTGTTCCAGGACCAACCGCTTCATTAATTCGAGGACATATAACTTAGGCTATTATTATATAGGGGATAAGAGAAAATCGAGGGTAGGTAGCTCCCAATTTTTTATTATCAAATAAAGACAGATTGTTTCATGGTTTTACAAAAGGGCAAACGAAAGGAATTCCAGTTCCATTTTAGAGGCTACTACAGACATCTCCTTCTGCTAGACTATTTTTCATTTTTTTTGTGTGTGTGTATCACCTTATGTGCCTTCTAATCGCTCGAACATTTCGCTCCGTTCTCTCCCGTAGGGCAAATTCACGTGGAGCCCTTCGACGCAGGGCGTCATCCTAGGCGCCTTCTACTATGGTTATATCTGCACGCCTCTGCTCGGGGGTCGGCTGTCCGAACTGCTGGGGGCCAAGTGGCTGCTAGGAGGGGGCATCTTCTTCACCTCCATTCTCACGCTCCTCACCCCACTGGCCGCAGAGTTCGGAGTCGTTGCCATGGTCACGCTCAGGGTCATCGTCGGCGCCGCACAGGTCAGTCAACTCTCAGAATTCGTGGATACTTCGCTTGAGACACAATGGGATTGGTGCTTGTTGAAGCATAATGAAGAGCCGTAGATCTAAAAACACCTTTCATTAAAGACACCAAAATAGTAATAATAATACTGATAATGATAATACAGTCGAACTTCCTGTAAGTCGAATAATCCGCTAACTCGAACTTTTAATCAAGTCCCGAATCATTTCTATACTTTCCTTTAAAAAATTGTCTCGATAACTCGAAATGAACATCTTCTAAGTCGAAGTTTTTGTGATAGATTTCAGTTCAAACGTGTGATTCAGTTGGGATTCAGTTCAAACGTGACCTGTCAAAACCTTCGTTCTCGAAGGTCACGAGCAAGCATAGGACGCTATTTATATCTTACAACAATACCTTGAGACCACCGAAGGTACAGAGAACACCCTATTTAACTGTGTTTAAAAATTAGGTGACTTTGTGAATGCTACCAACCTTAAAAATAACTGCTTTTTTGACATGAGATTTATACTAATGGTATGTATACTAATTAATATGTAATGAAGCCAATTTGAGTTTTAATAAACCTGTTGAACTCATTCTTCTTTTATTGTTTACATAGGCTGTTTAAAAATTGAAGTGCTATATACAACTATAGTATTATGTCGCATATAAAAGCATTTAAACCTTGTCGACCAATCTTAAGTGCCAGTTGAGAGGAATGGTAGGTAACTTCGATAACTCGAACTTCGGATAAGTCGAATATTTTTTGGGGTTCCCTGGGACTTCGAGTTATCGAAGTTCGACTGTACAAAATTATATAAATCTCCGTATAAAGGGTGATCTACGGAGCACCTCGCTCGGTTGTACATATCTCCAGTAAGCAAGATATTTAACAAGGAAGCGATTCATAATGAATATTTTGTATATCAAGATGCCAGTTACAGTAAATTTATAATACAGTAGTTAAAAGGAAAATATATGGATATAAAGTAAATAAAAATTAAAAGAAGGAGTTAAAGAAGGCCGTTAAGTAAAAATATCAAAAGTGGTTAAATATAACAAAATGTGAGAAAATGTGATTAAAAAGAAATAAAAATGTCTGGAGAAATGAAAAAACAATAACAACAAGAGAATCGTAAAGAAATAAAATTATAAATTTAGCATAAGTAAAATTTTACAGTAAGAAAGAGTGGCATATAAAAATAACGTTGTTACTAAGAGGGCCTAGCCGATGACGTAGAGAACTGTAGTGATGTGTAGACAAAAGTGTTTAGCTTAGATATTAATGTGTTTAAAGCATACAAGTGCCTAAAAATAGTCATAAAATATAGAAAAATGAAAAAGTATTTGAAGAAAGAAAGAATTTAAATACAAAAATATGAGGTACATTGGGCTTTTGTAGTTTTATAATGATCCTGAGCCCAGCCAATCAAATTACAAGCACAAGACAAAACTAATCAAACACAACCAACGAAAACACAAAAGGATCAACTCAAGAAATCCTCGTAAGTCCGAGAAAGCTGTTACTTAAATAATAATAAACACCCAAATCGCCAAGTATGAGTGCAATTACATATTTCAACAGTGCTCGAATAGTTTATGTACAATTTTCCGTAATTCCGTTTTGCGATCCATTTTTTTATATGTAAACTACATGAAGATTGTCAATACACTGTACATGTCTTTAATTTTTTTGGCACACATAGCATCATACATTCATTCATACAGTTCATACACACATTCCTACATTCCGTTTTGCGATCCATTTTTTTCAACTCCTCTTCTTAGCCCACTCTCCTGTTTCTAATCATGGATCTTGTTGGTGCTTCAACCACATTTGGCGAAATTGGCGTGCTTGCAGCTTGCGTGCGTGGTGTGCTTGCAGCGTGGCGTTTGAAATCTGGCGAGGGGATCGTAACTCAACAAATTGATACATAAACAAAAACAACATTTTGAGGAAAAATTTTACAAAAATTGAATATTTATAATCTAATTGAATTAAGTAAAATATGTAAAATATGTAAATAGTCGGTGCTAAGGTTATGTTAAAAACCAATCTTGATGTAGCAGAAAAATTGGTTACTGGTGCTATTGGTAACATAACAGAAATTATGTGGCCACATTTCAGAAGAGATCAAATGTATGAAACTGACATTCCTTCTGTAAGAGTTAACTTTGAAAATGGTGTTGGAGAACATGTAATTTATCCAGCCATTAAAGAATTCGATGCGAGTGGAAATTCTATAGCCGAAAGATATGCTTCCGCTTGTTCTCTCATGGGCCTCAACCGGTCATAAAATGCAAGGTAGCACCCTAAATAGAGAAGTAGCCTATTTATCAAACCTTTGGATTTGTAAAGGCTTAGCATATGTCATTTTAAGTCGCGCTCGATCATTGCAAAGCATAAGACTCGAAGCATTAAATCCAATTGAATTAGTTGGTACAAGACCATGTAATCTTGCAGCGAAAGAGGAAATGGAACGAATGAGAAATGAAAATAACATCGATAATAACGAAATTTAATTGTTAATAGAAATAAATTCACAAAAAAATTGGAAAATACCAAGAGAAAGTTAGTCCAAAGGGATGAGGGAGGGTAGGCGAGATCTCATCCAGCAAAAAACTCTTTGACTTAAAAGAAACTGTATTTTGAGTGGAGGTTGAAGAGGAGTTGTAAAATTGAAAATTTTTTTTCAAATATTATTTATACGTAAACTACATGAAAATTGGCATTACACTCTCTTTAAGAAATTCTCCAGTCACAAAATTAAAAATTTGTGTATAGAAATGTCTCCTAAAAATTTGATATCTAAAATGTGCATTTATATTATTAATTTTTTTTTAATTAGGATATTTGAGAAATTTCTGATTTGAATCTGTTTTCAACATTTTTTGATTAGGAGACTCGAGGGATTGTTTATATTAGTAAAAATTATTAAGTTAAGTCCAACAAACAATATGGTTCCTCAAAGTTTAATATAATAAAGTTCAACTGTATTGGTGAATTTATTTATTTTTTTAATTAGGCAAATTGAAGAAACATCTGATTTGAATCTGTTTTAAATTTTTTTTTTTACTAGGAAACTTAAGTACTTGTTTATATTGATAAAAAGTTATTTAGATACTTTCATATTTCGTATTTAGGCACTTGTTTTTGTATTAAGTAAATCAGAACATTAATTTTTAATAGTTATTCAACTACCTCTTTTTTTTATTTTTCTCCTTTTTTCCCCAAAATTTTGACTTCTGTGTCTGTGAAATACAATTTCTCATTTACACACTCTTTTGTTCATGTTTTTGTTGAACCTAATGTAATAACCATTATTTTATCTGATATGTTTCTGATAAGAGGTGCTTAAAAAGTTTGAATGGTGCTTAATTTTTTCCATTAAAAAAGTGTACGAACCATGGTAAAGTACTCTATGAGGCAAGTAAAAAAATGGTTTGTTTTTTTGGCTGAGAATTATCTTTCAACAAAAAATAATCGATGATTAAATTTAAAATTATCACATATGTACCTAATCTATTATTTAAGCCAAATATAAAAGAAAATTATTTACGTAATATCTAAGATCAGTGATAAAACGTATGAAAATAATGCAGACGATATCTAAATAATTTAAAATAAGAAATGATTAAATGAGATGGTTAAATGAGTTTTTGTACTTATAACCAATAGAATTAATTACCAAACCAACATTTATAAATTGTTTAGGGATTTAGTTACTACACAATTGGAAGAAAATATTTAATTGTTATACCAAAATAATTAAAATTAAAAAAGCAAATTTTACAAAATAGTTTTTTATATATTATACTTTTTATAAGGTACATAGATAACTTTTATAAAGGAATTTTGTTGAATTTCAAAGAATTTTTGAATTTGAATTTTAAAGGTTAGATAATATTTTACATTAAGGGACAACTGACTTACAAAATTAATTAATATTAATTAAAATTTTTAATAATTTCAAATCTACTAATTATTATTTATTTCACAAGGAACATTTTTGGAAATGTTCCACATTTTTAAATATTTTTTATAATAGGTAACTTAAGTGATGCCTTTTTAGGCCTCAAAATAAAATTTTCAATTTACAATTTAGAATTTTAATACCTAGTAGTTAAAATTCTCAAATATAAATATACTTCATAGCATAAACTTCATGTACATCTATTAAATATGTTTTAAATATATTAATAAAATTAATAAAATTATATAACATGGTTAGCATTCTCAAATTCAACAACTCACATTACATTCAACAACTCACGTACAACTAAGTAGTTTCACGTTTCAATTCTAGATGGCAGCACCAGCAAGATAAGTGTAGTCCTAGTGATGTTTTTAACTAAAAATGTTAAATTACCCGATTCGAGGATAAATAGGAAATTAATCTATGTATATTGTACTCATTATACACACACACACACACACACACACACACACACACACACACATATATATATATGTGTGTGTGTGTATACACATATATATATGTATATATATGTATATATATATATATATATATATATATATATATATATATATATATATATATATATATATATATATATATATATATATATATATATATATATATATATATATATATATATATATATATGTATATATATATATATATATATATATATATATATATATATATATGTATATGTATGTATATATATGTATATGTATGTATGTATATGTATATATATGTATTTATATGCATATAAATATATATATATATATATATACATATATATATATATACATATATATATATATATATATATATATGTATATATATATATATATATATAATTTTTAATCTTAATGTATTGGTCTAAAATGAGTTAACGTTCTCACCAACAGATGGCGCCATCATATTGAGTAAAATGATATTTATATTGCAAATACCGATCAATTAGCGCCTAAGCCATTAATTAGTTCACAGGCTTTTAAGTACTTTTTAACACTGTCCTGAGAAAGTACAACACAATTATTTAAATGTTCAAAACTCATGGGGTAAAAATGTAACAGATTGATAAACCCAAATTCTTATTTTCCTATTATTAAAATTTATATCATGAGACACTGTAATTTTAATATAATTAGCTGTTTAAAATTTTATAATAAGATCTTATTTTATGTCTTTACTGTCAAATTTATATATGTTATGTCATTTTTTCTATGACTCTTTATCTCTTGGTTTGGACCAAAATTCCACATAAACATTGACACACAAACCCTACTAATTGATAAAAATCTTACTTATCTTGATAAGAGATATGAATAGTATTTATTTTAAAAATACATAGGAAATACGAAAATTGTGTATGAATATGCATAGGAAAGGGCAAAATTGGGACTTGTCTTTGTCAGATTAGGTAGCATTATAAAATTAATTATAAAATTAATGTGTTGTATGAATTCAAATCTAATTTATAGATTTTCTTGAATAAAAAGCAATGTTGAGTTGTGTTAACTAAAATTTGGCTGTTTCCCAGTTCAGGGGGCCCCCGGAATCCAGTTCAGTGGAGACGCCAAGTGTGGGAGATATCGTCAAATTGTAGGGCAAACCTTGCTTTTCTTTTCGGACTCTTCACCCCCCCCCCTAAAAAGGTGGGGGGGTGTCAATCGGGGCGCCTTTATTTTAGGGTATTGGGGGAAATAACACGGGATTTGAATATCTGACCCTTATTGGTTCCTGTAACTAATAATACTCCAAGACCGCTGGATTTGGATTTTCTAGCGTCCAAGCCTTTGTCCATTTTGGCTGTGCTATGGAGGTTTGCCCATTTTTACTGATCTCTTGTGGTATTTTTTTTTTTTTTTTCGTTTTTTAAATTTAATACTGGAGTTCACACCAAGACAATTGAGGCCTTGTGGAACGCAATTAAGAGATCTCTCCGCACAGTTCGCAAGTGTGAAAATCAATTTGATTCGTACCTTTGTGAATTTATGTGGAGGAAAATGAAAGAAAATCCGCAAGATTCTTTTCAGGATTTTTTAAATCAGATCAAACGTGTATATTCACCAATAACTCAGGATACTTAAATTAGGTTAGCGCTTTATGTATTTTATATTTTATGCTTAATTTTCGAAGAGTAACAAGTGATGTTATAATTCACATTTATAATTTTTATTTATTGCTTTTTGGGTTTTATTCAAAACTGTGTCTTAATTTTATACAAAATGAAGAAGAAATATTTTTAAACTATATTATTTTATAGTGTACTACGTTGTTAAAAGTGATACGGTAAAGTATAAAAGTAATTTTATTACGACCCTCTACCGTTACTGTTACGGGAGATCAAGGGGAGCTTTACCTCACTTAGATAAGAAAAATCATTTCACTCCCTTACTAGCTTCAGAATCTTAAGCTAAAAATTTATTATTTATTTAAAACATTTACTCCTTTCTTATATTTCTATTTTAAGCTAATAATTTCTAGAAGTAATTTGTACCGTACTTTATAACTTTTTAATCTTTTGATAGTTTTAAAATAATTTCATTAAATAGCAACCGTATTTTATAAATATAACTAAATATTTTATAAGCATAATTGCCTAAATATAACCAACTAATGCTTATATTTTGCTTAATTTGCACTTATTGCAAAAATTCTGCGATGTTTAGTTTAATAAACAGTACAAAAGCGCCTTAAAAACTCAAATTTAAATTTGTATTCATCTTAACAAAATTTCAAACCCTTTTTTTTTTTGTTCAAAATATGCTTTGAAATCGGGTATAAACTTAATACACAAATTGTAAACATCACTTGGCGACAATTTGGTGATCACTTGTACAAGAATAGAGCCAAAAACATATCGGCGGAGCCCACGGAACTTTGAATTTACCCAACATTTTTAACCTTTTTGTATTTGACGCTAAAATCACGTCTTGCGTGAATCATTAGATTTCGAGTTAAAATAAAGAGAAAAATCTTAATAATAGCATCTGTAATCAAGAGGAGAAAAAAAATAACTTTTTTTTTTTTTTCAATATTTAGTCACTTTTTAGTCACTTATTCTGTATTATTTGTCACTTTTCTCAGTACCTCAGCAGTTGCAAGCCTGTTGATACAAAGTCTGTTTTCTTTTACAGGCGTCGTCGGTTGCGTGTGGTTCGTCTTTTGGGTGAGCCTGGTGTACAACACCCCAGCGGAGCACCCTAGAATCTCAAAAAGGGAACTCATGTACATACAACAGAATCTTCCACAAACATCTGCAGAAAGAAAGGTGAGAGGCATCTATTCAATCAAACCTCGCTCCCATAAAATATTTGTCCTTGCTTTTGATATGAAAACCTGATATTGTCGTCTGCATGTAGTATTGTCCGCGTCTGTGTTCAGATACGAAGTTTTGCTAGGTTTATTTAGTTCTTTCTGCACTTTCAAAATGATGGACTTTAGTGAGCGATCTTGATTTGAAAAAATAATGGCTGGTTTTAACCTGTCTATGCAAACAGTTGACTTTTTCCCATTTATTTCAATTTGGAAAAACTTCGGTTCTCGCTTAAGGACTTTAAATGGTCCTTGATAAGGTTGTGTTAACGGACGTCTCACCTTGTCGTCACGAACAAAAGCATGGGAAGAATCATTTAAGTCTTTATGAACAAACATTTCGGTTTTCGAATGACGCGAAGTTGGAACTGAACGCATATTCTACAAAGTTCGTTGCAATTCTTTAACGAAGACATTGGTTGTTGGTAAATCTTTTACATTACAGCTACGGAAAAATTCTCCGGGTAGTCTAACTGTTGTTCCAAATACCATCTCAGCAGGAGAGAATCCAAGGTTCTCCGTGACAGAAGTCCTCATTCCTAGTAACACAAGTGGAAGTGTTTCGGTCCATCTCCTCGAACCATAACATATTAATGCTGCTTTTAGCTGACGGTGTATGCATTCTACGAGACCATTACTCTTTGCATTGTAGGCGGTAGTCCTAGTCTTTTCTGCTCCAAGGAATCGGGGAAGACATTTGAAGAGGTCACTTTCGAAATTCCTGCCCTGGTCTGTTGTAACGGTTTCCGGGACGCCATACCTCGAAATCCATCCTTCAAGAAATGGGCAACCGTCTCAGCAGTCTGGTTCTGCATGGGGAAAGCCTCTGGCCACCCCACTCAAGGCAAAAAATGGTTCACGTAAAATGGATACTTATTCCAGTACCGGTCACATAAAATACCACCTTGAAAACACCTTTAAGGTAAAGAAACTTCACTACTAATGGATGTAAACATCGCTTTCCACTTGCCGCGTTACTTGAAAAATTGTGCACGTCCGGGGATACCACTTTAGTGAGTGGTGCAGGTATCAAGGCAGTAAAGGTGACGAATTACATTAACAATAGCAATTTATTTAAATAACAAAACTTAAATAATGAATAAACAAGAATATGCATGTACAGGTAACACTTTTCGTGTGCCGAAGTATATATAGTGAAGAAACATTTGCATAAAGATCGAAGATCATCAGTACGGTTACGGTTCACGAGGAAGCCTGTGGAGATTGCGATTTGCGACTGCTACGCTATTCATCCCCACAGGCTCTTTATGAGAATTCTTTTCTACTCTTTACTAAGTCAAATAATTATTCAATATTGCTATATACTTTTGAGAGGAATAGTAAAATTTAAACTTATGAATATTCTTTGATAGAAAAATGTAAGTTTCCAAATTATTATAATGAATAACATTTTTGCAGAACGATGTTTTTATCTTTAATAATCAGGCTTTTATTGACCATTATAGACAGCTTGAGATATAAAGTTTATAATAGCAAAAAATTGATTTTAAAACAATAAAAAAATAAATGAAAAAGATAAAAAAAATTGACCGTTAAAAATAAAAATCAATTTTAAAAATTGTCAAAAATGTAAAAACAAATATTAGAAATGAGTATTATTAGAAATAAAATAAAATATTAAAATATAAAAATAATAATAAATATTAAAATTAATAGGTTTATCAAAATAAAATATTAGAAATACTATCACTTTTCCAGCTCATTTCTTAGCAAAAATTAATTTTATAAACTTAAAACGACAAAAAACTTACAAAAATAAAAAAAAATTATAATTCAGGTAGCAAACAATAAAAAGGAGAACATAGAAAATTGACTAAAAATATTGTCAAAAATGTAAATAAAATAATAAAAAAAAAACTGTAGAATGAATTCAGTGGTTTTAGTTAATA
>CM063499.1:68191057-68213557 GCA_032207245.1 Pardosa pseudoannulata
ATATATATATATATATATATATATATATATATGTGTGTGTATGTGTGAATTTATATGTATATATATATATATATATATATATATATATATATTTATATATATATGTACGTATAAATATATATGTATATATATGATTACATGTATACATGTACCGGAGCTTTGTCGAGTCCAAAGACCAGCGAGGGTAGACGCTTGAATTTGCTTCCAAAGTATTTCCAAAACTTTTAATGCACTAGAGCACTGATTATACGAAACCTACCATACCAAGGCCGACCCAGTTAGAAAAAACATTAACTGAACAATTCCGTGCAAGTTGTCAAATTGAGAAAATTGGGCAACACAATGCTCGACATCTATTTCCGTGAGTCATAGCTTTAGGATGAAAGAGGTTTATCGAGTTTAAAGACCAGCTAGGGTAGAAGCTTATATTTGCTTCTAAAGCATTTCCAAAATTTTTACTACACTAGAGCACTGATTATCTTGACCTATTGTACCGAGGCCGACCCAGTTACCAAAAAACCGGGCAACTGAACAATTCTGAGCAATTGGTCAAATTGAGCAAGTTGATCCAACACAATGCTTGACACCTATTCCAGTGATTCATAGCTTTAGGATGAAAGAGCTTTGTTGAGTCCAAAGACCAGCGAGGTTAGATGATTCAATTTGCTTCCAAAATATTTCCATAATTTTTAATGCACTAGAGCGCTGATTATCAGGAACTATAGTACCGAGGGCGACCCATTTAGCAAAAAACCGGATAACTGAACAATTTTGAGCTATTTCTCAAATTAAGCAAGTTTATCCAACACAGTGATCGACTCGTATTCCGTGAGTTATAGCTTTAGGATAAAAGAGTTTTGTCGAGTCCAAAAACCAGCGAGGTTAGACGATTAAATTTGCTTACAAAGTATTTCCAAAATTTTACTACACTAGATAGCTGATTATCTTGACCTATTGTACCGAGACCAACCCAGTTACCAAAAAAAAAAAAAAAAAAAAAAAAAAGGATAACTGAACAATTCTGAGCAAGTTGTCAAATTGGGCAACACAATACTCGACATCTATTTCCGTGAGTCAGAGCTTTAGAATGACACAGCTTTGTCGAGTCCAAAGACCAGCGAGGGTAGACGCTTGAATTTGCTTCTAAAACATTTCCATAATTTTTACTACACTAGAGCACTGATTATCTTGACCTATTGTACCGAGGCCGACCCAGTTACCAAAAAACCGGGCAACTGAACAATTCTGAGCAATTGGTCAAATTGAGCAAGTTGATCCAACACAATGCTTGACACCTATTCCAGTGATTCATAGCTTTAGGATGAAAGAGCTTTGTAGAGTCCAAAGGACAGCGAGGGTAGACGCTTGAATTTGCTTCCAAAGCAATTACAAGATTTTTACTACGCTAAAGCGTTGATTATCAGGAACTATAGTACCGAGGCAGACCCAGTTAGCAAAAAACCGGATAACTGAACATTTCCTTGCAAGTTGTCAAATTGATGGGCAACACAATGATCGACATTTATTTTCGTGAGTCATAGCCTTAGGATGAAAGAGCTTTGTTGAGTCCAAAGACCAGCGAGGTTAGATGATTCAATTTGCTTCCAAAATATTTCCATAATTTTTAATGCACTAGAGCGCTGATTATCAGGAACTATAGTACCGAGGCCGATCCAGTTAGCAAAAAAACCGGGCAGTTTGAACAATTGGTCAAATTGAGCATGTTAGTCCAACACAATGCTCGACATCTATTTCTTGAGCAAATTGGGATTGCTTTGTCGTGTCCAAAGCTATTGAGAGTAGACACTTGAATTTGTTCTTGAAGCATTCCCGAAATTTGTACTACAAAAGAGTGACGATTATCCATACCAGTCCGAATCTAGGTCGAAAAATCCGGATAATTGTATAGCTTGAAGCAAGTGGTCGAAATGAGAGAGTTGAGAAACAGAATGTTCGACACCCGCTTCCGTGAGTCATGGCTTTAGGATGAATTACCAAGCAGTAAACGGTGTATTTAAATCGCTGGCAGTTTAGTTTTTGTAGACTTTTCAAATATAACGGTCATTTTTGAAACACAGTATATATATAATCCTTCTAAAACTATAGAATCAATTTTGTTTGTAAAATTTGTAAGTAATGAACGGCATAGAATCTTGTTTAACCATGAAATTTGTGGAAAATACAAACAACCTAATATCTTCCAAATTATCAAATCTTATCGCATCAGAAGGCTTACCATATGTTTAGATGTGACAAATCAGACTCTGTGAGAAAGGTGACTTTTGCATATTTAGAGCGAACCAGGAAAAGAGAAAGACTTCGCCCTAAATGTATAGATCGTGTAGAGGCAGACCTCAAGACTTGAAAAAAACCAGTTGGCGGACCAAAGCGCCTAATAGGGTCCATTGGATGAAGATTGTTAAACTGGCCTTGTCCGGTAGATAGGTGAAAAAAAAGAATGATCGGTACATTTGTTAATGAAAATTATATGCCTTAATATATACATATTACGTACCAATGACTTATACCAGGCCATGCTGAGATAACACAAAGATATAAGACACCAGACACAAATGAGCGAATACTTACCGTTTTGCAGACTTGTTTATTTTACAATTTTATTTTTTTTTTCACAATCTGGTGATGCACATAAAATATTGATTCTCAATATGGAGCCTATGGAGTTAGAATATGAAAGAAACTACCACTGATGGCGCTTTCATCAGATGGACAACAAAAGAACTGAGATTTTTCTGCCTCTTCTGAGCAAAAATGCAAAGACTGCTGTTGCCAAGGCCAAAGACGACTGACCCGCGTCAGCAACCCCTCTTGTCCAATGGGGTCGTGATGGTCCTGAGGCCAGGATTGCCACTGTCGCCTCTCAAAATCTCCTGTCTCTCTTATTCGACCCCTCGGTGTCCCGTCCTGCTTGGTGCAACGAGCAAAATTCTCCTTAGTTTAGTTTTCTCCTCATTGGTTCGCTCCAACTCCATTAATTCCAGTGTCAGGAGGTCCGCTAAGCATCCAAATTCCCTCTTCTCAGCAGCGCACCTCTGCTGAGTTCACCCACAAGCCTGTGGCGCGACGGGCGTTCGCCGGGTACTTCGAAGGGTTTAGCGTGTTTGGCATACTTCCGATCTGCTCACCGCAGCCGGGATAAGCCTGGAGGGCTCACGGCTATATGGGCCCGGTTTGCGCTTGATTGTCCAATGGGGTCGAACGGGGGTGGAAGCGTTACTGACATCACCCTCGTCCCTCGGTCATCACTGTAACTCATGTTAAACTACAAGAGAAAATCACCACTTGAAACAGAACAGAGAATTTTCAAATTGACAAAAAAGAAATTTCTATCCACTTTTTGACTTACCAATAGCCTTTTAAAAACAATACTTTGTAAACAGATGTTACAAACAAATAGAGGAATTTTAACAGCGGGAAATCTGAAATGTTTCATATTGCGAAATGCCCTTCCCTGCATTAAAAGTCAGTAATCAAGGAAACGAAAGGCATTCTGCTGTAGTGTTGCGAAATTATTTTCACCAGGAACGTTGGGAGTAAAAAAAAAGAAGAAAAGCTATGAGTCATCTGCCAAAATACGAATATAGAGCAGGAAGTTCCTTCTCTAGGCTGTGTTTTTTTTTTCTTTCTTCCCGTGTGGAATACGATCCGTCTTGCAAAAGCATGGTAAAATTTATCTGTTTCGTGCGGATTTCCTCACTGTACATTACAGGGAAAAAAATAAAAGTCCAAGGGTACGGAATTATCGCTATCTGTGTCGAATGTCTGTCAATCATGTAACAAAAATAAAGGTCGTTTATACATCAGAAAAAAAAGTGACAATAATTTATAGTTCTGTGACCGATCGGTCAAACCATAGTTTATAATTCAATATCCCGCAATTTATTGCGACATGTGGTTGAAATGATACCTAATGCTTTATTCAACACCAAGTGAAATAAAAGTGATAAAAATTAGATCTGTGGCCAATCAAAGAAATAGAAGTCCAAGGGTAAGGAAATATCGCTATCTTTGTCGAATGGCTGTCAAATGAAAGTCAGTCATGTAACAAAAATAGAGGTCGTTTATACATTAAAACAGTGACTATAAAATATAGTTCTGTGACCGATCGGTCAAACCATAGTTTATAATTCAATATCCGGCAATTTATTGCGACAATATGGTTGAAATAATAGTATTGATACCTAATACTTTATTCAACACCATGTGAAATAAAAGTCATAAAAATTAGATCTGTGACCGATCAAAGAAATAAAAGTCCAAGGGTACGGAAATATCGCTATCTTTGTCGAATGTCTGTCAAACGTCTGTCAGTCATATATAAAAAAATAAAGGTCGCTCATACGCTAAAATAAAAGTGACAGCAAATTATATTTCTGTGACCGATCGTCAAACCATAGTTTATAATTCAATATCCCTTAATTTATTGCCACAATGTTGTTGAAATGATACCTAATGCTTTATTCAACACCAAGGGAAATAAAAGTCATAAAAATTAGATCTGTGGCCAATCAAAGAAGTAAAAGTCCAATTGTAGGGAAATATCGCTATATTTGTCGAATGTCTGTCAGTCATGTAACAAAAATAAAGGTTTCCCATACACTAGAATAAAAGTGACGGTAAAATAGCTTCTGTGACCAATCGGTCAAACCATAGTTTATAATTTAATATCCAGCAATTTATTTGGACAATGTGGTTGAAAAGATACCTAATGCTTTATTCAACACCAAGGGAAATAAAAGTCATAAAAATTAGATCTGTGACCAATCAAAGAAGTAAAAGTCCAAGGGTAGGGAAATATCGCTATCTTTGTCGAATGTCTGTCAAACGTCTGTCAGCCCCTATGACTGATGCGCCAGTGCCAAATGCCACCTTTGGCACGCCCTTGTTACGGCCCTGTCTATATGATTAGGTCTCGGGTTGCAAAATACCTGGACATGATTTTATACGCTACTATAAAAATGCGCTTAACTATACATCCAATGCAAATGCGGTCCTTGTCTTCAGCCCAACCACCTTATCTAAATCCAATTTTCTTCCTTTTTATCAAATGTTTGTAAAATTTTTGGTTTTTAAACTATTTAGAGTAGTTATTAGTAATAATTATATTCATTATAAAGTAATGGATATTAAAACGTCTGTTCGATTTTCGATCTGAGCTATATTTCACCAATCAGTGGGATAAAAATATCGAGATTTCAGACAAATTGTACCTAGCTGAAAGTTTACTGTAGCCTTAATGAAATACGCTTGCGAAAAGGGTATCAAAGTTAATTAGAAACCAGAAAATGAAATATCATAATATGATGGTTTGAGAAATGAGGCAGGACGGCAGTCAGTCTCTTTAATAAAGAACATTCGACTATCCCTAACATCTTTCGAAGACAATGAACAGACAACAACACTGGTGACCGTTTGCATGATTCGGTCTCGGGTTGCAAAATACCTGGACATGATTTTATACGCTACTATAAAAATGCGCTTAACTATACATCCAATGCAAATGCGGTCCTTGTCTTCAGCTCAACCACCTTATCTCATTCCAATGTTCTTCCATTTTATCAAATGCTTGTAAAATGCGGAAAGTCTTGGTGTTAAACTATTTAGAATAGTTATTAGTAATAATTATATTCATTATAAGGTGATGGATATTAAAACGCCTGTTCGATTTTCGATCTGAGCTATATTACACAAATCAGTGGGATAAAAATATCGCGATTTCAGACAAATTATACCTAGCTGAAAGTCTAACCCGTTAACATACAATGACTTCTGGGAGACGTCAGTAACCTAAGGTGCCAAAGTAGTCTTTGACGTCTCCGAGACATCAATAGCTGTCTCCGATAGACGCCGTGTAACATTATACTAATCCATAATTTTATACTGTTATTAAATTATTGTACATTAGCATCATATATCAACTTAAATCATATATTAAATATTACACAGCAATAAAAATTTCAAAATAAAACGGCGTCTTTCTCAACTTGCACAAAATTGTTTAGATGAGCCAGATCGTTTGATTTGGCTTTGGAACGCTAAGGTCTACTTTTTGCAACACGAGGGCTAATGAGACCGGGACCTACTGCTAAAAAACCGATTCCGAACGGCTACGAATATACATGCCGTAGGGGAATTCGAACCTATAAACACCGGTTCCTAAGGACAGCATCCTAACCATTCGGCCATCGTTCAGCATGAGCCAGATGGACAAATTAGATTCCGTTCTATTTGTAAGTTAAGGTGTTACTGTAGCCTTAATGAAATACGCTTGCGAAAAGGGTATCAAAGTTAATTAGAAACCAGAAAATGAAATATCATAAAATAATGGCTCGATAAATAAGGCATCAAGCCAATCTCTTTAAGAAACACTCAACATCCTGCGATAGCGAGTGATACTGGACAACACTGGTGGTCTTTCTATATGATCCCGCCTCGGGCTGCGAAATACCCGGACACGACCTTGTACGCACCTGCAAAAAAAAATGCGCATAAGTACACATCCTCTGCGGTTTTGCGTCTCTTTCATCTCCAGCACAACCACCTTATCTCATTCCAATGTTCTTCCTTTTCCAGAGTCGTCCCATCCCCTGGGGCAAGATCGTCCGCTCACGAGCCGTGTGGGCCGTGACTGTGGCCAAGTTCGCAGGCACTTGGGGCTTCACTTGCCTGCTCACGAAGTTACCCGCTTACCTTGCAGACGTCCTCCACTTCCCCATACAGAAGGTGAGTACCCCGTCGCAAGCACTCATAAAAACCAGATTCGAGGAGGAAAAGTAAAGGAAAGCTCCCACTTCTCTCTCTATCTCTGCTAAACAAATAGACGCGCTGTGTAAACAAGTCTGATGATCACTACAAGCTGACATCACGAGCATAAATTATTCGTCCGCCTACTTAGTATTCAGATCTTCGCTGTCTGGTATTTAATACGGGAAGTTAAATGTTTACATACCGTTTTTGTTTGGGATATTTACGCGCAGAAGGCTGTTCCTTTGATATTTTTTCCTTGGTGGACGAAGTTTTCGATTGAAAACCATTATGACATGTATATTAATCAACCTTAAAGTGTTCTGACGAATGCGGTTTTTAAACCTTTTTGGGATACTAACAGCTGCTGTTGAATTATCTCTAAACGTGTTTTCCAAAAGTAAAGTAATATTTCATTGCAGGCTGAATAGAACCGGTAAATTAACTGGTTTGACGCCAAAATGACGTTATTTTACATATTACGCCTTCGCACATAACCGCACATAATGGATGATAAAAGAGTTGAGGAATTTCTCATAAAATAAAACTGTATGACGTCAAATTAGCGGGGATTAGGTAATAAAAAATAACCATTGTAAAACTGTAGTTTAATATTGATAAGTTTGACTATGTTAATTAATGATATGAACAACACTTACAAGTTATCTAAGATTAAGTTTGGTTTGGTTTGGCTGGGAGAGCTACTGTCTACTTTTTGCAACACGAGGACTAATGAGATCGGGACCTACAGCTTAAAATTGATTCCGAACGGATACGAATATCCATGCTACAGTATAATTTGAACTCCGGTACCGAAGGCCAGCACTCTAATCAATCGGCCATCGTTCATTCTAAGATTCGGAAACCATATATCTAAGTTTGAGTTAAAAAAGAAATAAATAATAAAATAAAATAAAAAATAAATGTAATAATAAAGAATAAACTCTCCTCGCTTATTATTTATCTTCTTTAGCTCTTTTCGTACTGCTTTTTAGCCCCTTTAGCAACCACATTTCTGGTCTCTAGAAAGTGTTTCCGTTAGGTTTAGTGACTGTGTTCATAGGTTCGGCCTGCATACTAAGTCGTTGGTTTCTGTCTCCTTGCAAGTTTCGTTTAAAAGCCACATAGTTATCTTGCACTGAAAATATTGCTCGCTCAAAGCAGCGAAACAGCTATCTTGCGTTCTAACTGTCTCTCTATTTCAGGCTTTTATGTTGTACTTTGCATTTATACTATAAAGTTTAATGATTAGTTTTTATCTTGCATCACATTTAGCATGTGTGTCTTTACTTCGCTACGTTGTTTTCCCTCCACAGGGTTATTATAATTAAAGTCCCACTTTCAAAATTCAGAAAAAAAAAACATTGGTCAGAGTGATCTCATATTTAAACCGAGGGGCTTACTCTAGACGTTGCGAGTCTGATCGAACGTTCGTTGTGACGTCACTTTGATGTCAGCTTGATCATTTGTTCGCATAATGTCCGCAAGCTTACGTCACAACTAAGGTTCGAAACGAACCTGCAACATCCAGAGTAAGGGCCTCTATATAATAGAACAATGGGGAAACAGCTATGGCATCAAAAAAACATTCCAAAGTGTATCAAAAGATGGCGCTGTAAGCATCATACTATGCATGTTAAAAGACTCTTAATACGTAATGCACATGACATGATTTATAAAAATGTGGCATATGTGGAATTTTTTCATCAAACAACCAAAACACTCATGCACATTGACCAGTACATCAATTTACCGAACAATTCATGCCAAAACCGTTGTATTTTGATTCAAAATGTGACTTGTAACCAAATCCATTTTGTTATGCCGCTTGCAGTGCCATCTATTGATAAACTCTGAAATTTTTTTATGCCATACAGTTTCCTCCTTCTTTACGTGTATTCAGTTCAAATTTAAAGTCAATCTTTATTATCCATTCTGAAAGTGGGATTTTTGAATATTACTTTAATGATAATTTCTTAAATATGTTTGCTAATTCAATGTTATAATTTTTATATGACTGTAATTATGATAATAACTTGTCGCTATAAATTTGCACCGTGGGTGGAGGGCACAAAAATTGGATTGTACCCTGGGCACAAAAGTATCTTAGTCAGGTTCTGCCCTCACAAGTAATGCATCCATGTCAAATGCCACCTTACTCACGCTCTTGTTACGGCCCTATAGCCACTGCTTTCGGTTGATGTACGAGGTTTAAAGTGTAAATGCAGTTTAACGATTTGGGTGTAAAATTTAATCCCTTATATAATAATAGCATGAGTTATCTGTACATCTCTCCTCGATTTTATGAAGCGGTTGGACCTGGAATGGATAGAGGCATCCATAGTTAGCAAAATTCAAAGAGAGTAATGTTTATCTTCTCCTAAACTATAGATCCAATTCTAAAACAAATTTGTATAAATATGCTTCATATCACAGCGAAAAATACTGCCTTCTTTAAAACGTTCGAAATCCATCCCTTCCCCTCTTTTCGAGCTTTTAAGGCCATTATTTCAACTCCTATTTTCTCCGGTTAAGAGCAGGCGATTAAATTTATCAATTTATCTCATAATAAATAGGTAAAAATAACATTTTTCTAGCATTATGACGTCATTCCTTTAACCATCTCATTGAATCATTTCTTATTTTAAATTATTTAAATTATGCCTTATTTTCATATGTTTTATCACTGAACTTAGATATTACGTAAATAGTTTTCTTTTATATTTGGCTTAAATAATAGATTAAGTACGTATGTGATAATTTTAAATTGAATCATAGATTATTTTTTGTTGCAAGATAATTCTCAGCAAAACAACAAACCATTTTTTTTTACCTGCCACATAAAGTACTTTAGAATTTTGGAAAATTAAAAATTTTACTGATCCCGTCATATGACGGGCTATATGCTAGTACGGAAGAGATACCAATTTATCCAACAGATAATTTAATTAGAAATCGATTTTCATGCCAGATTAGTTGTTCCACAACTAAATTTCATTAACAAATTATTCCAAGTTTAGAACATTCAACCCTTTATGAAGTGAAATAGTTTATATTGCATGCATTTTTCCTTGTGTAAAAAATACAAATGAAACCTTTTCCGGCTGAAAATGAAAATTCACCGACAACAATTTACACGAATTTTCCCCTTTCATATCTCTCGCCTATTTCGCCAAGCATAATAGAAAATATATAACAGAATGGACGTGTGGGAAAAGCCGGGTCTGACCCGCTTTCAATAAAATGCAGCTTCATCACAAAGATGCGTCTATTACCTCGCTGCGTTAGCCATTCCTGTGATCGCTTTGGGACAGGACGTCCGTTTGGACACATCTGTTGTTCTCCTTCTAATCGAGGATACCCGCTGTGTGTCGCTGACAAGAGCCTCGCGTCGCCGTTACAGCTGAAGCGAGATTAGGTTTGGTCAAGGACTAGTCATCTGGGACAGACTCAAATGTGACACAGATCTGCTTAATACTAGAACTACCGATATTAACCCGTTCCGGTATGATTTAATAATGAAAAACTGTGCATGAAATAACCAGTTAATTTTTATTTAAAAAACTTGTTTCATTTTACAATTCTTACATATTCTTAATTAAAATCCACTTTTTACATAGTGTTAAATAATATCAGAAACAGTAAAATTAGGAAAATATCAAAGCAAAACATTAATAAGGTATACAGATAATAGTCTTCAAGCTAGTGGTACTTTTCAAAACAAAGTGCAAAGGAATTCTTAATTGTTTACACCGCCAAGTAGTCTCACTTTTAATTTGATTCTTGTAACACACACGGCATTTCTTAGTAGGTTTTCTTTTATTCTGACTGATTAATTTGGCAATGACTTGTACCAAAGAATTCTAAGTAAACAATATGCAATAGTGACTTGTGATTTTCACAAGTGATAAAAGTGTTGCCAAATTCAGTACACTAGAAATTTTAAACAAAATTAATTATCATATTTAACAGTAACTTTAATCGCATGACGAGTGTAGCTCGTCATTGTGCGGTATGGAATGAAAAACTAATGACGAGCTAGACTCGTCATTTTACCGGAAGGGGTTAAATATATACCTGGATTTACAGCAACTGTCAAATTGAAGGATTTTTAATCATGGCTTTCATTGTTAACTTCTGACTTACTTAATGTAAATAAAGAATATACAGTAGACTCTGCTTAATGTGATCTCGGTTAATGTTATCAATCGCTTATTATTATCGAAATCCCTTGGTCCCGATTTTCTCCATTCATTTGTATGTTAAAATTACCGCTTTATGTGATCATTACATCGGTTAATGTTATCAGTTTTCGAACCTCATTTTAACTGGCAAAGGAATATTCGCAATGTATTTAAGAGTGCCTCGACTTCGGAAAACCTCGACTAAATGAAAAATTCATTCACATAATTATCCAACGTGGATAACTATTTCCAGAGTCAGGTGACCCAACACGTTCGATAGCCCCGCCAAAAATATTTAACCTGCACATCTCGATGCTATTCAGAACTCTTCTGCCATTCGAGGCCTCTCAAAAACTCATTTCCACGTTTCTTGGGAGTTTTTCCAGCTCTTCAGGTCTATGTTTAATAATGCACACACCCCAGGCGTTTCTATTTTCCCACTTTTATGAAAGATAATATGGCCTTCTGCCTCCAAGCTGTAGGGCATCCCATGGACTTTACAAGCCATATAATTGTCTTCCCTTTGTATAATGAAAAGTTTTTAAAAGGAGAATGTTCTCTTACTGGTTTACCACAGTTGAAAATAACAGTTACCAGCACATAATAATAGTCGTTCATGCAAAATATGTTATTTTGCAAAAACCAAGATAATAACAAATTCATGAATTTAACATATAATTGCAGTTTGTATGTACTTTTTAAAACTTACCTTGAGGACATTTCGAGGCACTTCAGTTTGAAGGACTAAGGTAGGCAACCTTTAAACCATGATGGCCCGAGACCGATCCTATTTATATGAAGCCCCGGAACTAGTAGTTTCTTAAAGGGCCCTATATTATCACACACATCTTAACCATTGTGCTTTGCCTGCCACCTCCAGAAGTATCGTTTGAAAACTTAGAGGACATTGGGATCAAGAACCTATTTTAAGCGCCCCAGTCACTTTTAACAAACACGGCGGATCTTAGGCCGGTGTGAAGACTCCCCTTTGTCCGAGCACGCGCCAAAACAGCTGATCGTAGTGCACCTGTTTACCTGGACAATAGCGTGACGTCGCAGAGTCTGGGATCTTGACAATCGGACTGAATAGACGAATACGCCCCTGATGGATCTCGTTAATGAATGCTCGGATATTCCGTGAAGGGACAGCCAGCGAATGAGAATTCAGCTAAAAAATATAACTGTAACTTTAGCTGGAGTTCTCAAGTAACTGGGATTTTACCTGACCCAAAGAACAATTGGCCGAACCGTAACTGACCCCCCCAGGTATAAAAAGCCTACAATTTTGCGACTCAGGGCTTTTCGTCATTTTTTCGTAGGTGTGTTGACCTCGTGGAGGCTTTCTGCCTTTTTACCAGAGCCAGCTTGCTAGTTCGGGAGATTCGTAAAGTCCGCTCATATAGGGAGCGACAGAGTCTCGGATACCGAACGGGGGATAAATTGGGTTTGATTGAATCCTGAAAAGCCTCCCCACTTGTAAGGGATTATTAAATATCTTAGTTTTCTTTCAACTGTGATCGTCGTGAGGAAGTTTTACAGGCAACCATCCTTTGCAGTTCTACATGATTCAGGAATTAACATTCCTTTGTAAATAGCCGTAGTTAATCAAGAATAAAAGTAAATTTCCAATTTTATCTTTGACTGTGATCCATTATTCACGTTACCTCTCATTTTAGAATATTGAAGGCGTCACACCGGCTTGCACTTTGAACCCGCAACTTTTTAGTTACGAAATCTCTGCCTTTGACAACTGCGCTACCTCGGTTCTGTGTTTAGAATTAGGGAATATATGTTTGAAGTAGAAAAAAAGGGAGTGGGGGAAATCTAGTTGAACAACTTTCTTGCCAAGTTGAAACAGCACGATCCCCCACTCTAGGAAGAATGCAAAACCCGCTTTCTTTGGGAGGGAGGATTTCTGCTGATAGCTTCGGCGTGCGTAGTGAACAACAATAGAAAACAGATGCATTGATTTTTCATATACTGGTCATTTTTGCGGAAAAATTTATTTATTTAGTTATTATTATTTTTTCTTAGGTAAGTCTGATTTAACTCGGATTTATGGGAAAGACTCGAATTGTAGAAGTTCTAATGTACTAATTCCAAACAGTATTAAATATGATCGTTTTCATACTACAACTTTTTTTTTCTTTATTTTTATTTCAGAACGGTCTGATCAACGCACTAGTGTACACCGCCGAAATTTGTGCGATGTTCCTGTCCGGTTTCACCTCCGACTACCTGAGGAAGAAGAACTGGCTCTCTAACACCAACATTCGAAAACTTTTCGAGACAGTCGGTAAGGACACAACTATTGTGGCTTTTCCCGATTTACAATTATTTATGTGTTAATATAAGTTTCTGAATACAAGTGCTAAAATATATATAAAACATGTATACAGTAAATAATTTCAAACCCTTAATCGTCCGGATCTTGTTGATTTCAAATTTTGGTGTCCAAATTTTACTTAAGTAAAAAAAGTAATATTAACACTGTCCTCCAAACACGTATTCCACAAACTGGTGTACAATTTATTTCCGAAAAGTTTTTGCAGAATGTTTTTCAAATATCTATTGTTACTTTCTATGCATTTCCAGTACTAATTCAATGATTTAGTTCCACTTTTCTTAATATATTGGGGGGAAAAGGTACAAGATTCACTTGCATGATGTATTGGTATGCCTAGAGAGCCACGCGGACACAGCTGGGTAACCAATTTACCAATACTAATTAAATAATACTGAAAAGAACCATTGCCAGTTACAAAATATACCAAGAATACGCTTTTATACTGCAATTCGAAATTAACGGTATTTTGGATTTGAAAAGTATGCCTTCCTTTTATATTATTGTTCTATATTTGCTGGCAATTTGTTTGCTACATGCGTACTACTTACTTTTGCTACATGCCTACTATATACTTTTTCTACATGCCTACTACATACTTTTGCTACATGCCTACTACATGCTTTTTCTATATGCCTACTACATACTTTTACTACATGCTTACTATATACTTTTACTACATGCCTACTACGTACATTTGTAACATGCCTACTACATACTTTTGCTACATGCCTACTACATACTTTTGGTACATGCCTACTACATTCTTTTGCTACATGCTTGCTTCATACCTTTGCTACATGCGTACTACATACTTTTGAAACATACGTACTACATACTTTTCTACATGCCTACTACATACTTTTGCTACATGCGTGCTACATACTTTTGCTACATGCCTACTACATACTTTTGATACATGCCTACTACATACTTTTGTAACTTGCCTACTACATACTTTTGCTACATGCCTACATACTTTTGCTACATGTCTACTACAAAACTTTTGATACATGCCTACTTTATACTTTTGCTACATGCTTACTAGATTCTTTTGCTTACTACATGCAATTTTTTTCCACTCTTGAAACTTTAAACTATCTTGACAAAGAAGAGTAAAAACATAATACTGATGTTTAAATGAATATATTAATTAAACAGTTGAAGATGAGAATAAACAATATGTAATTACACATGCGAGAAGAATAATACATTGATATGATAGCCAGCTATATAAAATTAAAAGATACCAACGATACTGAAATATTTCGCTGAGTAGCGTTTTGCATGCAAATCCGAGGCACTTCTTTATAACATTACTCATGCATCCATTTCGTGTGTGAACTTAAATTTTTGAACCTCTGTGTTAAAAAAGAAAAATGATGCATTAGCAACTATGACTCATTGTTCTTTTCTTGTGCTTGCAGCTTTGATGGGCCCCACCGTCTGCCTGCTGTTGGTTCCCGTGATGGGTTGCAACCACTACCCAGTGGTCACCCTGATCGTCATGTCCATGGGTTGCTATGGTATGATCGGCGGAGGAGACATCCCAGCTTTCGTCGACATCGCCCCCGAACTCGCTGGTGAGTGTTTCAACACCTGCTCTTTGGGTTCAATTCAGTTTCAGTGACTTCAACATTAAGTGAAAATAGTACCTTTAGAATTAAAAAAGCATTCTAATAAACAATAACTGAGTCACTATAAAATAAAAAGTTCTACTCTGTTATTAATAAATATTTTCCAAGATATACACACGCACATACACACATACACACACATATATAATATACATATATATATACACACACATAATATATATAAATATATATATATATATATATATATATATATATATATACACAATACATAAATATGTACACCACATACACATATACACACATATATGTATAACTTCATTAGTTATATATATATAATATATACTATATGTATATATAAATATATATATATATATGTATATATATATATATATATATATAATATATATATATATATACAATATATAAAAAATACATACATACACACATATATATACCCTTATTATATATAAATATACTATATATCGCCTTATGTATGTATATATTTACACATATATGTACACACACACACACACACACACACACACACAAACACACACATATATAATTATATATATATATATATATATATATATATATATATATTAATAATTATATTAAATATTATAATATATATAAATTATATATTATATATATTATTTTTTAATAACTTAAATTACACTTTACATTATTATATAATAATAAATTATAAATCCTATATATATATATAATTTAATATATATTATATAATATATATATATATAATACATATATATAGATTTTTCTAGAATATATATATACATATATTTAATATATTATATATACATATATATATATATATATATATATATATATATATATATAATATAACATATATATATATTATATATAATTTATAAAATATATATATATATCATATATATATATTATATATATATTATATATATATATATATATACATATATATATATATATATATAATATATAATATTATATGTATATATAAATATTATATTAATTTAATATATATATTATAATATATATATATAATATATTAATATATATATAAAAACTCAGTCTATGGTTTAATGAACGAGTATTTTCCACAAACATTTTTCTGTCCTAAAACCGTAAACCGGCTATCAGTTTTAGTGTTGAACATTTTTTTCTTTTGCTGATATAAATTATTGATATAATTGTATTTTTGTAGAAATATTTTTATATATGGGTGTACTTGTGTCAGACAGAGTAACTCTGTGGCTTTTATGTATATATTGTATATATATAAGTGTTATTATATAAATAAATTTTAATAATTATATTCTATTTTTAAATAAAAATATTCTTATGTATATATCTGTTATATATTTATTGTAAATATATAAAAAACATATATATATATATAATATATATATATAAATATATATATATATATATATATATATATATATATATATACATAAAACTTTTTGAATCTATCTTTTCCTTCATGTTACTAATTCAAATCTATATACATCATTTAATAATTAATATACACAAAGTGTGATAAACCTTTTATAGACACATTGTATTTATATTCGATAATAAATTAATTTATAATTTTTTCATTTACCTTTGCGATCACAAAGTTAATTATTACAAATCCAATGGACTACGACTTGTAAATATACCGACTTTTTCATTATTTTTAATATTTTTCACGAGAATAAGTATACAGGGAAATATTTTTCTTCCTTCTAAAAGAACTGAATTGAAAGAAAATCAACAATTTTCTCATATCCCAATGGGAAAAGATACGAAGGAAATTTTCTCCCATAATTTAGCTAAATAATCGAAGAGTGTAGTGTTGCGTAGATTTGAACTGAATATCTTGGCAGGTAATACTGGGTGGAAATAGTCACAAGCAGGAACAACTGCATAAAACCGTGTGAAAGTTATGTGAGAAAATAGTTTCTTCCCAAAATGCTTACGATTCAATACTGCTTAGAAATAAAATCACGAATTTAATTCTTTATTTCGTAATTATTACAGGTACGATATTCGGTTTGGCGAATGGCATCGCCGGAACGACTGGGTTCCTGTCTCCCCTTGTTGCTGGTGTTTTCTTAGACAAAGATGTGAGTAAAGGATTATTTTGTTTATCACTCTTACAAAGAAGCGTTATATAAATAGCTCAGTAGCTGTTAAATCTATTTTCTGTTTCTAGATTTCTGTCAGTTTAAATGTAATAAATAATATTCCTATAAAGTAGCGTTATATAAGTCCCTCAATAGCAGTTAACTCCATTTTTGATGTTTCCAGATTTCTGTCAGTTTAAATGTAATAAATAATATTCCTACAAAGTAGCGTTATATAAGTCACTCAGTAGCGGTTAAATCCATTTTTTATGTTTCCAGATTTCTGTCAGTTTAAATGTAATAAATAATATTCTTACAAAGTAGCATTATATAAGTCATTCAGTAGAGGTTACATCTAATTTCTGTTTCTAGATTTTTTTCAGTTTAAATGTAATAAATAATATTCCTACAAAATAGCGCTATATAAGTCACTCAGTAGCGGTTAAATCCATTTTTTATGTTTCCAGATTTCTGTGAGTTTCTGTCATTGTATTTTTTACATTTAAACATGTAATAAATAATATTCCTACAAAGTAGCGTTATATAAGTCACTCAGTAGTGGTTAAAACCATTTTTAATGTTTCCAGATTTCTGTCATTTTCTGTCAGTATTTATTACATTTAAACATGTAATAAATAATATACTTAAAAATAGCGTTATATAAGTCACTCAGTAGCGGTTAAATCCATTTTTTATGTTTCCAGATTTCTGTGAGTTTAAATGTAATAAATAATATTCCTACAAAATAGCGCTATATAAGTCACTCAGTAGCGGTTAAAACCATTTTTGATGTTTCCAGATTTCTGTCATTGTATTTTTTACATTTAAACATGTAATAAATAATATTCCTGCAAAGTAGCGTTATATAAGTCACTCAGTAGAGTTTAAATCCATTTTTGATGTTTCCAGATTTCTGTCAGTTTAAATGTAATAAATAATATTCCTACAAAGTAGCGTTATATAAGTCACTCAGTGACGGTTAAATCTATTTTCTTTTTCTAGATTTCTGTCAGTTTAAATGTATTAAATAATATTCCTACAAAGTAGCGTTATATAATTCACTCAGTAGCGGTTAAATCCATTTTTGATGTTTCCAGACTTCTGTCAGTTTAAATGTAATAAATAATATTCCTACAACTTAGCGTTATATAAGTCACTCAGTAGTGGTTAAGTCTACTTTTTGTTTCCAGATTTCTGTCAGTTTAAATGTAGTAAATAATATTCCTACAAAGTAGCGTTATATAATTCACTCAGTAGCGGTTAAATCCATTTTTGATGTTTCCAGACTTCTGTCAGTTTAAATGTATTAAATAATATTCCTACAAAATAGAGTTATATAAGTCACTTAGATGAGGTTAAATCCACTTTTCTATTTTTTCAGATTGTTGTTAATTTAAATGTAATAAATAATGTTCAGTGACCAAAAAATTTACTCGTTGCTTCGAAAATAATTGTCGATTATTAAAAATTTTAATAAACCAAAAATTTATTCCATTTAAATTAAGAAAAATTAATGGTATTAAAAATTTTCAGAAATGTTAAATATGAGAAAATTTTGAAGATTTAATGATCCTGTGACCCTTCACCTCTATATCGAGGTTATCGTAAGCAAATCAGTAACATAAAAATTGTAACACGTGGTACTGCAATTACCATAGAAATTGCTGGTTATGATATTAGGTTTTAAAAATTTCACAAAATTTGAGCATTGTAGTAATATTGCAACTTTATTTTTAACAGTTTCGCGTAACGGATGTCCTTGAAGGATAATAGCAATTAGAAAATTAGAATGACAGTTAATTTTATTTTTAAAATAATAATTTTTGAATGTGTGTATTAAATATGAAATTCCATCTTGTGGTTGAGTGATGACAACGCAAGTGACCTCAGAAGCGCTGCTCCTTAGAACCGCAAACGCTGAAAAACAATAGTAAGGAGAATAACGGTATATGGCATATGGCGCGAGAAAGAACAATTAAAAAGAGTTGCAAACCAGGGAGCAAAAAATGCCTACATGCTTAGGGTGATTCCAGGCTGATGAAATCTTTTTTTAATTGATATATCCGAGTGACTTTCTGTCTGGCAATAGATAGCATGAAGTCACTCGACCGCAGAAAGGGTTTAATTTTGACAGAATCAGTTTTAATAAAGCAAGATGACAGGCGTAGAAGCACAGATACATGGTTGGTTACAATAAAAAAATCTGGAAACTTATGCTTCAGATTCTTATATGGGGTGTATAGAAGTAATAGGGAACGATTGTCCACAAAGAGTCCAATTGTAACACGGGCTAGCTAAGCAATAGTCCGGGTAATCGACAGCAAAATTTGCTCGTCCCGCGATTTTCGCGGGCATGTGATTTTCTGACTTCATTATGGAGAGTATACCACCTTTTGACTGTTAACCAGTGATATATATTTTATATAGTATTAGATATTTAATTATAAATAGATTATCAATAGATTATAAATAATAGATTTATATGACTAGACCTATAGTTATATTAGATAATAGGTATATAGACATTGCGTAATGAATAGAAATTAACTGCAATTCAGTTGAAATTTATTAAAAAATAAATTTTGCATGTGATAATATCTGAAATTAATTTTTCTGATAGCTTAGATACTCACGATAAAAATCAATATAAAAATTCTTTTTTAGAAAGACAGAATGCGCATTTCAGTTTTCCCATATATATATATAATATATATATATAGATTTAAAATATGAAAAGAAAACGCAATTTTTGGAGCTGTTTCGGTTAACAAATTAAGCGGTTAAAGAAAACGTATTGAAAGATTTCATGCAGAGAACGAGACTTAGAACTAATTGTAGAATAATCACAGTATGTATCACACACAGTTGTATAACTTTAGGGGCTTTTCGCCTCTCAAAACTATAATTTTCACCTTTATCTGTAGAATTTTTTAAGGTATCCGACTACGTTCGGAGAACTTTTTTCTTTAAACGTAGAAACTAGTTCATTTTATTACATTTTTAGATTTATTTTTTATATTATCATAGAGAATTGCACTCCAAAAATTTATTCCTGGAGAATTTTTTATAAAATTTCTAATAAATGAAGAAAATTTAGTTAAAAATCGGGTTTTTTCAACAGGCCTAATTTTTAAATAAATTAAATTATTTCAATATTTTTTCATGCAACACATTTCTTTTACACTGGACTAGTAAATCCCCTAAAATCTTTGCTTAATTTACATTTGGTAGAAAATTTTGGTCCTTCAAAATGATACTCATTGAATTTTTAACAAATTTTCATTACCTTTATATCTAACTATGAGTGTAACATCATTAAAAATGATCCAAATTTAAATCTTTTAGGTCATTCACTAGTAAATACTATCAAAAGCATCCATAATAATTTTCAACAAAATATTTTGAGAACTTTTTGAGAAATCACATTTCAAGTTTCAACATTTTATTAAAAATGCCGTTGTGAGAAAAACGCATTTGGAGTTTATGAAAGCAACTTTAACCATTAAAAAACTAAAATACATGTTTAAAATTCCCCACATTTTCTTGCTTCAAAACTTTCTAATTGCCAAGTTGCTAATTAATATAAATACTAGTAAAATGTTTAAACTAATCTTCATGAAAATTTAAAAAGTTTTGTCCAAAAAATGCTCTGTAAAAGGCTTCACAAATTCACAACTTCCGGTTCCGAAGTCGCTACTTCCGTTTTGCTTCAACAGCTGTCACTGATGCTTAAACATCTCTAACTTCTTTTTAAAATGCCATAGAGACAAAACAAAAACATATTTAGAAGCCTAAAACTTGAAATTTTACAATAGAAAAAAAATTATGATTTTTGGCAAAAAATGAAGTTTTTAACATAGGCGGATACTTATTGCCAAATAAATATCTTTGATGCTATTGAATCAACAAACAATTATATCCGAGTTATCTTTTCAGCACGGTGGAATGTTCCAGTGGGCGAAGGTCTTCTACACTTCTTGCGGCATCTACGCCTTCGGTGCAATATTCTTCCTGATTTTTGGATCGGCTGAACCCGAGCCCTGGGCCGTGTCCGAGGAGCCCCCGGCCACCCCTTGCGAGCTCTCCAGAAAAGCGTCGGTTCGATCGGACATCGAAATATCGCTCAGCATCCACGCTTCGGGCCCTATGTGACTTTCCCAATCTACAAGAACCGACCCACCAAGCGCCCCTGATCGCCAGTCGAGATGGCGAATTACATAAGAAGCGAAACTCGACCCCCCGTGGACAGAAAGTAGCCAAAAGACGTTTGTAGTTCAATTTTATATGCGTTAGAAATGCGTCGAGTCGCTGTGTAGGAACATGTTCTGAAAATGAAGGAAATCTGCGTCGAGATGAAGACGTCCGGTAGATAAGTTGGCCACTGGAAATAGTCCCTCGATTCAAATTAATCTTGATAAGAACCTTATACAGTTTTGTTGGGAAATTCAACTGCATATCCGTTACAAAGATGTCAAGTTACTGTGTAGAAATGTATTAAGAAAATGAAAGAATTCTGCATCTAAATGAAGACATCCGATGGTCGCTGGAAGCTGTCAGACGATCCAAATTAATCTTGATAAGAACTTAATTCAGTTTTACTGCGTAATTCAATTGCATATCCGTTACAAAGCTGTCAAGCTGCTGTCTAGAAATGTATTCAGAAACTGAATGAATTCTGCATCAAGTTAAAGATGTCCGGTAAAAGAGTTGGCCACTGGAAATAGTTACACGATCCAAATTCATCTTGATAAGAACTTAATTCAGTTTTACTGCGTAATTCAATTGCATATCCGTTACAAAGCTGTCAGGCTGCTGTGCAGAAATGTATTCAAAAAATGAAGGAATTCTGCATCAAGTTAAAGATGTCCGGTAGAAAAGTTGGCCACTAGAAATAGTCGCACAATCCAAATTAATCTTGATAAGAACCTTATTCAGTTTTATTTGTAAATTCAATATCATATACGTTAAAAATAAGTCGACTTGATGAGCAGCAATATGCTAAGTAAACGAAAGAATTTCTGCATCGAGCTGAAAACGAGTAGAAATATGCTAAGAAAATGAAGGAATTTCTACATCGAGCAGAAGACTACGATAGAAAAGTTGATGATTAAAAATAATTACATAATCTAAGAAACCTTGATAAGAACTTTATTCATTTTTATTGGATATGTTTTAGACATTGCAGGACTAGTAAATGAAATTAATTATTAAAATCAAAAATACTTACACAATCTATAATAATCTTTATAAAAATTTGTATATAAAACTTAATTCAGTTTTATTGGAAACATTTCAGATAATGCAAGAATCCAAGACGAGTAAAAAATGAAAGAATTTTCCATTGCATTAAAACATTTATAATTTCAGAATCCTAAAAATCTCAATATGAATTAATGGCAATTTTTCCAAATTGATATTGAAATGAATTGAATTTGAACGATGCAGGATTCCTCGATTTTAATAATGCAGTTTACAGTAGGGACAACTAAGGCTTA
>CM063499.1:68218557-68238557 GCA_032207245.1 Pardosa pseudoannulata
CATTAGCCGTCGTGCTGCAAAAATGTAAACTGTAGCACTTCAAACCAAACCAAAAAATCGGAATTTATCAGAATTTCTTTACTTTCAGTCCATAATCAGATAATGCACACAAGAGGAAAAAAAGATTCTTGTTATTTCTTAAAGAAATCGTAAAATTATTAAACGTTTAATCCGAATTTCGAGTAATTTTCAAACAGTGTAAGGGCTGGTCAGACCAAAGTTAATTGTAGCTAATTAGAATTGACTGAGTTAATTGGTTAAAACTTTGTCTATTCACTGTTTTATCCTCGTAAGTATCTCTGAAATCTCCCCGAAAATCTTCTTTGAAAGCTATTTCAACAAAACATTCAATGGTGTATTAAGGAACCTGATTATGAGGTACTACTTTAATTCTATGTCCGTTCTTCGACAAGAAGTCTACCATTTCAAATTAGAGCGAACACTTCCAAACAAAATTCCAGTGAATCTCTAGATTACGAATAAATTAAAACTATCTTTTACTATGACAAACATCCAGAGAAAATATTGGAAATGAATGTTATTGGGGTCTTGAAGACCTGTAAGACAGCTACTAAAAATTTCTGAAGTCTATATCTATTGTGTGATTTTGTGTGGAATGTTTTTATAACGCTCGGGACTCAGAGACCAGGCTCGCGTCGTCGCCGGTTAACTGTACCTAAATAGGACTGAGGGAGTTAAATGGTTAAAACTTTGTCTATTCACTCTTTTACTCCTTGTTTGTATCCACGATCTTTCCCCGAAAGCTTCTTTGAAAACTATTTTAACAAACATTTCAGTGGTGTATTAAGGAATCTGATTATCAGATATTACTTTTATTTTATAGCCATCGTTCGACAAGAAGTCTACCATTTCAAGTTAGTGCAAAACCTTCCAAACAAAAATCCATTCTCGAAATACGAAAAGTGTATGCGCGTTCCTTGGATCTCTAGAGTATGGATAAATTAAAAGTATCTTTTAGAATATGCATGGGGGGGGGGGGGGGGGGGGGGGGGGGGGGGGGGGGGGGGGGGGGGGGGGGGGGGGGGGGGGGGGGGGGGGGGGGGGGGGGGGGGGGGGGGGGGGGGGGGGGGGGGGGGGGGGGGGGGGGGGGGGGGGGGGGGGGGGGGGGGGGGGGGGGGGGTGGGGGGGGGGGGGGGGGGGGGGGGGGGTGGGGGGGGGGGGGGGGGGGGGGGGGGGGGGGGGGGGGGGGGGGGGGGGGGGGGGGGGGGGGGGGGGGGGGGGGGGGGGGGGGGGGGGGGGGGGGGGGGGTGGGTTTTGGGGTCTAGAAGACCTATAAGACAGCTACTGAAAATTTGTGAAGTCTATTTCTATAAGTGATTTTATGTGGAATGTTTTTATAACGCTCTGGCTTCAGAGACCAAGCTCGAGTCCTCGCGAATTAACTGTACCTAAATAGGACTGAGTTAATTAGTTAAAACTTCTTCTATTCTTTCTTTTATCCTTATTTGTATCACTGATATCTCCCCAAAAATCTTCTTTGAAAGCTATTTTAACAAAGCTTTCAGTGGTTATTAAGGAGCCTGTTTATCAGATGCTATTTTAATTTTATGTCCATCCTTCGATAAAAAGTCTACCATTTTAAGTTAGAGCAAAAACGTCCAAAAAAAAAAAAATCCAGTTTCGAAATACGAAAAGTGTATGCGCGTGCCTTAGATCTCTAGAGTACGAATAAATTAAAAGTATCTCTTTGTGAGAAAAATATTCAGAGAAAATTTGGAATATGTATGTTATTGGGGTCTAGAAGACCTATAAGACAGCTATTGAAAATTTGTGAAGTCTATTTCTATAAGTGATTTTATGTGGAATGTTTTTATAACGCTTGGTCCTCAAAGACCAGGCTCGAGTCCTTGCGGGTTAACTGTACCTAATTAGGACTGAGTGAGTTAATTGGTTAAAACTTTGTCTATTCACTCTTTTTATCCTTTTTTTGTATTCATAATTTTTCCCCGAAAACCTTCTTTGAAAGCTATTTTAACAAACCTTTCAGTGGTGTATTAAGGAACCTGATTATCAGATACTACTTTAATTTTATGTCCATCCTTCGACAAGAAGTCTACCATTTCAAGTTAGAGCAAAAACGTCCAAACAAAAAAATCCATTCTCGAAATACGCGTCATATTTAAAGAAGAAACCGGTTCGTAATCTGCTTTTCTAGAAGATTCCGTTATCCTTGAAAATAAGATACAGCGCGAATAATTTTACTCTTTTTTTTGTTCTATCTTTACCAGAACGGGCTTCTCATGCATTTCTTACCAGACGATCGCGGGCGGTGATCTGATCCCAGAGGCGGGAAAAACCAAAGTCGATAAACTGCTGCAGTTGTCTGATGTTCATGGCGTCCGGTTTTGGCTCCTCTTTTCACTGCCTTCCCACCCCCCTTCCATTTCGAATGAGCTGTCGTTTAAAACCGTCGAAAATTTCAAATTACTTTCGGAAGGATTTATCGTCTGTTGTCTCTCGAGAAAATGTTGCCAGCGTTTGCGAAATAATTATGAGTAATTCGTTCCCGTACGAGTCAAAGGAAATGTCAGACGAAATTTCTGATTGATTCATATTTAGTTAATTATTGTGTCACCTTCGGAGAAAGGTTTAATTAAAGTACGGAGTCAGTTATTGGGGAAAGCTCTTAATTTAATAATTTGTCTTGAAATGCTGAGGCAAAAATCCATTTCACTGTGTTTAAATCAGGGCCTCGAACCGTAATTTATTTTGTTCCGGTTTTCGTTCCGGTTCAACTAAAAAATTAATATCGGTTCAGTTCCGGTTTTCGCTCCGCCAAAAATAACGGTTTTCGGTTCAGTTCCAGTTTTCGCTCCGCCAAAAATAACTGTTTTCGTTTCAGTTCCAAATGAATAATTTCATTTTATGTATATTCTTATTTGTACTAAAAATATAATTCTATCATAAACAAAAAATGTAATTCTATCAAAATTTAGATGATTTTATTCTTTTTTTAATTGGTACACTATGTGAATTGATACAAACAGCAGGTACGATAAGAGCGGCGAGCATTGGCATTGTTATCCATTATCAAAATCGCATTTGACAACTAAGTTCATGATTACCCACATTCATCGTTTGACTCTCACACCGTGCACTTGGCCTTGCAATAATTATGTAAAAAATATATTATTTATTTAACATACGAAAATTGCCTCTAATTATTAATATATCTTCTAACGTGGTTTCACTGATATTACTTCTGTTGTCTCGGAGAATAAATTTCAAACCTGAAAACGCTCTTTCAACAAATATCAAAATAGGAAATCGAGAAGCAGTATACATGTAATGATAATTATAAAGTTGACGTTAAATTAGAAAATATTGATAAGTTGGTAACAGTAACAAAATGACTGAAAGATATATCGAACCGAAATAAACCGATATTTTTTCGGTTCAGTTCCGGTTTTCGTTCCGACCAAAATAACGGTTTTTTCCGGTTTTCGGTTTTCGGTTCAGTTCCGGTTCGAAGCCCTGGTTTAAATCATAAAACTATTTAATATGTTGAAAGGGGCTCTCTCAAGAACTGATTCATCTGCGGGACACATGCTGTCCCAGGCTCTCTGAAAAGGTTAAAGGCTGAATATGGCTATCTTTTAATCCTCTAATTCAGCTGTTAGATTAAAACTTGCCTTATGGACAACCAATTTTCCTTATGGTTAAATTTATTTTTAAAAAAAGTTTTATGTAAATGTTAAATTTATATCAAAATTCAAATTAGTTTTAGACCATATTGCATTATCAGTAGAAGAAATTTTGATTTGGTTTGATTTGGTTTGGGAGCGCTACGGTTTACTTTTTGCAACACGAGGGCTAATGGGACCGGGACCTACTGCTTAAAGCCGATTCCGAACGGCTACGAGCATCCATGCCATAGTGGGATGCGAACCCACGAACTTCTGTTCCGAAGGCCAGCACCCTAACCATTCGGCCATCGTTCGGCACAGAAGCAATTTTGAAAATACAACACAATATATGGTATAAGTAACTGTTATGTAAGAGTGATCGTGGTGCATTAAAGGTTGGGAACCTCAGGGCAAGATGACACACAGCGCATGGGCGGCAAAATTTAAGAAAGACAAGATGATTGCCACGTTACGTATAACCAAGCATAACGACTGTTAAAAAGGTTGCAAATTTTTGTTTGCATGTGAGCGGCCAACGGTATAAGATCGGTACTGACTGGTTGGTTTGGTTTGGATTGCTACGGTCTACTTTTTTTGTATCACAAAGGCTAACAAGACCGGGACCTACAGCGTAAACCCGATTCCGAATGGCTACGAACATCCATGCCACGGTGAGATTCGAATCCACGAACTCCGGTACCAAAGACTAGAACTGTAACCAATCGGCCATCATTCGACAACTGACTTCGGTACTGACTGATTTGATGGGTATTCATAGCCATTTAGAATAGACTTTAAGCGGTAGTTCCCGGTAACATTAGGCCTCATGTTGAAACAAATTCACCGTACACTGAAAATTCAATTCAAACCAAGTAAATGAAACCAATCTTGGAAAATGTTCCGCACCTTCAGTATACGAGTCAACAGAAATGTATGGGCCGAGCCCGTCATTTCTGAGTTTCTTTCTGTCAGAAGGAGGCTAGCAGCGATATAGGCTATATATACTAGCAGCTAACCATATAGGTTAGCAGTGAGATAGAAATAAAACAACTAAATAGGAAAAATAATGGTGGACTCTTGAATTCATGACACAAAAACCAGAGGAGAGAGTTTAGAGATAAAAATATTTTGCGGGCAACATCTGTTCAAGTCTTAAGGAAGAGTGATTTTGATACAATTTGAGATCCTGTCGGTCGCAGGACAGCCACTCAGAATCGAGAATCACGACCAATGAGAAAAGTGCTTTGTCAAACTGAGTTGTTTAGCAATCGATGTGATATTTATTTAAGCTTTTTTCTTAAATTTTAAATAAATTTTAAGCTTTTTCTTACTTTTTTAAAGATTTTTTTAAAAATATTTTTTTGTATTAAGATTTTTTATAAAGACAGACAGACAGAAGCTAAAAATCTTCAGCTAGAACGGCCATATGCCTCTCCTCTTATTTGCTATAGTGTGATCATATCTGATCAGATTAATAATAAGATCATTGCACCAATTATTTTGGAGTTTTGTGGAAAGATTAAATAAAAATTTTGGAATAAAAGGAATCAAGTCTATCAGGGCAGAAAATTAGATCCTTTAGCAAAAAACTGATCTGTGCCCCTATCCCTCAAAATAGTGAGAAAATACATGTTTTTTTCTATATCATATATATAAAAAGAACTCAAAATATTTTGTTAATTCTTAAAATGTTCCTAGTATATAAATTTTTAATTTTTTCTTCTACATTTATTTTATTAATTATTAAAAATATTTGCGAACACTCTAGATGTATTATGTTGATGATAAAATGGATAGTTTATTTCAGGGGAATATTTTTTTAATTTGTACGTTGAATTTTCATTAAAAAAATTATGATTTTCTAAGTCTAAATTTAGTTTTAATAACTTTAATAAATTCAAAATTTAAAACGAATACCCGAATTTATATAAAGGCATAATAGAAGTGTTAGGTAAACATTTTGTAAGAATCTTTAACAAGTTTAGTCTCTAGGAGCGTTTTTTTTTTTTATAAAAAGGAATTTCATAAAACAGTAATTTTTAAATACATTGGATTTAAAATAAATCTGATTATATAATAAAAAAATATTTTTCAACTTTTCCTCATTTCTTTTTGGGGCGAATCGTCTTCTTTCCGACGCTATTTTTCATCAGTCCCTATGATTAGGAAATAAATTTGAAAAGTTATTAGGCCTGAAGTTTATTATAAATATTGTTATATATAAAGCATTAAGGAAAGTTGGTAATTTCATATAGAACGATATATTGTGCTACAGTTAAAATTTTGATGTTAGAATCCACTTCTTGAAATATTTAGGCGATAAGAGAATTTAACTAACCTGAAAAGTGGTGAATAAACCAAATAAAAATTTTGGAATAAAAGGAATCAAGTTTATTATGAATATTGTTATTTCTAAAGCATTAAAGAGAGCTGGTAATTTCACATAGAACGATATATTGTGCTACAGTTAAAATTTTGATGTTAGAATCCGCTTCTTGAAATATTCAGGTGATAAAAGAATTTAACTAACCTGAAAAGTGGTGAATAAACCAAATAAAAATTTTGGAATAAAAGGAATCAATTTTAATATTGTTATTTCTAAAGCATTACTGAGAGTTGGTAATTTCACATAGAACGATATATTGTGCTACAGTTAAAATTTTGATGTTAGAATCCACTTCTTGAAATATTAAGGCGATAAGAGAATTTAACTAACCTGAAAAGTGGTGAATAAACCAAATAAAAATTTTGGAATAAAAGGAATCAAGTTTATTATGAATATTGTTATTTCTAAAGCATTAAAAAGTGTTGGTATTTTCATATAGAACGATATATTGTCCTACAGTTAAAATTTTTATGATAGAATCCGCTTCTTTAAATATTTAGGTGATAAGAGAATTTAACTAACCTGAAAAGTGGTGAATAAACCAAATAAAAATTTTGGAATAAAAGGAATCAAGTTTATTATGAATATTGTTATTTCTAAAGCATTAAAGAGAGCTGGTAATTTCACGTAGAACGATATATTGTGCTACAGTTAAAATTTTGATGTTAGAATCCACTTCTTGAAATATTAAGGCGATAAGAGATAACTAACCTGAAAAGTGATGAATAAACCAAATAAAAATTTTGGAATAAAAGGAATCAAGTTTAATATTGTTATTTCTAAACCATTACTGAGAGTTGGTAATTTCACATAGAACGATATATTGTGCTACAGTTAAAATTTTGATGTTAGAATCTGTGAAAGTGCAATTATGTTTGACATAAGGTTTGCGAAACTGATTTGCTCGCCTCACTCACACGTTGTGGGTTGAATGCCCAAGTTTTTTTCGCGACTCCAGGAAGCGTGTGGTGTGAAAACGATTGCACTTAAACTTCACCAAGTTTTGGAGATTTGTGATTGGTCTCCAGGAGACGATTCAGGACCAGCATTTTAAAATTCTGTGGTGTAGTATATTGCTGTTGTTATTTCAAAGCCATTAATAACCCAAGTTTACTTTATATCGGCTTTAATTATAGCAAAATGCCACTGATCTATATTACAACATTTAAATATAGAACAAAATACAAGGAAATATGCTAAAATAATATTTTTTTAAATTAAAAATTAAAAGAAGCACTCCACGTGATACGCCTGAAAAAAAATTGCCAATGTCCAAGAGAACGCTGCATTCTTTTATTCCTTCTTTCTACTCAGGCAACCCTATACTTTTTCCATTATCCTGTGCTGATGCGTTCGTTGTTCCATTGTCCTGTGGACAATGCGTCCTTTCCCGGCTCAGCCCAGAAGGACCGGGACTCCAAGGATGGTCCTGAATCGCCTCCTGGAGACCAATCACAACTCTCCAAAACTTGGTGAAGTTTAAGTGCAATCGTTTTCACTGTCCACACCACACGCTTCCTGGAGTTGCGAAGAAAACTTGGGCATTCAACCCACAACGTGTGAATGCGGCGAGCAAATCAGTTTCGCAAACTTTATGTCAAACATAGCTGTACTCTCACAGAATCCACTTCTTGAAATATTTAGGCGATAAGAGAATTTAACTAACCTGAAAAGTGGTGAATAAACCGGTAATTTAACGTGCACAGTTCACGCAATGGCATTTGCAGTTCACCATATCTGTTTCGAAAGAAAAAGCAAATTATTGCAAAAATCCGAGGTGTCAGATGTCATCCTCTTCAATTTGTTCACACTCTTTTGTTAAAACCCAAATAAATGGGGGAAAATAAAGAGATTAAAGCCAGATTCATTATTACGTAACTCCAAACACCTCTATCTATCTATACATAAAAAAAATAGTTAAGTGTTCAAACTGCTCTCCGCCCTAACCTCCTTTCCTTAAAGGTTCTGACCCACGCTTTCGAAACAAACGACACAAAATTCGCCCCATTACAAAATCTCGCAGAAATGTGTGATTGAAAACCCCATATTAAACTACTCGCAGTGAAGTGTTTTTTTTTTGTTTTTACTGTCTCCCCTTTCTCTCTCGTAACACCTGTTCTCTTACACTGGTTTTTGATAAACGTTCGAAATGAATCTAGAAGAGATCCATCTCGACAGGTGCCGACGAGTCGAGCTACTCATGTCCGCCATTTTTGGTCTAGATTCAGAAAATACATCGAGGGATAGCTAGTTAGCAGGTACTCCTATACTCTTTTAAGATATTGTATGCGGGACACGTGGGCAAATATTTTTAAGCGCGGGCCAAAATGAAAATTTCAAAATGTCTCCCGGGCCGGAGGACTATACCACGTACGCTGTACACGCTCGAATGTTTTGGGTGGAGTTCTTTCCCTGCCCAAGAAATTTTTTTGACAAAAACCTTATAAGTATCATTTTAAAGCATTTGTACAGAAAAATTGGACAGTTAATAAAAGATAATAGTAATAATAAATTGTCTTACTTAGGTATATATGCGAACCATTTGTGCCGAGTAAAATATGTCGCGTAATTTTTAAAGAAATATGATCCATTATATTAAATTAATGGTCATTAAATAAATCAGTCAAAAAATTTTTTATTTTGATATTTATTTATATCTTAACGATACAAATTATTTATTTTGATCATAGTAATTACATTTTTATATTTATATTACATTTTGTAAATGTAATAGTCAATAGAATTATAAAAAAAAAGACAAACATCAAATGTTAAAGTAGAATAGTTTTAGTTAATGCGAAACGTGAATTCTGGAATGTTGAATTGTATTCCTTGAAAACAGCAATTGTTTTCTGGCAAGCTACACAAATTGCTTTCTTATCAATGTTTGTAAAAAGGTATTCTACCGTCCATGCTTCATTGAAATTTCTGCACTCTAAATCAATTTTTCTTTTTTTAGATTGACTCATTTTACAAAGGCCTACAAATAAATAATTTAATTGTTACAATAAAATAAAACCAATGTTTTAAAATTTACTATAAAATATAATATTATTATATTTGCAAAATATTATATTTATTTATCAACAAACATATTCGTCAAAAAAATGTCACTAGAACAATAATGTAATAAATAATCTAAAATTGTACGGTGGTATATCAAGAGTAAGAGTAAATGCACGTTCAATTCTATGTATAAGCCGACCACACGCTTTATGAGAGTATGTATGTTGCATACATTAAAGTAGATATGGTTACAGCTGTTCAAAATATATACTCTCTATTATTTATATATTTTTCATTTTTTATATGTACTACGCATACAATACTGTTGATTTCAACAAAATCATATTGAGATTAAAAATTGCAATTTTTGCATGATTGCAGATTTTTCAGGGACCCAATGTGTACAAACCAATTTTTGTTCATAAAGATCTAAAAACTTGCTCTCACATTTTTATACGCATTGATAGGGTTAAAAAGCCCCTAGAACCACCTTATGAAGGACCGTTTCCTGTAATTGCTCGAAATGAAAAATATTTCACGATTGAAGTAAAAGGCAAAAATGTCAATGTGTCATTAGATCGATTAAAACCTGCTTACTTATTACCAGTCAATGAAAATAACTATTCAACACATCCAACGGAGAATGTTCAACAATTTGCAGAGACTCCTCCAGTGACATCGCAGACACAAAATTTGCAAAAAGAAGCTTCATCGCCTAAGCATTTACGGTTCAACCTTTCTCGTTCAGGTAGAGAAATAAAACCGCCTTCTCGTTATAAAGACTATATTTAGAACTATACTTGCGGAACTATATTTTGTAAATTTTAGTTTGTACAAATAGTAGTATTTAATTTACATTTATTAATTTTATTTGTCTTTTAATGTATTTAATTAGTATCGTAACTTTGTTACTGGGGAGGGAATGATGTAGTAGCACAGACTCAATGATTTGTTTTTCGTTTAAAAATCGTTTGCAGTTTGTAACAAGTTTATCGTTTGCAAGTTTTGGTTTTGCTGTTAAAGTTTTTATAAAAAATGATGATGGAATAAAAGTTGTTGTTCTAAGTAGACTGGAAAATGTTTCGTTTCTTTTAATTGAATTATTATGCCTGATTAATGAATAAGAATATAAATATAGTTCAAACTAAGCTTAAAATTAATTTAATATCGTACCAGTACGCGATAATTTAAAGGAGTATGAAGATAAACGAATTATTGAGCGTGTACCAGATAATTCTCAGCCAGAAAATAAACCATTATTTTACTTGTCTCATAGGGTACTTTACATTTCTGGAAAATTAAAAATTTTACTGATCTCGTCATATGACGGGCTATATGCTAGCTATTAATAGATATATAGATAGGCAGATAAAACAAATATAGAAAATTTGCAGCAATTATTTTAACACATTGTATGAAGGACACGTACTAGTACGTTTTCTGACGATTGATACTTGAGCGTCTGTCACTTACCAGTGCAGGTTAGTGTAACAACATGGTTTGTTTGTGGGTACAAAAATAACGATATATACAAGAAAACGAAGCCAAATGTTCTTGTCTTCTACATAGATTCTGGAAAAATTTAGACAAATAAAAACTAGTTTTAATATTTGATGCGGAACCACAGGACGAGAAGGTTGATTTAAAAAATCAATTTAGATTTATAATTAACTTTTTATTTATCCTTGCAAAAATGATATTATATATATTACATAGATTCTGGAAAAATTTAGACAAATAAAAACTAGTTTTAATATTTGATGCGGAACCACAGGACGAGAAGGTTGATTTAAAAAATCAATTTAGATTTATAATTAACTTTTTATTTATCCTTGCAAAAATGATATTATATATATTACATAGATTCTGGAAAAATTTAGACAAATAAAAACTAGTTTTAATATTTGATGCGGAACCACAGGACGAGAAGGTTGATTTAAAAAAATCAATTTAGATTTATAATTAACTTTTTATTTATCCTTGCAAAAATGATATTATATATATTACATAGATTCTGGAAAAAATTGAGACAAAAAAAAACTAGTTTTTACATTATTAGTTTTATGATTGCTATTTTCATTGTTTTTATAATGTAAAAATGTTTATATATAACATTATTCAAAAAAATAAAAACTATATACTACTACTTCTATTTGATTTTTCATATTTACGATACTATTATAAATTTATCCACTAAAAAGTATATTTTTTGTTTAGGAAAATCTTATGGTTGTTATTTATATATTTCTATCATTATATTTGTTTATATATTTCAATATAAAATACGAAAAGTTGGTTAAAAATTTAAATATTTTTTTCAATTATTGAGATATAACTGAGTAACCGAATTGACGCGCAAAACGCCCGCTCCCGGTACAATTCCGCTGCGAAATGTACCCGCACACAATGTGTTAATGTACGCTTCATTTCTGCCTCTTGTATATCTATGTAAATCTTAAATCGAAGTTGTTATGGACTGCGCAGAATTAAATAAATATGAAGTTTAAACAGCTTTGAATACCACAGCAAGTTACGTCAGTGATCAGCTATCATTTTAAACATCAAAGGATGCCATTATGAAAAGAAAAATCTTTGTGAAAAAAGATTTGTTTGGTGTTACATGTAAAATAAGCACTGAAAAATGGAGTTTCATTATACATAAATCGATTTATCATGATTTCACTCTCTGCACCTGCGAGAAAGTAAATTTATTTACGCCTGTCCAAAAAATCAAAAAGTATCGATCCAGACTGAAAATTTATAAATAATAGAAATTATTTGAAAATTTTGTAGATTGTTTATAAAATCTATCTACCCTCAAAAGAAAAACTCGTTCTAAAAAAACATAAAAACTCCACAAGTTTTTTTTAGCGGTATCTAAAATGTGACACTGGGCATTGAAATGTTATAGCACCGATGTTCAACCTCTTTAAGTCGGCAGAGCACTTTACTTTTTACATACATTTCGGGAATTAACCCTTTCGTGGTCCGTGGGAAGATTACGTCCCACCTACACAATCTTACAAAACACACCTGTGGGAAGCGCAAAACCCATTCTAACATATTGGTATTGCTCTTGGAATGACGGGAAGACTAATTCTGGCTTCGGTTTTTCGCTGTCATCTATTGTTCGATCGATTAAATAAAATTAGCAGTTCTGTTTTGAAAGTTTGAAGTGAGAATTAAATGTCCCACGAAAGGGTTAAAGGAGGATAATAATGAAAAAAATTACCCCTTCTCTCTCTTCGGCGCAACAGCCCAAATGCGCCAATTTTAGAATGTCCGACCTGAGTACGCGCAACATAAAAAAATGGTGTTTCAATTCTTTTCAAAAAATAATCTATTTCTAACATTTTGATGATAGTAATGAATAAAATTAAAGAAAAATTTTCCCCTTCCCCATTTTTTGCACATTTTTCTCAAATATATTCCACAGGCAAGGGGTTAAATCAAAACCTCCGAAACATTTTGCTTGTGACGTTAGAGTGTTTTTCAGCCGCCACACCTTCCCGTATATCTCGACGTTTAACGCGGTAGCAAATATTTCATAGTGTTCTCTAACGTTAATTACACGCGTGGAAAAATTTCTTCACGACTGGCCCAACGGCGCGACATTAAAATATGGCGGATGCGTCGGCCCGGCGTCTCGTTCCGGCGATCCGATGAAGTGTTACATCACGGCCGACGTTACGTCACCGCTAGCTGCAGCACAGAAAGAACGTGAGGCCGAGTTTTGTTACTTCACGAACGACGAGCGGCCAGATCGGCTATTGCCGTAATTGAAATGGCTTAATTTCTGTTTGAATAGCCCGGTATGGTCCGCGTGGAAGAAAATTCGAAATGTGCGCAATCACTTTCGCTCCGCCACTATTAAGCAAAACAGATGGCGAAATCACGCATTTTGCCCGGCGCGATTCTCGTGGTGCAGAAGAAATATATAAACGTTCGCTTGGAATTTCGCATTCGCATTTGCGTCACTGTAGGAATGTTTCGAATGAGCCGTTTTTTTCTTCTTTTTATTGCGACCTCATCGACACTGTTTACCGAAATCGGAATTATTACCATCTCGTAAAAAAATATGCATCGATTTGGCAAATGCTTGTCGGGGTTGAGAAAGCTTTATTCCATTGTATTTCCTTTAGAGATTCGTAGATAATGGAAGTGACACATGTTGGCCGTAACCAGAGGTGATTTCGAATTGCATTTCATTTAGAGATAATGGCAGATAATCCAGTCCATGAAAGATTCCATGGATAATAATCAATAATAAATAATCAATTCTATGAAAGATAATGGAAAATTTTCATAGATAATGGAAGTGACACATGTTACCCATAACCAGAGGGGATTTCTAATTGTATTTCATTTAGAGATAATGGAAGATAATCCATTACATGAAAGATTCCATGGATATTAATCAATAATAAATAATCAATTCCATGGAAGATAATGGAAGTGAAACAGGTTGGCCGTAACCAGAGGTGATGTCGAATTGTATTTCATTTAAATATTCATAGATAATGGAAGTGACACATGTTACTCATAACCAGAGGTGATTTCGAATTGTATTTCATTTAGAGATAACGGAAGATAATCCATTCCATGGAAGATTCCATGGATAATAATCCATAATAAATAATCAATTCCATGAAAGATAATGGAAGATTTTCATGGATAATAGAAATGACACATGTTAGGCGTAACTAGAGGTGATTTCGAATTGTATTTCCTTTAGAAATAATGGAAGATAATCCATTCCATAAAATATTACACGGATAATAATCAATAATAAATAATCAATTTCATGGAAGATAATGGAAGTGACACATGTTAGCCGTAACTAGAGTTGATTTCGAATTGTATTTCATTTAGAGATAATGGAAGATAATCCATTCCATAAAATATTACACGGATAATAATCAATAATAAATAACCAATTCCATGGAAGATAATGGAAAATTTTTATAGATAATGGAAGTGACACATGTTGGCCGTAACCAGAGGTGATTTCGAATTGTATTTCATTTAGAGATAATGGAATCATAGATAATAGAAGTGACACATATTGGCAGTAACCAGAGGTGATTTCGAATTTTATTTCATTTAGAGATTCATAGATAATGGAAGTGATACATGTTGGCCGTAACCAGAGGTGATTTCGAATTGTATTTCATTTACAGGTTCATAGATAATGGAGGTGACACATAATGGCCGTAACCAGAGGTGATTTCGGATTGTATTTCATTTAGAGATTCATAGATAATGGAAAACACATTTGGCCGTAACAGAGATTTTTTTATTTCCTTAGAGATTCATAGATAAATGACACTGTTGGCGTAACCAAATTCGAATGTATTTCATTTAGAGATTCATAATCACATTGCCTTAGGTGATTTAAAATTGTATTTCATATAGAGATTCATAAATAATGGAAGTGACACATGTTGGCCGTAACCAGAGGTGATTTAGACTAGCTTTATTCCCCCCCACTCCTAAATTATCGGGTTTACCTTATAGCATTTTAACACTGAAATAAAAGAACATTTTCAGATTAAAAAAAAATTTAATCTGTACAATCAATAAAAATTAAAAAAAATTTCTTTCTTTAAAAATTTTTATTTATTTTTTTTTTAATTTTAATATTAAAAATGTTTTTAATAGAGTTAGAAAAAAACATATTAATATTGAAATCTATTTAAGAATTAAAAAAAACGTCAAAAAAGTTTCAAATTTAAATCTATAAAGTAATTAAATTATATTAAGTAAATTAAGTCCCTATAGTATATTAAGTATATTAAGTATATTATTCAAGTCCTATTAAGTCCTATTAAGTAAGAAATTTAAATCCTAATAAGTAAATTGTCAAGAATGACATTCGTTCTTAATTTATTTTATATTGTATTCTAGAATACAAACAATTACAATGTTTACTGTAATACTTAACATATTTTTTTTGAAAGAGTAGCATGTCTTTTTAAAAGAATAAACAATTTTTGAGAGTTTAATAGAAAAAAAATTAGAAATTGCAAAAGTTTTATAAACAGTTATACAAAAAATCAGTATTCATATATATTTATTCAAGCAATCTATCATTTTTTATTAAAGCAAATTTAAAAAAAATATTTTTTAGAAATGTGCCAAAGATACTAAACTATTGTAAAAAAATTTGGTATTCATAATTAATTTATTTAAATTATTTATTTTCTTATACATGCAATATATAAAATTATATAGTGTGTTGAATTAGAGATGAAACGTCTATTTCTCATTAGAATACAAATATACGAAAAAACAACTTTTTTCTTCATAAACATTTTTTAAAATATAATATTAAAGATATCTGAACACCCATTCAGACTTCGAAAATACGCTTTAAAAGATTAAAACAATAAAAAGCACACTTATTAAGAGTTTGTTTGTTTTAATCACTATGAGGATTTTAAAAAAAAAAAGTTTTAAAATTTTAGTTTAATTTAAGGAAAACTGTCAAAACAAACATTTTCTTTCTTCAGTATGCTTTAAATTGGATTCTAAAATACAAAACAATTGCAATGTTTATTATAATGATTAAAATTAAAATTATTTTGAAAGAGTAACAAGTCCTCTTAAGAGTAGAAACAAATTTTCAAGAGTTTATTTGTTTTAAATTGGATTCTAAAATACAAAAAATTGCAATGTTTATTATAATGATTAAAATTAAAATTATTTTGAAAGAGTAACACGTCCCCTTAAGAGTAGAAACAAATTTTCAAGAGTTTATTTGTTTTAAATTGGATTCTAAAATACAAAACAATTGCAATGTTTATTATAATGATTAAAATTAAAATTATTTTGAAAGAGTAACAAGTCCTCTTAAGAGTAGAAACAAATTTTAACACTTTGTTTCTCTTAAATTGGGTTCTAAAATACAAAAAATTGCAATGTTTATTATAATGATTAAAATTAAAATTATTTTGAAAGAGTAACAAGTCCTCTTAAGAGTAGAAACAAATTTTAACACTTTGTTTCTCTTAAATTGGGTTCTAAAATACAAAAAATTGCAATGTTTATTATAATGATTAAAATTTAAATTATTTTGTAAGAGTAACAAGTCCTCTTAAGAGTAGAAACAAATTTTCAAGAGTTTATTTGTTTTAAATTGGAATCTAAAGTAAAATAACGAAATGGCATTTTTATGTGGCCTTCGGATCAGTTCTTTCGAAAAACATGTTAACCGTTCCTTTGGCATTTAAGTGTAGTCCCGGTTTCATTAACCTCGTGTTAGAAGTAGACCGTAGCACTCAAAAAAAACATAGATTGCAATGTTATTATAATGATTAAAATTATTTTGAAAGAGTAACAAGTCCTCTTAAGAGTAGAAACAAATTTTAACAGTTTGTTTTAAATTGGGTTCTAAAATACAAAAAATTACAATGTTTATTTTAATGATTAAAATTAAAATTATTTTGAAAGAGTAACAAGTCCTCTTAAGAGTAGAAAAAAATTTAATAGTTTGTTTTAAATTGGATTCTAAAATACAAAACAATTGCAATGTTTATTATAATAATTAAAATTAAAATTATTTTGAAAGATATATATATAGTATATCTTAAGATAGAAAAAAATGTAAGAGTTTGTTTGTTTTAAATAGATTTAAATAGAAACATTGCAATATATATATTATATATAAAATTTAAAATATTATATAAAAGATAACAAGATTTATATTTAGAAACAAAAATTATAAGAGTTTGTTTGTTATATATAAATTATTCTAAAATAAACTAAATTGCAATGTTTATTATAATTGCTAAAATATTAAAACTATTTATATATATATAAATATATATAAGATATATATATATTTTTATTATATATTATATATATAAAAATATATATATATTATATATATAATTAAATATATAAATATATTATACGAAAAATATATATATATAATTTATTTATATTAATAATATATAATATATATATATATATATATATATATATATATATATTATAATTTACATAAATATATAATATATATATATCAAGTATATATATATATATATATATATTATATATATCTAAAAATATATATAAATATATAAATTATTATATATATAATATATATATATATATTATAACTTATATATATATATATATATATATATATAAATGAAAATATATATATAAATATAAATATATAAATTTTTTTTCCATAAATATATGAAATAATCATATTACAGATGAAAAATGCATTTTTAAAACTGTAGGGGGTGACACTTGATGTTGGCATTCTTTTTATACATTAATTAATTAATTAATTTTTTCAGTTCTTATATTATTCACACTTTCCCTATATATAAATTTATATTATATCGTATTTATATAAACCATTTGAAATATATATTTTTATTTTATTTATTTCGCATGTTTATATTTATAAATATATTTGTATATATATTTATTTTTCTGTCCTATTATAGATATATATATAATATATATATATATCTATATATATAAGATAAAGTTTTAAGAATAATATTAATATATTTATATATAGTATATATATTATATATATATTTTATATATTATATTTATATAAAATTTTATATATTATATATAAAAGATATAATATATTTATAAAGATGTATATATAATATTTATATATTATATAATATAATAATATTTATTTTATATTAATTATTTATATATATAATATGAATATGAATATAAATAATATATATATATTTTATATTTTAAAAATATCTCACAACTTAAGTAGATTAACACTTCCCGTGCGTTCAACATATTTTTACGTTTTTTTCAGTCTGTCACTGGAGCGCGGGTCACGTAAAAATACGTATTTAGTAGATTTGTGGTGGATACCCGCTAACCCCCACAAATCTACTAAATACGTATAAATATATGTATGTGTGACATTATATGTGTGTTGTTTGCGTTAATATGCAACACTTTGCTTTTTTCTTTCCACAAGTTATGATTGTCGAGTGACTCGGTCTTTTGTTGCGTTATTTCGTCTTCAATTGTATTCCTAGCTCCAGAAAGTACAAGTCGTGTTTTGTCAATTTGAAGCTTGGTTTTTTTTTATTGCTGAATACAAAATTGGTAAAATGACCCGTTGGGGCAAAACTAGTGAGGATGAAATAGGCATTGACAGATTATCCAACTTTAATTTTAAAAATCGTTTATTTTTATGATTTTGTAAAAATATTTTTTTTTGCTGTTAAATAATCATACTGTATATATTAAAGTGTAAAATAAAAAAATTTTGTTAATTAAAACAAAATAGTTTTCGATTTATTGCGATTTTTCTGAATAACTAAACTTTCTCGCGATTTACGAAAAAACGTCCGCTGCACGCGTGAGTTGGCGTGAAGTATAACCGCAAGCCAAGTATTAACTAAATTAAATTTAAAATATTAGATATAAAGTTTTAGAGCCCCAAAATTCAGATTACTTAGGATCAAGACCCACTCAGCAAATACTTTAATCAGGTTTTAAGGTTAATGTTTAAAAAATCTCTACTTTTAAGTAATGTCAGGTAAATACATATAGATGTCACAGCGAAGCTAGTGAAAATGCTCTCAAGAATGATTCAAATGCATATTTAAAGTTTCAAAATTAAAATTTCAGCTAGTGCACATGCCGAATGAGGACCGAATGGATAGGGTGCTGTTCTACGGTACCAGAGTCCGTTTACTTAAATCCCACTGCTGGTATGGATATTTGTAGCCATTCGAAATCAGCTTTAGAAAGTAGGTGCAGGCCTTATAAGCCTTCGGGTAGCAAAATAGTAAGACAGTAGCGTTCTAACCAACCAACCATAAGCTTACATACAGATGTTACACTGGAACTTGTCAAAACTGATCCAGGGAGGGTCAATATGAATACTGAAAATCTGAACACTGAAATTTTCAGTGATTACAATACTTTCATCATTTCGAACAAGAAAGTAAAAGAAAAAAATCAAAAATCTTCAACCCCCTCCCCATACTTTCCGTGGCTGCATCACTGATTAAGGTCAATGATGTACAATCAAGAACTTTTGCAATACTTTCTCTATTTATACTTTAATGGAGATAACAAAGGTCATCCGAAAAAGGTGCACACTACCAGACAGACGATCTCTCCGGACAAAGGGGGTCGACCTTCCAGATTTCCGTTAGCGCACGGAGCAGAACTCGTGTAAGTTCACACGGCGAAATCGCTCGCCCATGCCGCGGTCAAATGATGCTTATTGCAAGGTCCGGTGGCAATTCTTTATCGAGATGGACTTCCACCTTCGGGTTCTTGCACCATCACGACCACCCTTAAAAACTGCCTTCCTTGCATGCTTCGATTGCCGTAGACAATGATTGGCTGGAGAAGGGGGGGGGTGCAGCTTCTAATTTTGGAGTCGCGGATAGGTGAATCGCTTCGCTTCTTGGGCGTCCCAGACGATCCAGGTCTTTCGATTCTGGTCAACGGTTTGGTTCCGCTTATCAGGAACGGATCATCGCGTAGACAAAAGAGACAAATGTGTAGTGCCCGGTCAAATTGCTTAAAAAAAAAGATTTTCAAATGTGACAGTTTGATTTTCTGTTCGACAACTGTGTAAAATAAACAAAAATATATTGCTGTTTATATGGTTAGAAGTTTCATCCCTTGGGTGTCCTACTGACATCCCACGAAAGTTTTCTTTTCATAGTTCAAAATTATCAAATCTCACCGTTTTTGACTGACGTGAAAGATAATTTTATCGACTCAATTCTCCCATGTTTCTGGTTTCGTTCGGTTTTGGGAAACTCAGTTCTATGGCAAGATCTGTAACAGTTTTTAATATTTCATTTTACTCTATATCTGTTTCTTGGTTTTTCTTTGTGGTTCAAGTGCCCCTGTGCAAAAATAGAGGAGCCGGCACTCAGTTCTAGCCAACTCAGTTTTTATGAAAAAGTCCAATTTATCTGTTTCTTGGCTTT
>CM063499.1:68243557-68251057 GCA_032207245.1 Pardosa pseudoannulata
GTCGGTTTAGATCCCGTCTAGGAAAACTGTGTTTACGCAAAAACTGTTTTTTACAATCTTAAATCTCATGGAATCTATATAAAGCATCAACTGAACTTCGAGGTTTCATTCTGTGGTTCTATGTTTGTTATTCAATAACTATTAGTCGCTAAACTTAAAGGCATCTTAAAACAGAGCTAGGCTGTCGGACTAGTGGCTTGGTCGTCAAGGCCTCTGGCTCAAAGTACGTATGTAGTTTGTGATGTGTGTTCGAGTCCCGTCCAAAACATCTGATCTTGAAAAAAAAATCATTTTTGAAATCTGAATGGATCTTTAAGGCTTCGTGACGGAAGTTTCAGGTTTGATTCCCCGTTTATATATTATTTATTCTTAACCACTAAACTTAAAGGCGTCTTAAAAGAGGGCTTGGCAGAAGAAGTCGTGGCTCATTCGTGAAGACCTCTGGTTGACCACACAGCTGTAGTTTAGTTGTGTATCGGTTCGAATCGCGTCCAAGCGAGTTGTTCTTAGTAGGATAATTTAAAACGTGAATTTTTATTATCTCGTAGAACCATTGAAGTTTCGATGAATTCCATTTAAATTTGCTTACGATTTCCGCAAACTTCAAATACATCTAAAGGCTCTTCAGAACAGCGGCCCAGTTTGGCCGAGTGGATTAGAGCGCGTGGCTCGAGTGACGAAGGTAGTCAGTGCTTGGGTTCGATTCCCTGTGACGGCTTGAGAGTTAGATTTCCCTGTTTCGGTTCCTTTGAAGAAATTAATAAAAAAAAAAGTAATTAATGGAATTGAGTTTAGAGTAGTACCCCTCCCCCAAATCCCCTGTGTGCTTTAGAATGCGGACAGCGGTGCAATGGAGTGTCGTGCCCGGGGTCTGTGCCCCGTTTCTCTGGAAATGCGGGGCTCGTATCCCGGCCCACTTCGCACCCTTCCTGTCCGCTAGAGTGCACACGGGTTTTGTCAAATTTTGATGTATCGATATATCTTCGACGACGATGAATCGATAGTTGATTAATCGATTACCGGTTAATAAATGTCAATTTTGAAGAGACATTACCTCTCTTGGCCAGAGCGATATTTCTATCTAAATATCAGTATATATCGATTAATCGATACCCGAACGATATATCAATTAATCGATAAAAATGTGGATTCGGGCAAGAGAGGTAATGGGTCTTCAAAACTGACATTTATTAGCCAGTAATCGATTAATCTATTCATCTTCATCGAATATATATCGATACATCAAAATTTGGTAAAACCCGTGTGTACTCCAGCGGACAGGAAGGGTGCGAAGTGGGCCGGGATACGAGCCCCGCAGTTCCAGAGAAACGGGGCACAGACCCCGGGCACGACACTCCATTGCACCGCTGTCCGCATTCTGAAGCACACAGGGGATTTGGGGGGAGGTCACTATTCTAAACTCAATTATATTAAATACCTTTTTTTATTAATTACTTCTAAGGAACCGAAACAGGGAAATCTAACTTCCAAGCCGTCACGGGGAATCGAACCCGAGTACTGCCTTTCTTCGTCGCTCGAGCCACGCGCTCTAATCCACTCGGCCAAACCGGGCCGCGACTCTGCAGCGTTTTTAGATGTATTTAAAGTGTGCGTAAATAGTAAGGAAATTTAAATAGAATTCATCGAAACTTCAATCGATTCTACGAAATAATAAAAATTCACGTTTTAATTTATTTTATCAAGAATAACTCCATTTACTTTAATAACTTTACTTTTTAGTAACTGTAAAACACTATTTACGAAGAACAGCTTGCGTGGACGGGAATCGAACCGATGCACTAGTAATCTACAATTTTGTTCTGAACCAGAGGTCCTGACGACCGAGCCACGACTTCTTCTGCCAAAACCTCTTTTAAGAAGCCTTTAAGCTTAGTGGTTAATAGTAAATAATCTATCAACGGGTAAACATACATTACGATGTTTTAACCCTTTCGCTGCGTATTTTTTTTTTATCAAAATAGGTTTAAAAATTGCGTATTTTTTATTAGATTTTTGAAATCTATATACATTTAAAGTTAAACTGTACAAAGAAATTTTGCAAAAGAGTTTTTTTTTTATATAGAATTAGGTCCTAAATAAAAGATGTTCAGAATCCCCTATATAATAATAGGCTAAGTTGTCTGTCCGCGAATTTATGGTACCTGGAATGGACAGAGGCATCCATATAGAGCAATTTCGTGCAACGTCACGAACTACTATAATGCCCTTCGCATCCATTTTCATGTTTACAACAGCCAATAGGCAAACAAAACTGCCCTTCCGTTTGAAACTAAAGCCAGAATTGTCATAAGTTGAGATGAGCCCTGCTGCGTGAAATCCCCTTATTGGATTTTTTATGAGTTAGGGTTAGCAAAATTCACAGCGAGTTCGAAATCCACCCCATCCCCCCTTTACGAGCTTTTAATGCTATTATTTCAAGTCTTATTCTCCCTCATATTCTATACTAAATTCATATCAAGAATGAATTTAGTATAGAATAAGAGGGAGCAGCGAGGGTGGAGCGTAATATTTAAACTGGACTGTGTTTACTGGACCCTCATATATACTCTAACTAGTTCTTTCGTCGAGTGTAATCCTAGTACGTTCGGGAGAGGATTCCGTTTGATCAGTGTACTTCTCGGGTTGACGGTTCTGATCCCGACTCATCCAAGTTTTTCTAAATGTCTAATTAATTTAATATTTTCTGATTTTTCTTTTAAATACTTATTCCTAAAGTTGTTTTATTATTTTCAAAATTGTTTTATTATTTTTAAAATTAAAGTTTATTTTTTCAACTTTTTATGACTTAAACTTTCTTCTCGTATTATAATAAGAAGCTTAAGTTATCTGTCAATCTGTCCTCGAATTTATGAAATGGTTGGACGTGGTATGGATTGAGCATCCATATTGGATTTTTGATGACTTAGGGTTAGCAAAATTCAAAGCGAGTAAAGTTTATTTTTTTCCTAAACTATAGATCAGATTCTAAAATATATTGGTATGAATAAGCGTCGTATCACAGCAAAAAATATTATCATATTTAAAACGTTCGAAATTCCCCCCGTCCCCCTTTTCGAGCATTTAATGCCATTATCAAGCCCTATTTTAGGAGCAGGCTATTAAAATATCCATTTATCACATAATAAATAGGTAAAAATAACAATTTTTTCTATCATATGACGCCATTCCTTTAACTATCTCATTTAATCATTTATTTTAGATTATTTAAATATCTTCTGCATGATTTCCATACGTTTTATCACTGAACTTAAATATTACGTAAATAATTTTCTTTTATATTTGGCTTAAATAATAGATTAGGTACGTATGCGATAATTTTAATTGATTATTTTTGTAGAACGATAATTCTCAGCCAAAAAACAAACCATTTTTTTACCATCCTCATAGGGTACTTTACAATTCTGGAAAATTAAAACTTTTACTGATCCCGTCATATGACGGGCTATATGCTAGTATATATATATTTATATATATATATGTGTGTATATATATATATATGTATATATATATATATATGTATATTATATATATACATATATATACATATATATATATATATATATATATATATATATATATATATATATATATATGTATATATATATATATATATATATATATATATATATATATATATATATATATGTATATATATATATATATATATATATATATATATATGTATATATATATATATATATATATATATATATATATACATATATATATATATATATATATATATTATATATATATATATGTGTATATATATATATATATGTATATATAATATATATATATATATATGTGTATATATATATGTATATATACATATATATAATATACATATTATATATATATATATATATATATATATATATATATATATATATATATATATATATATATATATATATATATGTATATATATATACTTGAACTATGCAACAAAAAAAATACGCAATTTTAAAAGAGATCTCGGTTTACAAAATAAGCAGTCAGAGGGTTAATATGACAAGATAAATTAAAGTTAGCAACTAACATACGGTCAGTAAAGATAAACAAATGATGGAGTGTGTACCAGATAATTCTCAGCTAAGAAACAAACCATTTTTTTACCTGCCTCACGGGGTAGTTTAAAATTTTGAGAAATTAAAAATTTTACTGATCCCGTCATATGACAGGCTTTATGCTAGTTCCCTTGATATAACTTCAAAGTCGTTAAAATGAAAAATCCACCCAGAGAAATATAAAAACAAAATGCAGAAGTGTTTTTCCTTCCGTCGTAATGATTTCTCTATCATCATTATCTCCCCTCTGCGCAATTCTCTTTCTATTAAAACAAGCTTTTCAGAAGACTTAAAAGAGAAAGATCTAGAAACTGCGCAACTAAATATCTCTCAACCTTGAACTTCCACGCTTTTGACACATCGTTACAGGAAAGCAAGATATTGCCAAATGTTAATCACAAAAATTATTTCCCAACGGATGTTTGGAAGGAAACGTGCGCGACGATGACATCTCTACAACACCGGGGCTTTTCCTTGAAGAACGCGGGAAGAACTAACAATCCGACACAACTACGTTAAAATGTTAGCACTAGGGCCGCAGTACCTAAAAACCTGGCTGGGTCAAATTGATCCAGTTTAATTTAAACTCGTTTTCTTATACAAAAAATTACACTACATTTAAATGAAAATGATATTTATATATTTTTATACATTAAACTCTTTTAAAATTTGATAAAACATAATATTATAGTTCAATACGGAAAATTGTAAATGGTTAATGCATTAGCAAATATAATATATATTCTTGTCGTTGATGTCTTATGCTACTTGTTAAAACCAAGCACGATTGAGCCGGAGGATACTCGTATTAAGGCAAAGTATTTTTAGTCATGCAACCGGAAGGAATCTACTACGGTACATTCGAGAACCTTCACTAAGGTTGCTAGAAAATAATTACTGGAAAAATAGATTCTGAACCGAAAGTGATAAAAATATCCTTACAATATATACATACATACATATATATATATATATATATATATATATATATATATTTATATATATATATATATATATATATATATATATATTATATATATATATATATTATATAATATATATATATATATATATATATATATATATATATATATATATATATTATATATATATATATATATATATACTCTGGTGTGCAAAAATTAAGGACGAGACGGTTTTTTCAATATAACTTTGTACAAAAGCTTTCCAAATCAACACATTTAATACCGTAAAATCCCCAATACGTAAGGACATGAGTAATGTAAGAAACACTTACTAAAAGAGAAATCAGAGGGATAAAAAGAAGCTTTATTGAAAAAGTAGCATGGAGCGCAATGCGACTGAAGGCCGAAACATCCCTTTGATGGGTGTCCAGTAAGAAACATCCGGTCTTTAATAGGGGATATGATCTCCCCTGACTGCTAGGCAGGTTTCACAGCGTCTGACCATGCTGAGAATGAGGGTGTCAATGAGTTGTTGAGGTATTGCTGCCCATTCGTCTTGCAGCAACAATCGAAGCTCCGGAATCGTTACTGGTGGTAAGGTACGAGCTGCCAAGAGTCTGCCTAGAAAATCCCATACATGCTCGATGGGATTGAGATCGGGAGATCGTGTCGGCCAATCCATACGTTCAATATCCTCACTCTCTAAGAGCTGTTTGGCAGCTACTGTGCGATGACATGGTGCATTGTCGTCCATGTAAAGGAACTGCGGACCCATAGCGTCTCTAAAAAGACGCACATATGGAAGAAGAATCTCTTTACAATAACGGATCTCGTTGATGAACCTGCGTCGAAGATGTGAAGGTCTGTACGACTACCAAGCATGATGCCTCGCCAAACGAGAACAACGCCACCTCCATACCTGTCCCTTTCAATGATGTTTGATTGATGATTGCGGCTTCCCCGCTCTCTCCAGATAAGTATGCGATGAGAATAGCTACTCCGACTGAATCTGCTCTCATCTGTAAAGAGTACTCGACCCCATTCATTGTCTCTCCAATTCCAGTGTTCACGGCACCACAGAGAACGCCTTCTCCGATGGGCAGGCGTTAGAGGTATACACCGTACAGGGCGTCGTGCAAAGAGACCACCACTGTGCAGATTTCAGGCCACGGTAAAACGCGATATCGGTCGTCCAGTCGCCTGTGTCGTGTGTCTAGCGATTTCTCCCGCTGTCTGATGCCTGTTTCTTCTTTGCCTGTAAGGCAATATACCGGTCATCTGCAGGTGTGGTTCCTCGTGGACGACCACTACTAAACCCCCGGATAGCTGTTCCTGTAGTTTGAAATTGTCTCCAAAGTCGTGAAACGATGCTGTGAGCAATTCCGAAATCTGCAGCCACACTTGTCACACTGCGGCCTTCCTCCAACTTCCCAATGATTCGACCTCGGGTAAAAGCATCCAGATGTCGTCTAATAGATTGATTATTTGCCATTTCTCGCTGAGGTAGCAACTCGGTGTAATTTTAACTGCTATACGGCATACAATCTCTTTGCCATAAATACTGATCTAACACCGACAACATGCTTTATACTATTCAGACACTCCCCCATTGCGTCTACCTGCATATCTGCGCATGTGCTACCGTACATCACCTTACTTAATCTCCTGATTGGTCTTTCTGTCAGCTATGCCTCTTCGTTCAGCTGATATATTAATTTTTCGACTTCGTCCTTAATTTTTGCACACCAGTGTATACATATATATACATATATACACACACACATATATATACATATATATACATGTATACATATATATATACATATACACACACACACACATACACACACACATATATATATATATATATATATATATATATATATATATATATATATATATATACAGTAGAACCTCCATAAGTTGACCACCCAAGGGACTGTAACTAAGTGGTCAACATACGGAGGTGGTCAACTTAGGGAATTTTTTAAAAATATTTACTATAGATATTTTTAAAAATATTTACTATAGATATTTTTAAAAATATTTACTACAATATTAGAAAAAAGTAAGCTTTTTTAGTATTTTTTAAGGAAAATTTTAGAAAAAAATTAGCACCTACTCATTTTTATTTTTACTGAAGGTACAGCACATTTTTACAAATTTTGAAAGAATGATTCAATTTTTGTTTGAGTCCTCTTTTTGTTCATTTGGTAACTACAAAAGGCAATTTCACATTTTACATGTCCATTAAGCATGCTTGGGCATTTTTCTTCAGCGAAATCTTTAAGTTGCTCCATCATGCGCTTTACATCGTCTTCCTTCAGAGTTGGGTAGTTTTCAGTTTCATTGTCACTTGGATCATCACCCTCTTCGCCGTTCGTTTCTCGTATCTTCCTCGCTGTGCTTAGTCCCAGAGAGTATCTCACTAAAGATTGCCTCTGGGTCTGGTTCAGCACATGTTACTAACTCATTATCTATGG
>CM063499.1:68258557-68261057 GCA_032207245.1 Pardosa pseudoannulata
CATAGGAATAACAGATCTAGGAATAAGAAAAAAAAAAACAAAAAAAGTAATAATTGAAAAACCCTACAAAGACACTAAGTGGGGGAAACCATATTGTAATATAGGAAAAGTATGATAATGTGATATGGAACTAGTGTAATATAGGAATAACAGATCTAGAAATAAGCCTCCCGAAAACAAAAAGTAATAAGGGAAAAAACCCTACAAAGACACTAAGTGTGGGAAAAAATATTGTAATATAGGAAATGAATGATAATGTAATATGGAAATAGTGTAATATAGGAAAACAGATCTAGGAATAAGCCCCCCCGAAAACAATAAGTAATAAGGGAAAAACCCTACAAAGACCCTAAGTGTCGGAAACCATATTGTCATATAGAAAATTAATAATACTGTAATATGGAAATAGTGTAATACAGGAATAACAGATCTAGGAATAAGCCCCCCTCGAAAACAATAAGTAATAAGGGAAAAACCCTACAAAGACCCTAAGTGTCGGAAACCATATTGTCATATAGATAATTAATAATACTGTAATATGGAAATAGTGTAATACAGGAATAACAGATCTACTAATAAGCCCCCCCGAAAACAATAAGTAATAAGGGAAAAACCCTACAAAGATCCTAAGTGTCGGAAACCATATTGTCATATAGAAAATTAATAATACTGTAATATGGAAATAGTGTAATACAGGAATAACAGATCTAGGAATAAGCCCCCCCTCGAAAACAATAAGTAATAAGGGAAAAACCCTACAAAGACCCTAAGTGTCGGAAACCATATTGTCATATAGAAAATTAATAATACTGTAATATGGAAATAGTGTAATACAGGAATAACAGATCTAGGAATAAGCTCCCCCGGAAGAAAAATGTAATAAGAGGAAAAACCCTACAAAGACCCTGAGTGTGAGGAACCATATTGTAATATAGGAAATGAATGATAATGTAATATGGAAATAGTGTAATATATTAATAACAGATCTAAGAATAAGCTCCCCTCCGAAAACAAAAAGTAATAAGGGAAAAAACCCTACAAAGTTATTAAGTGTGGGAAACCAAATTGTAATATAGGAAAAGAATAATATTGTAATATAGAACTAGTGTAATTTGGGAAAACATATCTAGGAATAAGCCCCCCCCCCCGAAAACAAAAAGTAATAAGGAAAAACCCTACAAAGACACTAAGTGTGAGAAACCATATTGTAATATAGGAAATGAATGATATTGTAATATGAAAATAGTGTAATATAGGAATAACAGATCTAGGAATAAGCTCCCCTCCGAAAACAAAAAGTAATAAGGGAAAAAATCCTAAAAAGACACTATGTGTGGGGAACCATAAGGTAATATAGGAAATGAATAATATTGCAAAATGGAAATAGTCTAATATAGGAATAACAGATCTAGGAATAAGCACCCCCCCTACGATAACAAAAAGTAATAAGGGAAAAAACCCTAAAAAGACACTAAGTGTGAGAAACCATATTGTAATACAGGAAATGAATGATATTATAATATAGAAATAGTGTAATATAGGAATAACATATCTAAGAATAAGCTCCCCTCCGAAAACAAAAAGTAATAAGGGAAAAAACCCTACAAAGTTACTAAGTGTGGGAAACCATATTGTAATATAGGAAAAGAATGATAATGTAATATAGAACTAGTGTAATTTGGGAAAACATATCTAGGAATAAGCCTCCCCCCCGAAAACAAAAAGTAATAAGGAAAAAACCCTACAAAGACCCTAAGTGTCGGAAACCATATTGTCATATAGAAAATTAATAATACTGTAATATGGAAATAGTGTAATACAGGAATAACAGATCTAGGAATAAGCCCCCCTCGAAAACAATAAGTAATAAGGGAAAAACCCTACAAAGACCCTGAGTGTGAGGAACCATATTGTAATACAGGAAATGAATGATATTGTAATATGGAAGTAGTGTAATATAGGAATAACAGATCTAGGAATAAGCTCCCCTCTGAAAACAAAAAGTAATAAGGGAAAAAACCCTACAAAGATACTAAGTGTGGGAAACCATATTGTAATATAGGAAAAGAATGATAATGTAATATGGAACTAGTGTAATTTGGGAAAACATATCTAGGAATAAGCCCCCCCCGAAAACAAAAAGTAATAAGGGAAAAACCCTACAAAGACACTAAGTGTGAGAAACCATATTGTAATATAGGAAATGAATGATATTGTAATATGGAAATAGTGTAATATAGGAATAACAGATCTAGGAATAAGCTTCCCCCTGAAAACAAAAAGTAATAAGGGAAAAAACCCTTCAAAGATACTAAGTGGGGGAAACCATATTGTAATATAGGAAAAGAATGATAATGTAATATAGAACTATTTTAATTTGGGAAAACATATCTAGGAATAAGCCTCCCCCCCCGAAAAATAAAAGTAATAAGGGAAAAACCCTACAAAGACACTAAGTGTGGGAAGCCATATTGTAATATAGGAAATGAATAATATTGTA
>CM063499.1:68263557-68268557 GCA_032207245.1 Pardosa pseudoannulata
CACCCCTACAGAACAAAAATTGAAAAAAAAATAACTTGCACTATCTTTATATATAAAATTCTTTAGTCCATGTGTTTTTAATAACACTCTTCCTAAACGGCTGGAGTGATTTTGATGAAATTTGGGAGACAATCTTCCAGGACAACGGAGGATTTAAGGCGACTGTTCTATTTCAGCTGGGCGAAATTTGGCTACTGGGCTAGCCCTAGAATATTTGCTGTCCTAGGCAGCCAAAAGTGACGCTTCCCCCTAAGCTAATAGATCTTAACCCCTTAATGCATTTCCCGTGTCTCACACTAGCGATGGCCGAACGATGGCCGATTGGTTAGGGTGCTGGCCTTCGGTACCGGAGTTCGTGGGTTCGAATCCCACAGTGGCATGGATGTTCGTAGCCGTTCGGAATCGGCTTTAAACTGTAGGTCCCGGTCTCATTAGCCCTCGTGTTGCAAAAAAGTAGACCGTAGCACTCCAAACCAAACCAAGCCGAACGATGGCCGATTGGTTAGGGTGCTGGCCTTCGGTACCGAAGTTCGTTCGTTCGAATCCCACAGTAGCATGGATGTTCGTAGCCGTTTTGAATCGGCTTTAAACTGTAGGTCCCTGTTTCATTAGCCCTCTTGTTGCAAAAAGTAGACCGTAGCACTCTAAACCAAACCAAACCACACTAGCGAAACAAAGGAAACATGCAATAAAATCATCTACGCTTTGCCCAAACGATGGCCGATTGGTTAGGGTGCTGGCCTTCGGTACCGGAGTTCGTGGGTTCGAATCCCACAGTGGCATGGATGTTCGTAGCCGTTCGGAATCGGCTTTAAACTGTAGGTCCCGGTCTCATTAGCCCTCGTGTTGCAAAAAGTAGATCATAGCACTCCAAACCAAATCATTTACACTTTGATCGTATAAATGTTTTTTTATAATTTTACCCATTTTCCCGCTAACTAGTCACCCCCACAGAACAAAATTGAAAAAAAAATTACACTATCTTTATATATAAAATTCTTTAGTTCATGTGTTTTTAATAGAACTCCTCCTAAACGGCTGGAGTGATTTTGATGAAATTTGGGAGAAAATCGTCCCGGACAACGGAGGATTTACGGCGACTTTTCTATTTGAGCTTGGCGAAATTTGGCTACTAGGCTAACCCTAGAACTTTTGCTGTCCTAGGCCTCCAAAAGTGTCACTTCCAGCTAAGCTAATACATCTTAATCCCTTAATGTATTTGCCCATGTCTCACACGGGTGAAACTCAAAGGAAACATGCAATAAAATCGTTTACACTTTGTTCATATAATTTTTTTATAACTTTTACCCCTTTTCCCGGTAACTAGTCACCCCACAGAACAAAAATTGAAAAAAAAATAAATTACACTATCTTTATATATAAAATTCTTTAGTCCATGTTTTTGTAATAGAACTCCTCCTAAACGGCTGGACTGATTTTGAGGAAATTTTGTGTATGTCGATAAGTTGATTCGAGAATGGTTTAGATTCGCTATAAGGCGATTTTACGCAGCAGAGCACATCTTAACTTATGACAATTCTGGCTTTAGTTTCAAACAAAAGGGCAGTTTATTGTTTGCCTATTGGATGTTATAAACATGAAGGGTAATGCTTAAGCGTAATTTTCTTTCAATTATTCAGTAATAAATTACAGCTTTCAAAATAATCTGAAGTTACACAATAATAAGAACACACAGCTATAAATAAAGGAAAGGTTTTCTTATTTTGTATAAAGATCTTAAGCATCTTTATGACTACAATTATTTATCTATGTATATTCAGTATAATAATAAATTTTTATTGAACTATAAGTTTAGGTTGAGAATAATTTTTTTCTTGATTGAGTAGTAAAAATATAGTTTCAAATTCACCCAAGACTGTCGAATTTTGAGGATATTTAAAGTTTCAATTTTAAAAGGGAATCATTTTTGAAAGTTAAAAGATAGTTGCAAAACTACCATTGTTTAACTACTTAAAGCTAGAAAATAAATTTTTCCTAGACTAGTCAGTGTTACATTTTGTTTCACAATTCACCGCAGAATGTTTGTTTTAGTATATATAAATACAAAAAGAAACATTTTGTAACAAAAATGCTCCTACAGCAATTTATTGCACAAGCTTTTCCAGTCAAGCTCTTGAGAATCCTTTCGCTTGGATTAGTCAGTATTAAAATCTAGCTAAAAGTTGTATAAACTTAAGAATGATTTATTTCGTTCTGATATTTCATAATACTTATTACACCGAGATCGAAAAACAGTGACCAAGTACAGTAGTTGTATGCGTATTTAGTATAATAACATAGTAAAAAATGCAGTTTATTACACAATAATAGACAATGAAATATTTTGAATAGTATGAAACGTAGCAGTAAATCTTATTGCATAAATCTTTAACCATATGTGCCTTGAGCTTGAGAAAAATTTTCATTTAATTTTTCAGTTCGTAAATATAATTTTTATATTCATTCGAGGTTACACAGTAACACACAAATACAGCTATTAATGTGAAAAAATTTTTTTGTATATAAATTTTAAATATATTTCTAACTACAATAATTTTTCTGTGTATACTTACTATAATAATAAATCTTTACTGCCCTGTGATTTGACTTTGAAAGACATTTTTCCTAGACTGAAAACTAAATATTTAGTTTTAAATTCACCCAAGGTTGTCAAATTTTGAATATATTTAAAGATTCAATTTGAAAAGGGAAATATTTTTGACAGTAAAAAGATAGTTGCAGAAATACCATTGTTTAACTACATAAAGCTATATAATAAATTTTTCCTAGACTACTCAGTGTTATATTTTGTTTCACAATTCACCCAAGGGTGTTTTTTAGCATATATAAATACAAAAAGAAACCTTTTAGAACATAAATGCTCCTACAGCAATTTATTGCACAAGCTTTTCCAGTCAAGTTCTTGAGAATCATTTCGCTTGCATTAGTCAGTATTAAAGTATAGCCTTCATAATCATTGGAGGCTGTACAAATAGTGAAATAAATCTTAAGAATGATTTTTTGTAGCGTTATTTCATAATACTTAATATACCGGGATTAAAAAACAGTGACCTACTACACTAATTGTATGCATATTTAGTATAATAACAAAGTAAAAAATGCAGTTTAGGACACCAAAGTAGACAATGAAATATTTTGAATAGTATGAAACGTAGCAGTAAAATTTATAGCATAAATCTATATCCATATGTGCCTGGAGCTTGAGAATAATTTTCTTTGAATATTTCAGTACTAAACTATAATTTTTAGATTCATTTGAGGTTACACAGTAACGCATAAACACAGTTATAAAAGTGTAAAAATGTTTTTTGTATATATATTTTAAATATATTTCTAACTACAATAATTTATCTGTGTATACTTAATATAATAATAAATCTTTACTGCGATGTGATTTGACTTTGAGAGTAATTTTTCCTGGATTGAACACCAAATATTTAGTTTTTAAATTCACCCAAGGTTGTCAAATTTTGAGGATATTTAAAGATTCAATTTGAAAAGGGAAATTTTTTTGACAGTGAAAAGGTAGTTGCAGAAATACCATTGTTTAACTACATAAAGCTAGATAATAAATTTTTCCTAGACTACTCAGAGTTACATTTTGTTTTACAATTCACCCCAGAGTGTTTTTTAACTTATATAAGTACAAAAAGAAACCTTTTAGAACAAAAATGTTCCTGCAGCAATTTATTGCATAAGCTTTTCCAGTCAAGCTCTTGAGAATCATTTCGCTCGCATTAGTCAGTATTAAAATATAGCCTTAAATCATTGGAGGATGTACAAATAGTGGTATATATCTTAAGAATATTTTTTTTGTAGCGATATTTCATAATACTTACTATACCGAGATGAAAAAACAGTAACCTACTACAGTAATTGTATGCATACTTAGTATAATAACGAAGTAAAAATGCAGTTTAGGACATCAAAATAGACAACGAATTATTTTGAATAGTATGAAACGTTACAGTAAAATTTATTGCATAAATCTTTACCAATATGTGCCTTGAGCTTGAGAATAATTTTCATTTAAGTTTTCTGTCCTAAATTATAATTTTTAGATTCATTTGAAGTTACACAGTAGCACACAAACACAGCTATAAATGTGAAAAAATATTTGTATATATATTTTAAATATATATCTAACTACAATAATTTATCTGTGTATACTTACTATAATAATAAATCTTTACTGCCCTGTAATTGGACTTTGAGAGTCATTTTTCCTAGATTGAACACTAAACATTTAGTTTTCAAATTCACCCAAGGTTGTCAAATTTTAAGGATATTTAAAGTTTCAATTTGAAAAGGGAAATATGTTTGAAAGTAAAAAGATAGTTGCAAAACTACCATAGTTTAACTGCTTAAAGATAGAAAATAAATTTTTCCTAGACTAGTCAGTGTTACATTTCGTTTCACAATTCACCGCAGAGTGTTTTTTAACATATATAAATACAAAAAGAAACATTTTAGAACAAAAATGCTGCTACAGAAATTTATTGCATAAGCTTTTATAGTCACGTTTTTCAGAATCCTTTCGCTTGCATTAGTCAGTATTAAAATCTAGCTTTCATAATCATTCGAAGCTGTACAAATAGTGAAATAAATCTTAAGAATGATTTTTTGTACCGATATTTCATAATACTTACTATACCGAGATCAAAAAACAGTGACCGACTACAATAATTGTATGCATATTTAGTATAATAACAAAGTAAAAAATGCAGTTTAGGACACCGAAATAGACAATGAAATATTTCGATTAGTATGAAAAGTAGCAGCAAAATTTATTTCATAAATCTTTTCTGACACGTGTCTCAAGCTTGAGAATAATTTTTTCTGAATTATTCAATACTAAATTATAGCTTTTAAAATAATCTGAGGTTACACAGTGATAACAAACACAGCTATCAATATAGATAGGTTTTCATTTAGTACATAGATCTTAAGTATCTTTATGACTACAATAATTTATTTTT
>CM063499.1:68276057-68286057 GCA_032207245.1 Pardosa pseudoannulata
CAGTATAACGCAATGCTGATAAAACGCTATTTTGATATACCACACGACTGATTGTAGAGCTCTCCGATGTTCTAGTAATGCGATGTCCGGTATTAAGTAAAGCAGAATATGCGTACAGTAGTGAAGCGAGGTTGTGGATGAGAGAAAAGATGAGTAGATGGCACTTAGTGGGGAGAAATTGGCTATAAAATAAATAATATACGAAGAGTATATATATTTGAACCTCATTTATACGAAGACAAAGAGAAACGGAGAATCGCATAAGTGAATACTTCGTGTATGTGAATAACAGTCGTTTCTGCTTACGAAAACAAACAAACAAGAAATACAGGGCTATTACTTTACAGAGGTTTTAATATCAGCAGGTAAACTTCAGTAAAACGCAATGCTAATTAAACGCAATTTCGATGTAAAACATGACTAATTATAGATTGCTCCGATGTTCGAGTAATGTTGTGTACGGTATTACGTAACGAAGAATATGCGTACAGTAGTCCTCTAACGAAAACTTAAAAAAAAAACAGTACAGGGCTATTAGTTTACAGGTGTTTTAATACATAAAAAAATTTTAGGTAAATAATATGTTATATGAATATCCGTAAAATATTACAACAAAATATTTCTATTTACATCAGATACAGGAAAAAAAATGGTTAAACACTCATTTCATATAAACAGCTCATACATGGAGTCTCGAGGGTCTGAGCTTTATAGGGAGTGTAGGTAAACCTCAGTATAACGCAATGCTGATAAAACGCTATTTCGATATACCACACGACTGATTGTAGAGTTCTCCGATGTTCTAGTAATGTGATGTCCGGCGTTACGTAACGAAGAATATGAGTACAGTAGTGAAGCGAGGTTGTGGATGAGAGAAAAGATGAGTAGATGGCACTTAGTGGGGAGAAATTGGCTATAAAATAAATAATATACGAAGAGTATATATATTTGAACCTCATTTATACGAAGACAAAGAGAAACGGAGAATCGCATAAGTAAATACTTCGTATATGTGAATAACAGTCGTTTCTGCTTACGAAAACAAACAAACAAGAAATACAGGGCTATTACTTTACAGAGGTTTTAATATCAGCAGGTAAACTTCAGTAAAACGCAATGCTAATTAAACGCAATTTCGATGTAAAACATGACTAATTATAGATTGCTCCGATGTTCGAGTAATGTTGTGTACGGTATTATGTAATGTAGAATATGCGTACAGTAGTCCGCTGACGAAAGCAAAAATACAATACAGGACTATTACTTTACAGGGTTTTTAGTACATAAAAAAAGTTTAAGATAAACAATATGCTATATGAATATCCGTAAAATATTACAACAAAATATTTCTATTTACATCAAATATAGGAAAATAAATGGTTAAGCACTCATTCCATATAAACAGCTCATAAATGCATCTCGAGGGCCTGAGCTTTATAGGGTTTTTGGTTTTTGTTTGGAGTGCTACGGTCTACTTTTTGCAACACGAGGGCTAATGAGACCGGGATCTACAACTTAAAACCGATTCTGAAAGGCTACGAAAATCCATGCCACAGTGAGATACGAACCCACGAACTCTGGTTCCGAAGGCCTGCGCCCTAACCAATCGGCCATCGTTCTTTATATGGAAAGAAGGTAAACCTTAGTATAAAGCAATGATGATAAAACGTTATTTCGATATACCACACGACTGATTGTAGAATTATCCGATGTTCTACTACTGGAAAACCCCTTACAAGCCGGTTTTCTTTTGAAGTATTGACCACAATTTTATATAACTCGAAAGTCAAACTGTCCTTTCTCTAATTCCATAATACCTAGCTACTAACTTCTATTTACAAGGATGTGCGAGGCATGAGCATTTCTTATTGTAACTTTTGCTTTTTATCTACCAGGTGTGGCGGACCGACACATAAAGCGCATTTTCCTTCTTTTTGGATAAAGCCTTATATTTCTAAAAGGGGTTTGTGAGCAACATTGTAGAATTTCATTGTAAAATTTATCTTTATACCTTCCAGGTGTGGCGTGGCTCTACACCATAAGGCATATACTATACATTTGCGAAGAAAACCCTAAAATTTAAGGGATTTTCCAGAACTAGTAATGCAATGTCCGGCATTAAGTAAAGCAGAATATGCGTACAGTTGTGAAGCGAGGGTGTGGATAAGGGAAAAGAAGGATCGATGGCATTTTATTGGGGATAAATTGGGGATGAAATAAAAACTATACATTTGAACTTTATTTTTACGAAGACAAAGAGAAACGGAGAATCGTGTAAGTAAATACTTCGTATATGGGAATAACAGTCATTTCTGATTACGAAAACAAACAAATAAAAAATACAGGGTTATTACTTTACAAGGGTTTTAATACATAAAAAAAGATTAAAAGTAAACAATATGTTATATGAATATCCGTAAAGTATTACACCAAAATATATTCGTCTACATCAGATACAGGAAAAAAAATGGTTAAACGATCGGTTCATATAAACAGCTCATAAATGAAGTCTCGAGGGCTTGAGCTTTATAGGGAAAGCAGGTAAACCTTAGTATAACGCAATGCTGAAAAAACGCTATTTCGATGTACTACATGACTGATTTTAGATTACTCAGATGTTCTAGTAATCCTGTGTACGGTATTACGTAGCGCAGAATATGCGTACAGTAGTCCGCTAAAGAAAACAAAACAAAACAAAAAAAAAAGTTACAGGGCTATATTAGTTTACAGGGATTTTAATAAATAAAAAATATTAAAGGCAAACCATATGTTATATAAATATCTGTAAAATATTACACCAAAATATTTCCGTCTACAACAGATACAGGAAAAAAATGGTTAAATATGTGTTTCATATAAACAGCTCATAAATGTACTTTATTACGTAACGCAGAATATGAGTACAGTAGTCCGCTACCATAAACAAAAAACAGTACAGGGCTATTAATTTACAGGCGTTTTAATATATAAAAATAGATTAAAGGTAATTAATATCTTATATGAATATCCGTAAAATATTACAAGAAAATATTTCCATCTACATCAGAAACAGGAAAAAATGGTTAAACGATCGGTTCATATAAACAGCTCATAAATGGGCTTTCGATGACCTGAGCTTTATAGGGAATGCAGGTAAACCTTAGTATAACGCAATGCTGAAAAGAGGCTAGTTCGATGTACCACACGACTGATTATAGATTGCTCCGATGTTCTAGAAAAGTTGTGTACGGTAGTATGTAATGTAAAATATGGTTACACTAGTCCGCTCACGAAAGCAAAAATACAATACAGGACTATTACTTTACAGGGGTTTTAATGCATAAAAATGATTAAAGATAAACAATATGCTATATGAATATCCGTAAAATATTACACCAAAATATTTCCGTCTACATCAAATACAAGAAAAAAAATGATTAAACACTCGTTTCATATAAACAGCTCATATATGGAGTCTCGAGGTTCTAGCTATTTATAATAAATTAATTTTTAAAATAACTGTCAAATTGTTTACTTTTTACTTAAGCGGCCTATCATTAGTTATTTGATAGAATAAGTAGGTAAAGTATGGAATTTTTCATCTATTATATACTTTAACTGATTTATCTAGTTATTTCATGAAATAACTAGTTATTCTATGAAATTATACACTTTAAACGGTAAAATATATACAAGAATAGCTTCTGCCAAATCACCAAATCTTTAAAAAATATAGCTTAAAATATTATAAGTCCATCGATCCCAGATATAGCTCCTGCCAACTTATTTATGCATGACTGTTGCCACAGAAAACTTAGTAATAGTTAGTGTTATAATTCGGAGAGATGTTTCGAATTGGAGGGAACTTTTCTTATCTTAGATCAGGGATGGACAAACGACGCTGTTAGCGAAATGTATCTTTGCATGTGTGTTCTCTCCCAAATCGGAGATTTTAATTCTTGGCGATTTTGGCGAAACTTTTGGCGCCAATTGAAAGTGAAAAATCAAAGCAGCGAGATTTTATTTGAATCTGTGAGACACATATAAAGTTTAGTTCTTAGTAAAATTTTTGATGATCTAAGAGTATTGATATGTTTATGGGGCTATTTATGAATTGAAATACAGATGATCAAATGAAACTTATCAGGGCAATATATTACAAGCAGAAAATATAGAATTGAAATATTTGAAACAAAACAATAATCCAATAGATAAACCTATAAATCTAAAATTATATTACGATAAGATCCAAGAAAATATAATAAATGAAGGCCTGAAAATCTTTATAGATGGAAGTAAAATGGAAACAGGAAGGGTTATGGTTATGTAATAATAAAAAGAAATAAGATAGTATATACCTGTAAAACAAAATTACATTGTCATAATACTGTATTTCACGCTGAGGTGTCTGCAATACTTGATTCCCTCAGAAAGATTTGAGTGTAGACAATATATATTTATATACTGATAGATTATCCGTAATTTAGAGCTTAGAATATGGATGGATAAACTTTTTCGGCCGCGGGCCAAAAATCGAAAGAAAATAAGCCTGGCGGGCCAAGATAAATTTTTCTAAAATTTTAAAAACAGTATACAAGTACCTAACGGTTTAAATACGTTAATGAAATGAATGAAATTCCGATTTCCTTTGTAAAAGTTCCTTATACTGAGGTTCGAAGTGAGATGTAGTGATTTTAAGGAACGATGCTAAATGCTCATCTGTGAGTCTACTTCTGAAATTATTCTTTCTAAGGCTCAAAGTTGAAAACACTTGTTCACATATAAGAAGCAAATATACCGCTGATCGTCTGGGTGTGAGATAATAAATTTGGGGTATAATAATTAAGCAAAGTTGAAAAGGAAATGGATATATAATGTGTAAATATATATTTCTTTTAATTTGCCTCGGACCGGCAACTTAAAATTCTATCCGTGGGCCGGATAAAACCTTCTGGCGGGCCGGAGTTTACCCATCCCTGGTTTAGAACAATTAGTACGGAAATCAAAATTAATTGCCGAGATACAAAAAGAATGCAAAAACATGAATCACCGAAAAATTAATATAATTTGGATCAAAGCTCATACGGGGAATACTGGTAATGAATATGAAGATATTTTACCAAAGAACGCCACTAAATTAATAAATTATAAACCTATACAGCTCCCGGGATGAATACAAAAAAAATATCCGTGGGCCGGATAAAACCTTCCGGCGGGCCGTAGTTTGCCCATCCTTGTCTTAGATGAATAGTACAAACAACCGACAAAGCCCTCTTTAGGACTCGTATGTTCACGGAAGGTAATAATGTTGGGAAATTTACCCGTCGTTTCAAAACAGACATTCCTTTCATGTGGCATCTGACGGGCGGGTCAAGTCATTTATCCCGTCACATCAACGTAACACGGTCACCGGAGTCAGGATCTGGAAGTCTTTCGTTTCCATTCGAAGAAATTAACCGATTTGCGGCATCCTATTACGCCAACTCAATACAACAATGGAGACAATCGTATTACAACATTTCGGCATGGCACTTTTGCCGCTCCGGATAAAGATGCAAAATGCCTCCACTTCAGGACTATTTTGCAAAATAGTGGATAGACATAAAATTGTTAGTTATTTCACTCATCTAAAAAATGTTACAACATTGATTACTTATGTTGTTTCTGATACCACTTGGTCAAACCATGCACGACTAAGGCATACGCTACTCGTATTAATGCATTGTATGCGGTACACGTACTAGTACGTTTTCTAATGATTGACAAATGAGAGCCGGAGTATGTACTAGTACTTTTTCTGACGACTGATACTTAATCGCGGGACACGTACTAGTACGTTTTCTGATGATTGACAAATGAGAGCCGGAGTATGTACTAGTACTTTTTCTGACGACTGATACTTAATCGCGGGACACGTACTAGTACGTTTTCTGATGATTGATATTTGAGTAATACACAACTATAAATATAAAATAGATTTTATTTTTCATTCATAGATCTTAAATATCTTTAGAGCTATAATAATTTCTTTGTACATGCTTAGTATAAAAATTATTTATTGCCTTGTGACTTGAGGTTGACAATCAGTTCTTCTTTATTAACACATTGTATGCTGGACACGTACTAGTAAGTTTTCTGACAATTGATACTTGAGCGCGGGTCACTACTAGTACGGGTTAGTGTAACAACATGGTTAATTTGTGGGTACAAAAATAACGGTCTATACAAGAAAACGAAGCCGAATGTTCTTGTCTACTGCATAGATTCTGGAAACATTTACACGAATAAAAATTAGTTTTTACATTATTAGTTTTACGATTGCTCTTTTCATTTTTTTTATAATTTAAAGATGCTTATACATAACATAATTCGAAGAAATTAAAGCTATATAATACTATTTCTATTTGATTTTTCATATTTACGATACTATTATAAATTTATCCACTAAAAAACATATATTTCGTTTACAAAAATCTTATGGTTGTTATTTATATATTTCTATTTATATATCTGTTTATATATTACAATATAAAATACAAAAGTTTGGTTAAAAAATGAAATAATTTTCGAACTACTGAGATTTATCTGAATTACTAAATTGACGCGCAAAACGCCCGCTCCCGGTACAATTCCGCTGCGAAATGTACCCGCACACGTGTTAAGGAAAAAGGGTGTGCCTTTTTTTTTCAGGGCTTCTTAATTTATTTTTGTTTATTTATTTTTTTTTATGGTTTAACTAAAAAAATTTATCGATTTGGTACCGGTTTTAGTTCTGTCAAAAATAACGGTTTTCGGTGTTTGATTCAGTTCTGTACGAAGGATTTTATTTTATGTATACTCTTATTTGTTTCTAAAAATATAATTCTATCGTAAACAAAAGATGTGATTTTATCAAAATTTAGAAGATATTTTATTCTTTGGTACACTGTGTGAATTGATACAATTAACCAGTTTGTACGCGCTGTTGATATAGAGCGGAGAACACTGGCACGGTTAACCGTTATCAAAATCGCATTTGGCAACTGAATTTCCAACTCAATTACATGCTGCAAGTAGTTTCAAGTGAAACTGAAACGGAAAAGTACTAGTGAACATCAAAAGGAATTCGAGAAGAAATGTACATGTAGTTTGGTTTGGTTTGGAGAGCTACGGTCTACATTTTTGCAATATGAGGTCTAATGACACTGGTATCTATTGTTAGATCTTGGGAAAATGACCGCTGTCTGTTCCATCGTTTAATAAAGTGATCCCGAATTATCGTTTTAGTCAGGGCTTCAAACCGGAACTGAACTGAAAACGAAAACCGGAACTGAACCGAAAAAAAATATCATCAGCCATATTTGGCTGAACGATGGGCGAATGGTTTAGGATGCTGGCCTTAGGAACCAGAGTTCGTGGGTTCGAATCCCACTATGGCTTGGATGTCCGTAGCCGCTCGGAATCGCCTTTAAGCAGTAGATCGGGGACTCATTAGCCCTGGTGTTACAAAAAAGTAGACCGTAGCACTCCAAAACCAAACCATCAGCCATATTTGTTACTGTAACCAACTTATCAATATTTTTTAATTTAACTTCAACCATATAATTATCGTCATTACATGTACATTGCTTCTCGATGTCCTATTTTGACGTTCAGTTAAACTGTTCAGTTTCAGTTTTGCATGAAACTGCTTATAGAAAGCAGATTTAATTCAGTTGAGTGTTCAGTTGTCATAATGGAATGTCATAATGTTTTGATAATGAATAACAATGCCAAAGTCGACGTTCTAAGCTCACTGCTCCATGAGTATTTTCCAAAGAAGAATATAACAAGAAAATGCAAAGCAAATTCACAAAACTCTTACGTACTGTAAAGAATAAAAGTTAAAGTATTTATAATATAGTACGTATGTGTAATTTTCAAGAACCCATTTCAAAACAACACTCGGTTATAATGAGGAAATATCACGATTACAATTGATAATGGATAACAATGCCAAAGTCGACGTTCTAAGCTCACCGCTCCATGAGTATTTTCCAAAGAAGAATATAACAAGAAAAAGCAAAGCAAATTCACAAAACTCTTACGTACTGTAAAGAATAAAAGTTAAAGTATTTGTAATATAGTAAGTATGTATGAATTTTCAAGAACCCATTTCAAAACAACACTCGGTTATAATGAGGAAATATCACGATTACAAAGGATAATGGATAACAATGCCAAAGTCGACATTCTAAGCTCACCGCTCCATGAGTATTTTCCAAAGAAGAATATAACAAGAAAAAGCAAAGCAAATTCACAAAACTCTTACGTACTGTAAAGAATAAAAGTTAAAGTATTTGTAATATAGTAAGTATGTATGAATTTTCAAGAACCCATTTCAAAACAACACTCGGTTATAATGAGGAAATATCACGATTACAATTGATAATGGATAACAATGCCAAAGTCGACGTTCTAAGCTCACCGCTCCATGAGTATTTTCCAAAGAAGAATATAACAAGAAAAAGCAAAGCAAATTCACAAAACTCTTACGTACTGTAAAGAATAAAAGTTAAAGTATTTGTAATATAGTACGTATGTATGAATTTTCAAGAACCCATTTCAAAACAACACTCGGTTATAATGAGGAAATATCACGATTACAAACGATAATGGATAACAATGCCAAAGTCGACGTTCTAAGCTCACCGCTCCATGAGTATTTTCCAAAGAAGAATATAACAAGAAAAAGCAAAGCAAATTCACAAAACTCTTACGTACTGTAAAGAATAAAAGTTAAAGTATTTGTAATATAGTAAGTATGTATGAATTTTCAAGAACCCATTTCAAAACAACACTCGGTTATAATGAGGAAATATCACGATCCCTTCGTACTCGTTATATGCGAAATAGATTCCATTCGCTAATGAATTAAATTTAGTATAAATATTATTTCTCCCTGGAAATAATAAAAAAGAAAGAACAAAGCGCAAAGTTCATACATTCGTCTTAGTCTAGGGCAATAGGTCTCATTCTTGCTTGGTGGAATTTTAAAATTAAAATGAAAAAATCTTTTGAACTAACAAATTATCTAAGAAGCTGTTACCTTCTTTTACCCCGAAAATTTTAAAAAAGCTTTAGCCACGCTTTTTTCCGCCTGTTTTGTTGAACTCTCCCCGGGTGTGTTGACTCTAGGAAAGAAGCTCATCGGCTCCATTTTTGTCATTCTCCAGAGAGTTCACGGACTTTAGTGTTTAATAATGCGTTCACAAAAACCAACAGAACTGTGACTTCCATTTTGTTTCTACTAGTCTCTTTTATATTTTTTTATTTGTGCGTGTTTCTCTTCCTTCCCATTCCCGTAGCAGAGCGTATCCGTTACCTCCGCCATGCTGCCGCGGAGTTTTCTACGTGAATTCCGGAAGAAGGATGTTCACACATGTTCACACTCGGTGTGTGTGAGAGAGAAGCGCCGGCCGGAGTTTATTGAAGAAGGGTAAACAAGCGCATTGGGGTGTTTTTGACACGCGCGAGCAGCTGATGCAGTTTTTTTTTGGCTTCTTAAATTAATCCCCGTGGTCGCGCGTTTCCACGAGTGTTTGTTGATGTTGCATGCTGGTGTATATATTAAAAAAAATTCGCATTCACACCACAATAAATGCTCGGTGAATCTTTTAAATACGAACAGCTGGAATCGATAGCCGTTTTTATTTATTTATTTATTTCCGCGGAAGGTATACCCACGTTCCGTGGGAAGGGATGCCCATTAAGTGTCACATGCAGCGTAAAGTAACGTAGACACCGTGGAAAGAACGATTAAATAACTCTAATTTAAACATAAAGTTATCTAACTTAAACCAGTGGTTCCCAAGCGGTTGGTCGTGGATAAGAACTGCTTTAGTTTATATATATATATATATATATATATATATATATATATATATATATATATATATATATATATATATATATATATATATATATATATATATATATATATATATATATATAATATATATATATATATATATATATATATATATATATAATATATATAAAT
>CM063499.1:68288557-68291057 GCA_032207245.1 Pardosa pseudoannulata
CAAGTGCTTTGCGACAAAGTTGGGATGTGTTCAATTCTCCCCTCTAATTCCTCTCAAAATTAATGCTATAATCCTTACATATATGATACTTATATACAGGAATACTTATGGGGAGTCAATTTTATACTATTTTTGGTCTAGTAAAGTATTTTAGTCATACCCTGCATAATTTACCGCTTCGGTCAGAGGTGTGGTTTGTCCATTGTTGTACATAATACAGAAATCCTAATGTAGAGTCAATTTTATACAATTTTTGTTCTAGTAAAGTATTTTAGTCATGCCCTGCATAATTTACCTCCTAGGTCAGAGGTGTGGTTTGTCCATCGCTATAGCTGCCCCTCATTTCACCAACTGCATGCCATCTCTTATTAAGTGCGTTGCAAGAAAGTTGAAGTGTGCAATTCTCCCCTCTAATTCCTCTCAAAATTAATGCTATAATCCTTACATATATGATACTTATATACAGAAATCCTCATGGGGAGTCAATTTTATACAATATTTGTTCTAGTAAAGTATTTTAGTCATCCATGCATAATTTACAGTTTTCTGTCGGAGGTGTGGTTTGTCCATAGGTATAGCTGCCCCTCATTTCACCGACTGCATGCCATCTCTTACAAAGTGCGTTGAGTGAAAGCTGTGATGTGTGCAATTCTCCCCTCTAATTCCTCTCAAAATTAATGCTATAATCCTTACATATACTTATATACAGAAATCCTCATGGGGAGTCAATTTTATACAATTTTTGTTCTAGTAAAGTATTTTAGTCATCCCTGCATAGTTTACCGCTTCGGTCAGATTTATGGTTTTTCCATCGCTATAGCTGTCCCTCATTTTACCAATTGCACACCATCTCTTACTAAGTGCGTTGCAAGAAAGTTGAAGTGTGCAATTCTCCCCTCTAATTCCTCTCAAAATTAATGCTATAATCCTTACATATATGGTATTTATATACAGAAATCCTCATGGGGAGTCAATTTTATACAATTTTTTTCTAGTAAAGTATTTTAATCATACCCAGCATAATTTACCGCTTTGGTCAGAGGTGTGATTTGTCCATCGGTATAGCTGAGCCTCATTTCACCAACTGCATGCCATCTCCTATTAAGTGCGTTGCGAGAAAGTTGAAGTGTGCAATTCTCCCTTCTAATTCCTCTCAAAATTAAGGCTATAATCTTTACATATATGATACTTATATACAGGAATACTTATGGGGAGTCAATTTTATACAATTTTTGGTCTAGTAAAGCATTTTAGTCATCCCTGCATAATTTCCCGCTTCGGTCAGAGGTGTGGTTTGTCCATTGCTATAGCTGTCCCTTATTTCACCAACTGCATGCCATCTCTTACCAAGTGCGTTGAGTTACAGCTGTGATGTGTGCAATTCTCCCCTCTAATTCCTCACAAAATTAATGCTATAATCCTTACATATATGATACTTATATACAGAAATACTCATGGGGAGTCATCAGCAATCCCTTCCATTCGCTACACCACTGTTTCTTACATCTTGTTACAAGCTTCTAACGACATCATTGACGTAAGAGCAGTTGTAATCCAAAATAAATCAACCGTTAAAATTTTTTCTTGTCAGAGCACAATCCCACACCTTTCCTTTACTTAACGCTGTTGCTTTTTTTTCTTTGCGTTACTTTTTATGAAATAGAAACAGTGAAATAATGCAACTCGAAATCAGACCAGAAATGAACGCTGTATAAATTCTTAATTAAATCGTATATGAAATTTTTAAATTTTTTAACTTTCAGACGAATTTTTTTAAAAAAGAGTATGCAGGAGATTCAAGGACTGAAGAATTTTATAAAAAAAGATTTAAAATTTTTTTTTAAATATATATTTATAAGATTTTTTTTATTTGTTAAAACCGTTCTCATTTGCGTGTATGTTTACAAGACATATTTTGCATATTTTATGTTTTTATATTTTATACATAAGCATATTTTATATTTTTATGACATGTTTATAATTTAACCCCTTGTTTTGAGGTAATTTTGATATACACTTACCTCTCTAAAACAAAAAATGTTACTGTCACAGCAATAATTTTAGTTTAATTACAAGACAATATCATAAGTTCAGATGTTGAAAGTTGTGTGCGGAAATATGAAATGGGTTTTTAGAAATTTTGAGGACAACATTAATATTTGCTTTCTGAGAAAAATCAACTTAAAGTAATCAGTAAACAACTGACAAATCCACTGCTAAGCAAGAAAATCACTAGAGTGTCTGTTATATTTTTAATCATAATTTGAAACCCAAGCGGAATTTTTTTGAGCCGTTTTCTTTAATGCGTAGAACATCTCAATATATATATATATATATATATATATATATATATATATATATATATATATATTATATATATTTATCTATATATATATATATATATATATATATATATATATATATATTTTATATATATTATATATATATAATATAAATATGTATATATACATATGTATATATATATGTATATATATATATA
>CM063499.1:68296057-68333557 GCA_032207245.1 Pardosa pseudoannulata
GGCGAATTTTTGTACTATTTTCATGTAATAAACGTCAAGTTCATTATTTGAACTATCTGTCGTTCCAATTGTATCTTATTTGGACCAATAGAACGCTGTGGCAGCTGGTCACAAGGGGACCAGAAAAAGGGTCGGTCATTCTCAGAACCCGTGGTCATTTTATTCCCCTGAAAACAGCAGGAGTTCCAGACCCAGAGGGGAATAGGAAATTTATGTCCCTGTATACATCTAAGTGGAATGCCGGCTATCGTTAAAGAGTGCGGTCCGCTGACCACTCCCGTACTTTCAATCCCCCCCTTTTGTGAGGGGTCTTTCAAGAACGCAGTTGGTCGTTAGGGGCTGGAGGGTAGAGAAGGATGTTTTTCTCTCTCCCAGTGATGTTATTTTGCACCATGTACATATGTAAAAAGTCGATATAATAAAGTCTAGGACTTTAAGCTATTGCCCTTACTAAGTCCCCACAAACACAGAGATGTATGTATGTTGTGACGTTACAACCTATTGTAGAATCCTCAGTCAAACAGAGAGTATGTATGTAGTGCACGTTACAATCTTAAGTCACTAGAATTTACAGCGAAACGATAATTCACTGTTCTACTGTGCCGACGCTTTCTTGACTAGTGAACTCTCTTGACTAATCTATCTCTGCGTCTGTTATAATTCTTACGTTCTAATCTTATTCTAAGTTGGAACTTCATGTCCTGTTTTGTACAAAGATAGATGTTCAGGGCTTGACGGCAAGGAAGGCGATTGAATACGAAGTTTAGGAGCTAAACATTAGTAGTAAAAATTAATTTAACATTAATTAACTTTCGGAGTGAGCATATATCTGCGTCTGTTATACTCAAAGGATTCTAAGAATGCATGCGTTTCTCGCAAAGATAGATGTTTGGCTACGGCGTCTGAATTTAAGTTTAGGAGCTCTTTTTCATTATTAAAGTAAAAATTATTTAACTTTTAATTAATTACGTTGAAATTACCCTTTAACCCTTTTTCTTTTTTTCTCTAAAAGGCTTTCTCTCTAAGTTTGCTATCATGGTCCTGTTTTGTACTAGATGTTCAGGGCTTGACGGCAAGGAAGGCCAATTCTCAATCACCAAGTGCCGAGCTGGAAACTTTATTTTTTGTAAAGTTTAATTTAACTATCACGTTAATTAACTTTCGGGAGAGACATCTATCTCTGCGTCTGTTATAATTCTTACGTTTCTTTTTTTCCTCTAAAAGTCTTATTCTAAGTTGGAATGCTTCATGTCCTGTTTTGTACAAAGATAGATGTTCAGGGCTTGACGGCAAGGAAGGCGATTGAATACGGCGACGAAGTTTAGGAGCTGCAAAACTTTATTAGTTTTTGTAAAGTAAAAATTAATTTAACTTTTAATTAATTAACTTTCGGAGTGAGAGACATCTATCTCTGCGTCTGTTATAATTCTTGTTTTTCTTTTTTTTCTCTAAAAGTTTTATTCTAAGTTGGAATGCTTCATGTCCTGTTTTGTACAAAGATAGATGTTCAGGGCTTGACGGCAAGGAAGGCGATTGAATACGGCGACGAAGTTTAGGAGCTGCAAAACTTTATTAGTTTTTGTAAAGTAAAAATTAATTTAACTTTTAATTAATTAACTTTCGGAGTGAGAGACATATATCTCTGCGTCTGTTATAATTCTTGCGTTTCTTTTTTTCCTCTAAAAGTCTTATTCTAAGTTGGAATGCTTCATGTCCTGTTTTGTACAAAGATAGATGTTCAGGGCTTGACGGCAAGGAAGGCGATTGAATACGGCGACGAAGTTTAGGAGCTGCAAAACTTTATTAGTTTTTGTAAAGTAAAAATTAATTTAACTTTTAATTAATTAACTTTCGGAGTGAGAGACATCTATCTCTGCGTCTGTTATAATTCTTGTTTTTCTTTTTTTTTCTCTAAAAGTTTTATTCTAAGTTGGAATGCTTCATGTCCTGTTTTGTACAAAGATAGATGTTCAGGGCTTGACGGCAAGGAAGGCGATTGAATACGGCGACGAAGTTTAGGAGCTGCAAAACTTTATTAGTTTTTGTAAAGTAAAAATTAATTTAACTTTTAATTAATTAACTTTCGGAGTGAGAGACATCTATCTCTGCGTCTGTTATAATTCTTGTTTTTCTTTTTTTTTCTCTAAAAGTTTTATTCTAAGTTGGAATGCTTCATGTCCTGTTTTGTACAAAGATAGATGTTCAGGGCTTGACGGCAAGGAAGGCGATTGAATACGGCGACGAAGTTTAGGAGCTGCAAAACTTTATTAGTTTTTGTAAAGTAAAAATTAATTTAACTTTTAATTAATTAACTTTCGGAGTGAGAGACATATATCTCTGCGTCTGTTATAATTCTTGCGTTTCTTTTTTTCCTCTAAAAGTCTTATTCTAAGTTGGAATGCTTCATGTCCTGTTTTGTACAAAGATAGATGTTCAGGGCTTGACGGCAAGGAAGGCGATTGAATACGGCGACGAAGTTTAGGAGCTGCAAAACTTTATTAGTTTTTGTAAAGTAAAAATTAATTTAACTTTTAATTAATTAACTTTCGGAGTGAGAGACATATATCTCTGCGTCTGTTATAATTCTTGCGTTTCTTTTTTTCCTCTAAAAGTCTTATTCTAAGTTGGAATGCTTCATGTCCTGTTTTGTACAAAGATAGATGTTCAGGGCTTGACGGAAAGAAAGGCAATTGCCTACAGTTACAAAGTTTAAGAGCAGTAAAACCGTATGAGTTTTTCTTAGTAAAAATTGAAACACAACCTGAGAATCGTAACACAAAAAGTTGCATTTCTCTTCCACAAAAATTGACCAAGATAATTTTAAATTTCAAACTTTGCGAAAATGTAAAGAATTTTTCTCTTTTGGGAGGATCAGTTATTAGATTGATTACAGTATTTCAAGGATGAAATCGAATTCTAATTTTCTTTTTTATGACAAAAAGTTGGGAGAACAGTTCTATGATTATAAACTTAGGGTAAATTTATAGTTGTTGTTCTTTTTGATGTCACTTGGACAAACCAAGCACTTTTTGAACCATACGCTACTGGTACAGTCTGTATCGGTTATATGGTCAGCTCAGGGGTCCAGAAAAATCAGACCATATAAGCGGGGGGATCATATATGCGAAACAATACGATTTTAATGATCAGTTTGTACGTTTAGCAAAAATAATGTAAAACTTATTTTACATTATTGTGATGTTTTTATAACAATTTTATCTTAGCGATCGAAAATCTCATTATAAAATAATACATGTAATTTTTGATAATTAGAATGTTTTTTTTTATCCCGAAGACCAAATATAGAGAGAGTTACTCACACACTCTATCACACTCTACATATATATATATATTATATATATATATATAATAATATATAAATATATATACATATATATATATATATATATATATTATATATATATAGATATATATATATATATATATATATATATTTAATGAACCCCCTCTCTCTCTCTCCTCTCCCTTTTCAATTTTTTATTTCATCTGTTTCTCTCTCACCCCTTTTCTGACTCCCTTTCACTCTAATTCTCTCAATAACTTCTCACGCTTTTTCTTCTCGCCCTCTCAATCTCTCTCACTCCTTTACCCCTCCATCTCTTCTCACACTTCTTCCCTTCTCACTATCTGAGTCTCTCTGACTCCCTTATTCAAATTATCTCACTCTCTCAATATCTATCTTATTCTCTCAATCTCCTTTATTCCCTTATCTTTCCCATTCACTCAATCACTCTTTCCCTCTCATTCACTCTTACTCACTCTCTCTCAGACATGTTTTTACCATTTATGCCATTCAATAACATAAAACAGAAAATCAACCAAAAAATGGCAAAATGAAGACACTGTTTATTTATTTGATTAATTCCATAGATAGTTTGATATGTGTAGGCATCTACATAGTGAATAACTATTTTAATGAATAACACTTCTTCCCTCTCGCTCTCTCACTCTCTCTCGCTCCCTTATTCAAATTTTTTCACTCTCTCAATAACTATCTTCTTCTTTCAATCTCCTTTATTCCCTTTTCTTTCCCACTCTCTCAATCACTTTTCCCCTATCATTCACTCTTACTCACTCTCTCTCAGACACGTTTTTACTATTTATGCCATTCAGTAACGTAAAACTGAAAATCAACCAAAGAATGCTTAAATTAAGACACTGTTTATTTATTTGATTAATTCCATAGATAGTCTGATACGTATAGGCATCTAGATAATGAATAACTATTTTAATTTAGCGTATTAAATGTAAGGATTTAGAGTAACTTAAATAATACTTAAGATTAAATATATTACTTTTTACCATAACTATTAACTAAATATTAAATGAAAGAAATAGTTAAGAAAATTACTTTGGCTGATGTACTATGTATTTTAGTAATTCATTATCCATTCATTGCATATGTTATTTACATTTTCCATAAGATAATATAACATAAAATATTATATTTGATAATTTTTATTTAAATATTAGATACAGTCTTATTTATAAATCTAGGTAATGTATACAATATAATCGTTGATAGTTATACTAAAGGTAAAACACTGATTAATATTTTTGCACAAAATAAAGTACAAAAATTGGATTAACCCCTTCCCTGTTTTGCCTTTACGTCGTACGAGCACAGCTTTCGGGCCTTTTCATACGGCGTACGGGTAATCTGATTTCTATTTCACTTGCACTGTTTCGGCCGTATTTTTTCCAATTTTAGTAACAAATTATTCGTATAGATGTCCAGTAAATGATAGTTTACAGTTTATTGTATTTTCTACTCTGATTGGTTCAAAAGCGAAGGGTTTTTTCGCATGTTTTGTATCAGTAGACGAATTGTTATCTTTCAGTGTATAGCTTTCTGGTTATATTTTACTAACAGCCTGATAATTTTATTGATGTAAGAGTTGAATAATATATTTTTACTTTTAAATAATGGATAATTCAGAGCGTATGGAGCTAATTTCTTGCGATTCGAACTGTGACTCGGAATCAGAAACTGAATTATCTGTAAATGATAGTAGCGAAAGTTTACTAGATGACCTGGATAGTACTGACTCTGATAGTAGTACAGATGGAATCAGTCAAGCAAGACAATTTTTTAAAATTAATTGTGATTATTCTTTGGATCCGCCTCCTAGATTTGCTTTCACTGGAATTCCAAAAATTAATTTGGATGTCGATGAGACTAAAAGTAAACTTCAGTTCTATGATGGTTTCATAGAAAGAAAAAAGTTGTAATAAATGCTTAAAAATATTAGAAATGTTACTTTTAATAACATATCTTTACTTAAAAATGTAAAATGAACAAAAAAATGCAATAAAAAATGTGACATTTTTCTGACCGAATTCTGCAAAAAAAATGAAACTGTCAAAGTGTTAAATATAATAGGCCTTGCTGATATCCATTTCCCAAGCATATAACATTATTTAAACCTCTATTTAACAGTTTGTGGAATTTTTATTGTCAACCTGTACTTTGTATTTCTTAAGTGTGAAAGGTTAAAAAAAATGTAATGTAAGTAGTATATAGCGTTGCAGGGGTGATAAAATTTGAACAGTGGATATTTTCGGATTACCAATTCTACAAATATAAAAAAGAGAAAATACTTTCATCAAAAGAAAAAAAAAGAAGTGTCTCAATAATGGTTACAAAAATACAGTAAATAATTCATCGATAATGCATTTGTTACAAAAGCAAATACTCTCGAAATACACATTTTCACATATCAGGCAATCTTTCCTTTGCCTTCAAAACGAAATGAATTGCGGTGCGATTTCAACAAGGCTCGCAGTGGGGAAAATAAAAGAGGAAAAGAAAAATGAACGAAAGAAAGAAAACAATATTGCAATGAATCAAAGAAAAAAAAAAAGAGTAGAAACGCTCGACTAGAAATGGCAGCGCGCTCAATTCCGAGGCTGTCTTGCATCATCCCCTTCCAGATGGCGCCACAACGCATTGTCAAGGTCGCCCGCTGCCATCCGACACACACAATATATTTCTTTTTCGGTCTGTTCGTGCATTGTAAGCAAATGCGCAACTCCAACCGTGAATTCGGTAATCAGACGATTGCAAATAGCTAGGCTGTTCCCGACTTAATGAGAGACAGATGAATTTAATGGCAGGAATTAGATGTTGGCGTTTATCGGATATACTCTCGCTTAATATGGACGGATTTGGACGCCAAGCCGCTCTACAGGCAGATAAAGCGGGTTTGTTGAAAGCAGATGATAATAAGAGGTTCTGGGTTGGTAATTGCGGGATGGATGTGAAAATACACACTTTGCGCTTTTAATCGCGTTTATATTACATATTGACTGCCATCAATGAAATTGTTTGTTTTTCTTTGACTTGCTGTAATATTATGCAAAGCCCTTACTTACTTTTCTTTATTGAATGAGCAGTTTTCGTTGTGACGCCATTATGGCTGTAAGACGTAACCGGAAAGTCCAATTTGCGGTCAGTTCACGTTTCCAAATCGATTTTATTACATGTCATTACATTACAACAGTAAATATAATTTACTAAAAGACGTTTCTTCCGCTTTAGAAAGTTGTGAAGCAATAATTTCAAAAATATCCGTGAGCCGAACAATGGCTGCATGGTTAGGGCGCCAATTTTTGGTAGGGAATTCGTGGTTTCGAATCCCACTATGGCATGATTGTTCGCAGAGCTTCGGAATCGGCTTTAAGATGTAGGTCCCTGTCTAACTAGTCCTCGTGCTGCAAAAAAAAAGTGAACTATAGTGTTCCAAACCTAACCAAACCAAAACCAAATTTTCGCAAATTGCCAAATACAGGCTTTCAACATCTGATTTAGGAAAGCCTTTAGCCTTTTAACGCTTGAATGCCAGTTGGAGTCGTTTATATTCCAAATCGTATATATTCTTTTATAAAATCCAGTAATAACTATCTATCTATCTATCTACCATTACCATTCATTAATTCTATCTGGGTATTTATATACCTATCAATTAATCTATGCAGTTATCTATATATCTATCAATCAATCTAGTTATTGATATATGTATTAATGAATCTAGTTATCTATCTATCTATCTATCTATCTATCTCTCTCTCTCTCTCTCTCTATATATATATATATATATATATATATATATCTAGTTATCTATACATATATATATATATATATCCCTCTCTCTCTCTCTCTCTCTCTCTCTATATATATATATATATATATATATATATATATATATATATATATATATATATATATATATATCAATTTATTTAAATAATAATCAATGAATCTAATAATCTATCTGTCAATTAATCTAATTATTTATAAACAATAAATCTAATTATCTATCAATCAATCCATCTACTTATCTATCTATCAATCCATCTAATTATTTATTTATCAATCTAATTATCTATATATTAGTTTTTTTAATTATTTATCTATCTATAAATCTAATTATCTATCTATTTATCTAGATGATAATCTAGATAATTGGTTTGAATGATCAATCAATCAATCAATCAATCAAATTAGCTATCTATCTAGTTATCAAAATCAGATTTCTTATTTCTTAACACAACGTAATATAATCTGGAGTAAGGTTTTTTCAACTTTGTGAACTAACTACCTGTAAACAGCTTGAGGCTTCATTATCAATTTCCGATTTCTTATTTCTGTACACAACACAATGTGGTCCGGCGTAAAATTTCTCCATCATTGGGAAGTACCTGTAAACAGTTTGAGGGTACATTATTAATTTCAGAGCCAACTTGTTATACGACTTACGAGGGTTGGAACTTTAATAGTGGCAACACTGCTGTAAAAACGCTATGCAACAAAACCAAAGAATGTCGCGTATACCACTAATATAAGCTACATACCTACCTTATCTCTCAGCAAAAAGACTCTTCCTTTCTACGTCATACAAATGCGGAGTGACGCGATGAACTTATCCTTGTATTAGCTTGCGGTCTAAAGTAAGTGTTGTTAGGATGTTTTCAAAGCGAGAACAACGAAAATGGATAAAAATTCAATGTACCAGAGGTCGTACATCAATCGACAATGTCATCTAAGGCTTCCAGAGGCTTGCGGGGAATTTGCACTGCTTACAGAGCTGTAGCAAGATATGTAAAAGCCTTCAATAAAGAAAGCCAAAATGTGGCAGACATGTATCTGCCAGGTCGTCCTAGTGTCAGCCATGCAGAAGTCCATGCTGTTGCAGCACTAATGGACAGTGATCGATGCCAAAAGATTCGTGGGCTGGTCCGAAAGACAGTATTTGAGCATACGATTGTGCTGCCCATTCTAAAGGAACGCCTGGGCAGGATAAAAATTCTGCACTTTCTGCAGAACCGTCCTATCATTCTACATGACAATGCTCGGCCACATACAGCGCAAGCTGTGACTGATTTGTTCGATCGATGGGGCTGGGAAATGGATGGTTTAAAATCCTACATACTCCTCAAATTTAAGCCATTGTGACTTAATTCGTATAGGCCCCTCCACACTATGGCCCACTGCAAGCCATGACCACGGTCTGGATGGGGTTTGGCTTATCGTGGTCGATGGCGGCAGACGATAAAATAACCTTGGCGGACGATGGCTTCGGAGGCGGTTTTTCTCCAAAGATCAAAAGCAGCCAGATGCGCAATTGAAGAGCGCAGTAGACCCTATGGACGAATCAACGAGCTCGGCTCATTTAGTGGCCCAGCGTGTGGATACAACACGTGAATTATCGTCCAAGGTCACCATCAGGAAGTGGTGAACAACTCGCCATAGTGTGGAGGCTGCATAAAGTGTTGTTAAGATGTTTTCGAAACAAGAACAGCGAAGTCAGATAAAAATTCAATGTGCCAGAGGTGGTACAACAGGACAATTGGCCATAGTGTGGAGGCTACATCACATAAAGAAACCACTTCGTGGCATTCCCTTTAGAACTGTTCCAGAAGATTCTTGAGGCAATAGACCGGTCCATTCGAACTGTCAACAGAACAGGCTCTGCTACAGGTGTTCTGCGACTTCCACATAGTTGGAAACGGGTTATACACAATGCTGACGACTATATAGAAGGACTGTAAAACATGGTGATATTAGTCACTTTCGTATTCCATGTAAATAAATAGTTGCCACTATTAAAGTTGTAACTCTTGTATAAAAATACACCATATTCAAAAACAGAAAAAATAATGACTCTCAAATGAAAATGCTCACTGTTCCTATTTCAGCCTTTCTTTTCTTACAAAATAATGAAGGTTGGTCGTTTATTTCACCGAAACATACTCAATTTTAAATATATATCCACAACCTCAATTGCTCTAATAATACTACATCATCACGTTCCAAATCGCGTGCCTGAATTTCACTTTCGAAACCACTTCATTGATTAGAAAAAAAGCAAAAGCCAGATTCTAAGAAGTATACATACTATGCACGTGGTGTGGAATCCGATATTTAACTCGAAAATAGACATTTCTCTCTTAAACCGCCATTATTAACATTTAGTCTTAAGGGAGAGCGAAATCAGAAACCGAATTCAAAATTTATTATAAGACTGAGCGACTTCATTTCTACATAGTTATTATTAATGGCGATAAATTTTAGCTTAAATGGGAGAATGTTATATATTTAGCATTTAATCAATGTTGAGAAAAGGAATAAAATATATTGCCAGGGTAAATATAATTTTCAAAATTATAATAAAGAATATAATAGATATTTATTTTATGTTATAGTACTTTAAAAAAAATCCAAGATAGATAGAGAGAGAGTATGTATGAATGCATGTATAAATAAATATAATATATAAATGCTAAAACATGAAAAATATTAATTTTAAAGTGATGTAGACTTTCAAATTAGCTAAAATCGACCAAAAATTCGAATTTTCGATTTTAGTGAATAGTGAAAGAACATATTAGGAATACGAATCAAAAAGAATTTTTCATTCCCATCATTTTATCATTATTTATGGGTATAATAAGCTTATCAATACTTATGGGTATAGCAATAATAACTTCAAATGCTGTTTACTCAGAAGTAAAATTTTCATGTATTACAAATGTTTAAAGTACTCCAGGCGCATTGAAAATGGATCATTGCCTCTGCAATTCCAGTATTATTTGCGTTAGAGTTTATAAAATAAAGTCTAGTTGAAACGGGTATGTTTTAAAGCATATAATATATTAGTTACGCATTTTAATTAACCACTATAGCTGTTTATTTTGCAAAATATTGGTATCATCATCATAATTATTTTTTTCTCTTTATATATTCTATGAATGTTTATGGAAACAACTATATTTTTTTGTAAAGTCTATAAGGTACACTTAAAAATTTTTTAAAAACATTTTATGCAAAATTGATTCGCCTGAAGCATTTTCAATTAAGCTAATTATGAAACAATTAATAATTAATAACTCCAACACTGATTAATATTTTGCCTGCAAATTTTTAAAATATTTATATATCAATAGTATTAATAACATAGTCAATGTTCAAGGAGATTCATTTAAAAGAAAAAAAGTTTGCTCTATAGGTCCACTGTCGCCTTAAAGTATTTATTAATCCATTTGTAAGTACTCGTCTATCAGGAGCTTGGTTTGGATTTGTACTATTAGTTATTACTACAGGGACTAGTGTTTTCACTTCTGAAAACATACAGTAACGTCTAAGAGGCTGAACGATGACTGAATGGTAGAGTGCTGCCTTTTGATACGAGATTTAATGGATTCGTATTTCGCTGCTGGCATGGTTGTTCGTAACCATTCGAAATCGGCTTTAAACAGTACGTCCCGGTGTGAAGCCTCCCCTTTGTCCAAAACAGCTCCAAAACAGCTGACCAGAATACACCTGTTTACCTGGACAATAGCATGGCGTCGCAGAGTCTGGGATCTTGACAATCGGACTGAATAGATGAATACGCCCCTGATGGATCTCGTTAATGAGTGCACGGAAATTCCGTGAAGGGACAGCCAGCAAATGAGAAGTCAGCTAAAAAAATATAACTGTAACTTTAGCTGGAGTTCTCATGTAACTGGGATCTTAACTGAGAAAAAAACAGTGGTAGAACCGTAACTGACCCCCCAGGTATAAAAAGCCTACAATTTTGCGACTCAGGACTTTTCGTCATTTTTTCGGAGGTGTGTTGACCTCGTGGAGGCTTTCGTCTTTTTACCAGAGAGCTTGCTAATTCGGGAGATTCGTAAAGTCCGCTCATATAGGGAGCGGCAGAATCTCGATACCGAACGGGGGATAAATTGGGTTTGATTGCACCCTGAAAAGCCTCCCCATTTGTAAGAGATTATTAACTCTCTTGGGTTTTCTTTCGACTGTGATTGTCGTGAGGAAGTTTTATCGGCAACCATCCTTTGCAGTTCTAGATGATTTAGGAATTAACGTTCCTTTGTAAATAGCCGTATTTAATCCAGAATTAAAGTGAATTTCCAATTTTATTCTTTAACTGTGATCCATTATTCACGTTACCTCTCATTTGAGAATATTGAAGGCGTTACACCGGTCTCATTAGTTCTCATGTAGCAGAACAGTAGACCGTAGCGCTCGAAACCAAACCTAAGAGAGTTGTTTATAAATCTTATGACAGTTCAATAATTTTTAGATTTTTAACTAAAACATGGGACTACTCTTCCTGTAAATTAATTTTAGAATAGTTGGGTTTTTAATTTTAGAATTTGGGGAGAGGATGATGAAAGTACTTGTAATAAAAAGAAAAAAACTCTGCTGACCATACCAAATGTCTGAGAGACATCACTCTTTTCATGTGCCAATGTAGACTTTGACTTCTCCGAGACGTCAAGAACTGTCTCCGGGAGACGTCTTGCAGCTTATTATTAAACCATTTAATTACTTAACTCGTGCTTCAATTCTGTATTGATTAGATGTTCAAGATAGATGTTCAACATTAGATGTTCAAGATGTTCAAGTATGTGTTCTTAAAATATGAGAACCGAAACAACATGAAAGTGTGAAAAGTGTCATTTCCTCTACCTCTTCGAAAAATGCTTTGAGATGTTCTATATTTTACAAAAATACTTGTAATGTATTTACATCACTAACACCAGTGTTCCTTTACATAGGGGAAACACAGTAAAAATATAATACATTATTTTTGGACTACGGCATTCATTTTGTACACTATTTACAAATTGCTACATTACTTGATTACCATATAACATAACCAGCAATTATTTGGATTTTATATTCATCATTACACCATAATTATTACAATTCTCTGTTGGTATACGTTATTAATTAATCAAAATATTGAATTACTAACTGAGGCCTAAATAACCGTCATGAATATGTTATATCTGTTTACCTCCAGTCATTATAGGGGAACAGGCAGGGGCTTTCATCATGCTATATGTCAGTCCGGGCGTTCGGGCGCACAGGACCTCGGTGCTGGCGTGCAGGGCTTGGGATTTCGATGTCCAGCTACTCTTGAATCCCGACTTCGACTCCTCTTTCTTCACTCTCTTTCCCAACTCCTCACCTCGGTTTTAACGCCCCTTTTTTTCTTTGCCAATCGCTTGTTGGTGAAATTTTCCCACATCTGCACCCTTTTAGGGCGTGCAGGTGGGCTCATTAAAATAGCCCCTTTTGTGAAAGCTGACATTATTTTTTATCCCCTGCCCCCATAACTCACGGTTACATCTCTGTGAGAGCTTGTCCGTTACGCTTGAGCAGTGATCTGTAACTCCTCCGCAGGGGTACCTAAAACTCGAAGTCAACAGCTGCACCTAAATTCTTCTTGGAAATTTCTTCCACAGCTGTGCATGCACGTGCTGATCGTCATGGGAAATTTACTAGGTACAATACTAATTTATTTTATAATATTACATAATTATTGTTCATTAACATAATATATGAACCTATATTCACAGCAATGCAAATTTCCAAAATAAGACGTTCTGTTTTAAGCCTTACATATAACTTTATGTCTGATTCGTATTAAATAATATTTTTGGGGTGCATCAGTTTTCGTTTTATTTGTATGCCAAAGCGTGAAGCTAATTCTGAATATCCATGACAGCAGCGGCTGTCATGGCCATGCCAGCGGCCATTTGATGTTATATTGAAATATATAAATAAATATATAAATAGAAATATATAAATAGAATTATATAAATAATAACCATAAGATTTTTGTAAACAAAAAATATATATTTTAGTGGATAAATTTATAATAGTATAGTAAATATGAAAAATCAAATAGAAATAATTGTATATAGTTTTAATTTTTTACTGTTCTGTGGTTCCGCATCGACTGATGTAAAAACTAGTTTGTCAAAAGTTTTCCAGAATCTATGTAGTAGACAAGAACATTCGGCTTCGTTTTCCTGTATATATCGTTATTTTTGTACCCACTAACAAACCATGTTGTTACACTAACCCGTACTAGTACGTGACCCGCGTATCAATCGTCAGAAAATGTACCAGTACGGTCCCGCTCTCAAGTATCAATCGTCAGAAAACGTATTAGTACGTGTCCCGCATACGATGTGTTAATTTGTTGATTTAAGAATACGATGAAACATGGGTAAGCATTCTTATTTTGACAGGATTTTTTTTATATAATACGAAAATGAAAATACTGTTAAAACAAGAATACCTATGTTTCATTATATACTTATTTAAATAAATTACTACGCAATGCAATCTTTATTCTAATCTTATGTTTCCAGAATCTATGTAGTAGACAAGAACATTCGGCTTCGTTTTCCTGTATATACCGTTATTTTTGTACCCACAAACAAACCATGTTGTTACACTAACCCGTACTAGTACGTGACCCGCGCTCAAGTATCAATCGTCAGAAAACGTACTAGTACGTGTCCCGCATACGATGTGTTAATTTGTTGATTTAAGAATACGATGAAACATGGGTAAGCATTCTTATTGTGATAGGATTTTTTTTATATAATAATAAAATGAAAATACTGTAAAAACAAGAATACCTGTGTTTCATCATATACTTATTTAAATAAATTACTACACAATGCAATCTTTATTCTAATCTTATTTTTCCAGTATTTATGTAGTAGACAAGAACATTCGGCTTCGTTTTCCTGTATATACAGTTATTTTTGTACCCACAAACAAACCATGTTGTTACACTAACCCGTACTAGTACGTGACCCGCGCTCAAGTATCAATCGTCAGAAAGCGTACTAGTACGTGTCCCGCATACAATATCTTAATACAAAATAACTACACAAAGCTAATTTTTAATAACAATCTATGTCTTGTTCTCTTTTATGTAGTATTTGTTATTTAAAACGATGTGCGATTTTATAGTAGGTGACAAAATAAGCTATCAATGTTGCAAAATTAAGATCAGAGTAGACTTTTGGGGGGCAAGTGTAGTTAGAAATAAATAATCATTTTTTCAGATAAACTTTTGCACTTTTCGAAATCCCACAAATTAGAATGAAAAAAAAAAAAGAACTTTTTCTAATGTAGGCCGTCTTCCTACGCCACTTTTCGCCCGGAAATCACAACCCAAAGTGAGAAGTAGTAAAAAAAAATTAAGGAAATCATTCTTCATAATTTTTCGTCATTATAGGCAGTGTTGCAATCTCCAAATTTTACCTCCTTTTTTTTTTTCATTCTGTCACCTTCTAGCGAAGCGGAAGAACGTATAGTAATAACAGCTGGTTCTGAGCACGAAATTAAGGGGAAGAAAAGCAGCTGTATGTTTTAAAATCTTCGCCTTTTTACGGTTTTTGTTTTATTACTTTTCATAGATGAAAGCAGGAAACCGAGTGTTTCGTTAAATTTTATGTAACTTGTTTTAGTCAGCAGTTAATTTACTTGCGAAGTAAAGTCTCAACTCTTTTCTTTTGTACTCAGTAATTCATTGGCGGTTAATGTTAACAATCGCTTATTGTTATCGAAATCACTTGGTCCCGATTTTTTCAATTCACTTAACCCATCCACCGACCACCCTCCCCACCTTTTTCCCTTTCAAAACAGTCACCCTTTTCGTAAATTTCAGACGGAACTTACCGTACCATACTAGAGTTGCCGGTTTAAAAGTTGTCAGGCTACTTTTAAGTTATTTTCCCTGCAAGGTAAAGAAGTTCCGTTACGCAAAATTAGTTTCTTTCATTTATTATCGCTTTGCAATATTTTTTTTCCCTCAAAAGTGTGTTATACGAGTGCGAACGAGAAGGGGTCGACAGGTCCGTTTTCGAACAGGAACTCGTTGTCGAACCCCCGTCGACGCGTCCGTTCAGTGGGTTAAATGTTAAAATTATTGTTTTAAGTGATCATTACAACGGCTAATGTTATCAGTTTTCGAACCCCATTTTAACTGGCAAAGGAATATTCACAATATATTCAGAAGGAACCAATCCTTTCTTTTCCTTCACTGTTCCAACTAGGGAAATAGGGAATGAACAAAGGAGTGGGTCATTACACGTTCCTGGAATTTTTCAAAAATACGCACACCCTGCTGGTGGTCAGTGGTTGTGAGATAAGCAGAATGCAACACATTCTTATGAGAACTGAGAAGGAGCGTATTCCCATTTTATGCTTTGCTCGCTTACATGCAGTTTGTCGATATGGAAACCAGAAAGCGAAATGATTTAACGTTAAAACAAAAGATCGAAATTTTAAATCGATATGACAGGTTGATTATGATTTCGAACAATTTATCAATGAACTATTAGAAAAATTGTAGACAGTCAACAAACACACAAACGAACAAACTTCTTCATTTTCAAAGATATATAACTTAAACGCTAGATTTTATTAATCCTTGAAATAGACTCCTAGACTTTTATAAAAAGAAGTTAGAAATTGATTTTGATTATATTTTGAACCTGGTTTTAGAGTGATTCTTATTTCTTAGATGCCTTAACTTATTAAAATAATGTTGCGGGGTAGATATACAAATTTAGATATATATTTCAGTATCTTAACATCGCATCAAGAAGATAAATTTCATTAATTAATGTTTGGCACTCCGTACAAAATGCATAAGATATACGTATATGAATATACAAGACTGCTTTTGAGTACTTATGAAAGTGGATCTATGATTTGGAGCTATATGTTCTACTGTCTTGCTACAGGAGAACTCATGTAAGCAGAACCTTATGTTTAAAGATGATTCCGAATGGCTACGAACATTCACTCCAGTAATGGGATTCCAACCCACGACCACCGGTACTGAAAACAACTCCCGACCCATTCACCATTCTTCGGCCAAACTCACAATATTATGTAAATTATATGTTGTATGTTTATTATTATTAAAATTTATTTTTTCTACCACTTTATTCCTAAGTAATTAAAATTTAAAACATAGTTTCTCACAAAATGCTTTTAAAAATTTTGTCCCGAAAATTTTTTTAGAAAATGTTTATTGGGGCAACCTAAAAATAATGTAACCGGAACCTTCTGCTTAAAGCCGATTCTAAATGGCTACGAACATCCATTTCGGCAATGAGATTCGAACCCATGAACTACACTTCCGAAGAGCAGTACCTTACTCATTTAGCCTTATCTTTTAAAAATCAGACCCTTTTTCAAAATCATGGGTCTCCATTTCGAAAAAAAAAAGCTTTTTGGCATCTATAAAGCATTTGGAAAAATTTATAACGCCAGAAAATATGTATAACGGAATAATAAAACTTAGAATATGCTTAAAAATATTTAGTAACATATAAACAAACATAAAAATGATAAATATTTAATTTAACGAGAGGAATTTCAGAGAAAATCTGCTTGTACTTTTCAAATATTAGATTATTTTTGCTTATATCGTGTTCATACCGTAAGGTGGTATTATAAATATGTATTCAATATATATGTGCATATATCTGCGCACACACACACCATGTGCATGATTGTTTATATTGAGCGTAATTTTTTTCTGACACTTTGTTTCAAATACCAGGTCATTTTTTCTTACTTCGTGCTTCCGTAAGGCATTATTATAAATCTGTATTCATAATATATGTGCATATGTCTGTGCTCACACACACACAATGAGCGTGATTGTTTATATAGCGCGTATTACACTTTGTTTCAAATATCGTGATATTTTTGTTTACTTCGTGCACATGTCGCAACACGTCGCTATAAGCATGCGCATATATCTGAGCGCACACACCAATGTGCGCGATTGTTTATATTGCACATAATTGTTTTTCTCAGAATTTGTTTCAAATATCAGGTCATATTTGCTTACTTACCGTAGTGCATTATTGAAAACATGTATTAATAATATATGTCCATATGTCTGTGCACACACACACAATGTGCGTAATTGTTTATATGGCGCGTTTTACACTTTGTTTCAAATATCGTGTCATTTTTGTTTACTTTGTGCACATGTCGCAACACGTCGCTATAAACATGTGCATATATCTCTTCAGAGACACACAATGTGAGTGATTGTTTATATTGCTCGTAATTTTTTTCTGACACTTTGTTTCAAATATCAGGTCATATTTGCTTACTTACCGTAGTGCATTATTGAAAACAAGTATTCATAATATATGCCCATATGTCTGTGCACACACACACAATGTGCGTAATAGTTTATATAGAGCGTTTTACCATTTGTTTCAAATATCGTGTCATTTTTGCTTACTTCGTGCACATGCAGCACCGCGTATTCATAAACATGTATTCAGTATATATGTGCGTTACATGTGCACACAATGTGCGTGCTTGTTTATATTGCGCGTATTTTTATTGACACTTTGTTTCTAATATAAGATAATTTTTGCTTCGTATACTAGCCGTAGTGAGTTATTATAAACAAATATTTAGTATATATGTGCATATATATGTGTACAAGATTGTTTATATTGTGCGTATTTTTTTCTGATACTTTGTTTCAAATATTAGGCCATTTTTGCTTACTTCGTGTACATGCAGTAGCACGTTATTATAAACATGTATGTAGTGTATGTATATATATATATATGCACACACACACATACTCATTGTTTATCCCCCTCATTCTCTTCCTTAAACATCTCGAATTTCTTTTTGCTGTCCATTCCAGGACAAATGAGTGCTGTTGATGCAGGAAGGCCCTTCATTTCCTCTTTTAATTTGCTTTTCCGCCTCGCGTTGGAAGTATTTTTAACGATGGCTATTCGACATAATGTGTTGCGCGAGTGAGATAATATTTTGGGATAGCTTGGATTAGGAATTGCCGCTTCTTTTCTTTTGTACGGGAAGTGATGCATCTCCTCTGATGGCACCGTGCAAGCATGATAAATTCTGTGAGAGGGTCACTGACTTTTCAACAGGGATAACTGTTTGAATCTTACATAATTTGAAGAAGTAATACGTTTAGAGACAGAACAAGTACATTTCAAACATATACTACAGTTTGTACCAATGAAACGCACATGTTCTGTAATAATTTATATTCATTATAACTAACATTTTATATATCGTTGAAAATTAAAGGCCTATCCTTACTGCAGTCATTTATAAAAATGCTAAAATTAAAACTAAGAAGACATTTGTTTGAACAATTCATTTATCAGTACTTAATCAGACTTAGTTTTAGATCTTTGTTAGCCAAAGGTCGTTGTTCAAAGCCTCTCCTACATTTTCGAATATATATTATACTATAGAGTGTACAATTTTTTTTCTCCAATGCAACTCGTAATACAGGTACGTATACAGTTTGTACTAATGAAACGTGTACATTCTGTATTGATTTATGTTCATTATAATTAATATTTTTATAGCTTAGAAAATTAAACGCCTATCCATACTGCAGTCATTTATAAAAATGCTAAAATTGAAATTAAAAATTCGTTTGTTTGAAGGAATGATTTATTAGTACTAATACAGACTTAGTTTATGATCTTATTTAGCCAAGGATCTTGGTTGTACAAACCCTCTCATACATTTTCGAACATATACTATAGTGTGTACAATTTTTTCCCAATGCAACTGCCAATAGAGGCACATATACAGTGTGTACAAATGAAACGTGAATTTTTTGTTTTGATTTTCGTTCATTAGTATTGTTATATCTTGGAAAATTAAAGGCCCATCCTTGAAGTCATTTATAAAAATGCTAAAATTTAAACTTTGAAGTCATTTGTTTGAAGGAATGATTTAGTAGTACTAATACAGACTTAGTTTTAGATCTTTGTTAGCCATGGATCGTGGTTGTTCAATAGTTCTCATACATTTTAGAACAAATACTGCAGTGTATACAAATGAAACATATATGTTCTGTACTGATTTCTGTTCATTATAATTAATATTTTTATAGCTTGGAAAATTAAAAGCCCATCCGTATTTACAAATACTATTTGCAAATTATAAAACCTATAAAAGCATTTTACTGAAAGTGGACACATTTTCAGTAAAATGCCTCTCAAAGTTTTTAAAGTTCCATGAAAAGCCATGACATTTATTGCAAAATTAAATGGAATGTCAACGAAAATATAGGAAGAGATTTTTTACAGGTCTGTAATGTATTTACTGGGAAAATTTGAAATGAATAAGTGAAATTGTTTTTTATTTACAGTGCGCACAAGTTGAAAAAGTTTAAGCACTATTTACAAACTATAAAAACTGTAAATGCATTTTACTAAAAATGGTGTCACCATTTTCAATAAAATGTAGTTAAAGTTTTTATAGTTTTCTGAAAAATCAAGATTTTCATTGCAAAACTAATTGAAAATAAAGGTAGAAATTTTTTCATAGGTTTGTAATATATTTACTAGGAAAATTTGAAATGAATACGTGAAATCGTTGTTTATTTACAGTGCGCACAAGTTCAAAAACTTTAAGCACTATTTAAAAACTATAATAACTTTAAGTTTTAAATTTAACTATAAACACAATTTACAGAAAATAAATTTCATTTTCAGTAAAATGCCTTTCAAAGTTTTTAAAGTTTTCTTAAAAGCCGTGGCATTCATTGCAAAACTAAATAGAATATCAACGAAAATATTGGCAAAGATTTTTTCATAGGTTTATAGTGTAATTACTGGGAAAATTTGAAATGAACTAGTGAAAGAGTTTTTTATTTAGAGTACGCACAAGTTGAAAACATTTATGCACTATTTACAAACTATAATAATTTTAAATGCATTTTACTGTAAATGGTGTTCATTTTCAGTAAGATGCATTGGAAGATTTTAAAGTTTTCTGGAGAGCCATGATACTTATGCAAAACTAAATGGAATATCAACGAAAATATAGGTAGTGAATTTTTTCATAGTTCTGTAATGTATTTACTGGTAAAATTTGAAATGAATAACTGAAATAGTTTTTAATTTACAGTGCACACAATTGAAAAAATTTACTCACTATTATCAGTAAAATGGATTTAAAGTTCTTCAAGTTTACTGAAAGGTCACGATATTCATTGAAAAGATTGTGTAATTTTGCAGGTGTGACTATTTACAAGCTATAAAAACTTTAACTGTATTTTACTGAACATAGTATCACCTTATTCAGTAAAATGCATTTAAAGTTTTTATATTTGTCTGAAAAAACATGATATTCATTTCAAACATTGTGTAATTTTGCAGGTGTGACTATTTACAAACTATAAAAGCTTTTAAAGCATTTTACTATAAAGGGTGTCCATTTTCAATAAATTGCATTTAAAGGTTTTAAAGTTTTCTGAAAAGCCATGATATTCATTGCAAAGATTATGTAATTTTGCAGCTGTAACTATTTACAAACTATAAAATCTTTAAATGCATTTCACTGAAAATGATGTCCATTTTCAGTAAAATGCATTTAAAGTTCTTCAAGTATTCTGAAAGGTAACGATATTCATTGAAAAGATTGTGTAATTTTGCAGATACGACTATTTACAAGCTATAAAAACTTTAAATGCATTTTACTGAACATGGTATCACCATTTTCAGTAAAATGCATTTAAAGTTTTTATACTTTCCTGAAAAGTCATGATATTCATTGCAAAGATTGTATAAATTTGCAGGTGTGACTATTTGCAAACTGTAAAAACTTTAAATGCATTTTATTTTAAATGGTGTCAATTTTCAATAAAATGCATTTAAAGGTTTTAAAGTTTTATGGAAATACATAATATTCATTGCAAAGATTGTGTAATTTTGCAGGTGTGACTATTTACAAACTATAAAAATTTTAAATGCATTTTACTGTAAATGGTGTCTATTTTCAATAAAATACATTTAAAGGTTTTAAAGTTTTCTGAAAAGCCATGATATTAATTGCAGAGATTGTAAATAATCACACCTGCAATATTACACAAATTATAAAATATTTAAAAGCATTTTACTGTAAATGGTGTCCATTTTCAATAAAGTGCATTTAAAGGTTTTAAAGTTTTCTAAAAAGCCATGATATTCATTGCCCAGTTTGTGTAATTTTGCAGGTGGGATTATTTACATAATATAAAAACTTTAAATGCATTTTAATGTAAATGGTGTCCATTTTCAATAAAAGACATTTAGATGTTTTAAAGTTTTATAAAAAGCCATGATATTCATTGCAAAGGTTGTGTAATTTTGCAAGTATCCCAACAGAAAATTAAAAGAAGAAAAAACACAAACACAAATATCACCTAGTTTAGAAAATTATTACATTTCAAACCTACTGAACCACAAATCAAACAATTGGATACAAACAATTAACACATAAAATAAATAAAAAAAAATAAACAAAATTAATACGACCCTACATCTTTCAGATCTGGAGACTGAGTGACGTTTTTGACTATAGCCGCTAGGGGGCTAACCTTCTATTTATTACACAGCTAATAATGAGAATAATTCAATGGAGTTTGTTATAAAAGATTCAGAAATGTCCAAAGATTTTAAAATGAAAAATTAAAAGAAAAATCGAATTTTCAAAGGTTTAAAAGGGACGTGTCTCTTAAAATTAAATTCTAGTTCTGAATAAAATTTATAGCATAGAAACATAAAACAGGTTGAGAGAGCAGGAGAGTTTTGCAACTTTACGATAAAAGGGCTTCCATAAATTACTCAAGCGTTAAAAATATGTAGCAAGGGAAATAATACAAAAGAGAATCCATGAAGCCATTTTCTAAAAACGGGGCAAGGAGAGCCATAAAAGACTAAAAAAAAAGTTTGTGTTCACAATCGAAAAACCTTTAAACATGAATTTGGGTCAAAACACGGTTTAAAGTTCCCAATATGTTACAATCACTTTTATCTTACAGCTTTTTCTCAAAACAAGGAGAAAATAACAGAATTTATGTGGTAGTTACCTAGCGATGCTAAATATTTTATTTCATAATTTTGAAAGGCAGAAGCGGACATTTATTCCAGGCCTATTTTTCAGTCATGACACATACTTTGCTTTTGGTAGCATATAGTATGTAGTTCTATTTAATTATCAGATACCAAAAAAGAAAAAGAAAAAATAATATACGTGTACAAAAATTAAATAAACATAATTTATTAAAACAAACGTAAACATAATTTATTAAAACAAAGAAGCATAAACATAATTTATTAAAACAAATAAACATAAACATAATTTATTAAAACAAACAAACATAAACATAATTTATTAAAACACACAAACGTAAACATTATTTATTAAAACAAACAAACATAAACATAATTTATTAAAACAAACAACCATAAACATAATTTATTAAAACAAACATAAACATAATTTATTAAAACAAACAACCATAAACATAATTTATTAAAACACACAAACGTAAACATAATTTATTAAAACAAACAATCATAAACATAGTTTATTAAAACAAACAAACATAAACATAAATTATTAAAACAAACAAACATAAACATAATTTATTAAAACAAACAAACATAAACATAATTTATTAAAACAAACATAAGCAAAATTTATTAAAACAAACAAACATGAACATAATTTATTAAAACAAACATAAACATAATTTATTAAAACAAACAAACATAAACATAATTTATTAAAACAAACAAACATAAACATAATTTATTAAAATAAACAAACATAAACATAATATATTAAAACAAAAAAACAAAAATATAATTTATTAAAACAAACAAACATAAACATAATTTATTGAAACAAACAAACATAAACATAATTTATTAAAACAAACATAAGCATAATTTTTTAAAACAAACAAACATAAACATAATTTATTAAAAAAACAAACATAAACATAAATTATTAAAAAACAGAACACATGAACATAATTTATTAAAACAAACATAAACATAATTTATTAAAACAAACAAACATAAACATAATTTATTAAAACAAACAAACATAAGCATAATTTTTTAAAACAAACAAACATAAACATAATTTATTAAAACAAACAAACATAAACATAATTTATTAAAACAAACATAAAGATAATTTATTAAAACAAACAAACATAATTTATTAAAATAAATATAAACAAAAATATAATCTATTAAAACAAACAAACATAATTTATTAAAACAAACATAAACATAATTTATTGAAACAAACAAACATAAACATAATTTATTAAAACAAAAAAACATAAATATAATTTATTAAAACAAACAAACATAAACATACTTTATTAAAACAACAAAACATAAATATAATTTATTAAAACAAACAAACATAAACATAATTTATTAAAACAAACATAAAGATAATTTATTAAAACAAACATAAAGATAATTTATTAAAACAAACAAACATAATTTATTAAAACAAAAAAACATAAACATAATTTATTTAAACAAACATAAACGTAATTTATTATAACAAACAAACATACACATAATTTATTAAAACAAACAAGCATAAACATAATTTATTAAAACAAACAAACATAAACATAATATATTAAAACAAATAATAATACTTAAACAAATATACCCAGATTGATTAGTTATGTTGCCTTTTTGGCTCACTTTTAATTCTGCAAACTCGTCAATTAGTTTGTCATAATTAATAGGGTTATTTAATAACTCTTTTTCTATATAAAGTAATGATAAACTACTTAAATTTTGTTGGCCTAATGTGAATCTTAAAGAATGTTTTATTATGGCCATTACTGAGAATGAATTTTCATCGCTTGCATTGCTTTTTGACTAATTCCATTTAACTTTATAAACATTTATTCATTCACACATAAATATGAGTACGCGCGAGAGAGTTGGTCGAGAGCGTCCTCATCCGATCGATCCAACTCTTTGTCTCTGGTAAGCTTTGCTAGCGAGTTAGAGTTGAGTTGTAGAATTGCCTGGGAGTCGGCGGCTCACCATGGAGTCGCAAAGTCTGGACACCATAAACTTCATGTACCCCCTTAGTTTTGTGTTACAGTGATCTTAAAGTTTCCAGGTCTGGACGAGTCTGATATTTTAGAAAACTTAAAAAATCCTACCTCAAACTAGATACTCTATGCTATTACTATCTGAATTAAGAAATAATATACTCTTTATAAAGATTAGAGAGACCTTTCAAGAGGGTTGCAAGCTCCTTCGGTATCACCAGAAAAAGGAGTAAAATTAAACACCAACCCCCTCCAAAGACTTTTAGAGCTCAGCAAAAAATTATCAGATTGTGCCCAGCTCTTAGTCTGTCTAGATCTTTTCCAGATCTTGGGTGTATAGATTACTTCTAGTTCTTCAGTTGCTTAGGACTGCACTTCTCTCATAGCTGATATGTTGAGAGCTAACCCAAGAGTTAACCATATGTTGAGAGCTAAAACAAGACATCGCGATTCGCGATCATGCTGCTCTTTGCGTAGGCATTTGAGACTCTTCAAAGTTCTATCTATATGTATTTTATCAATAACGTTCATCAACTGCATATCAAGCAGTTTCGATGGGATTGTAACACGTGTTCTGGTGATTTAGAAATAGTTTTAGTCAAAAATAAAATTTAGAAATGGCAAAAGAGGTCAGCAAATGATCGGCCTGAGGAAATAGATTACGCAATGAGCTAATAAACTTTTCACCTTTTAGATACAAGAAATGACCACAGTGAGTTTCCAGAATAAAAATACTTTTGATATTATTGGCATTGGAATTATTTTAATCTGAATATATGGCATTAGTTGTTTTTACATTGACTTACAAAAATTAAAAATAAATTAAAAAAATTTGCAGTTCTTAGTTTTGGTAGGAAAGAAAAATGTTACTAGTGTAAAACAGTATTTGAATAATATTAAAAATATTAATTTCGTAATTAATAGTTTTATTTGGTATGGCTACTTTTTTCATGATAACTTTCTTGGATTTGCATTTATTTATTCCATACACAGTTTTGGCCAAAATTGTGGAAACTTTTTGGGGGAAATTTTGTTTTTGATGTGAGAGTTCATAACAGTAACATGATTAGTCTTATAGTAGAGAATTTCAGACAATATTTCAAATCCACCTATGCTGTCAAGTACGTTTTCAGATTCCATTTCAGGTATTTCAAGTTTTAGTGAGCATTTCTCCCACGCCTTTATGCTCCTTCCGTTAACTCATACGTTTATATTATTAATCTAAAGAGGTATGGATTAAATTATTAGAACAAAATTTCAGACAATATTTGAATCGACTTCCGCTGTCAAGTACGTTTTCTGTTTCCGTTGTAGTTATTTGAGTTTTAGCTAGCATTTGTACCACACCTTTGTGTTCCTTCCGTTAACTCATAATTTTATATTATTAATCTAAAGGGGCATGGATTTTATTTATTAGACCAAAATTTAAGACATTATTTGAAATCGACCTCTGCTGTCAAGTACGTTTTCTGTTTCCGTTGTAACTATGTGAGTTTTAACGAGCATTTCTACCACGCCTTTGTGTTTTATCCTTTAACTCATACTTTTATATTATTAATCTAAAGAGGCATGGATTAGTTTATTAGAACAAAATTTCAAATCCACCTCTGCTGTCAAGTACGTTTTCATATTCTATTGTAGCTATTTCTAGTTCTAGTGAGCATTTCTACCATGCATTTGTGTTCCTTCTATTAACTCATACTTTTATATCATTAATCTAAAGAGGCATGGATTAGTTTATAAGAACAATATTTCAGACAATATTTCAAATCCACTTATGCTGTCAAGTACGTTTTCTGTTTCCTTTGTAGCTATTTCGAGTTTTAGTGAGCATTTCTACCACGCCTTTGTATTCCTTCCGTTTACACATACTTTTATATTATTAATCTAAAGAGGCATGGATTAGTTTATAAGAACAAAATTTCAGATAATATTTCGAATCTACCTATGCTGTCAAGTACGTTTCAGATTCCATTGTAGGTATTTGGAGTTTTAAATAGCATTTCTACCACGCTTTTGTGTTCCTTCCGTTAACCCAAACTTTTATTAATGTAAAGAGCCATGGATTAGTTTTTAAGAAGAGAACTTCAGATAATATTTGAAATCTATGTCTGCTGTCACGTACGTTTTCTTTTTCCGTTGTAGCTATTTGAGTTTTAGCGAGCATTTCTACTACGCCTTTGTATTCCTTCCGTTAAATCATACTTTAATTATTGTAAAGAACCGTGGATTAGTTTTTTATAAGAGGATTTCAGACAATATTTCAAATCCATCTCTTTTGTCAAGTTGTTTTTATATTCCATTGTAACTATTTCAAGATTTAGTGAGCATTTTTACCACGCTTTCGTGTTCCTTCCGTTAACTCATACTTTTATATTATTAATCTAAAAAGGCGTGGATTAGTTTATAAGAACAAAATTTAGGCAAATATTTCAAATCCACCTATGCTGTCAAGTACGTTTTCTCTTTCCGTTGTAGCTATTTAAGTTTTAGTGAGCATTTCTACCACGCCTTTGTGTTCCTTCCGTTAACCCATACTTTTATTAACTTAAAAAGCCGTGGATTATTTTTTTAGAAGAGAATTTCAGACAGTATTTCAAATCTAAAACTAATGTCAAGTACGTTTTCAGATTCCATTGTAGGTATTTCTACTGTTAACGAGCATTTCTACCATGCCTTCATGTTCCTTCCGTTGACTCTTACTTTTATTAATCTAAAGAGCCGTGGATTATTTTTTAGAAGAGAATTTCAGACAATATTTGAAATCTACGTCTGCTGTCGAGTACGTTTCCTGTTTCCGTTGTAGCTATTTGAGTTTTAGCGAGCATTTCTACCACGCCTTTGTGTTCCTTCCGTTAACCCATACTTTTATTAACTTAAAAAGCCGTGGATTATTTTTTTAGAAGAGAATTTCAGACAGTATTTCAAATCTAAAACTAATGTCAAGTACGTTTTCAGATTCCATTGTAGGTATTTCTACTTTTAACGAGCATTTCTACCATGCCTTCATGTTCCTTCCGTTGACTCTTACTTTTATTAATCTAAAGAGCCGTGGATTATTTTTTGGAAGAGAATTTCAGACAATATTTGAAATCTACGTCTGCTGTCAAGTACGTTTTCTGTTTCCGTTGTAGCTGTTCCAAGTTTTAGTGAGCATTTCTACCGCTCTTTTGTGTTCATTCTGTTAACACATAGTTTTATATTATTAATCTAAAGAGTCATGGATTAGTTTATAATTACAATATTTCAGTCAATATTTCAAATCCACCTATGCTGTCAAGTACGTTTTCATATTCCACTATAGATATTTGGTGTTTTAGCAAGCATTTCTACTAAGCCTTTCTGCTCCTTCCGTTAACTCATACTTTTGTTAATATAAAGAGCCGTGGATTAGTTTTTAGAAAAGAATTTCGGACAATATTTCAAATCCACCTTTGCTGTCAAGTACGTTTTGTATTCCATTGTAGCCATTTCGAGTTTTAGCGAGCATTTCTACCACGCCTTTATTCCACGCTTTTGTTCCTTCCGTTAACTCCTACTTTTATTAATGTAAAGTGCCATGGATTAGTTTTTTAGAAGAGAATTTCAATCAATATTTCAACCACCTTTTCTCTTTTGAAGCTATTTCGAGTTTTAGTGAGCATTTCTACCATGCCTTTGTGTTCCTTCCGTTAACTCATACATATTATTAATCTAAAGAGGCATGGATTAGTTTATAAGAACAAAATTTCAGACAATATTTCAAATCCATCTATGCTGTCAAGTACGTTTCAGATTCCATTGTAGGTATTTGGAGTTTTAAATAGCATTTCTATCACAATTCTGTGTTCCTTCCGTTAACTCCTACTTTTATTAATGTAAAGAGCCATGGATTAGTTTTTTAGAAGAGAATTTCAAACAATATTTCAAATACACCTATGCTGTCAAGTACGTTTTCATATTCCATTGTATCTATTTCGAGTTCTAGCGATCATTTCTACCACGAATTTGTGTTCCTTCCGTGAACTCATACTTTTATATTATTAATATAAAGAGGAATAGATTAGTTTATTAGAACAAAATTTCAGACAATATTTCAAATCCACCTGTGCTGTCAAGTACGTTTTCTGTTTCCGTTATATCTATTTCGAGTTTTAGTGAGCATTTCTACCATGCCTTTGTGTTCCATCCATTAACTCCTACATTTATTAATGTAAAGAGCCTTGGATTAGTTTATTAGAACCAAATTTGAGACAATATTTCAAATCCACCTCTGCTGTCAAGTACGTTTTCTGTTTCCGTTGAAGCTATTTCAGATTTAGGGAGAATTTCTACAGTTAACTCATACTTTTATTAATCTAAAGAGCCATGGATTTGTTTTTTAGAAGAGAATTTCAGACAATATTTCAAATCCAAAACTGATGTCAAGTACGTTTTCAGATTCCATTGTAGGTATTTCGACTTTTAACGAGCATTTCTACCATGCCTTTGTGTTCTTTCCGTTAACCCCTACTTTTATTAATGTAAAGATCCATGGATTACTTTTTTAGAAGAGAATTTCAGACAATATTTGAAATCTACCTCTGCTGTCACGTACGTTTTATTTTTCCGTTATAGCTATTTGAGTTTTAGCGAGTATTTCTACCACGCCTTTGTATTCCTTCTGTTAACTCATACGTTAATTATTGTAAAGAACCGTGCATTAGTTTTTTTATAAGAGGATTTCAGACAATATTTTAAATCCATCTCTGCTGTCAAGTACGTTTTCATATTCCATTGTAGCTATTTCCAGTTTTAGCGCGCATTTCTACCACGCCTTTGCGTTCCTTCTGTTAACTCATACTTTTATATTATTAATCTAAAGAGGCGAGGATTAGTTTATAAGAACAAAATTTCAGACAATATTTCAAATCCACCTATGATGTCAAGTACATTTTCTATTTCCGTTGTAGCTATTTGAGTTTTAGTGAGTATTTCTACCACTCCTTTGTGTTCCTTCTATTAACTCATACTTTTATATCATTAATCTAAAGAGGCATGGATTAGTTTATAAGAACAAAATTTCAGACACTATTTCAAATCCACCTCTGCTGTCAAGTACGCTTTCATATTCCATTGTAAATATTTCAAGGTTTAGAGAGCATTTTTACCACGTTTTTGTGTTCCTTCCGTTAACTCATACTTTTATATTATTAATCTAAAGAGGCGAGGATTATTTTATAAGAACAAAATTTCAGACAATATTTCAAATCCACCTCTCATGTCAAGTACGTTTTCAAAATCCATTGTACGTATCTCGACTTTTATAGAGTATTTCTACCATGCATTTCAGTTCCTTCCGTTAACTCCTACTTTTATTACTGTAAAGAGCCATGGATTAGTTTTTTAGAAGAGAATTTCAGACAATATTTGAAATCTACGTCTGCTGTCGAGTACGTTTCCTGTTTCCGTTGTAGGTATTTCAGTTTTAGCTAGCATTTCTACCACGCCTTTGTGTTCCTTCCGTTAACTCAGACTTTTATATTATTAATCTAATGAGGCATGCATTAGTTTATTAGAACAAAATATCAGACAATATTTCAAATCCACCTCTGATGTCAACTACGTTTTCTGTTTCCGTTGTAGCTATTTCGAGTTTTAGTGAGCATTTCTTCCATGCCTTTGTGTTCCTTTTGTTAACTCCTACTTTTATTAATGTAAAGAGCCATGGATTAGTTTTTAAGAAGATAACTTCAGAAAATACTTGAAATCTACGTCTGCTGTCTAGTACGTTTCCTGTTTCCGTTGTAGCTATTTGAGTTTTAGCGATCATTTCTACCATGCCTTTGTGTTCTTTCCTTTAACTGATACTTTAATTATTGTAAAGAACCGTGGATTAGTTTTTTAGAAGAGGAATTCAGACAATATTTCAAATCCACCTATGCTGTCAAGTACATTTTCATATTCCATTGTAACAATTTCAAGGTTTAGGGAGCATTTTTCGCACGTCTTTGTGTTCCTTCAGTTAACTCATAATTTTATATTATTAATCTTAAAAAGCGAGGATTAGTTTATAAGAACAAAATTTCAGAAAATATTTCAAATCCACCTCTGCTGTCAAGTACGTTTCAGATTCCATTGTAGATATTTGAAGTTTTAAATAGCAATTCTACCACGCTTCTTTGTTCCTTCCGTTAACTCCTACTTTTATTAATCTGAAGAGCTGTGGATTATTTTTTAGAAGAGAATTTCAAAAATATTTCAAATCCACAACTGCTGTCAAGTACGTTTTTATATTCCACTGTAGCTATTTCGTTTTATAGCGAGCATTTCTACCACGTCTTTGTGTTCCTTCCGTCAACTCATACTTTTATTAATGTAAAGAGCCGTGTATTAGTTTTTTAGAAGAGAATTTTAGACAATATTTCAAATCCACCTATGCTGTCAAGTACATTTTCTGTTTCCGTTATAGCTATTCCGAGTTTTAGTGAGCATTTCTACCACGCCTTTGTGCCTATTTCGTTAACTCATACTTTTATTAATGTAAAAAGCCATGGATTAGTTTTTTAGAAGAGAATTTTAGACAATATTTCGAATCCACCTTTACTGTCAAGTACGTTTTCATATTTCATCTTAGCAATTTCGTTTTAGTGAGCTTTTCTACCAAGTATTTGTGTTCCTTCTGTTAACTCATACTTTTATATTATTAATCTAAATAGACGTGGATTAGCTTATTATAGCAAAATTAAGATAATATTTTAATCCACCTCTGCTGTCAAGTACGTTTTCAGATTCCACTATAGATATTTTGAGTTTTAGCGAGCATTTCTACCACGCCTTTCTGCCCCTTCCGTTAACTCATACTTTTGTTAATGTAAAGATCCATGGATTAGTTTTTTAGAAGAGAGTTTTAGACAATGTGTCAAATCCATCTCTGCTGTCAAGTACGTTTTCGTATTCTATTGTAGCTATTTCGAATTTTACCGAGCATCTCTACCACTCCTTTGTTCTTTCCGTTAACTCGTAATAATCTGAAGACCTGTGAATTAGTTTTTTAGAAGAGGATTTCAGACAATATTTGAAATCCACCTCTGCTGTCAAGTACGTTTTCTGTTCCGTTGAAGCTATTTGAGTTTTAGCGAGCATTTCTACCACGACTTTGTGTTCCATCCTTTAACTCATACTTTTATATTATTAGTCTAAAAAGACATGGATTATTTTATTAGAACAAAATTTCAGACAATATTTCAAATCCATCTCTGCTGTCAAATACATTTTCAGAAACCATTGTACGTATCTCGACTTTTAACGAGCATTTCTACCACGCGTTTGTGTTCCTTCCGTTAACTCACACTTTTTACTGAGCAACGCGTAGAATTATACTAGCAAAACATTTCACTTTAATCTCGCGGTTAACCTAAACTTTCCTAACATCCGATACCGGTTAGATAAGAACTAAAACTGTTGTGGTTCCGCGCTGTTGCGTTGACGGTGAGAAACATCCTCTTTTATCGCCATCTAGAAGTTTCGGTTTGAAATTCGCTTGGTGCGAAGTGCGTTCTCAATTTCTGATAATAACTCTCCCCGAGCGTCAATTGAATCACGACTATAAAAATAGAGATAAAGATCCATTAAAAGGATGGATTCGCCGGAATTATTTGGTTAGGTTTGGAAGCAGGATCTATTATTTTTAGCGTGCTCCTGCAACAGTTGTCTTATGGGAGCCGAGAATAATCTGTGTACATACAACCATTTTCGCAACTTATGGTGAATAAAGCTAATTCCTCATTTGATGAACTAAAAACAGGTTTAACTTTCTATATTTAGATTGTTCTTAGAGTAATCCTTAATATCTTATGTACTAGAACAATGGTGAGCAAGTCGAAATGAAAGATACATATTTACATATCAATAATACCTGAAACAGCCTTTCAATTAATTAGAATGCTATGTAAAATGCACAGGTTATTCGGCAATTTATAAATCGGTGAAGTGAAATTATTCGCCTGAAGACCAACATTAAAATATTCAGTCTAATTTAGAAAAAAAAAATAAAGTAAAAAGCTGTTCTTGTTGTTACCAATGCCACTTGGCCAAACCAAGCACGTGGGCCAGAGGCCACACGAATTAAGGCGAAGAGGTGCACCTTTCGTTTGACGAGCACCGTTAAGGTGAAATAACATCTTAGTTCAAGTGGGTCCTGCCGAACGATGACCGAATGGTTAGAGCACTGATTTTCGGTAGAGTTCGTGGGTTCGAATCCCACTGGGACATGAGTGTTTGTAGCCGTTCGGAATCGGCTTTACGCAGTAGTAAAGTTAAGGTAAATTCATAACTGCCATGAAGGCGTGAAAGTAAGTAGTGGTGGTCTTAATTCTGACTTGGCCCCTGCGTAACGCATTGTTGTCGGACGGTCAATCCGAACCGGCAATTCAACACCCTACACCCGACTTTGGGTGGGTAGTTACAGGTAGTACGTGGCTTTAACCCTCTAAGAGGTTCGCACGTACAATTTTCGACCTCCAAAAACGTGCAAAACTGATGCATTGTACATTTCTGCCAGTGCTTTCCCCCATGGAGATTTGAGGTAGGAGGGTCAGGTCGATTGTTTAGGAACTGCACCCCTCTTTGACTGACATTTATTGAGGGATGCACCCCTACTCCCTGAGGCACAAAGAAGATGATAGCTTCTCATGGCTTTGTAAATCTCTATTTCGAAGAATTTCGTTTTGCGGTAACATATGTATCTCTAACTGCACCACTTAAATATCTTGGATGACTTTCGTGAAAAATATAAATAATTATCTTAAAAAATATTTTTATTCGTACTTTTAGAATCCATTCTTTCTTATGGGATGATCTTCGAAACTTGACGAGCTTTATGTGTATTCAAAATTAACAATCTGTAATGTCTAGTTATATATATATAACCGGAAGTAAAGGGACAATAACGAGGGTGGGTTTCCCGTATTCCAATCTAGTCGACAAAGGATGAAGTAAAAAATCATAGAACACTTTGGTCACTGACACAATAAAACTTTAGCTTATTTTTGGAGACTTTTTTTCCTCAGTGTGTTCCACTCGGAGGGTTAAGCAGTAGGTCGCAGTATTATTAGTCCTCGTGTAGCAAAAAGGTAGACTGTAGTGCTCCAAAAACCAAATCAAGTGGTCCTCGTAATTTTGAAGCAGGAACCAAGCAGAAGACTCATAGACTTGGTCTGCCAATCCCATAGGTATTAATTGAGAACTTAGAGGACATTGGGACCACGAACCTATTTTAGATGTCCCAGTCTCCATTAACGAACACGGCTGATTTTACTCTGATCTTCGGTCGATACTTTTTCAGTAGCTTGATGATACAGTTTTCAGTAGCGTGATGCTACACATGAACATAGAAGATTTTCAGTAATACTCTCTTTTTGAAGCAGTAATTACAGTAGACTCTCCCTTAACCAGCCTAACTTCGGTCGATCTTCGGTCGATCTTCGAACCCGTAACCCAGCACGAGAGCGTTTCCTTTACCGGAGCTACCGCGGTTATAAAAAAAATTAAAAATAAAAAATAAATAAATAAATAAATAAAATAAAAAAAGTGAACACCAGTAAAACAAAAGGATGAAAAGTTTGTACAGACAGTTATGTTGTACACCAAGTCATACTAATTTTTTGTTTAATTTCCAACGTCGACGTTTCGTAACCGAGGCAGAACCTAAATTTTCCCCCAGGTGGTGCTTCAATCATTCGATTTCCTCTTACGCGAATCTCGGCCTTCAGTTTACACGCAGTACTGATTTCCAACATTTTATCACTTGCAAACGGAGAAGAGAATAAAAGGAAAAAAAGAGCGATCCAAATGCACTGCCCACCTTTCACGCCGCCATGGGGAGTGTTCGAGGAAAGAGCCTTCTCTTGCGAAATGCCAATGGGCTGTGTTTCCGACTCTTTCGAATATGGGAGTGTCGTTGCACCTAGAAACCTAGGCGATTGACTGGCGCGCGTGGGAAGGCAAATGTCTGAGGAACTCCTTGAGAAAAGGGAATAGACTGAGGAAATAAATGTCGAAATGCGCTAACCTCCTCGCCTCCGCAGTCGAACTGTCCGAGTAAGGCACCAACCGGCCTATGGGCCTTGCGCATAGAAGGGGGGAAATAACATACTGGAATTTCGCGAAGAAGACTTAAAAATTAAAATGTTTTGTTTTTGACAAATCTGTTTGAAAATTTCTTATTTTAATTGCAATATATTTATTTGAAGGTGTTAACAATTTCAAGGTAAATTTTGAATATTTTAAAACTTATTGCAGTGTACAATTTTTTAATTTACCCCTCTTTAACCAGACCTCCGTTATGAGCATTGTTACATATTTGGGTTTAAGCGACGGTAACACATTAATATAATAATATAATATAATTATATATTATATTAATGATATATAATTATATTATAAATATTATATAATTACATATTATATTAATATATTATAATATAATATACAATTAAGTAGGAAAATAAATGTGAATTTCACAAAGTAGACTTAAAAATTAAATTATTTTGTTTCTGACAAATCTGTTTGAAAATTTCTTATTTTAATTCCAATATATTTATTTATCATTATTAAGTGTTAATAATTTTAAGGTAAATTCTGAATAGTTTTAAAAGTTATTACAGTAAACACTTTCTCTATCTTACCCCTGTTTAACCAGACCTCCGTTATGAAAATTACATATTTGTGTTTAACACATTAATCCAATATAATAATATAATTATATATTATATAACTAATGTATAACTATATTATAAGTGTTATATAATTATGTATTATATTATATTAATATAATATAATATATAATTAAGAGAATAAATAACACATGTGAATTTCGCACAGTAGATTGTAAAAATTAAAGGCATTTTTTTGAAAATCTGTTTCAAAATTTCTTATTTTAATTGAAATATATATATTTGAAAGTGCTAATAATTTCAAGGTAAATTCTGAATAACTTTAAAAGTTATTGCAGTATACAATTTTTTAACTTACTCCTGTTTAACCAGACCTCCGTTATGAACATTGTTACATATTTGTGTTTTATCTACGATAACATATTAATGTAATATAATAATATAATTATATATTATATTACTAATATATAACTATATTATAAGTGTTATATAATTATGTATTATATTATATTAATATAATATAATACATAATTAAGGGGGGGGAATAACAAAGTGGAATTTCGCACAGTAGACAGTAAAAATAAAAATAAGTGTTTTTGCAAATCTGTTTGAAAATTTCTTATTTTAATCGCATTATATTTATATGAAAGTGCTACTAATTTCAAAGTGAATTCTGAATAATTTTAAAAGTTATTGCACTACACACTTTTTTAACTTCCCCTGTTTAATCGGATCTCTGTTATGAACATTGTTACATATTTGTGTTTAAGCGACGGTAACACATTAATATAATAAAATTATATATTATATTAATAATATATAATTATATTATAAATATTACATAATTTTATATTATATTAATATAATATAATATAATATAATATAATATAATATAATATAATATGATATGATATAATATATAATTAAGGGGGAAAATAAATGTGAATTTCACACAGTAGACTTAATAATTAAATTATTTTGTTAATGACAAATCTGTTTGAAAATTTCTTATTTTAATTCCAATATATTTATTTGAAAGTGTTAACAATTTCAAGGTGGATTCTGAATAATTTTATCAGTTATTGCAGTATACAGTATTTTAACTTACCCTTGTTTAACCAGACCTCCGTTATGAACATTACATATTTGTGTTTTAGATACGATAACACATTAATATAATATAATAACATAATTATATGTTATATTAATATATAACAATATTATAAGTGTTATATAATTATGTATTATATTATATTAATTTAATATAATATATAATTCAGAGAATAAATAACACATGTGAATTTCGCCCAGTAGACTGTAAAAATTAAATTAATTGTTTTTGCAAATCTGTTTGAAAATTTCTTATTTTAATCGCATTATATTTATTTGAAAGTTCTAATAATGTCAAGGTAAATTCTGAATTACTTTAAAGTTATTGCAGTATACAATTTTTTAACTTACCCCTGTTTAACCAGACCTCCGTTATGAATATTGTTACATATTTGTGTTTCAGCTACGATAACACATTAATATAATAATATAATATAATTATATATTATATTAATAATATATAATTTATTATAAATATTATATAATTATATATTATATTAATATAATATAATATAATATATAATTAAGTGAAAAAATAACACATGTGAATTTCGCACAGTAGAATGTAAAAATTATAATAATTGTTTTTGCATATGTGTTTGAAAATTTCTTATTTTAATTGCAACATATTTATTTGAAAGTGCTAATAATTTCAAGGTAAATTCTGAATAATTTTAAAAGTTAGTGCACTACACACTTTTTTAACTTACCCCTGTTTAACCGGACCTCCGTTATGAACATTGTTACATATTTGTGTTTTGGCTATGATAACACATTAATATAATATAATTATATATTATATTAATAATATATAATTATATTATAAATATTATATAATTATATATTATGTTATATTAATATAATATAATATATAATTAAGGGGGGAAATAACACATTGCAATTTCGTACAGTAGACTGTAAAAATTAAAATATTTTGTTTTTGTCAAATCTGTTTGAAAATTTCTTATTTTAATTGCAATATATTTATTTGAAAGTGCTAATAATTTCAAGGTAAATTCTGAATAACTTTAAAAGTTATTGCAGTATACAATTTTTTAACTTACCCCTGTTTAACCAGACCTCCGTTATGAACATTGTTACATATTTGTGTTTTAGCTACGATAATACATTAATATAATATAATAATATAATATACTTATATAATATATTAATAATACATAATGTTATTATAAATATTCTTTAAAAATATATTATATTATATTAATATAATATAATATACAATTAAGAGGATAAATAACACATTTGAATTTCACACAGTAGACTGTAAAAATTAAAAGAATTGTTTTTGACAAATCTGTTTGAAAATTTCTTATTTTAATTGTAATATTTTTATCTAAAAGTGCTAATAATGTCAAGGTAAATTCTGATTAACTTTAAAAGTTATTACAGTATACAATTTTTTAACTTACCCCTGTTTATCCAGACCTCCGTTATGAACATTGTTACATATTTGTGTTTTATCTACGGTAACACATTAGTATAATAATATA
>CM063499.1:68343557-68356057 GCA_032207245.1 Pardosa pseudoannulata
CAAACCAAACCAAAATGAAATTTTCAAAATGTCTCCCGGGCCGGAGGACTATACCGCGTACGCCGTGCACGCGCGAACGTTTTGGATGAAGTTTTTCCCTGCCCAAGAATTGTTTTGACAAAAACACTATAAGTATCATTTTAAAGCATTTTGACAGAGAAATTTGACAGTTAATAAAAGATAATAGTAATAATAAATTGTCTTACTTAGGTGTATACGCGAACAATTTGTGCCCAGTAAAATATGTCACGTAATTTTTAAAAGAATATGATCCCTTATATTAAATTAATAGTCATTAAATAAATCAGTTAATGAAAGATTTTATTTCGATATTTATTTATATCTTAACGATACAAATTATTTTATTTTGATCACAGTCATTACATTTTTATATTTATATTAAATTTTGTCAATATAATAGTAAATAGAATTATAAAAAGAAAAGACAAACATCAAACGTTAAAATAGAATAGTTTTAGTTAATGCGAAACACGAAATCTGGAATGTCCATTTGATATTATTTCTTCAAAATTTGGATCCAAATCACTAGTAGCAATCCTTAATACCGAGTGTAGATTTTCGGCAGTAATTTGTGATAGATATTTATTTTTCGTGTAAATCATTAACGAAAACGTTCTTACACAAATATATGTTGAACCAAATAAAACTATGTATTTTACGAACATAGTACAAAAATTGTTTGAAATGTTCTGTATTCGAAACACCGTAGAAAACACTCAACTCATTTGAGGGAATTTTTTTTTAGTAAATTATTTAATGAAATACTGTTGATTTCAACAAAATCGCATATAAGAGATTAAAAAAATTGCATGAAGGATTTTTCAACGGGCCGGATAAAGTAAGCAAAAGGGCCGGATTTTGCCTACCTCTGGTATAGGATTATTGATATGTTTATGGGGCTAAATATTTAACGAAAATATATGAATTGAAATACAGAGGATCAAAAGAAACTTATTAATCCTCTAAGCGGTTTGCACGTACAATTCCGCCAAACCCATGATGTCTTCAAAGCGGTTGCCACGTACAATTTTAAACCTCCAAAAACGCTCCGAAAATGGATATAATGTACATTTCTGCCAGTGCTTTTCCCATGGAGTTTTGCGGTAGGAGGGTCAGGTCGACTGTTTAGGAACTATACCCCTCTTTGACTAACATTTATTGAGGGATGCACCCATACCCACCGAGGCACAAAAACGCTGGTAGCTTTTCATGGCTTTGTAAATCTCCATTTCAAAGTATTTCGTTTGAGGTAACAGATGTATCTCTAAATACACCACTTAAATATCTTAGATGACTTTCGTTGAAAAAAATACTTTCGTAAAAAAATATAAATAAGTCTCTCAAAGAATATTTTTATTTGTTCTTTTAGAATATATTATTTCTTAGGGGATGATCTTCGAGACTTGACGAGATTTATGTGTATTAAAAGTTAACAATCTATAATATCTATTTATATATCCATTTATAACCTGAAGTAAAGGAATAATAACAAGGGTGGGTTTCACGTATTCCATTCTAGTCGACAAAGGGGGAAGGTAAAATCATAGAACGCTTTGGCCACTGACACAGTAAACCTTCAGCGTATTTTTTGGAGACTTTTTTCCTCGATGTGTTCCACTCGGAGGGTTAATATATTACAAGCAGAAAATATAGAATTGAAAAATTTTAAACAAAACAATAATCCAATAGATATTTCCATATATCTAAAATTATATTACGATAAGATTCAAGAAAATATAATAAATGAAGGCTTGAAAATCTTTAGAGATGGAAATGAGATGGAAACAGGAACGGGTTATGGTTATGTAATAATAAAAAGAAATAAGATAGTACCGGGTGGCCATAATTAAACTGACAGTACTCACAGTGTTCTGTAGAGCGATCTATTTGCGATAATGACGCCACATTTTGTAGGAAGATTAAACAAGACGGGGGACGAAAGATTCCGCGAAATAACAAATTAGTTCCAAAAGTCACCGCTAGGGGAATATTTGGCACTGTGTTATAGAAAATAGAGTGTTAACAAATGAAAATTAATACGGAATAAAATTACCTTTTATTATGCACATTTTCTGATTTAGTTCAAGTGCAATATGTCAACTCTTTTAAAAAAGCGTAAAATCTACTATAAACACCGATAAAGTCTTGTGGTCTGAAATATCACGTACGCTGAGCAGAAGAAGAAGTTCTTTATTCAAATTTCACTTTAAGTCCATTGGCACAATTAAGAAATTAATTTCCGTATTGATTTGCATTTGTTAGCACTCTATTTTCTAATACAGAGTGCCAAATATTCTCCTAGCGGTGCCTTTTGGAACTAGTTTGTTTTTTCGCGGAATCTTTCGTCCTCCGTCTTGTTTAATCTTCTTACAAAATGTGACGTCATTCTCGCAAATAGATCGCGCTACAGAACACTGTGAGCACTGTCAGTTTAAATATGGCCACCCGGTATATACCTGTAAAACAAAATTGCATTGTCATAATACTATATTTCAGGCTGAGGGGTCTGCAATACTTGATTCCCTCATAAAGACAAAACAATCGAGTGAAGGCAATATAAATTTATATACTGACAGTCTATCCGTAATTAAGAGCCTAGAACAGAGATGGACAAACTTTTTAGGCCGCGGTCCAAAAATTGAAAGAAAATAAGTTTGGCGGGCCAAGATAAATTTTTCTAAAATATTTAAAACAATATACAAGTAACTAAAGGTTTAAATACGTATAAATTGCGATGCTGCTATAAAACATTTGGTAATTAGCTTATTTAGTATTGATAATGAAGGTATTATTGCAGGATTAATAACACTAGGACAGATTCTGTATTTCTAATCCCAAATTTTATAATTTATGGGAAGTCTGTGCAGCCCGTGCCATATCTGATTATGATTTATGGAATTAGACCAGAAATGGACAAACGTTTTTAGACGAGGGCCAAAAATTGAAAAAAAGTAAATTTGGCGGCCAAGATAAATTTTTCTAAAATTTTAAAAACAATATACAAGTACCTAACGGTTTAAATACGTTCATAAGATGAATGAAATTGCGATTTCATTTTTAAAAGTTCCTTATACTGAGGTTCGAAGTGAGATGTACTGATTTTAAGGAACGATGATAAATGCTCGTCTGTCAATCTACTTCTGAAATTATTCTTTTTAAGGTTCAAAGTTGAAAACACTTGTTCCCATATAAAGCAAATATACCGCTGATCTTCTGGGAGTGAGATAATAAATTTGGGATATAATATTTAAACGAAGTAGAAAAGGAGATGGATATATAATGTATAAATATATATTTCTTTTGATTTGCCACGGACTGGCAACTTAAAATTGTATACGTGGGCCAGATAAAACCTTCCGGCGGCCGGAGATCGTCCATGTCTGTTCTAGATAATAAAAGTCTATATTATTTAGTGCACATAACTGAGAGAAATAGCGGGTTGAAAAGAACATATTAACGATCTAATTTGCATCTCTACATTAATCAGTGAATGAATAAAGTGCTCTCAGAAAATGAAAGTATTGTAATCATTTATCGAAAATGACACATAATCGATATTTTAATATCGTTATCTTTTCTCTCTAATATTGTGGAAGATTCGTAGGAAGTCTATGAAAATCAGATAATCTATACATTAGTCACTCCATTTCGAAGCACTAATTTCTCCTCTGTAAATTTACGTTAATTTAATTTAAAGATTTGCCTTTATTATAAATAATGCCGTATTAAGCACTTTCACAAATATTAGAAAAAATTAAATATTACTGCGGTTTAACGATGACATCGAACTGTAGGATGGCTCTGAAAATTCGATAATCTATAAATTAGTCACTCCATTTTGAAGCACAAACCTCTCCTCTGTAAATTTACTTTATTTAAAGATATAAATAATGACGTATTACGCACTTTCATAAATGTTAGAAAACATTACATAGTACTATTGTTTGTACCGGGAGCGGGCGTTTTACTAGTCAATTTAGTTATTCTATTAAATCTCAATAGATCGAAAATAATTTCCTTTTTTAACCAACATTTCGTATTTTATATTGAAATATATAAACAATTTTATAAATAGAAATATATAAATAACAACCATAAGATTTTTGTAAACAAAAAATATATTTTTTAGTGGATAAATTTATAATAGTATCGTAAATATGAAAAATCAAATAGTAATAGTAGTATATAGTTTTAATTTTTTCTCGTTCTGTAGTACTGCATCGATTAATGTAAAAACTAGTTTTTATTTGTCTAAATTTTTCCAGAATCTATGTAGTAGACAAGAACATTCGGCTTCGTTTTCCTGTATATACCGTTATTTTTGTACCCACAAACAAACCATTATGTTACACTAACCCAAAATAGTACGTAAATCGCGCTCAAGTATCAATCGTCAGAAAACGTACTAGTACGTGTCCCACATGCAATGTGTTAATCATCCAATTCGTTGTTAGATTCAATAATAGTACTGGTATATTTACGAGTTAGAAATTAAAAAAGTTTTTTTTTAAATAGAATTCCATGAAGAACCAGGTAGATCATGTATTTTACCATGATGTTATACCATAGAAATGTGTAAATAACAACCATAAGAGTTTTGTAAACAAAAAAAATATTTTTAGCAGATAAATTTATAATAGTATCATAAATATGAAAAATCAAATGGAAATAGTAGTATATAGTTTTAATTTTTTCGAATTATGTTATATATAAACATTTTTTCATTATAAAAAAATGAAAAGAGTAATCATAAAATTAAAAATTAAAATCTAGTTTTTGTTTGATTAAGTTTTTCCAGAATCTATGTAGTAGACAAGAACATTCGGCTTCGTTTTCCTGTATATACCGTTATTTTTGTACCCAAAAACAAACCATGTTGTTACACTAACCCATATTAGTATGTGACTCGAGCTCAAGTATCAATCGTCAGAATACGTACTAGTAAGTAAATTGCGCTCAAGTATCAATCGTCAGAAAACGTACTGGTACATATCTCGCATACCATGTGTTAATTATCCAATTTGTTGTTAGATTCGATAAAAGTACTCGTATATTTACGGGTTAGAAATTAAAATTTTTTTCTAAATAGAAATCCATGAAGTACCAGGTACATCATGGTGTTATACCATAGAAATGTATAAATAACAACCATAAGATTTTTGTAAACAAAAAAGTATAATTTTTAGTGGACAAATTTATAATAGTATCTTATATATGACAAAATTAATAGAAATAGTAGTATATAGTTTTAATTTTATCGAATTATGTTATATATAAACATTTTTACACTATAAAAAAAATGAAAAGAGCAATCTTAAAACTAATAATGTAAAATCTAGTTTTTGTTTATTTAAATTTTTCCAGAATCAATGTACTAGACAAGAACATTCGGCTTCATTTTTCTGTATATACCGTTATTTTTGTACTCACAAACAAACGATGTTGTTACACTAACCCGTACTAGTCCGTGACTCGCGCTGAAGTATCAATCGTCAAAAAACGTACTAGTACGTGTCCCGCATACAATGTGTTAAACATCCGATTCGTTGTTAGATTCGATAAAAGTACTCGTATATTTACTGGTTAAAAATTAAAAAAAAAGTTTTTTTTGTAGAATTCCATGAAGTACCATGTACATCATGGTGTTATACCATGGTGTTATACCATAGAAATATATAAATAACAATCATAATATTTTTGTAAACAAAAAATATATTTTTTAGTGAATAAATTTATAATAGTAATCTTAATATGAAAATCCAAATAGAAATAGTAGTATATAGTTGTAATTTTTTCCCGTTCTGTGGTTCTGCATCGACTAATGTAAAAAAATAGTTTTCATTTGTTGGTTTCTTGCTGGTTTTAGGACACTACGGTCTACTTTTTGCAACACGAGGGCTAATGAGACCGGGAACTACTGTTTAAAGCCGATTCCGAACGGCTACGAACATCCATGCCACAGTGGGACTCGAACCCACGAACTCCGGTTCCGAAGGTCAGTGCCCTAACCATTCGGCCATCGTTCGGCAGATTTTATTTGTCTAAATTTTTCCAGAATCTATGTACCAGACAAGAAACATTCGGCTTCTTTTTCCTGTATATACCGTTATTTTGTACCCACAAATAAACCATGTTGTTACACTAACCCGTATTAGTACGTGACCCACGATCAAGTATCAATATTCAGAAAACGTACTAGTATGTGTCTCGCATACAATTTGTTAAACATCCAATTCGTTGTTAGATTCGATAAAAGTGCTCGTATATTTACGGGTTAGAAATTTAAAAAAGTTTGTTTTTTTTTAAATAGAAATCCATGAAGTACCAGGTACATCATGGTGTTATACCATAGAAATGTATAAATAACAACCATAAGATTTTTGTAAAAAAATATATATATTTTTTAGTGGATAAATTTATAATAGTATCGTAAATATGAAAAATCAAATAGAAATAGTAGTATATAGTTTTAATTCTTACTAATTATATTATATATAAACATTTTTTACATTATAAAAAATGAAAAGAGCAATCATAAAACTAATAATTTAAAGACTAGTTTTTATTTGTCTAAATTTTTCCAGAATCTATGTACTAGACAAGAACATTCGGCTTCGTTTTCCTGTATAAACCATTATTTTTGTACCCACAAACCATGTTGTTACACTAACCAGTGCTAGTACGGAACCCGCGCTCAAGTGTCAATCGTCAGAAAACGCACTAGCACGTGTCCAGCATAAAATGTGTTAATAATCCAATTCGTTGTTAGATTCGATAAAAGTACTGGTATATTTACGAGTTAGAAATTAAAAAAGTTTTTTTTTAAATAGAATTCCATGAAGAACCAGGTAGATCATGTATTTTACCATGATGTTATACCATAGAAATGTGTAAATAACAACCATAAGAGTTTTGTAAACAAAAAATATATTTTTTAGTGGTTAAATTTTTAATAGTATTGAAAATATAAAAAATCAAATAGAAATAGTAGTATATAGTTTAATTTTTTTCCGTTCTGTGGTACCGCATAGCCTAATGTTAAAACTAGTTTTTATTTGTCTGAATTTTTCCAGAATCTATGTACTAGACAAGAACATTCAGCTTCATTTTCCTATATATACCGTTATTTTTGTACCCACAAACAAACCATGTTGTTACACTAACCCGTACCAGTACGTGACCTGCGCTCAAGTATCAATCGTCAGAATACGTACTAGTAAGTAAATTGCGCTCAAGTATCAATCGTCAGAAAACGTACTGGTACATATCTCGCATACCATGTGTTAATCATCCAATTTGTTGTTAGATTCGATAAAAGTACTCGTATATTTACGGGTTAGAAGTTAAAAAAAAATTTTTAAATAGAAATCCATGAAGTACCAGGTACATCATGGTGTTATAACATAGAAATGTATAAATAACATCCATAAGATTTTTGTAAACAAAAAATATATTTTTAGTGGTTAAATTTATAATAGTATCGTAAATATGAAAATTCAAATAAAAATAGTATATAGTTTTATTTTTTTTTTCGAATTATGTTATATATAAACATTTTTACATTATAAAAAATGAAACGACCAATCATAAAACTTAAAACTAATTGACTTAAACTGTAAAAACTAATTTCTGTTTATCAAAATTCTTCCAGAATCTATGTAGTAGAGAAGAACATTTGGCTTCGTTTTCCTGTATAAACCATTATTTTTGTACCCACAAACACACCATGTTGTTATACTAACCCGTACTAGTACGTAAACAGCGCTCAAGTGTCAATCGTCAGAAAACGTACTAGTACGTGTCCCGCATACAGTGTGTTAAACATCCAATTCGTTGTTAGATTCGATAAAAGTACTCGTATATTTACGTGTTAGAAATTAAAAAAAAAATTTTTTTTTTAAAGAACTCCATCAAGTACCAGTACATCATTGTGTTATACCATGGTGTTATACCATAGAAATATATAAATAACAATCATAATATTTTTGTAAACAAAAAATATATTTTTTAGTGGTTAAATTTTTAATAGTATCGTAAATATAAAAAATCAAATAGAAATAGTAGTATATAGTTTAATTTTTTTCCGTTCTGTGGTACCGCATAGCCTAATGTTAAAACTAGTTTTTATTTGTCTGAATTTTTCCAGAATCTATGTACTAGACAAGAACATTCAGCTTCATTTTCCTATATATACCGTTATTTTTGTACCCACAAACAAACCATGTTGTTACACTAACCCGTACCAGTACGTGACCTGCGCTCAAGTATCAATCGTCAGAATACGTACTAGTAAGTAAATTGCGCTCAAGTATCAATCGTCAGAAAACGTACAGGTACATATCCCGCATACCATGTGTTAATCATAAAATTTGTTGTTAAATTCGATAAAAGTACTCGTATATTTACGAGTTAGAAATTAAAAAAAGTTTTTTTTTTAAATAGAATTCCATGAAGTACCAGGTATATCATGGTGTTATACCATAGAAATGTATAAATAACAATCATAATATTTTTGTAAACAAAAAATATATTTTTTAGTGGTTAAATTTATAATAGTATCGTAAATATGAAAATTCAAATAAAAATAGTATATAGTTCTATTTTTTTTTTCGAATTATGTTATATATAAACATTTTTACATTATAAAAAATGAAACGACCAATCATAAAACTAATAATGTAAAATCTAATTTCTGTTTATCTAAATTCTTCCAGAATCTATGTAGTAGACAAGAACATTCGGCTTCGTTTTCCTGTATAAACCGTTATTTTTGTACCTACAAACAAACCATGCTGTTATACTAACCCGTACTAGTACGTAAACCGCGCTCAAGTGTTAATCGACAGAAAACGTACTAGTACGTGTCCCGCATAGAATGTGTTAATCATCCAATTCTTTGATAGATTCGATAAAAGTACTGGTATATTTACTGGTTAAAAATTAAAAAAAAAGTTTTTTTTTATAGAATTCCATGTAGTACCAGGTACATCATGGTGTTATACCATAGAAATGTATAAATAACAATTATAAGATTTTTGTAAACAAAAAATATATTTTTTAGTGTAATTTATAATAGTATAATAGTGTTTTTTTAGTGTAGTTTATAATAGTATCGTAAATATGAAAATTCAAATAAAAATAGTACTATATAGTTTTATTTTTTTCGAATTATGTTATCTATAAACATTTTTACATTATAAAAAAATGAAAAGAGCAATCATAAAACTAATAATGTAAAATTTAGTTTTATTTGTCTACATTTTTCCAGAATCTATGTAGTAGACAAGAACATTCGGCTTCGTTTTCCTGTATATACCGTTATTTTTGTACCCACAAACAAACTATACTGTTACACTAAACCGTACTAGTACGTAGCCCTCGATCAAGTGTCAGTCATCAGAAAACGTACTAGTACGTGTCTCACATGCAATGTGTTAATCATCCAATTCGTTGTTAGATTCGATAAAAGTACTCGTATATTTACAAGTTAGAAATTAAAAAATGTTTTTTTAAAAAATAGAATTCCATGAAGTACCAGGTACATCATGGTGTTATACCATAGAAATGTATAAATAACAATTATAAGATTTTTGTAAACAAAAAATATATTTTTTAGTGTAATTTATAATAGTATAATAGTGTTTTTTTAGTGTAGTTTATAATAGTATCGTAAATATGAAAATTCAAATAAAAATAGTACTATATAGTTTTATTTTTTTCGAATTATGTTATCTATAAACATTTTTACATTATAAAAAAATGAAAAGAGCAATCATAAAACTAATAATGTAAAATTTAGTTTTTATTTGTCTACATTTTTCCAGAATCTATGTAGTAGACAAGAACATTCGGCTTCGTTTTCCTGTATAAACCGTTATTTTTGTACCTACAAACAAACCATGCTGTTATACTAACACGTACTAGTACGTAATTCGCGCTAAAGTATCAATCGTCAGAAAACGTACTAGTACGTGTCCCACATACAATGTGTTAATCATCCAATTCGTTGTTAGATTCGATAAAAGTACTCGTATATTTACAAGTTAGAAATTAAAAAAAGTTTAAAAAAAAATAGAATTCCATGAAGTACCAGGCACATCATGGTGTTATACCATAGAAATATATAAATAACAATCATAATATTTTTGTAAACAAAAAATATATTTTTTAGTGGGTAAATATATAATAGTATCGTAAATATGAAAAATCAAATAGAAATAGTAGTATATAGTTTTAATTTTTTCAAGTTCTGTAGTACTGCATCGATCTGATGTAAAAATTAGTTTTTATTTGTCTAAATTTTTCCAGAATCTATGCAGTAGACAAGAACATTCGGCTTGGTTTTCCTGTAAATACCGTATATTTTTGTACCCACAAACAAACGATGTTGTTACACTAACCCGTACTAGGAAGTGACCCGCGCTGTATTGTCAATCGTCAGAAAACGTACTAGTACGTGTCCCGCATACAATGTGTTAATCATCCAATTCGTTGTTAGATTCGATAAAAGTACTCGTATATTTATGAGTTAGAAATTAAAAAAAGTTTTTTTAAAAAATAGAATTCTATGAAGTACCAGGCACATCATGGTGTTATACCATAGAAATATATAAATAACAATCATAATATTTTTGTAAACAAAAAATATATTTTTTAGTGGGTAAATATATAATAGTATCGTAAATATGAAAAATCAAATAGAAATAGTAGTGTATAGTTTTAATTTTTACCCGTTCTGTGGTACTGCATCGACTAATGTAAAATTTAGTTTTTAATTGTCTAAATTTTTCCAGAATCTATGTCTAGACAAGAACATTCAGATTCATTTTCTTGTATATACCGTTATTTTTGTACCCACAAACAAACCATGTTGTTACACTAATCTGTACCAGTACGTGACCCGCGCTCAAGAGTCAATCATCAGAAAACGTACTAGTACGTGTCCCACATACAATGTGTTAATCATCTAATTCGTTGTTAGATTCGATAAAAGTACTCGTATATTTACGAGTCAGAAATTAAAAAAAAAAATTTTTTAAATAGAATTCTATGAATATTCACGTGTTAGAAATTAAAAAAATTTTTTTTAATAGAATTCCATGAAGTACCAGGTACATCATGGTATTATACCATAGAAATTTATAAATAACAACCATAAGATTTTTGGAAACAAAAAATATAATTTTTAATCATAAAACTAATAATAAAAAAACTAATTTTTATTTGTGAAAATTTTTCCAGAATTTATGTAGTAGACAAAAACAGTCGGCTTCGTTTTCTTGTACATACGGTTATTTTTGTACCCACGAACAAATCATGTTGTTACACTAACCCATCTTACTACGTAACCCACGCTCAAGTGTCAATCATCAGAAAACGTACTAGAGCATGTCTCGCGCTCAAGTATCAATCATCAGAGAACGTACTGCCGAACGGTGGCCGATTGGTTAGTGTGCTGGACTTTGGTACCGGAGTTCGTGGGTTCGAATCCCACAGTGGCATGGATGTTCGTAGCCGTTCGGAATTGGCTTTAAGCTGTAGGTCCCGGTCTCGTTAGCTCTCGTGTTGCAAAAAGTAGACCGTAGCACTCCAAACCTTACCAAACCAAACCAGAAAACGTACTAGTACATGTCCCGTATACAATGTGTTAAACTAGGCCTACATACAAAATCTGTACCCGATTGTTTTTGATATATTCGAGATAAATTCGAACGCTCGTCGTAGAGACGTCCCTGTGACGCCAATCAAAATGTATTCAGGAATTGTAAAAATGGATATTTGACGTATCAAAGTTTAATCTTTTGATGTATATGCACGTACAGTCGTAAAACTTAAAGAAATTAAAATGGATTCAAGCATGGTCAAAATGGGTATTTATTTCAAAATCTACAGACAAAAAAAAATTTTTTTGATTACAATAGCTCCCTTACTTGGTGCAATAATTCCCTATGTAATAATAGCCTAAGTTATCTGTCCATCTGTCCTCGAATTTAGGAAGCGGTTAGACCTGGAATGAATAGAGTCATCCATATTGGAATCTTGATGAGTTAGGGCCCGAAAAATTCAAAACGAGTAAAGCGTTCGAAATCCACCCCTTCCCCCCTTTTCGATCAATTAATGACATTATTTGAAACCTTATATTCCCCGGTTAATAGCAGACGATTAAACTTATCACATAATAAATAGGTAAAAATAACATTTTCTTCTAGAAGTATGACGTCATTCTTTTAACCGCCTCATTTACTCATTTCGTATTTTAAATTATTTAAATATCGTCTGCATTCTTTTCATACTTTTCATTAGTGAACTTAGATATTACGTAAATCATTTTCTTTTATATTTGGCTTAAATAATAGATTAGGTACATATGTGATAATTTTAAATTGAATCATCGGTTATTTTTTGTTGCAATGAAAATTTTATCACCGGTATTAACAACAAATTCTTTTCATAAAAGTCTAGGAGTCTATTTCATGGAC
>CM063499.1:68361057-68368557 GCA_032207245.1 Pardosa pseudoannulata
TCTGGTAGAGTGATCAAAATTAATTAAAAGAATTTATGGTAACGAAAAAAATAAATTTTAAATTTAGAATATCTAAAATATATTAAGATTAATTGGTTGAAATTACATTTTAATAATTTCAAATTTTAATTGAGTAGTGATCTGGTAGAATGATCAAGGGTAATTAAAGAAATTTTTGGTAACGAAAAAAATAAATTTTAAATTTAAAAGATAGGAAATATTTAAGATTAATTGGTTGAAATTATGTTTTAATAATTTGAAATTTTAATAGAGCTGTAATCTGGCAGAGTGATGAAGAATCTTTCAAGAAATTTTTGGTAACGAAAAAAAAAATTTTAATTTAATAGATATGAAATATATTAAGATTAATTTGTTAAAATTGCATTTTAATAATTTGAAATTTTAATTGAGCAGTGATCTGGTAGAGTGATCAGGGGTAATTAAAGAAATTTTGGTAACGAAAAAAATAAATTTTAAATTTAGAATATCTAAAATATATTAAGATTAATTGGTGGAAATTACATTTCAATAATTTGAAATTTTAATTGAGCAGTAATCTGATAGAGTGATCAAGGGTAATTAAAGAAAATTTGGTAACGAAAAAAATAAATTTTAAATTTAAAAGATATGAAATATATTAAGATTAATTGGTTGAAATTATGTTTTAATAATTTGAAATTTTAATTGAGCAGTGATCTGGTAGAGTGATCAAGGGTAATTAAAGAAATTTTTGGTAACGAAAAGAATAAATTTTAAATTTAAAAGATCTAAAATATATTAATTGGTTGAAATTGCATTTTAATAATTTGAAATTTTAATTGAGCAGTGAACTGGTAGAATAATCAAAGGTCCGTATAAGAATTTTTGGTAACGAAAGAATAAATTTTAAATTTAAAAGACCTAAAATATATTAAGATTAATTGTTTGAAATTATATTTTAATTATTTGAAATTTTAATTGAACAGTGACTTGGTAGAGTCATCAAGGTCCTTAAAGGAATTTTTGGTAACGAAAAGAATAAATTTTAAATTTAAAATATCTAAAATATATTAAGATTAATTGGTTGAAGTTATATTTTAATAATTCGAAACTTTAATTGAGCAATGATCTGGTAGAGTGATCAAGGGTCCTTAAAGAAATTTTTGGTAACGAAAATAATAAATTTTAAATTTAAAAGATCTAATATATTAAGATTAATTGGTTGCAATTACATTTTAGTAATTTGAAATTTTTATTAAGCAGTGATCTGATAGAGTGATTAAGGGCTCTTAAAGGAATTTTTGGTAACAAAAAGAATAAACTTTAAATTTAAAAGATCTAAAATATATTAAGATTAATTGGTTGAAATTACATTTTAATAATTAGAAATTTTAAGATAAAAATGTTACGTGATAGACAGGCAAATTCTCTAGGATGCTATCTTTTTTCTTTTTTGAATTTAATGTCTGTTAAATGCTTTTATTTGAGTTTAAAAAATGATATACTAAATTTTCTCACTAATAATTTAAAGTTAAATATATTTTTCTCAATATTTTTTTTAAAAAGAGAAAGATAGTATCCTAGAAAATTTGCTGCTTAGTCAGGTAGCATAATTTTTCTAAGGAATTCATTAAATGCAAGTCAGCCTAAGGGATTCTTAATTTTCTCATAGATTAAAAATGAGTTAGAGGATTCCAAGATGTCATGCACATATCAACTTTAATGTTTAAGATATTTTAAAGTTTGAAATTGTACTTAAATATAAGTATAATCCTTAGTATAATATTCCATAATATTAAGTACTTAATTTCTGCCTTTGCTTCAAGCTTAAAAATATCTTAAAACTTTAAACTAGGGACCTAAATTCTACCTAAATATAAGTATAACCCTTATTATAATATTTAATAACCTAAAGTATTTAAACCAAACATTATGGTACCCAAGCTACGTATTACCAGTGCCCATTAATATACAGGGTTTGGCTTGGTTTGGAATGCTACATTCTACAATTTTGTTCATGGGGGGTAAAGGGTTTGATTTGGAGCTCTACGGTCTACATTTTGCTACTTATGCTTCATACTTAATTAATGGTATTTTTAAGTTTAAAAGTGTACCTACGTATAACTATAGCACTTAGTATAATATTAAATAACGCTAAGTATTTAAAGTAAACGTTTAAGTATCCTAGCTAGTACAGTAGAACCTCTTTTTAACGACCCCAGGATACAACGACCCCTTCGTTAGAACGACCATCTTAAAAAGTCCCAATTATTTTACCATAGGAATAATGTTAATTTTGAGTCATTACAACGACCTCAAGTGTATTATTTTTCGTTAGAGCGACAGCCAATTTTAGTCCGCAGAACTCATGAGCAAGTGGGCTATTTCAAAATTATTGTACTGTGGTGCAACTTCAAGAAACCTGTACTCCTCCCTTTGTGTCTGCTTAAAGGGACCCTTTCGTCGCGTACGACATTGATGTCCTAAGTAGATGACACTCCAGACACTAATGAAATGACTCAGCTCCTCAGTATCAGATTTCCAGATCTTCAATTATGAGTTAGTTGTGGTAGACAAAACTTTACAGTGCTAAGAAGAAAATTTGAATGAGGACGATTTTAGCACTAGTATTACCGAAAACAAAAAAAACATCTGCCATTTCGATGAAGAAGAAATCGTCCAGCTTTTGAAAAAGTGAATGAAAAAGAAGCCTTCCATGCAATCAATACCTTGCGTAAATATTTTGAAGGACAATTTAATTCTGAAGATTTCCTTCAAAATCTAACGGGTATGGAATCAGTGATAATGAAAAATTCCCAAGTGAACTTGAAACAGGCGTCAATCAAAGACTGTTTTTTCAAAAATTCGGCAATGGAAATACAAATAAATAGAAGTGTTCTCTAGATATGTACTGTTGCATCATTTCGTTGCTCAATTTTTTTTTATTATTTTTTCAATTCGTTAAAATGACCATATGATGTTGGTCCCACAGGGGGTCGTTATATCGAGGTTCTACTGTATTACCTGCGCCCATTAATATATGAAGTTTGGTAGGAGCGCTAGGTTTACTTTCTTGCTACACAAGGGTTGATGAGAAAGGGACCTAATGCTTAACCCTCTAAGCGGTTCGCACGTACAATTCCGCCAAACCGATGATGACTTCAAAACGTACAGTTTTTCACCTCCAATAACGCTCCGAAAATAGATGTAATGTACATTTTTGCCAGTGCTTTCCCCCATGGAGTTATGAAGTAGGAGGGTCAGGTTTATTGTTTAGAAACTGCACCCCTCTTTCACTGACATTTCTTGAGGGATGCAACTCTACCACCTGTGGCACAAAGACACTGATAGCTTTTCATGGTTTGTAAATCTCTATTTCGGAGTATTCCGTTTGCGGTAACAGATGTATCTCTAACTGTACCACTTGAATATCTTGAATGACTTTCGTAAAAAATATAAATAAGTCCCTCAAAGAATATTTTTATTTGTACTTTTAGAATCCATTATTTCTTATCAGATAATATTCCAGACTTGAAGAGCTTTATGTGTATTAAAAATTAACAATCTATAATATATATTTATTTAGCTATATGTAACCAGAAGTAAAGGTACAATAACGAGGGTGGATTTTCCATATTCCATTCTAGTCTAGAAAGGGTGAAGGTAAAAAATCATAGAACTCTTTGGCCACTGACATTAGTTTAGCCCTCGTGTGCAAAAGAGTAGACCGTAGCGCTCCAAACCAAACCAGCCGAACGTTGGCCGAATGGTAGAGCTCTGCTCTTCGGAAACGGAGTTCGCGAGTTCGAATCCCGCTGCTGGCATGGATGTTTGTAGCCGTTCGGAATCGGCTTTAAACTGTAGGTCCCGGTCTCATTAGCCCTTGTGTGCAAAACAGTAGACCGTAGAGCTCCAAACCAAACCACTGACATTAGCGTATTTTGGAGAATTTTTTTCTAGATGTGTTCCACTAGGAGGGTTAAAGACGATTCAAACATCCCATGACAACAGCGGAAGATGAACCAGCGGACTTACCGCGGACTAATATATGCGATGCATCACCGTTAATCATTTAGTGGCTATCCATGGCTTTTATGATATTAATCGCCTTGGAAATCTATTATGACTGCATCTTGTTATATCAATATTGCAGAGCATAGGTGACTGACCAAGAGGACTTAGAGATGCCGTTCAGCGCTGTCTATTTATATTTCACTATATAACGCATAGAATGCAAAAAAAAAATATTTCTGAACGAAATCTTGTATCATGGTAAGCATCCAACGTGTTAAGATACATATTAACCTTGGAAAAACTAAGATAAGGTGATCAGCAGATACAAACGCAAGGGGACAGTTATCGCATTAACGTAATCGTGATCATATTACTTCACTTCTAGCTATAAAGTGTGTATGGTTTTTATCTTACGCTATTTATATAACGTCGCTGTTGGAGAATTACATCGACTTGTCGAAACACCGGCAATGAAGAGCACAAAATCGGGAACAAACATCTGGTATTCAAAAAAATATTTAAAAAAAAAAACTCAAATAGGTTTATTATCTGAAGCAAAGAGATGGAGTTTTTTTGTTTAATTCTAAGCGCCATTGCATCACCGATCGAACGATACAGAAAAACGCGTGCGTGCGTGCGTGAGTGAGAGCACATCACAACAGTACTCCGTACCTAAAACCTCCTCCGTATCTTCCCATTTACAAACAATCCGATTTCGCAACACGAAAGAAGAAAAGATAAACCTCGCTTGCGAGCTGTTTGCGTGATGCTTAAAATTTTGAGGAAGTTTTCTTTTTATATTCTTCTTTTTTATCGCCCCGGCTTCTGGTGATTTACTGATGCCAGATAGGCTCCTGGACAGCACCAAGTCGGCTGACACGTGTACTCGACGTGCGCTTGGAGCACGTTGAGAAAACGTGCGGATATTTTTTCTTATCTATTTTGAATGAATGATGTGGCAACAAATTTAGCTTCACTCACTTTTCTACGTTTAAGGAGACATGGTACTATATCAAAATATTTTGGGGGGGTTTGAGTTTCATAATAAACATTGTAATTGTTTTATTTTTCATAATCCAAATTTTATAAAATAAACAATTTCTTATCATCCCGCGATGTTCACCAGAGCAAAAGAACAAAAAATAAACTTTCCGCTTCTTCTTTCATAAAATCTAAATTTTAAAACTAACTTCTTATTGATTGGCAAACTTAATGGTAACAAATACGACTGGCAGATAACTTCTTAAATTTAATTCTAGATTCTATATTTAAAATATCATTTTTTACTATCCCAATATGAACTCCCAATATATATATTATGTGGAGATTTCTGTAACTTCTCTTACTACCTTTTTACTTACAGTCTCGCCAACAATTTCCATTTTCCAGTTCCCAGATGGAGAATTTCTGTGGTCTCACAACAGAAGTACCATTTCTCATCTACGACCTAATGGAGTCAAACCCATATCCTAGTTATTAAAAATCTAGAAAAATATTTGGGACATGTTAGAAAGGCTCAGTCAGAAGTAATCGCATCTTAATTATCAATTTCATCGTCTTTCTAGTTACACCCTCTCAACGCTCTCTATGTTACATGTCCCCCAAACGGAGAACTGCTGTGAACTCAGAACAAAATTTCTAATTCTCATCTGCGAAATAACAGAGTCAAACTCATCTCATGGTTACTGAAAACCTAGAAAAATGTTTTGGACATGTTAGAAAGGCGTAATCAGAACCAATCTTCTCTTAATTATCAATGTCATTGTCTTTCTAATTACAGTCTCTCAACGATCTATATGTTACATGTCCCAAACGGAGAACTGTTGTGATCTCAGAACAAAATTCCTAAATTTCATCTACGAAATAACGGAATTAAACTCATCTCATGCTTACTGAAAATCTAGAAAAATGTTTGGGACATATTAGAAAGGCGTTATGACAAGAAATATCCTCTTAATTATTATTGTCATTGTCTTTCGAATTACAGCCTCTAAACGGTCTGCATGTTATATGTCCCAAACGGGAAACTGTTGTGATCTCACAACAAAATTCCTAATTTTTATCTACGAAATAACGGAGTCAAACTCGTCTCTTAGTTGCTGAAAATCTAGAAAATCTAGAGAAGTTTTCCGATCTCAGAAAAGAAGTTCTAATTCTCATCTACAAAATAACGGAGACAAACAGATCTCTTGGATACTGAAAACATAGGAAAATGTTTGGGACATGTTAGAAAAGCATCTAGTGACAGCCTATCAACGATCTCCATATTACAAGTCCCAAGCGGAGAACTGTTGTGATCACAGAACAGAATTCCTAATTTTCATCCTCGAAGTAACGGAGATGAAGTCATCTCTGGGTTACTGAAAATCTAGAAAAATGTTTGGGACATGGAAATATGTTGGGAAAGCGCATCCAACAGCAATCTCCTCTTGATAACCTCTCTAGCTACTTTTTTAATTCCAGCTTCTCGCCGATCTGTATTTCCGATCTCTCAGACGAAAAACTGCCAAAAATTAGAAAATTTAAAGTATGGATTCCCTTTTATTAATGCTTTATTTAAATGTGGCCTCTAGTAAGGATTTCTCCCTAAGTCATTACTTCATAAAAATTTATTTAAATTTTTTGTAAAGTATATGCTATCAGTGAAGAACATTCTTACCATTTCAGGCCACCTATTAATTAGGCATTAATGAAGAAAACAATATTCACTGATATACCAATCAATGCAACATTTGCAAAATTATTACAGTTGGCTGCAAATTTACTTTGGAATGATTAAACTGTCAAATTACGGGAAGTTCTCTGACAGTATAACTTAAGGGACCGTATTCAGTGTTTTATAAAAAATCTCTACATTTCTTTATAGATTTAATTCACTTTTACCTTAGATACACACAAACACCTACATACACTCAAACAACACTGTCGTTTTCTTTTAATACAGTACTTTATCCAGCAAAAGGTCACAAACTCACAAGAATTTCCTTGTTTTTCTCATGGAATTCGTCACGCTCTGCTTTTTATATAGTGTTGTTTCATTCCCATATTCTTCCGCTTCACAAAGAGTTCGCCTTCTTTTAATAATTAATTTCTAAGTTTCAATTCCCATATCTAACGTATATTAATGACTACATAGGCTTAATTTATAGATTTAGTTTACTTTTCCGTTATATATATATATATATATATATATATATATATATATATATATATACATATATACATATATATATATACATATATATACATAATTATATATATACATATATATACATATATATACATATATATATATATATATATACATATATACATATATATACATAAATAAATATATATATATACATATATACATATATATACATAAATAAAATATATATATATATATATATATATATATATATATATATATATATATATATATATATATATATATATATATATATATATATATATATACATATATATATATAAATATATATATATATATATATACATATATACATA
>CM063499.1:68383557-68396057 GCA_032207245.1 Pardosa pseudoannulata
TGCATATTATTTTGACACTTTGGGCAGTTTATAATAACTTAAATTGAAGATGGTCATAAGTATTTCTTCTTTATAAATGGTCTTTTTATAAATGGTATCCTATGATATTTAAAATAACAACCGATTACTAATCCAATTATACAGTAATATACAAAATTGTGTATGTATCCTATTTGTGTTACTCTGTGTAGTTCATATTAACTTATATTCACGATAGTCATACGATTTTCTTCTTTATAAATGGTATTCTACTGTCATACTTTGATATTTAAAATTACAACCGATTAATAATCCAATTATACAGTAATATACATAGTTGCGCAAATATCCTATTTGTATGAATCTCTAAGCACAGTCCTTAAAAAATTAGATTCATGATAGTCATAAGTTTTTTTCTTTATAAATAGTATCCTATTGCCATCCTATGATATTTAAAATGACAACCGATTACTAATCCGATTATACAGTAATATGCAAAGTTGTGTAAATATTCTATTTGTGTTACTCTCTGAGAAGTCCTTAAAATATTAGATGCAGGATAGTCATAAGTTTTTCTTCTTTATAAATGGTATCTTATTGTTATCCTGTGATATTTAAAATGACAACCGATTACTAATCCAATTATACAGTAATATAACAAAGTTGTGTAAATATCCTACTTGTGTGACTCCCTGAGCAGTCTAAAAAATTAGATTCAAGGTAGTCATAAGTTTTTCTTCTTTATAAATACAATCCTATTGTCATCCTATGATATTTAAAATGACAACCGATTACTAATCCAATTATACAGTAATATACAAAGCTGTGTAAATATTCTATTTGTTTAACACTCTCTGAGCAGTCCTTAAAATATTAGATGCAGGATAGTCATAAGTTTTTCTTCTTTATAAATAGTATCCTATTGTCATCCTATGATATTTAAAATGACAACCGATTACTAATCCAATTATACAGTAATATGCAAAGTTGTGTAAATATTCTATTTGTGTTACTCTCTGAGAAGTCCTTAAAATATTAGATGCAGGATAGTCATAAGTTTTTCTTCTTTATAAATGGTATCTTATTGTTATCCTGTGATATTTAAAATGACAACCGATTACTAATCCGATTATACAGTAATATGCAAAGTTGTGTAAATATTCTATTTGTGTTACTCTCTGAGCAGTCCTTAAAATATTAGATGCAGGATAGTCATAAGTTTTTCTTCTTTATAAATAGTATCCTATTGTCATCCTATGATATTTAAAATGACAACCGATTACTAATCCAATTATACAGTAATATACAAAGCTGTGTAAATATCCTATTTATGTGACTCCCTGAGCACTCCTTATAAATTATATTCAAGATAGTCATAAGATTTTTTTCTTTATTAATGGTATCCTATTGTCATCCTTTGATATTTAAAATTACAACCTATTACTAATCCGATTATACAGTAATATACAATGTTGTGTAAATATCCTATTTGTGTGACTGTCGGAACAGTCTTTAAAAAATTAGATTCACGATAGTCATAAGTTTTTTTCTTTATAAATGATATCCTATTGTCATTCTATAATATTTAAAATGACAATCGATTACTAATCCAATCATACAGTTATATACAAAGTTGTGTAAATACCCTATTTGTGTGACTCTCTCAGCAAAGTCCTTAAAAAATTAGATTCATGATAGTCATAAGATTTTTTCTTTATAAATGGTATCCTATTGTCATCCTATGGTATTTAAAATTACAACCGACAACTAATCCGATTATATAGTAATATAGAAAGTTGTGTAAATATCCTATTTGTGTGACTTCCTGAGCAGTCCTTAAAAAAATTAGATTCAAGATAGTTATAAGTTTTTCTTCTTTATAAATAGTATCCTATTGTCATCCTATGATATTTAAAATGACAACCGATTACTAATCCGATTATATAGTAATATAAATTTGTGTAAATATCCTATTTGTGTGACTCCCTGAGCAGTCCTTAAACATTAGAATCACGATAGTCATAAGTTTTTCTTCTTTATAAATAGTGTCCTATTGTCATCCTATGATATTTAAAATGACAACCGATTACTAATCCGATTATATAGTAATATAAAGTTGTGTAAATATCCTGTTTGTGTGACTTCCTGAGCAGTCCTTATACATTAGATTCACGATAGTCATAAGTTTTTCTTCTTTATAAATGATATCCTATTGCCATCCTTTAACATTTAAAATGATAACCGATTACTAATACGATTATACCGTAATGTGCAAGTTGTGTTATTTTCCTATTTGTGCAGTCGATTATAAATGATATTTAAGATATTTATCAATACACATTGGGAAAAAATGACTTAAATATTAATAGGTTAAAACAATTTATACACATGGAGGAAACTTAACATTAGCATTGAAAATTTTTGTCGGTAAAGGATGGCATGGAATACCGTTTCCTCGTCGCTATCATCCTGTTATTAGAAAGTTATCTGGAATATTCCCCGTAACAAAGATTTTTTAAAGGCAAAAAAAAAAATCTCTTGAAGGAATAACAGAAAATTCGGGTGTATTAATTTTTCCTTCCTGCATTAGTAACACGACAATTTTTTTCCCTTATTGGGAAAGACGGAAAAATTTTTTCCCGCTACTTTTTACTTTGCGGTGCTTCGACACGTGCTGAAAGTGTAAGAATTCTGATGCTAAATGACGGAAAAGTAGTGGCTTTGTAAACGTTTTTTTCCTGTTTAACAAATGTTTAAGATAACAGTTTCCTGTAAAGCACCGCAATTTCTGAGATTTCGAAATTTCGAATTACACATTTCAAATATTACTTTGTGAATTTGTAGATTACAGTTTATTTTTGTACTTGTTATGCATATTTTACGTTTTTTTAAATGCATTAATTCATGTAAGAATACTAAATAATTTTTATCTCCTTTAAAATAATAGCCTAAGTTATCTCTTCGTCTCTCCTCGTATTTATGAAGCAGTTCTACCTGGAAAGGATAGAGGCATCCATATTAGATTCTTGTTGAGTTAGGGTTAGCGAAATTCAAAGCGAGTACAGTTTATCTTCGCCTAAACTATTCGATCCGACTCTAAAATAAATTGCTATAAAGAGACTTCATATCACAGCTGTCGTCTTTAAAACGTTCGAAATCCACCCTTCCCCCATTTTTCGAGCGTTTAATGCCATTATTTCGAGCCCTATTTTCCCCGGTTAAGAACAGCCAATTAAAAAAAAACATTTTTTTTAAACAGCGTAAAAATATCATTATGACGTCATTACTTTAACCATCTCATTGAATCAATTCTTATTACAATATATGATAATAGCCTAAGTTATCTGTCCATCTGTCCTCGAATTTATGAAGCGGTTGGACCTGGAATGGATAGAGGCATCCATATTGGATTCTTGGTGAGTTAGGGTTAGCGAAATTCAAAGCGAGTACAGTTTATCTTCTCCTAAACTATTCGATCCGACTCTAAAATAAATTGCTATAAAGAGACTTCATATCACAGCTGTCGTCTTTAAAACGTTCGAAATCCACCCTTCCCCCCTTTTCGAGCGTTTAATGCCATTATTTCGAGCCCTATTTTCCCCGGTTAAGAACAGCCAATTAACAATAATATTTTTTAAACAGCATAAAATAGAAATTATGACGTCATTCCTTTAACCATCTCATTGAATCCTTTTCTTTTACAATATATGATAATAGCCTAAGTTATCTGTTTATCTGTCCTCGAATTTATGAAGCGGTTGGACTTCGAATGGATAGAGGCATCCATATTGGATTTTTGGTGAGTTAGGGTTAGCGAATTTCAAAGCGAGTACAGTTACCGAAACTATCGATCGATTAAATATAAATTGCTTATAGAGGCTTCATATCACAGCTGTCGATTTAAAACGTTCGAAATATTCCCTCCTTTTCGAGCGTTTAATGCCATTATTTGTATTTGTTACAGCCAATTAAAAAATTTTTTTAAACAGCATAAAAATAGCATTATGACGTCATACTTTAAATCTCATTGAATTTTCTTATTAAATATGATAATAGCCTAAGTTATCTGTTTATCTGTCCTCGAATTTATGAAGCAGTTCTACCTGGAAAGGATAGAGGCATCCATATTAGATTCTTGTTGATTTAGGGTTAGCGAAATTCAAAGCGAGTACAGTTTATCTTCTCCTAAACTATCGATCCGACTCTAAAATAAATAGCTATAAAGAGGCTGCATATCACAGCTGTTGTCTTTAAAACGTTCGAAATCCACCCTTCTCCCCTTTTCGAGCGTTTAATGACATTATTTCGAGAACTATTTTCCCCGGTTAAGAGCAGCCAATTAACAATAACATTTTTAAACAGCATAAAAATAGAATTATGACGTCATTCCTTTAACCATCTCATTGAATAATTTCTTATTACAATATATGATAATAGCCTAAGTTATCTGTTTATCTGTCCTCGAATTTATGAAGCGGTTGGACCTGGAATGGATAGAGGCATCCATATTGGATTCTTGATCAGTTAGGGTTAGCTAAATTCAAAGCTAATAAAATCGAATGGACAGATGGATCGTCGAAATCCACACCTTCCCCCCTTTTCGAGCATTTAATGCCATTATTTGAAACTTTATATGCCCCGGTTAATAGCAGGCGATTAAGCTTATCACATAATAAATAGGTAAAAATAACATTTTGTTCCAGCATTATGACGTCATTCCTTTAACCATCTCATTTTTAATCACTTCTTATTTTAAATTATTTATCGTCTGCATTATTTTCATGCGTTTTATCACTGAATTAGAAAATAATTTTTTTAATTTTGGTTCAATAATAGATGATGTACATATGTGATAATTTTAAACTTAATCATCGATTATTTTTTGTTGCAATGAAAATTTTATCACCCGTATTAACAACAAATTCTATATCTACCTCCTGGGTGTAGTGGAAATGATCGTTTCATTCATTTACTTCCATTAATTACTGTGGCAAGAAAAATTGGGGAGAACGTTGCAAAGTGTATCATTTCATTAACAAAAGTTCTAGCTGCCGCGTTACCTTTTAAGCATTACCTACATTTGTAAACTATTCTATGTTGTGTAGTTTTTATGTTTATATAGATATAATTAAACAGATATATTACAGCATTATTTTTTCATATATAATATAGCAGATATATTACTTCAATTTGCTACAAAAAATTAGTTTTTAATACAGGCAGTTCAAAAGTTATTTTTCAGTTAAGTGATTTTCATTTTTTTCCCTTTTGTTTATATATTTTTATTTATTATTTAAATATATGCTTTTTAAAATACAAAATTAAATGTTTTTTTTTAAATAGAGTTTTACTATAGAAATTGCCAATAGTTGTAAAATTAAACAGATATAATTAAACAGATATATTACATCATTATTTTTTCAGATATAATAGAGCAGATATATTATTTCAATTTGCTACAAAAAATTAGTTTCTAATACAGATAGTTCAAAAGTTATTTTTCAGTTAAGTGATTTTCATTTTTTCCCTTTTGTTTATATAAATTTATGTTATTATTTAAATTATACAATTTAAAAATACAAAATTAAATGTTTTTTTAAAAATAGAGTTTTACTATAGAAATTGCCAATAGTTGTAAAATTAAACAGATATATTACAGCATTATTTTTTCAGATATAATAGAGCAGATTTATTTTCAATTTGCTACAAAAAATTAGTTTCTAATACAGATAGTTCAAAAGTTATTTTTCAGTTAAGTGATTTCATTTTCCCTTTGTTATATAAATTATGTTATTATTTTTAAATTATACAATTTAAAATACAAAATTAAATGTTTTTTTAAAAATAGAGTTTTACTATAGAAATTGCAATAGTTTTGTAAAATTAAGAGATATAATTAAACAGATATATTACAGCATTATTTTTTCAGATATAATAGAGCAGATATATTACTTCAATTTGCTACAAAAAATAGTTTCTAATACAGATAGTTCAAAAATTATTTTTCAGTTAAGTGATTTTCATTTTTTTTCCCTTTTGTTTAATTTTTTATGTTATTATTTAAATTATACTTTTAAAATACAAATTAATGTTTTTTTTTAAATAGAGTTTTACTATAGAAATTGCCAATAGTTGTTGTAAAATTAAACAGATATAATTACAGATTTTACAGCATTATTTTTTCAGATATAATAGAAAAATATTACTTCAATTTGCTACAAAAAATTAGTTTCTAATACAGATAGTTCAAAAGTTATTTTTCAGTTAAGTGATTTTCATTTTTTCCCTTTTGTTTATATAAAATTTATGTTATTATTTAAATTATACAATTTAAAAATACAAAATTAAATGTTTTTTTATAGAGTTTTACTATAGATTGATAGTTGTAATTAAACAGATATATTACATCATTATTTTTTCAGATATAATAGAGCAGATATATTATTTCAATTTGCTACAAAAAATTAGTTTCTAATACAGATAGTTCAAAAGTTATTTTTCAGTTAGTGATTTTCATTTTTTCCCTTTTGTTTATATAAATTTATGTTATTATTTAAATTATACAATTTAAAAATACAAAATTAAATGTTTTTTTAAAAATAGAGTTTTACTATAGAAATTGCCAATAGTTGTAAAATTAAACAGATATATTACAGCATTATTTTTTCAGATATAATAGAGCAAACATATTACTTCAATTTGCTACAAAAAATTAGTTTCTAATACAGATAGTTCAAAAGTTATTTTTCAGTTAAGTGATTTTCATTTTTTCCCTTTTGTTTATATAAATTTATGTTATTATTTAAATTATACAATTTAAAAATACAAAATTAAATGTTTTTTTTAAAAATAGAGTTTTACTATAGAAATTGCCAATAGTTGTTGTAAAATTAAACAGATATAATTAAACAGATATATTACAGCATTATTTTTTCAGATATAATAGAGCAGATATATTACTTCAATTTGATACCAAAAATTAGTTTCTAATACAGATAGTTCAAAAGTTATTTTTCAGTTAAGTGATTTTCATTTTTTTACTTTTGTTTATATAATTTTATGTTATTGTATAATTTAAATATTATACAGTTTAAAAATACAAAATTAAATATTTTTTAAAAAAATAGAGTTTTGCTATAGAATTTGCCAATAAAATTTGTAAAATTGAGTAAAAGATTTTATAATTAAAAAAAGATATTATAATCAAAAAATTATTCTCAGTTTTTGTCCAATATCGGGATAGAAGCAAGCTGATATATTAATCAAACAAAAAACTTTAGTTGTTCAATACAGATAGTTCAAAAATTATTTTTTCAAGCATTAAGTGTTTTTTCATTTTTTCCCATTTTAGTAGTTTTCTGTATTATATTTAATATTTAATAAGCATTTTAGGTGTTTTTGTTTCACCAAAAACTATTTTCCATTTTGTTAAGGTGCATTTTGTATTATATTTAATAAGCTTTTTAGGTGTTTTTGATTCACTAAAACCATTTTCCATTTTAGTAAGTTGCATTCTATATTATATTTAATATTTAATAAGCATTTTAGGTGTTTTTGTTTCACCAAAAACTATTTTCCATTTTGTTAAGGTGCATTTTGTATTATATTTAATAAGCTTCTTAGGTGTTTTTGATTCACTAAAAATCATTTCCATTTTAGTAAGTTGCATTCTATATTATATTTAATATTTAATAAGCATTTTAGTTGTTTTTGATTCACCTAAAACTATTTTCTATTTTTTAAATTGCATTGTATTATATTTAAAGGTTTTAGGTGTTATTAATTCGGAAAACAGTTTTTCATTTCAGTAAATTGCATTCTGTATTATAGTTAACGCTTAATAAGTCTGTTACGTGTTTTTGATTCACCAAAAACCATTTTTCCATTTCAATAAATTACATTCTGTAATATATTTAACATTTAATAAACTTTTTAGGTGTTTCTGATTCACAGGAAAAGCTATTTTCTATTTCGATAAGGTGCATTTTGTATTATATTTATTTAATAAGCATTTGAGATGTTTTTGATTCACTAAAATTCATTTTCCATTTTGATAAGGTGCATTTTGTGTTATATTTAATAAGCATTTTAGGTGTTTTTGATTCACCAAAAACCATTTTTCCATTTCAATAAATTACATTCTGTAATATATTTAACATTTAATAAACTTTTTAGGTGTTTCTGATTCACAAAAAACTACTTTTAATTCGATAAGGTGTATTTTGTATTATATTTAATGTTTAATAAGCATTTTAGGTGTTTTTAATTCACCAAAAACTATTTTCCATTTCGTTAAGGTGTATTTTGTATCATATTTGCTAAGCCTTTTAGGTGTTTTTGATTCACCGAAAACCATTTTCCATTTCAGTATGTAGTATTCTGTATTATATTTAACGTTTAATAAGCATTTTAAGTGTTTTTGATTTACCTAAAACTATTTTCTATTTCATTAAGGTGCATTTTGTATTATATTTATTAAGCAGGTGTTTTTAATTCACCGAAAACAGTTTTCCATTTCAGTAAATTGCATTCTGTATTATAGTTAACGCTTAATAAGTCTGTTACGTGTTTTTGATTCACCGAAAACAGTTTTCCATTTCAGTAAATTGCATTCTGTATTATATTTAACGTTTAATAAGCATTTTAGGTGTTTCTGATTCACAGAACACTATTTTCCATTTAGATAAGGTGCATTTTGTATTATATTTAATGTTTAAGAAGCATTTTACGTGTTTTTGATTCAACAAAAACCATTTTCCATTTCAGTATGTTGCATTCTGTATTTTTTGTATTATATTTATTAAGCCTTTTAGGTGTTTTTAATTCACAGAAAACAGTTTTCCATTTCAGTAAGTTGCATTTTGTATTATAGTTAAAGCTTAATAAGTATGTTAGGTGTTTTTGATTCACCAAAAACCATTTTTTACATTTCAGTAAATTGCATTCTGTAATATATTTAACGTTTAATAAGCATTTTAGGTGTTTCTGATTCACCGAAAATAATTTTCCATATTAGTAAGGTGCATTTTGTATTATATTTAATATTTAAGAAGCATTTTAGGTGTTTTTGATTCACCAAAAACCGTTTTCTATTTCGGTAAGTCAGTGATATTACTTGTATTTCCGGATAGTAATGTAAAAGAACCGTTGACCTTTTTTATATATTGTCATTTGCCGTAAATTGACTTCTTTAAAAATTCATTCAGTATCTCGCTGAAAATGTATGTTTACATACATATGTATCATTGGCTTCGGTGATATTTTAACAGTAGGATAATGTTTCTTTTTTTAATAAATACTAAAACCAAAATTAAAAAAAAAATTAGCACAATTCGATCTTACAACAGTGCTAGAAACAAAATTTCAATATTCTACCGCTTATTTAAAAAAAAAAGAAAAATGCTCACTTTTCTAACTTATACATAATTTTTTGTTTTCTTATTAAATACTGCATGATATAGAAGGTTTCATGGATATACAACAAGAAGCACCATATGATTTCTTCTCTTAATTTCATCTATATGCTTTCCATTATCTTAAAAACTTCATTCTCCTCAGTAAAACTTATTATTCTTTCTTTTCAAAAGCTGCCACACCACAAAAGAAAAATTAAAATAAAACTAATGACGGACGATAATATTTAAAAAAAAATATTAAAACCATTGATGTACGCAACATTAGTTGTTTAGATCTCGTAGCGTAGTCGGTAAATGAAACAATCTCGTAATTGAAGGGTTGTGGGTTTGGGGGCTCGAATTTGACATATATTGTTATTATGCCCATCACGATTTTCATTACATTGAATATTTTCTCGCTCATTCCGGTATTTTTCCTCCGATTTTTGTTTCATCGTTAGCATAACCGCTTTATGCATCTAGGTCAGTTAAGCGCTGTTCCGTACAAAACAGACCAAGGGGAAGTTGATTAAAAGTGACTGGGGCACTTAAAATATGTTTGAGGTCACAATGTCCTCTAAGTTCTCAAACTATACCTCAGGGAGTAGAAGCCAAACCTGGGGATCTTCTGCTTAATCCCTGCTTCTAAAATTCGAGGATCCATCGGGAGTAATGTTACCTGCATCCCTAGTATTCTTCTTAAGCTACCCGTGCTCCTCGGATGGTGCTAAATGGGTAACAGCTTCGGAGCCCTATATTGGCATACAGAGGTATATGTGCTTTTACTGCCAGCTGCATTAGAAAACAAACAAACAAACATTGACTGTCGAATACATTAAGCGAGTGTCTCACCAAAGTCGCTTAATGGTTAACCACGATTAATCTCTGTTTAGATGGAGAATTGAGTCCTACCATTGGTTGGAACCATGGGTTAATCGCGATTAGCCTTTAACAACTTTGCTCAGACCGGCGCTTAAAATAGATGTTTTAACATAATTTCTTTCGTGCTGTTCTCTATAATACAACTGAAAAAACATCTCAACTCAGCTAGACTCAGTACTGTAGTAAAAAAAATTACAAATTTAGAAACAACTACAAATATGGCTGAAAGTTATAAACAAATTCTGGTCGATCTCACATATAAAGTTTTAGTTAAATTTTGTTTTCTTTTCCTCTTATATTAATTTATTCTACATAATGACCAAACTTGTATATCTTAACAACAATCTTTTCAAAATATAAATCAGGTTTTTCTTACTATTTCATGAATCAGTACAAAACGAATTATTATGCCCATCACGAATTTCATTACATTGAATATTTTCTCGCTCATTCCGGAATTTTTCCTCCGATTTTTGTTTCATCGTTAGCATAACCGTTTTATGCATCTAGGTCAGTTAAACGCTGTTCCGTACAAAACAGACCAAGGGGAAAGATTTTTTGAATAGAAAATTACTTCTAAACGACAAAAACTTTCCGTCTAGTGAATAATTTAAAATGTGTTGTATCACATTTTCTCAGTTACTTTGAAGCTTCCGTAAATTTACTCTCTCTGTCATAAGTATTTGGCTTTTTTTTTTAATTTATAATTTTTTTCCGGTTTCATTATAAATCTTTTAGTATTATTTTTTTCAAATTAACAAAAAAAGGAAGTCAATCGATATGTAAATAATATTATGTAAATAAGTTTAGGCCTGTCTCACCAAAGTCTTTTAACGGTTAACCGCGATTAATCTCTGTTTAAAAGCAGAATTACATCACATCATTAGTTGGTGCTATGGGTTAATCACGGTTAGCTGTTTAAAGACTTTGGGGAGACCGGCTCTTAATCTAGTATTTCTTTATTTAGATCAGGATATCCCCTATATAATGACAGCCTAAGTTATCTGTCCGTCTGCCCTCTAATTTATGAAGAGGTTGGACCTGGATCGGATAGAGACATCCATATTGGATTCTTGATGAGTTATCCCCTATATAATAAGAACCTAAGTTATCTGTCCGTCTGTCCTCTAATTTATGAAGCGGTTGGACCTGGAATGGATAGATGCATCCATATTGGATTCTTGATGAGTTGTCCCCTATATAATAATAGCCTAAGTTATCTGTCCGTCTGTCCTCTAATTTATGAAGCGGTTGGACCTGGAATGGATAGAGGCATACATATTGGATTCATGATGAGTTAGGGATAGCAAAATTCAAAACGATTAAAGGTTATCTTCTCCTAAACTATTCATCCGATTCTAAGATAAATTGGTATAAATAGGCTTCATATCACAGCAAAAAATACTGTCTCCTTTAAAACGTTTGAAATCCACCCCTTTCCCCCTTTCGAGAATTAATTAATTTATATTAATTCACTATCATACCATTTAATTTATTTATATTAATTCATTACTAATACTATTTAATTAATTTATACTAATATATTATTAATACCATTGAATTAGTTTATATTAATTCACTATTATATCATTTAATTCATTGATATTAATTCATTTATATTAAAATATTATTAATATCATTTGATTAATTTATATTAATTCACTATTATACCATTTAATTCATTTTTATTAATTATTTCAAGCCCTATTTTCCCCGGTTAAGAACAGGCGATTAAACTTATCAATTTATCACATAATAAATAGATTAAAATAACATTTTTTTTCTAGCATTATAACGTCATTATTTTAACCATCTCATAGAATCATTTCTTATTTTAAATTATTCAAATATCGTCTGCATTATTTTCTTACTTTTTATCACTGAACTTAGGTATTACATAAATAATTGTATTTTATATTTGGCTTAAATAATAGATTAGGTAGATATGGCATAATTTTGAATTTAATCATATATTATTTTTTGTTGCGATGAAAATATTATCTCCGGTATAAACAACAAATTCTATCTACCTCCAGGGTGTAGTGGAAATGGTAGTGTTATTTCTTTACTTCCATTAAATACTGCGGCAAAAAAATTGAGATGAACCTATCGATAATTTCGACGTAGCTAAGAAAACTTTGAATTATCTTTCTAAATGAATTCAACATGATTCTAAACTACATTCACAATATCGGGATACTTTAGAGGAGTATGAAGATATACAAATTATTGAACGTGTACCAG
>CM063499.1:68403557-68411057 GCA_032207245.1 Pardosa pseudoannulata
TCCGGCTAAGGACGTATTTAAAAAAGGATTTTAAGGAGACACACAATTTATAAATATTAACTGCTACATTACATTAATGCTACATACAAATATAACATTAATCTAATGTTCTAGGGGGCTGTGGTGTCCCAGGCAAGGATATATTTATAAGGGGATTATTTTTAAGGAGACCCAAAATTTATAAATATTTACTGCTACGTTACATTAATGCTACATAGAAATATAGCATTAATTTAATGTTGCAGGAGGAGCTGAAGTGTCCCGACCAAAGAAGTATTTATAAGGGTATTTTAAGGAGACCAAAATTTATAAATATTTACTGCTACATTAGATTAATGCTACATACAAATATAGAATTAATATAATGTTGCAGGAGGGGCTAATACTACAGACAAATATAGCGTTAATCTAATGTTGCAGGAGGTGCTGAAGTGTATCAGCGAAGTACATATTTATAAGGAGAATTTAAGGAGACCCAAAATTTATAAATATTAACTGCTACATTAGATTAATGGTACATATTAATAAATCTTTAATCTAATATAGCATGGAGGGGGATCATAATGTTCCAAACTAGGACATATTTCCAAAGGAGGTTAGGGATCTCTGGACCCCCCTATAATGATTTCATTACAAGATTTTTTAAACATTAAAATTTGTATATCACTAGATTACAACTTGAAGCTCATTTTGGATACATGTATAAAAACATAAACATATAAAAAATATATAAAATTTGGATGAATATGTACACTGAATGTATACATTGCAAAAAATTGTTTAATTTATTAAAATTTGCGTACATCACTAGTTTACAAACAAAGTGTTGAGAGATAGTTTTTATAAATAAAAATAATAAAAGCATTTCTTTGCAACAGAACTGATCAAAAGACTATTAAATTTATGTCAGGTGAATTTGGACTCCAAGACATGACTTGAAATTCACTAAAATGTTTCTTGAACCACTCCCTAACAATTTGACTCTTATGACATGGTGTATTATCCTGTTGATAAAAGCCAACCCCGCAATCTGGTCTGCATCGATGCTCATGTAGTGTGCAGACATCATGAATTGTTCTATGTGGACTATGGGTCCTAATGTGCTTCATGAAAACATTCCTCATACCATAATAAAGCCCTCTTTGGTGTACAGTCAAACCTCTAAAAATCTTCATTATATTAAACATTCGATAAATAGAGATTCATCTTTTAAAATGCATGAAACAGATACACAGATTTTAAATTCAGAAACATAACTAAACATAGGTAGATGTACTTGCTTTGACATAACTTTTGATAACTTATTTAATTAAAAGGAAGTGTTTCATCTACTGTTTTTATATACAATTACTACAATAAGGGTGACAAGTGTGAATAAAACTGAGTTATTCTTTTAGGAAATTTATAAAAATAATAATAAGTAATCATTGTTGTAAAGATTTTTATATAAAGAAAATAAATTTCGTTTTTATGTTTTAGACGCTGTTCAACATAAAAATTCTAGTACGGGCAGAATTTTATTTTCCAGTCCGGGACGGTACAATTACTAGAGCCGGATAAAAATTTAAAAAATAGAGTTTTTTTTAGGTTTAAAGGTGGTAAGTCCTCTTAAATTTCTAAAATATAATAAGTGATTTATTTACTAACTCTTGTGACATATAAAGAACGTTCTTACACTGACAATTTCCAGTGCAATTTCGGGGAATGTGCAGTTAGAGAACCAGTTTTCTACACATGTGAGAATTTTCTTTATCCAGTTAAACATCCTAGTATTTTTACCTCTTAAATTTCTAAAATATAACAAGTGATTCATTTACTAACTCGTATGACATATAAATAATATTCTTACACTGACATTTTCTAGTGAAATTTTGGAGATTTGTGCAGGTAGAGGACCAGTTTTCGACCGAAGTGAGAATTTTCTTTGTCCAGTACTACATCCTAGTATTTTTACCTCTTAAATTTCTAAAATACAATAAGTGATTCACTTACTCGTGTGACATATAGAAAACATTCTTACATTTCGTGGATATATGCATCCAAGAAATTTCTTTGATATGTGCAGATAGAGGACCAGTTTTAGACCGAAGTGAGAATTTTCTTTGTCCAGTACTACATCCTAGTACTTTTACCTCTTAAATTTCTAAAATACAATAAGTGATTCACTTACTAACTCGTGTGACATATAAAAAAACATTCTTACATTTCGTGGATATATGCATCCAAGAAATTTCTTGTATATATGCAGTTAGAGGACCAGTTTTCGACCGAAGTGAGAATTTTCTTTGTCCAGTACTACATCCTAGTACTTTTACCTCTTAAATTTCTAAAATACAATAAGTGATTCACTTACTAACTCGTGTGACATATAAAGAACATTCTTACACAGACACTTTCATGTGAAATTTCGTGGATATGTGCAACTAGAGGACCAGTTTTCGACCGAAGTGAGAATTGTCCAGATCCACATCCTAGTATTTTTACCTCTTAAATTTATAAAATATAATAAGTGATTCATTTACTAACTCGTGTGACATATAAAGAACATTCTTACACTGACACTTTCATGTGAAATTTCGTGGATATGTGCAACTAGAGGACCAGTTTTCGAAGGAAGTGAGAATTTTCTTTGTCCATTTCTACATCCTAGTATTTTTACCTCTTAAATTTCTAAAATACAATAAGTGATTCACTTACTAACTCGTGTGACATATAAAGTACGTTCTTACACTGACAGTTTCCAGTGAAATTTCGGGTATATGTGCAACTAGAGGACCAGTTTTCGACCTAAGTGAGAATTTTCTTCGTCTAGTTCCACATCCTAGTATTTTCACCGCTTAAATTTCTAAAATATAATAAGTGATTCATTTAATAACTCTTGTGACATATAAAGAACATTCTTACACTGACATTTTCCAGTGAAATTTCTTGGATATGTGCAGTTAGAGGACCAGTTTACGACCGAAGTGAGAATTTTCTTTGTCCAGTTCCACATCCTGGTATTTTTACCTCTTAAATTTCTAAAATATAATAAGTGATTCATTTACTAACACGTGTGACATATAAATAACATTCTTACACTGACATTTTCTAGTGAAATTTCGGAGATTTGTGTAGAAAGAGGACCAGTTTTCGACCGAAGTGAGAATTTTGTTTGTCAAGATCCATATCCTAGTATTTTTACCTCTTAAATTTATAAAATATAATGAGTGATTCATTTACTAACTCGTGTGACATATAAAGAACATTCTTACACTGACATTTTCTAGTGAAATTTCGGAGATTTGTGCAGGTAGAGAACCAGTTTTCGACCCAAGTGAGAATTTTTCTTATCCAGTTCGACATCCTAGTATTTTTAACTCTTAAATTTCTAAAATACAATAAGTGATTCACTTAGTAACTCGTGTGACATATAAAAAGAATTCTTACATTTCGTTGATATATGCATCAAAGAAATCTCAACTCCAAGAGATTTCAATCCAAGATATGTGCAACTAGATTACCAGTTTTCGACTGAAGTGAGAGTTTTCTTTGTCCAGTTCCACATCCTGGTATTTTTACCTCTTAAATTTCTAAAATATAATAAGTGATTCATTTACTAACTTGTGTGACATATAAAAAACATTCTTACATTTCGTGGATATGTGCATCCAAGTGCGCTCATTCGGATATAGCCTTGGATAAGAACTTAGTTATTCAGTTTTCTCAAGTGTTCTGCACTTCACTCTGATAGATCGCGACTCCTTTGAAACGATTTGACGGCTCGCTTCAGAAATTTCCGGCGAATAATTAGAAAATCGAAAAAGAAAAAGAGGTTATGCAAGTCGGAATTGTTTCTGAGGAAGGGAAAAACTTCCCCGTATTATGGAAGGAAATTAAAATATTACTTCTACATGCTTCTTCTCCAGAGAATTTTCTTCCCAAATTTATAAATATTTACTGTTACATTAGATTAATTCTACATACAACTATAGCATTAATGTAATGTTGCAGGAGGGGCTGAAGTTTCCCGGCCAAGGACGTATTTATAAGGAGATATTTAAGGAGACACAAAATATATAAATATTTACTGCTACATTAAATATTAATTCTACATACAAATATGGCATTAATGAAATGTTGCAGGAGGGGATGAAGTTTCTCGGCCAAGGACGAATTTATAACTCTATATTAAGGAGACTCAAAATTTATAAATATTTACTGTTACGTTAGATTAATTCTACATACAAATATGGTATTAATGTAATGTTGCAGTAGGGGCTGAAATGTCCCGGCCAAGAACGTATAAGGAGATTTTAAGGAGACCAAAAATTTATAAATATTTACTGCTACATTAGATTAATGCTACATACAAATGTAGCATTAACCTAAAGGCCAAGAACGTATTTATAGGAAGATTTTAAGGAGACCCAACATTTATAAATATTTGCTGCTACATTAGATTAATGCTACAATCTAATGTTGCAGGAGGGGGTAAGTGTCCCTGCCAAGGACGTATTTATAAGGCGATATTAAGGAGACTCAAAATTTATAAATATTTACTGTTACATTAGATTAATTCTACATACAACTATAGCATTAATGTAATGTTGCAGGAGGGGCTGGAGTGTTCCGACTAAGGGCTCATTTATAAGTTTATATTAAGGAGACTCAAAATTTATAAATATTTACTGTTACGTTAGATTAATTCTACATACAAATATGGTATTAATGTAATGTTGCAGTAGGGGCTGAAATGTCCCGGCCAAGAACGTATAAGGAGATTTTAAGGAGACCAAAAATTTATAAATATTTACTGCTACATTAGATTAATGCTACATACAAATGTAGCATTAACCTAAAGGCCAAGAACGTATTTATAGGAAGATTTTAAGGAGACCCAAATTTATAAATATTTGCTGCTACATTAGATTAATGCTACAATCTAATGTTGCAGGAGGGGCTAAAGTGTCCCTGCCAAGGACGTATTTATAAGGCGATATTAAGGAGACTCAAAATTTATAAATATTTACTGTTACATTAGATTAATTCTACATACAACTATAGCATTAATGTAATGTTGCAGGAGGGGTTGAAGTTTTCCGGCCAAGGACTTATTTATAAGGAGATATTTAAGGAGACTCAAAATTTATAAATATTTACTGTTACGTTAGATTAATTCTACATACAAATATGGTATTAATGTAATGTTGCAGTAGGGGCTGAAATGTCCCGGCCAAGAACGTATAAGGAGATTTTAAGGAGACCAAAAATTTATAAATATTTACTGCTACATTAGATTAATGCTACATACAAATGTAGCATTAACATAAAGGCCAAGAACGTATTTATAGGGGGATTTTAAGGAGGCACAAAATTTATAAATATTTGCTGCTACATTAGATTAATGCTACAATCTAATGTTGCAGGAGGGGCTAAAGTGTCCCTGCCAAGGACGTATTTATAAGGCGATATTAAGGAGACTCAAAATTTATAAATATTTACTGTTACATTAGATTAATTCTACATACAACTATAGCATTAATGTAATGTTGCAGGAGGGGCTGAAGTGTTCCGACTAAGAACGTATTTATAAGGGGTTTATTTATAAGAAGACCCAAAACTTATAAATATTTACTGCTAAGTTACATTAATGCTACATACAAATATAGCATTAATCTAATGTTGCAGGAGGGGCTGAAGTGTCCCGGCCAAGGACGTATTTATAAGAAGGTTTTAAGGAGACCCAAAATTTATAAATATTTACTGCTACATTAGATTAATGCTACATGCAAATATAGCATTAACCTTCTAATGTTACAGGGGGACTCCGGTGTCCCGGAAAAGGACGTATTTATAGGGGGATTTTAAGAAGACACAAAATTTGTAAATATTTACCGCTACATTAGATTAATGCTACAATCTAATGTTGCAGGAGCGGCTAAAGTGTCCCGGCCAAGGACGTATTTATAAGGGGATTTTACGGAGACTCAAAATTTATAAATATTTACTGCTACAATAGATTAATGCTACATACAAATATAGCATTAACCTAATGTTGCAGGGGGGGCTGAAGTGTCCTAGCCAAGGACGTATTTATAGAGGGATTTTAAGGACACCCAAAATTTATAAATATTTACTGCTACATTAGATTAATGCTACATACAAATATAGCATTAATTTAATGTTACAGGAGGGGCTTATGTGTTCCGACTAAGGACGCATTTATAAGGGGTTTTTAAGGAGCCCCAAAATATATAAATATTTACTACTACATTAGATTTATGCTACATACAAATATAGCATTAACCTAATGTTCCAGGGGGGTTGTGGTGTCCCGAACAAGGACGTATTTATAAGGGGTTTTTAAGGAGCCCCAAAATTTATAAATATTTACTGCTATGTTACATTAATGCTACATACAAATATAGCATTAATTTAAGGTTGCAGAAGAGGCTGACTTGTTCCAACTAAGGACGTATTTATAAGGGAATTATTTATAAGGACACCCAAAATTTATAGATATTTACTGCTGCGTTACATTAATGCTACATACAAATATAGCATTAATTTAATGTTGCAGGAGAGGCTAAAGTGTTCCGGCTAAGGACGTATTTAAAAATGGATTTTAAGGAGACACACAGTTTATAAATACTAACTGCTACATTACATTAATTCTACATGCAAATATAACATTAATCTAATGTTCTAGGGGGCTGTGGTGTCCCAGGCAAGTATATATTTATAAGGGGATTATTTATAAGGAGACCCAAAATTTATAAATATTTACTGCTACGTTACATTAATGCTACATAGAAATATAGCATTAATTTAATGTTGCAGGAAGGGCTGAAGTGTCCCGACCAAGGAAGTATTTATAAGGGTATTTTAAGGAGACCAAAATTTATAAATATTTACTGCTACATTAGATTAATGCTACATACAAATATAGAATTAATATAATGTTGCAGGAGGGGCTAATACTACAGACAAATATAGCGTTAATCTAATGTTGCAGGAGGTGCTGAAGTGTATCAGCGAAGTACATATTTATAAGGAGAATTTAAGGAGACCCAAAATTTATAAATATTAACTGCTACATTAGATTAATGCTACGTATTAATAAAGCATTAATCTAATATAGCATGGAGGGAGGCATAATGTTCCAAACTAGTGCATATTTACAAGGGAGGTTCGGGAGCTCTAGACCTCCCTATAATGATTTCATTACAAGATTTTTTAAACATTAAAATTTGTATATCACTAGATTACAACTTGAAGCTCATTTTGGATACATGTATAAAAACATAAACATATAAAAAATATATAAAATTTGGATGAATATGTACACTGAATGTATACATTGCAAAAAATTGTTTAATTTATTAAAATTTGTGTACATCACTAGTTTACAAACAAAGTGTTGATAGATAGTTTTTATAAATAAAAATGATAAAAGCATTTCTTTACAACAGAACTGATCACAAGACTATTAAATTGATGTCAGGTGAATTTAGAGTC
>CM063499.1:68416057-68421057 GCA_032207245.1 Pardosa pseudoannulata
ATGTTTCTAAATTTTTTCCAGGATCTATGTAGTAGACAAGAACATTTGGCTTCGTTTTCCTGTATATACCGTTATTTTTGTACCCACAAATAAACTATGTTCTTACACTAACCAGTACTAGTACGTGACCCGCGCTCAAGTATCAATCGTCAGAAAACGTACTAGTACGTGTCCCGCATACAATGTGTTAATTGCTTTTATATAACTTCACTTGTTTGTCAGTTCAAATTTCGTAATCAGTTTTTAACTACTTTTCTCTACAGCTAGATATCTGAAATTTGTCACACAGATTCTTTTCCGGTGACAATTCAATATCCAATCATAAAAAATACGATTAAAGAAAAACAAATAGTTTGGTAAATGCAAAAAGCAGTTCTAAGTACTTGGAATCCTAATTGCTGCGATTCTAAACCAGTAACGCCATCTATTTACAAGCAGCACAACTAAAAACTCAATCTAAAATAAGGATTTTTTAAAGTTAAAATAAGGACTCATGGTTCAGAAAAAAATACACATATATATTATATCATGCTGTTGTAAAATTTTAAAGATTTTGTTATAATTTAAAGAATATTTTAACATTGTTTGGTATATTTGTAAATTTTTCCAGTTTTAGTAGAGTCAGTTACAAAGTTAATCGATTAATTTGAAGAGTGTTATCAAAGTAGATGAATGTGTTTAATTTTCCTAATATTGAATGAGCCATTAATTAGCAATTTGAATTATTACTCCAGAGTCAAAATTAACTGAGAAAAGTTATAAAAATAATAAAAAGAGTGACATGAACTTAAACTACTTAAAATAAATTAAACTTTACATTGTTGGTAAATATCTAATAATTGCTTTAACATAAGTTGAACAAGTTACCTATGAAAATTGGTTACAAAATTTGAGACTAAAAAGCCGAAAATAAAATAAATATAAAAAATTTTCTTAAGAAAATCAATTTTATTTAACTAAATTAATGATAAAAACTACACTAAAAATTAAAAAATAATCTTATAACAACACATGAACTTGAAACTGAGTGAAAAATTTCTATACGAAAATTGTAATGCGCTGATATAGAAAAATTACATAAGGAGTTTTTATAGGATAAAGGCCAATTCTTATCATGCTTATGAGGCTCCTACGCTTTTATTTTTAGTCGCATAAACCCTTATAACAGCTCGCCCTTATCCTATAGAAGTTCCTCATGCAATTTTTCTATACCAGCGCATTATAATTCTGATATATAAGCCTTTCACTCAGCTTCTCTATCATGCACCGTTTTAAAATTATTTTATATCTATAGAAAATTTTTATCGCCTCTTTTGTTAAACAAAAGTTCCTCATGCAATTTTTTTATATCAGCGCATTATAATTCTGATATATAAGCTTTTCACTCAACTTCTCTCTCATGTGCCGTTATAAAATTGTTTTATCTCTATAGTAATTTTATTATCACTTTATTGCTAAACAAAAGTTCCTTTTGCAATTTTTCTATATCAGCCTATTATAATTTTGATATATAAGCTTTTCACTCAAGTTCCCTCTCTTGTGCCATTTTAAAGTTGTTTTATCTCTATAGAAAATTTTTTATCGCTTTTTTCTTGTTAAATAAAAGTTCCTCGTGCAATTTTTCCATATCAGTGCATTATAATTCTGATATATAAGTTTTTCACTCAGCTTCTCTCTTATGTGCCGTTATAAAATTGTTTTATCTCCATAGTAAATTTTTTATCTCTTTTTTGCTAAACAAAAGTTCCTCATGCAATTTTTCTATATCAGCCTATTATAATTTTGATATATAAGCTTTTCACTCAAGTTCCCTCACATGTGCCGTTTTAAAGTTGTTTTATCTCTATAGAAAAATTTACCGCTTTTTTTTGTTAAATAAAAGTTCCTCGTGCAATTTTTTCATATCAGTGCATTATAATTCTGATACATAAGCTTTTCACTCAACTTCTATGTCATGTGCCTTTTTAAAATTGTTTTATCTCAATAGTAAATTTTTTATCCCTCTTTTGCTAAACAAAAGTTCCTTATGCACTTTTTCTATATCAACCTATTATAATTTTTATAGATAACTTTTCACTCAACTTGTCTCTCATGTACCGTTTTAAAATTGTTTTATCTCTATAGTAAATTTTTTGTTAAACTTTTTTGTTAAACAAATATACCTCATGTAATTTTTCTCTATCAGCGCATTATAATTCGGATATATAAGCTTTTTACTCAAGTTCTCTCTCGTGTGCCATTTTAAAATTGTTTTATAGCAAATTTTTTATCACTTTTTTGTGAAACAAAAGTTTCTCATGCAATTTTTCTATATCAGCGTATTATAATTGTGATATATAAGCTTTTCACTCAACTTCTCTCTCATGTGCCGTTTTCAAAATTATTTTATCTCTATATTTAATAGTAAATTTTTTATCGCTTTTTTGTTAAACAAAAGTTTCTCATGCAATTTTTCTATATCAGCGTATTATAATTGTGATATATAAGCTTTTCACTCAACTTCTCTCTCATGTGCCGTTTTCAAAATTATTTTATCTCTATATTTAATAGTAAATTTTTTATCGCTTATTTGTTAAACAAATGTTTATCATGCAACTTTTCTAATCAGCGTATTATAATTCTGATACATAAGCTTTTCACTCAACTTCTCTATCATGTGCCGTTTTAAAATTGTTTTATCTCTATAGTGAAATTTTTATCACTTTTTTGTTAAACAAAAGTTCCTCATGAAATTTTTCTATATCAGCTTATTATTATATTGATATATAAGCTTTTAACTAAACCTCTCTCATATGCGCCGTTTTAAAATAATTTTATCTGTACAGTAAATTTTTTATCGCTTTTTTGTTAAACAAAAGTTCCTCATGCAATTTTTCTATACAGTCTATTATAATTTTGATATATAAGCTTTTCACTCAACTTGTCTCTCATGTGCAATTTTAAAATACTTTTATCTCTATAGTATTTTTTTATCACATTTTTGTTAAACAAAACTTTCTCATGCAATTTTTCTATATCAGCGTATTATAATTCTGATAAGTTTTCACTCAATTTCTCTCTCATGTACCGTTTTAAAATTGTCTTAACTCTATAGTAAATTTTGTATTACTTTTTTGCTAAAGTTCCCCGTGCAATTTTTCTATATCAACCTATTATAATTTTGTTATATTAGTTTTTCACTCAACTTGCGTCTCATGTGCCGTTTTAAAATTGTTTTATCTCAATAAAGTTTTTATCACTTTTTTGCTAAACAAAAGTTCCTCGTGCAGTTTTTCTATATCAGCGCACTGTAATTCTGATATATAAGCTTTTCACTCAACTTCTCTCTTATGTGCAATTTTAAAATCGTTTTATCTCTATAGTGAATTTTTTATCACTTTTTTATTAAACAAAAGTTTCTCATGTAATTTTTTTATATCAGCACATTATAATCCCGGTATATAACCTTTTCACTCAACTTCTCTAACATAAAGTATTTTTTATCTCTATAGTAAATTTTTTATCACTTTTTTGCTAAACAAAAGTTCCTCATGCAATTTTTCTATATCATCCTATTATAATTTTGATATATAAGCTTTTCACTCAAGTTCCTTTCATGTGCCGTTTTAAAATTGTTTTATCTCAATAGTAAATTTTTTATCACTTTTTTGCTAAACAAAAAAGTGATACAATTCGTGTACAATTCGTTTTCGTGTATATCCATATTCGTGTTTCATATTTATCTTTCTTACTTCCTTTGGTAAATGAGTACGAAAAAGGTTGACTTGTTTGAAAGCTGGAAATTGTTACATCTCTTCATAGACTGAAAGGAACATAAGTCCCCCTTCTATTTACGATCACACATCTTCATTTTTCCTTTAATACTTTATCAGTCTATTACAATTTTGCTATTAAAAATTCTATCAAGCATTAGGTCTTTCCCTTTTGATTTGATTCGGTTTAAAGGATCGTTCCATTGGTTACCATCTTCACACAAAGGCATCATCAAGTTAGATTAATCCCTGGGGAAACAAAATTTGACCATGAAATGTCTTTCCCAAGCTCTCGGCGAAACGCTTTCTGCTTTTAACGACGAGGCAGGAATAAGAAAGAATATGATTTTTATTTTCTTCTATAATACTGGGAAAATACTATTTGATGTACACTATACCGATCTAATGTGGTAATTTGAATGATATTCGAAGTTTGACCAAGTTTATAAGTTACCACATGGGAACTTTCCGAAGACCTTTCGACGACTTTTGGAGTAGATGGCAGTCAGAGTTGGTAAATTTGCTGATTTTTTCATTTAATGGTAATTCGGTAGCAGAAATTTTCAATACCGATAATTGTTTTGAGCAATTAACTGGTATTTTGCCTTCAAAGATATAGATAGTAAGTATATACTTATTAAGTAAGTGGTTGGCTATTTTTGACATGGAACGCAATTAGGATTTGTAAATTTACTGGCTTTGTCATTCAATGGTAATTCGATAGGAGAAAATTTCAACACCGATAATTGTTTTGAGCAATTAACTGGTATTTTGGCTTCAAAGATATAAATACTAAGTATATACTTATTAAGTAAATGGTTATTTTTGACATGGATTGCAGTTAGGATTTGTAAATTTACTGACTTTTTCATTTAATGGTAAGTCGATGGCAGAAAATTTTCATACCGATAATTGTTTTGAGCAATTAACTGGTATTTTACCTTCAAAGATATAAATTCTAAGTATATACTTATTAATTAAGCGGTTATTTTTGACATGGATCGCAGTTAGGATTTGTAAATTTACTGGCTTTTTCATTTAATGGTAATTCGATAGCAGAAAATTTCAACACCGATAATTGTTTTCAGCAATTAAATGGTATTTTACCTTCAAGAATATGAATACTAAGTATATACTTAATAAGTAAGTGGTTATTTTTGACATGGATTGCAGCTAGGATTTGTAAATTTACTGGCTTTTTTCATTTGATGGTAATTTGATAGCAGAAAATTTCAATACCGATAATTG
>CM063499.1:68436057-68441057 GCA_032207245.1 Pardosa pseudoannulata
AATCAAAAATTGTAATACATACAGTGTGGCCCACAAGCTTTAAGATTCACTTCCAATGTAGCCTGCGGACCTATCTGTGTTCTGAGGTTTGGGGGTTGTCCAAACCTGGTGCAGATGATAGTGATCTTTCTTTCCTTATTCTTTTGAAGAATTAATAAAAGAAACTGAGAAAAGGTGAAAAGAAAAGTGTCAAAACTTGCCCCAGTCTTTCGTTGTTAAATTGACAGCAACCACTTAGCCACTGGTTTTTGGACTGTCCGTATAAATTTCCAGGCCATCGAGGGAATTATTTGATCTGAATTTGATTTTAAAACTCTTTAAAATAGGATAAGGGTTATACAGTCAAAATCCGTAATACATACTGTGCGGCCCCCAAACTTTAAGATTCACATCCAGTGTGGCCTTCAGATCTATATGTGTTATGAGATTTTGTTGTTGTCCAAACCTGATGCAGATGATAGTGACCTTTCTCTCCTTATTCTTTTGAAGTAATAAAAGAAAGTATGAGAAAAGTACCAAAGAAAAGAGGCAAGACTTTCCCAAACCTTTCGTTGTTAAATTGACATCAACCATTTAGCCACAGGGATTTGGACCATCCGTAGCCGTCGTTTCCAGACCATCGAGGGAATTATTTGATCTGAATTTGATTTTAAAATACTTTAAAATAGCATAAGGGTTAAACAACCAAAAACCGTAATACATACAGTGCGGCCCACAGGCTTTAATATTCACTTCCAATATGGCCTGCGGATATAACTGTGTTCTGAGGTTTTTTTGGGTTGTCCAAACCTGATGCAGATGATAGTGACCTTTCTCTCCTCATTCTTTTGAAGAAGTAATAAAAGAAACTATGAGAAAAGGGGAAAAAAAGAGGCAAGACTCGCCCCTACCCTTCATTGTTGAATTGCCAGCAACAACCCCATTACACTGGAATTCGAATGAAATACTTCCTTCCTGGGATCACTTTTCAGGTTTGAAAAGCGTTCACTTTCTTTCGCCTTGTGTGGCGACCGGAAATGGACTCTGCCTACCTTTATTCTTTAATCTATGGGAGCAAATAAGTACAGTATTTATCTGAGGTGGTATACTTATGCAAAGGCCCCTCCACACTATGGTCCACTGCAAGCCATCACCACCGTCTGGAAGGGGTATGGCTTATCGTGGTCGATGGTAGCAGACGATAAATTAGACTTGGTGAACAATGGGCAATTTTTCTCGAATCATCAAAGGCATCCAGATGCGCAGTAGATCCTATGGACGAATCCACGAGCTTGGCTCATTTAGTGGCCCAGCGAGGGGATGCAAACCGTAAACCATCCTTCAAGGTCACCATCAGGAAGTGGTTAACAATTGGCCATAGTGTGGAGGCTACATAAGGTAACCAACATTTCTCCACTGAAAGGAAGTATATAATATTAATAAAGGTGAACATAATTAAATTGAAAAATTCAATGTTTCATCTGAGTTAAAAGTCAATAAAGCTACTGGTTCATCAAAAAAAAAACGTAAGCTTATTTTTACCAAATAAAACACTACCAATAACAATTGGAAATAGTAACTGTTGTGTAATTTAATGAAGCATTATTTTATCTTCTTGGTTGAAGTCCGATGTACTTTCCAACGATGGTCAGCACCTTCATACACAGCCGTGGAGTAAATTTCCAAAAAGAATTTAGGTGCAGCTGTTGACTTCGAGTTTTAGTGGGGACCCCTGCGGAGGAGTTATAGCTCACGAAGTGGCACAAGTGGAACGGTCAAGCCTAGGCAGATATGCAGCAGTGAGATATGGTGGCAGGGGCTAAGCAATAATGTCAACTCAGTACGGATTATTTGCTGGTAGGCTCATTAAAATGGCCCCTTTCACCAAAGAGGCCATTTTAATGAGCCCATCACCACACCCGAAGGGGTTGCAAATGTGGCAAAATTTTACCAACAAGTGATTGGGACAGAGAAAAAAAAAGTGGCGTTGAACCGAGGTGTAAAGGTTGGGAAAGAAAGCGGGAAAAGGACTCGATGTCGGGATTCAAGACTGCTGATTCAGGATTGCTGGACGTCGAGATCCCGTGAGCAAGCCAGAAAGCCTGGACCAGTAATCATTTCTCGAACCCACATGCGTATGATGGGCACGCCAGCATAGCACAAGAGCAAAATAACGGCAGCACGCCCACACCGACGTCCAGCCTGCTTGATCTCTGCTTCTACCACGTACATTAAATAAATTATCAGGAACTACTTTATTAGAGTTTAGTTTAGTAGAGCGACCTTTTACGTTTGGTGCTATTTTACTCTTATTTCGAAAAATTATAAAGGATGTAAATTCACCAAAATTAAAACTTTTCTGTGTAAATGTATCTACCATTTCTCGATCAATAAAGTTTATACAATTTTCTCCTTATTGTATCATTTTTTAAAACTTATATTTTCAAAAATTAAATGTCTGTGTGTTTCCAACAATATTAAGTAACCAGCAAATAGCCCGTCATATGACGGGATCAGTAAAAATTTTAGTTTTCTAGAATTGTAAAGTAACCTATAAGGCAGATAAAAAAATGGTTTGTTTTTTGGCTGAGAATTATCTGGTACACGCTCAATAATTTGTTTATCTTTACTAACCGCATGTTAGTTGCCAACTTTAATTTATCTTGTGATATTACGTGATAGGATGGACAGCAGAGGTTTTAATATTGACAGTGATTATTTGGCGGTATATATGAATGATGTCCAAAATTGAGCGAATCGATTGCAAACCGTGTGGTTATGTATAAAAAACAAACATACAAACACACAAACTTCTTCATTTTCAAAGATATATAACTTAAACGCTAGTTATTTATTAGTCCGTGAAATAGACACCTTGACTTTTATAAAAATAATTTGTTGTTAATACCAGTGATAAAATTTTCATTGCAACAAAACATAATCGATGATTAAATTTAAAGTTATCACATATGTACCAAATCTATTATTTAATACAAACATAAAAGAAAATTATTTACGTAATATCTAAGTTCAGTGATAAAACGTATGAAAATAATGCAGACGATATTTAAATAATTTAAAATAAGAAATGATTAAAGGAGATGGTTAAAGGAATGACGTCATAATGTTAGAAAAAATGTTACTTTTATTTATTTATTATGTGATAAGTTTAATCGCGTGATATTAACCGGGGAATATAAAGTTTCAAAAAATGGAATTAAATGCTCGAAAAGGAGGAAAGGGGTGGATTTCGAATGTTTTACTCGCTTTGAAGTTTGCTAACAATAACGCATCAATAATCCAATATTGATGCCTCTATCCATTCCAGGTCCAACAGCTTAATAAATTCGAGGACAGATGAACAGATTAGTTATTATGTGATAAATTGATAAATTTAATGTTCCGCTTTTAACCGGTCATAACACAGCTTGAAATAATGGGATGAAACAATACAAAAGGGGGAAAGGGGTGGATTTCGAACGTTTTTGTACTCGTTGTGAAATTTGCTAACTCATCGAAAATACAATATGGATGCCACTATCTATTCTAGGTCCAACCGCTTCATAAGTTCGATGACAGACGGACAGATGGACACACAACTTAGGCTATTATTATATAGGGGATAATATGCCTTCGTTTAAAAACAAAAATGCCACCATTATATGTCGAACGATGGCCGAATGGTTAGGATGCTAGCCTTCGGAACCGGAGCTCGTGGGTTCGAATCCCACTATAGCATGGATGTTCGTAGCCGTTCGGAATCGCCTTTAAGCAGTATCACTACCTGCACAACTGCTCTCTGACACATGATTTGCATCTTAAGAAACCCTTTGACAGATCCAAGGAACTCTGGGCAGAGAGTCTAATCAAAAACCCGGTACTGATAAGGAAGGCCAGGAACCTGGTTGACTGGCTCACCGCTAATCAAGGCGCCATCGTGCGGCCATGATTTTAATCTAAAACCACACCGCAAGGGTCAAAGTACCCCTTCACGAATGACCATCCCAACTGCCCTGTGCAGATATTGCTTCCCTCGCAAACACCTGATCTCATGGCAGAATGTTCCATGTAGTACACCGGGTCAACCGGACTTATAACCTGGGCAGGAGTACTGCGGAGTATCCCCCGCACTTTCGTAAATTGCATTAGTTGTACTTATTAGTCTAGATTTTCTACATTATATATATATATATATATATATATATATATATATATATATATATATATATATATATATATATATATATACATATATATATATATATACATATATATATATATACATATATATATATATACATATATATATATATATATATATATACATATATATATATATATATATATATACATACATATATATATACATATATATATATATATATACATATATATACATATATATACATATATACATATATATATATATATATATATATATATACATATATATATATATACATATATATATATACATATATATATATATATATAAATATATATATATATATATATATATATATATATATATATACATATATATATACATATATATATACATATATATATATATATATATACATATATATATACATATATATATATATATATATATATATATATATATATATATATATATATATATATATATATATATATATATATATATTCGGCTATATATATATATATATATATATATATATATAGATAGATATATATATATAGCCGAACGATGGCCGATTGGTTAGAGTGCTGGCCTTCGGAACCGGAGTTCGTGGGTTCGAATCCCACAGTGGCATGGATGTTTGTAGCCGTTCGGAATCGGCTTTAAGCTGTAGGTCCCTGTCTCATTAGCCCTCGTGATGCAAAAAGTAGACGGTAGCACTCCAAACCAAACCAAACCAAATATATATATATATTTGTTATTTTAAATATTATGGGCTTGCTTGCTTGATTTAATGCAGACTTGGCCCCTGCTTAACGCATTGTTGCCGGACGGTCAGACCGAACCAGCAATTCAA
>CM063499.1:68451057-68456057 GCA_032207245.1 Pardosa pseudoannulata
TCTCTTGCACATAGACAATGTGATCCCGCACATACACTTTTCAAGTAGGGATTCCTAAGGTAAAAAGACTACGAATAATCCCTAAGCACTATTGATCACGTGATAAAAAATACCCATGTTTAAAGAGAACGCGCTAACTATTGGCTAAAGTAGTACAAACAGAGTCTGAATTAAGTCTATAGCGTGTCTGGAGGGAGAAATCAGAATGACCGCGCAAACCCTGAACGTACTTTATGAACAAAAGTTAAATTAATATTCAATTAATATTAAAATACGTAAATAAGGCATTTTAATATTACACACACATGTGTGTAATATGAGCGAGACTCATTCAAAATCACAACACAGTTTATTTTTGGAAAGAAACATGAAATTCATACAACAGGCAAACACTTTTACAACCATAGACAATGTGATCCCGCACATACACTTTTCAAGTAAGGATTCCTCAGGTAAAAAGACTACGAATAATCCCTAAGCTCAATTGATCACGTGATAGAAAATACCCATATTTAAAGAGAACGCGCTAACTATTGACTAAAGTAGTACACACAGAGGCTGAATTAAATGTATAGCGTGTCTGGAGTGAAAAATCAGAATTACCGCGCAAACCCCGATCTCACTTTATGAACAAAAGTTAAATTAATATTCAATTCATATATATTAATATACAAAAGGTTACTGTATAAATTTTGTAATAATAATAAATAATAAATTTGTAATAATAATAATGTAAATATAAAAAGTTGTAATTTTTTTACTACGCCTCTGCTGAAAACCCACATTTATCATCCAGTGTATAAAACAGAGTACGTTTACTTTTCGCTTCCATCTAAAACCTGTCATGCATTGTCGTCACCATTTCTTAAAAAAATTGCAAGTATCGGCTCCAACCCCAAACCCCCTAACCGTACTGATATTTACTTTTGCCCTAACCACATCCTGGTAGAGGAGAAAAACTTTGAGAAGAATTTCCGACGGGATGAGAAATAACAACGGTACGGAAAACCAACACTGAGAAGTGAAAATGTTATGTTATCCGAAGAACAAAACGACTTCCCATTTCGCAACTACACTACAAAGAATGGGTGTTATCGAATTTTTTCGTAGGACTGATGTTTTTCTTTTCATTTCTTTTCAAATTTTTTTTTCTCTGTTTCGTACGTAGGGATATCTTGAAGTTTAAATCATTATCCTTTCACAAGACAATGTTCCAGTTTAGGAACATAAACGATTTAAAATTCAATTAGAAACAAAGTTTTAATGAAACTGAGTTGGAATTTTTTTTAATTGGAAAGAATGTCATGCTTGATTTTTTTATATAGACTAGGTTCGGATAATATGGAACATTAGTTCTTATTTCCATCTAATTATAGGTAATATTATTATAATTTGACTAATTGTGCTGTTAGTGAGGCATCCCCGATTGTATAGTGGTCAGCTTATTGTCATCCTACCAAATATGTTAAGGTGCGATTCTCAGGTAAAGCTTTGTTTGACGTATTTATGAGGTGTCCACTCATAGGGAGCAATGTTACCGTACCTGCATACCCATAAAGAAATGGGCAGCGAATTGTATAGTAAAATGTTAATAAAGGCAAGTGCCCCGCATTTGTAAAACAATTTTTTAGTGAATAAGTTGAGTTTTATTATTACATTATTATACCTAACTTTGAAGACAAAAATTCAATTTGTAATTAAAAATTTCCAAACTTTTATGTCGGGAATTTTCCTTTCCTTTTAGAGGTATTAGACGCCTTATTCGTTAAAAAGGCATCGTAACAGGTGACTGTTACTAGAAACCTATTTCTGTAATCTTCAGAAGTGAATTTGATTCCCTCTTCAAGGTATTAGACACTTTAATTGTCATATGGGTATCATAACAGGTGACCGTTGCTATAAACCTATTCTTTTAATCCCTAGAAGTGAATTTCATTTTATTTTGGAAGTATTGTCTCCTTAATCGTCATAAGGGCATCATAACAGATACCAAAAACTTATTCTTTTGATCCCTAGAAGTGAATTTTATATTATTTTGGAAGTATTAGACCTCTTAATTGTCAGAAGGCCATCGCAACATCTGACTGTTACTAAAATCCTATTTCTTTATTCTTCAAAAATGAATTTTATTCCCTTTTCGAGGCATTAGACATCCTAACCGTCTTAAGGACATCGTAACAGGTGATTGTTACTAAAAACCTATTCTTTTAATCCCTAGAAGTGAATTTTGTTTTATTTGGAAGTATTAGACCCCTTAATCGTCATAAAGGCATCATATCAGGTGACTATTACAAAAACCTATTTCTTAATCTTCAGAAGTGAATTTCATTCCCTTTTTCAGTCATCACATACCTTAATCGTCATAAGACCATCGTAACAGGTGACTGTTACTAAACACCTATTTCTTTAATCTTCAGAACTGAATTTCATTCCCTTTTTCCCACATTAGACACTTTGATTGCCATAGGGGCATTGTAACAGGTGTTACCAAAAACCTATTCTTTTAATTCCTAAATTCATTTTATTTTGGAAGTATTAGCACCTTAATCGTCATAAGACCATCGTAACAGGTGACTGTTACTAAACACCTATTTCTTTAATCTTCAGAACTGAATTTCATTCCCTTTTCCAGGTATTAGATATTTTGATTGCCACAGGGGCATTGTAAGAGGTGTTACTAAAAACCTATTCTTTTAATTCCTAGAAGTGAATTTTGTTTTATTTGGAAGTATTAGACCCCTTAATCGACATGAAGGTATCATAACAGGTGACTGTTACTAAAGTCCTATTTCTTGAATCTTCAGAAGTGAATTTCATTCCCTTTTCCAGACATTAGACACTTTGATTGCCATAGGGGCATTGTAACAGGTGTTACCAAAAACGTATTCTTTTAATCCCTAGAAGTGAATGTCATTTTATTTTGGAAGTATTGTCTCCTTAATCATCACAAATGATCGTAGCAGGTACCAAAAACCTATTCTTTTAATCCCTAGAAGTGAATTTTATTTTATTTTTGGAGTGTTAGAACCCTTAATCGTCATGAAGGCATCGTAACAAATGACTATTACAAAAACCTATTTTTTTTAATCATCAGAAGTGAATTTCATTCCCTTTATGAGGCATCGCATACCTTAATCGGCGTAAGGCCATCGTAACAGGTGATTGTTACTAAAGTCTTATTTCTTTAATCTTCACAAGTCAATTTCATTACCTTTTCCAGGCATTAGACACTTTGATTGCCATAGGGGCATTGTAACAGGTGATACTAAAAACCTATTCTTTTAATCCCTAGAGGTGAATTTTATTTTATTTTCCAGATATATTAGACACTTTAACCATCCTAAGGGCATCGCAACAGGTGACTGCAGCCTAAAACCTATTCTTTTAATCCTAAGAAATGAATTTCATTTTAGCTTGGAAATATTGTCTCCTTAATCATCCCTGGGGCAACGTAGCAGGTACCAGAAACCTATTCTTTTAATCCCTAGAAGTGAATTTTATTTTATTTTTAAAGTATTACACCTCTTAATTGTCATGAAGGCATCATAACAGGTGACTATTACAAAAACTTATTTCCTGAATCTTCAGAAGTGAATTTTATTCCCTTTTAGAGCCATTGCATACCTTAATCGTCAAAAGAACATAGTAACAGGTGACTGTTGCTAAAAAACCTATTTCTTTAATCTTCAGAAGTGAATTGTACTTTATTTTGGAAGTATTAGACTCCTTAATCGTCCTAAGGGTATCGTAACAGTTGAAAGTTACCAAAAATATTTTCTTTTAATCCCCAAAAGTGAATTTCATTTCCTTTTCCAGGTATACTAGACACTTTAACCATCCTAAGAGCATCGCAAGAGGTGACTGCAGCCTATAATCTATTCTTTTAATCCCTAGAAGTGAATTTTATTTTATTTTTTAAGTATTAGACTCCTTAATCGCCATGAAGGCATCATAACAAGTGACTATAACAAAAACTTATTTCTTGAATCTTCAGAAGTGAATTTTACTTTATTTTGGAGGTATTAGACTCCTTAATCGTCATAAGGCCATCGTAACAGTTGACTGTTACCAAAAATCTTTTCTTTTAATCCCCAAAAGTGAATTTAATTTACTTTTCCAGGTGTATTTAACCATCCTAAGGGCATCGCAACAAGTGACTGCAGCCTAAAACATATTCTTTTAATCCTTAGAAGTGAATTTTATTTTATTTTTTAAGTATTAGACTCCTTAATCGTCATGAAGGCATCATAACAAGTGACTATTACAAAAACTTATTTCTTGAATCTTCAGAAGTGAATTTTACTTTATTTTGGAGGTATTAGACTCCTTAATCGTCATAAGACCATCGTAACAGTTGACTGTTACCAAAAAGTTTTTCTTTTAATCCCCAAAAGTGAATTTCATTTCTTTTTCCAGGTAAATTAGACACTTTAACCATCCTAAGGGTATCGCAACAGGTGACTGTAGCCTAAAACCTATTTTTTAATCCCTTAGAAGTGAATTTTATTTTTATTTTGGAAGTATTAGACTCCTTAATCGTAAGGCATCATAACAGCACAAAAACTTATTTCTTGAATCTTCAGAAGGGAATTTTGCTTTATTCTGGAGGTATTAGACTCCTTAATCGTCATAAGATCATCGTAACAGTTGACTACCAAAAAATTTTTCTTAATCCCAAAGTGAATTTTATTTTAAGGATTACTCCTTAATCGTCATAAGAACATCGTAACAGGTGACTGTTTCTAAAAACCTATTTCTTTAACCCTCAGAAGTGAATTGTACTTTATTTTGGAAGTATTAGACTCCTTAATAGTCATAAGGACATCGTAACAGTTGACTGTTACCAAAAATCTTTTCTTTTAATCCCCAAAAGTGAATTTCATTTCCTTTTCCAGGTATATTAGACACTTTAACCATCCTAAGGGCATCGCAACAGGTGACTGCAACCTAAAACCTATTCTTTTAATCGCAAGAAGTAAGTTTCATTTCATTAGATACTT
>CM063499.1:68471057-68486057 GCA_032207245.1 Pardosa pseudoannulata
TTCATTTCGTAAACGAATTAGGGTATCGGGTATGTTTCGAATTTTAACCTGATAATTATTTTCTGGAATAATTTATGTGATTTATATGCAGTCAAACTCCGATACAGCGCCTTTGTCCGGTCTCATGCTAGTTTTGTGGTATATAGAATTATACATTTATATATAGTAATTAAATTGGTAAGCATCACTGTAAAGCTGTTTTTACGGTAAAGATTTAGAATCCTTTTCCCAAACATTTTTACGTATTTTTAATAAAACTTTTTAAAGAGATATTTATCTTACATACCACAAAACAATATAGTTGATAAGTATACTGAACTTTTATGCAATATTTCATTTCGAAAACGAATTAGGGTATAGGATATATTTCGAATCTTAAACTGATAATTTTTTTCTGGAATAATTTACGTGATTTATATGCAGTCAAACTCCATTACAGCACAATTGTCCGATTTCAGTTTGCGTTCGCGGTTTTCGTTTTTATGCAAATATTTCATTCGTAAAACGAATTAGGGTATCAGGTATGTTTTCGAATTTTAAACTGGAAAAGTAATTTCTGGAATAATTTATGTGATTTATAGCAGTCAAACTCCGATACAGCGCCATTGTCCGTTCTCATGCAAGTGGTATATCGAATTATAAATTGGATCACTGTAAAGCTATTTTTACGGTAAGATATAAAATCCTTTTCCCAAACATTTTTATTCATTTTTAATAAAACTTTTCATAAAGAGATTTACTTTAAGTACTTCAAAATAATATATTTGATAAATATACTGCACTTTTGTGCAATATTTCATTTCGTAAACGAATTATGGTATCGGATATGTTTCGAATTTTAAACTGATAATTATTTTCTGGAATAATTTGTGTGATTTATATACAGTGAAATTCCGATACAGCGCCATTGTCCGTTCTCATGCTACTTTTGTGGTATATCGAACTACATTTATCTATATAGTGCTGAATATGATAAGGAACACTGTAAAGCTGTTTTTACGGTAAAGATATAGAATCCTTTCCCAAATATTTTTACGTATTTTTAATAAAACTTTTTAAAGAGATATTTATCTTAAGTAGCTCAAAAAAATATATTTGATAAATATACTCCACTTTTATACATATTTTATATCTTAAACGAATTAAGGTATAGGATATGTTTAGAATTTTATACTGATAATTATTTTCGGGAATAATTTATGTGATTTATATGCAGTGAAATTCCGATACAGCGCCATTGTCCGTTCTCATGCTAGCTTTGTGGTATATCAAATTATACCTCTATATGTAATGCTAAAATTGGTAAAGAACACTGTAAAGCTGTTTTTACGGTAGAAATTTAGAATTTTTTTCCCAATCATTTTTAGGTATTTTTAATAAAACTTTTTAAAGAGATATTTATCTTAAGTACCTCAAAATAATATATTTGATAAGTATACTGCACTTTTATGCAATATTTTATTTCGTAAACGAATTAGCGTATCGTGTATATTTCGAGATTTAAACTGATAATTATTTTTTGGAAAAATTTATGTGATTTATATGCAGTCAAACTCCATTACAGCACAATTGTCCGATTTCAGTTTGCGTTCGCGGTTTTCGTTTTTATGCAATATTTCATTTCGTAAACGAATTAGGGTATCGGGTATATTTCGAATTTTAAACTGACAATTAATTTCTGGAATAATTTATGTGATTTATATGCAGTCAAACTCCGATACAGCGCCATTGTCCGTTCTCATGCCAGTTTTGTGGTATATCGAATTATACATTTATATGTAGTGCTGAAATTGGTAAAGATCACTGTAAAGCTATTTTTACGGTAAGATATAAAATCCTTTTCCCAAACATTTTTACGTATTTTTAATAAAACTTTTCATACAGATATTTACCTTAAGTACCTCAAAACAATATATTTGATAAGTATACTGCACTTTTATGCAATATATCATTTCGCAAACGAATTAGGGTATTCGATATGTTTCGAATTTTAAATTGATAATTATTTTCTGGAATAATTTATGTGATTAACATGCAGTCAAACTCCGATACCATTGTCCGTTCTCATGCTATTTTTTGGTATATCGAATCCTTTATATGTAGTGTTGAAATTCGTATGGTACACTGTAAAGCTGTTTTTACGGTAAAGATATAGAATCCTTTCCCAAATATTTTTACGTATTTTTAATAAAAATTTTTCATACGAGATGTATATATCAAAGTACCTCAAAACAATATATTTGATAAGTATACTGCACTTTTATGCAATATTTCATTTCGAAAACGAATTAGGGTATCGGATATGTTTCGAATTTTAAACTGATAATTATTTTCTGGAATAATTTATGTGATTTATATGCAGTCAAACTCCGATACAGCGCCATTGTCCGTTCTCATGCTAGTTTTGTGGTATATCGAATTATACATTTATATGTAGTGCTGAAATTGGTAAAGAACACTGTAAAATTGTTTTTACGGTAAAGACATAAAATCGTTTTCCCAAACATTTTTACGTATTTTTAATAAAACTTTTTAAAGAGATATTTATCTTATGTACCTCAAAACAATATATTTGATAAGTATACTGCACTTTTATGCAATATTTCATTTCGTAAACGAATTAGGGTATCGGATATGTTTCGAATTTTAAACTGATAATTATTTTCTGGAATAATTTATGTGATTTATATGCAGTCAAACTCCGATATATCACTACTGTCCGTTCTCATGGTAGTTTTGTGGTATATCGAATTATACATTTATATGTAGTGCTGAAATTGGTAAGGATCACTGTAAAGCTGTTTTTAAGGTAGAGATATAGAATCCTTTTTCCAAACAATTTTACGTATTTTTAATAAAACTTTTCATACAGATATTTACCTTAAGTACCTCAAAACAATATATTTGATAAGTATACTGAACTTTTATGCAATATTTCATTTCGAAAACGAATTAGGGTATAGGATATATTTCGAATCTTAAACTGATAATTTTTTTCTGGAATAATTTACGTGATTTATATGCAGTCACATTAGGATACAGCGCCATTGTCTGTTCTCATGCTAGTTTTGTGGTATATAAAATTATACTTTTATATATAACGCTGAAATTAGTAACAAACACTGTAAAGCTGTTTTTACGTTAAAGATATAGAATCCTTTCCCAAACATTTTTACTTATTTTTAATAAAACTTTTTAAAGAGATATTTATCTTAAGTACCTCAAAATAATATATTTGATAAGTATACTGCACTTTTATGCAATATTTTATTTCGTAAACGAATTAGCGTATCGTGTATATTTCGAGATTTAAACTGATAATTATTTTCTTTAATAATTAATGTGATTTATATGCAGTCAAATTCCCATCCAGCACCATTGTCCGTTCTTATGATAGTTTTGTGGTATATCAAATTATACCTCTATATGTAATGCTAAAATTGGTAAAGAACACTGTAAAGCTGTTTTTACGGTAGAAATTTAGAATTTTTTTCCCAATCATTTTTAGGTATTTTTAATAAAACTTTTTAAAGAGATATTTATCTTAAGTACATGAAAACAATATATTTCATAAATATATTGCACTTTATGCAATGTTTCATTTCGTAAACGAATTAGCGTATCGGGTATATTTCGACATTTAAACTGATAATTATTTTTTGGAAAAATTTATGTGATTTATATGCAGTCAAACTCCATTACAGCACGATTGTCCGATTTCAGTTTGCGTTCGCGGTTTTCGTTTTTATGCAATATTTCATTTCGTAAACGAATTAGGGTATCGGGTATATTTCGAATTTTAAACTGACAATTAATTTCTGGAATAATTTATGTGATTTATATGCAGTCAAACTCCGATACAGCGCCATTGTCTGTTCTCATGCCAGTTTTGTGGTATATCGAATTATACATTTATATGTAGTGCTGAAATTGGTAAAGAACACTGTAAAATTGTTTTTATGGTAAAGACATAAAATCGTTTTCCCAAACATTTTTACGTATTTTTAATAAAACTTTTCAAAGAGATATTTATCTTAAGTACCTCAAAACAATATATTTGATAAATATACTGCACTTTTGTGCAATAATTTATTTCGTAAATGAATTAGCGTATCGGTATAATTCGAAGTTTTAAACTGATAATTATTTTCTGGAATAATTTGTATGATTTAAATGCAGTGAAACTCCGATACAGCGACATTGTCCGTTCTCGTTTTACTTTTGCAGTATATCGAATTATACCTTTATATGTAGTGCTGAAATTGGTAAGGAACACTGTAAAGCTGTTTTTACGGTAAAGATATAGAATCCTTTTCAAAAACAATTTTACGTATTTTTAATAAAACTTTTCATACAGATATTTATCATAAGTACCTCAAAACAATATATTTGATAAGTATACTGCACTTTTATGCAATATTTCATTTCGTAAACGAATTAGGGTATCGGATATGTTTCGAATTTTAAACTGATAATTATTTTCTGGAATAATTTATGTGATTTACATGCAGTCAAACTCCGATACATCGTCATTGTCCGTTCTCAATCTAGTTTTTTGGTATATAAAATTATACTTTTATATATAGTGCTGAAATTGATAAGGAACACTGTAAAGCTGTTTTTACGGTAAAGATATAGAATCCTTTTCCAAAAGTTTTTACTTACTTTTTAATAAAACTTTTTAAAGAGAAGTTCATCTTAAGTATTTCAAAACAATATATTTGATAAGTATAATGAATTTTTAAACAATATTTCATTTCGAAAACGAATTAGGGTATCGGGTGTGTTTCGAATCTTAAGCTGATAATTATTTTCGGGTATAATTTATGTTATATATAAGCAGTCAAACTCCGATACAGCGTCATTGTCCGTTCTCATTCTAGTTTTGAGGTATATTGAATTATACTTTTATATGTAGTTCTGAAATTGGTAAGGAACACTATAAAACTTTTTTTACGGTAAAGATATAAAATCGTTTTTCCAAGCAGTTTTACTTATTTTTAATAAAACTTTTTAAACAGATATTTATTTTGAGTACCTCAAAACAATATATTTGATAAATTTACTTCTCTTTTATGCAATATTTCATTTCGTAAACGAATTAAGGTATAGGATATGTTTAGAATTTTATACTGATAATTATTTTCGGGAATAATTTATGTGATTTATATGCAGTGAAACTCCGATACAGCGCCATTGTCCGTTCTCATGCTAGCTTTGTGGTATATCAAATATAATTATACCTTTATATGTAGTGCTGAAATTGGTAAAGAACACTGTAAAGCTGTTTTTACAGTAAAGATATAGAATCCTTTTACGAAACATTTTTACGTATTTTTAAAAACACTTTTCATACAGATATTTACTTTCAGTACCTCAAAACAAAATATTTTATAAATATACTGATCTTTTATGCAATGTTTCATTTCGTAAACGAATTAGGGTATCGGGTATGTTTCGAATTTAAAACTGATAATTATTTTCTGAATAATTTATGCGTGATTTATATGCAGTCCAAACTCCGATACAGCGCCACTGTCCGTTCTCATGCTAGTTTTGTGGTAATATTGAATTATACCTTTTATATATAATGCTGAAATTGGTAAGGAACACTGTAAAGCTGTTTTTACGATAAAGATATAGCATCCTTTCCCCAAACCTTTTCTACGTATTTTTAATAAAACTTTTTAAACAGATATTTATTTTGAGTACCTCAAAACAATATATTTGATAAATATACTTCTCTTTTATGCAATATTTCATTTCGTATACGAATTAGGGTATCGGGTATGTTTCGAATTTTAAACTGATAATTATTTTCTGAAATAATTTATGTGATTTATATGCAAACAAACTCCGATACAGCACCATTGTCCGTTCTCATGCTAGTTTTGTGGTATATCAAATTATACCTCTATATGTAATGCTAAAATTGGTAAAGAACACTGTAAAGCTGTTTTTACGATAAAGATATAGAATCCTTTTTCCAAACAATTTTACGTATTTTTAATAAAACTTTTCATACAGATATTTACTTTCAGTACCTCAAAACAATATATTTGATAAGTATACTGCACTTTTGGGCAATATTTCATATCGAAAACGAATTAAGGTGTCGGATATGTTTCGAATTTTAAACTGATAATTATTTTATCGAAAAATTTATGTGATTTATATGCAGTCAAACTCCGATACAGTGCCACTGTCCATTTTCATGCTAGTTTTGTGGTATATCGAATACACCTTTATACATAGTGCTGAAAATTGGTAGGGAACAATGTAAAGCTGTTTTTACGGTAAAAATATAAAATCCTTTTCACAAACATTTTTACTTATTTTTAATAAAACTTTTTAATGAGATATTTATCTTAAGTACCTCAAAACAATATATTTGATAAATATACTGCACTTTTATGCAAGGTTTCATTTCGTAAACGAATTAGGGTAACTTGTATGTTTCGAATTTTAAACTGATAATTATTTTCTGGAATAATTTATGTGATTTATATGCAGTCAAACTCCGATACAGCACCATTGTCCGTTCTCATGCTAGTTTTGTGGTATATCGAATTATACATTTATATGTAGTGCTGAAATTGGTAAGGATCACTGTAAAGCTGTTTTTACGATAAAGATATAGAATCCTTTCCCAAACATTTTTACGTATTTTTAATAAAACTTTTTAAAGAGATATTTATCTTAAGTACCTCAAAACAATATATTTGATAAATATACTGCACTTTTATGCAAGGTTTCTTTTCGAAAACGAATTAGGGTATCGGATATGTTTCGAATTTTAAACTGATAATTATTTTCTGGAATAATTTATGTGATTTATATGCAGTCAAACTCCGATACAGCGCCATTGTCTGTTCTCATGCTAGTTTTGTGGTATATCGAATTATACCTTTATATGTAGTGCTGAAATTGGTAAGGAACACCGTAAAGCTGTTCTTACGGTAGTGAAATACTATCCTTTTCCCAAATATTTTTACGTACTTTTAATAAAACTTTTTAAAGATATATTTATTTTAAGTACCTCAAAACAATATATTTGATAAGTATACTGCACTTTTATGCAATATTTCATTTCGTAAAAGAATTAGGGTATTGGATATGTTTCGAATTTTAAACTGATAATTATTTTCTCTAATAATTTATGTGATTTATATGCAGTCAAACTCCGATACAACGTTATTGACCGTTTCCATGCTAGTTTTGTAGTATATCAAATTATACCTTTAAATGTAGTGCTGAAATTGGTAAGGAACACTGTAAAGCTGTTTTTACGGTAAAGATATAGAATCCTTTTCCCAAACATTTTTACGTATTTTTAATAAAACTTTTTAAAGAGATATTTATCTTAAGTACCTCAAAACAATATATTTGATAAGTATACTGCACTTTTATGCAATATTTCATTTCGTAAACGAATTAGGGTAACTTGTATGTTTCGAATTTTAAACTGATAATTATTTTCTGGAATAATTTATGTGATTTATATGCAGTCAAACTCCGATATATCACTACTGTCCGTTCTCATGGTAGTTTTGTGGTATATCGAATTATACCTTTATATGTAGTGCTGAAATTGGTAAGGAACACCGTAAAGCTGTTTTTCGGTAAAATATAAAATCTTTTCCCAAATATTTTTTACGTACTTAATAAAACTTTTTAAATATTTATCATAAGTACCTCAAAAAATATATTTGATAAGTATACTGCACTTTCATGCAATATTTCATTTCGGAAATGAATTAGGTAATCGGATATGTTTCGCATTTTAAACTGATTATTATTTTCTGGAATAATTTATGTGATTAACATGCAGTCAAACTCCGATACAGTAATGTGTGCTTTAGTATATAATATACTAAATGTATTTAAAATTAAAATAATATATAACGTTTATATAATAATTAATCAAAAAAAATTATATTTTTAATAATAAATTTTAATAAATATTAATTTATTTATAGTATTATTAAAGCTTTATACCACTATAAGTAAAGCTAAAATGGAATTAACACATAAGAATGTCTTTATATAATAAAAACTAATATTTAAACAAAAAATGTAACAGTTTATATTTATAAAAGAAATTAAGAATTAATATGTAGTAAACAAAAAAAACATTTTTTTAATTTTTTATTCTAATTTTAATAACTTATGTAAAAACTATAACGTCAAAATGTTTCCAGAATCCATGTAGTACACAAAAACATTTTACTTTTCTAAATACTAGTACAGAAAAATAAACACTAACCCGTACTAGTACTTGTCCCGCACTCAAGTATCGCCCGTCAAAAAACGTACTTGCACTTTTCTAGAATACAATGTGATAATACAACCAAATAATAGCGAAATGTGACGAAACGTGTCACTATAGCAACCGATCCCCTTTGCACGATATAATTCTTCTCTTCTTTGGCTATTAAAGCTAAACTTACTATTGATTACATACTATTGAAACTTACTACTAAAGATATGGAAGATGGCTCCTCATCTGGTGAGTCTTCTTAATCTTGAGCACAAACCTGAAATGACGGTTGTAACGTTAGAAATATTGTTTAATGCATTTGAAAATTAGCATTACATTCTTACTATTAAGAGTTAAAAATATGGAAAACGACTACGAAGATGATGAGTCTCCTTAATCTTCTTCACAAAACTGAAAAAGAGACGATAGTAAAGTTAGAAATATTGTTTGATGCATTTGAAAATTGGCATTACATTCTTACTATTAAAAGTTAAAATATGGAAAACGGTTACGAAGATGGTGAGTCTCCTTAATCTTGTGCACGAAACTGAAAAAGAGACGATAGTAAAGTTAAAAATATTGTTTAACGCATTTGAAAATTAGCATTACATTCTTACTATTAAAAGTTAAAAATATGAAAAACGGCTACGAAGATGGTGAGTCTCCTTAATCTTGTGCACGAAACTGAAAAAGAGATGATAGTATAGTTAGAAATATTGTTTAATGCATTTGAAAATTAGCATTACATTCTTACTATTAAAAGTTAAAAATATGGAAAACGGCTACGAAGATGGTGAGTCTCCTTAATCTTGTGCACGAAACTGAAAAAGAGATGATAGTAAAGTTAGAAATATTGTTTAATGCATTTGAAAATTAGCATTACATTCTGACTATTAAAAGTTAAAAATATGGAAAACGACTACGAAGATGATGAGTCTCCTTAATCTTCTTCACAAAACTGAAAAAGAGACGATAGTAAAGTTAGAAATATTGTTTGATGCATTTGAAAATTGGCATTACATTCTTACTATTAAAAGTTAAAATATGGAAAACGGTTACGAAGATGGTGAGTCTCCTTAATCTTGTGCACGAAACTGAAAAAGAGACGATAGTAAAGTTAGAAATATTGTTTAATGCATTTGAAAATTAGCATTACATTCTGACTATTAAAAGTTAAAAATATGGAAAACGGCTACGAAGATGGTGAGTCTCCTTAATCTTGTGCACGAAACTGAAAAAGAGATGATAGTAAAGTTAGAAATATTGTTTAATGCATTTGAAAATTAGCATTACATTCTTACTATTAAGAGTTAAAAATATGGAAAACGGCTACGAAGATGGTGAGTCTCCTTAATCTTGTGCACGAAACTGAAAAAGAGATGATAGTAAAGTTAGAAATATTGTTTAATACATTTGAAAATTAGCATTACATTCTTATTATTAAAAGTTTAAAATATGGAAAACGACTACGAAGATGATGAGTCTCCTTAATCTTCTTCACAAAACTGAAAAAGAGACGATAGTAAAGTTAGAAATATTGTTTGATGCATTTGAAAATTGGCATTACATTCTTACTATTAAAAGTTAAAATATGGAAAACGGTTACGAAGATGGTGAGTCTCCTTAATCTTGTGCACGAAACTGAAAAAGAGACGATAGTAAAGTTAAAAATATTGTTTAACGCATTTGAAAATTAGCATTACATTCTTACTATTAAAAGTTTAAAATATGGAAAACGACTACGAAGATGGTGAGTCTCCTTAATCTTGTGCACGAAACTGAAAAAGAGATGATATTAAGTTAGAAATATTGTTTAATGCATTTGATTACATTAGCATTACATTCTTACTATTAAGAGTTAAAAATATGGAAAACGGCTACGAAGATGGTGAGTCTCCTTAATCTTGTGCACGAAACTGAAAAAGAGATGATAGTAAAGTTAGAAATATTGTTTAATACATTTGAAAATTAGCATTACATTCTTATTATTAAAAGTTTAAAATATGGAAAACGACTACGAAGATGATGAGTCTCCTTAATCTTCTTCACAAAACTGAAAAAGAGACGATAGTAAAGTTAGAAATATTGTTTGATGCATTTGAAAATTGGCATTACATTCTTACTATTAAAAGTTAAAATATGGAAAACGGTTACGAAGATGGTGAGTCTCCTTAATCTTGTGCACGAAACTGAAAAAGAGACGATAGTAAAAGTTAAAAATATGTTTAACGCATTTGAAAATTAGCATTACATTCTTACTATTAAAAGTTAAAAATATGAAAAACGGCTACGAAGATGGTGAGCCTCGTTAATGTTGTGCACGAAACTGAAAAAGAGATGATATTATAGTTAAAAATATTGTTTAATGCATTTGAAAATTAGCATTACATTCTTACTATTAAAAGTTAAAAATATGGAAAACGGCTACGAAGATGGTGAGTCTCCTTAATCTGTGCACGAAACTGAAAAAGAGATGATAGTAAAGTTAGAAATATTGTTTGATGCATTTGAAAATTAGCATACATTCTACTATTAAAAGTTAAAATATGGAAAACGGTTACGAAGATGGTGAGTCTCCTTAATCTTGTGCACGAAACTGAAAGAGACATAGTAAAGTTAAAAATATTGTTTAACGCATTTGAAAATTACATTACACTTACTATTAATAAGTTAAAAATATGAAAAACGGCTACGAAGATGGTGAGTCTCGTTAATGTTGTGCACGAAACTGAAAAAGATGATATTAATAGTTAGAAATATTGTTTAATGCATTTGAAAATTAACATTACATTCTGACTATTAAAAGTTAAAAATATGGAAAACGGCTACGAAGATGGTGAGTCTCCTTAATCTTGTGCACGAAACTGAAAAAGAGACGATAGTAAAGTTAGAAATATTGTTTAATGCATTTGAAAATTAGCATTACATTCTTACTATTAAAAGTTAAAAATATGGAAAACGGCTACGAAGATGGTGAGTCTCCTTAATCGTGTGCACGAAACTGAAAAAGAGACGATAGTAAAGTTAGAAATATTGTCTGATGCATTTGAAAATTAGCATTACATTCTTACTATTAAAAGTTAAATATGGAAAACGGCTACGAAGATGGTGAGTCTCCTACTCTTGTGCACGAAACTGAAAAAGAGACGATAGTAAAGTAGAAATATTGTTTAATGCATTTGAAAATTAGCATTACATTCTTACTATTAAAAGTTAAAAATATGGAAAACGGCTACAAAGATGGTGAGTCTCCTTAATCTTGTGCACGAAACTGAAAAAGAGATGATAGTAACAAATAGAAATATTGTTTAATGCATTCATTTAAAAATTAGCATTACATTCTTACTATTGAAGGTTAAAAATATGGAAAACGGCTACGAAGATGGTGAGTCTCCTTACTCTTGCGCAAGAAACTGAAAAAGAGACGATAGTAAAGTTAGAAATATTGTTTGATGCATTTGAAAATTAGCATTACATTCTTACCATTAAAAGTTAAAAATATGGAAAACGGCTACGAAGATGGTGAGTCTCCTTAATCTTGCGCACGAAACTGAAAAAGAGACGGTAGTAACGTTATGAATTTTGATAAAGGCATTTGAAAATTAGTATTAAATTCTTCCATATATATCACTTTCATTTTCATAATTTATAAGAGCCGTTGGGAAAAAGGCAAAAATGAAAAAGGAAATTCTAGAATTTGCTGACGTTGTTTCACTTTTGCTAATCTATCATTCAACAACTTTCTTTCACTTTCGATAATATATTAATGCTTTAAGTTTCATCCACCTTCAGGTAAACATTACGCAGTGTGGAATGTTGAATAATGATTGATCATAAGTTTTCTTTTTTATATATAGGGTTACATGGAGGTGAATGAAACAGAAAAAAATTTCTACGCAAGGTGCATGTTGAGCATAGTCAATTAGTCTTCATTTTTCATTTTCTCCTTTGGCAGCACGAAGGTAGAAATTAATTTTACGATTCATCACGTGTTTGATAACAGCTCAAGGCTCTCAGCTCTTCTAGAAATTATAAGTTATATAACAAAGTTCATAAATTTAGTAACACTTACATTTTACTTTTATGTAATGGATGCGCATGCAGTAAATATCTTCTGATAAATCGAAAAATATTTAAGGAACTGATTTTTATATATGTGTGCATGTAAATACATTTCTCGTCTGTAATACAATACTATATATTAAACCTTTGACTGTTTTGGACGTACAGTGTTCCATCGCCACTTCGCGCTTCATGTTTTGCTGCTTCAGTTCTTCGCGGGTTTTTCCAAATATTCATAAAAAAGAAAAAAAGAAAAAATACAACCATGTCAGCAGCCCTTGCGGAATTAAGCGTTTCATGTTGATGCGCGAGAGAAGGATCCTGCATGTAACAAAGGATGAGTTGACTCAGAACATACCACGAGCTTTGAGATGATGAAGTCTCAAGTGATGAAGAAAATGGAAGAAGGTGAAGAACAAACTGAAAGCGTGGTCTTACCCTGGAGAATCTGCAACAATTGTGCAACATGACAAGATTTGCACAAGACATTGACGACAATATGATTCGAGCTATTATATATATATAATATATATATATATATATATATATATATATATATATATATATATATATATATATATATATGTATATATATATACATATATATGTATGTATGTATATAAATATATATATATATGTGTGTGTGTGTGTGCATTATATATATATTTTACTAAATATTATGGGATATATATCAGTTTATATATATATATATTTCAAAGGTTACTTGTGTCTAAGAATATATTTCTGTCATAAAGCTGTATTAGTATTTAATATATATTTCTTCACATATTGTAAGAGATTGATGAGATTTCACTTTTAGGATTTTACGTCATCGAAAGGGATTTCTTTCACTTATGTGTATGTTTTGAATCATTACGATACCTTATACAATAATCAGATAGTCGGAAAACATTATGAACGATTATTAAATAAATAAATGAATGATTAAATATCGTCAAATGAATAAAAGGGAATTTTCTTTTTCTATATGATGAAGCATATGAATGCAACTTTATCGTTGATCATACACTAACACATTTTACCGAATTTCTACACCTATTCCCCATATTCATCGTTATACCGCATTAATATTTTTTATTCCGATTCGTTTGAAACATGATGAATTGATATTCCACTCTATATCGATTAATGCCTTTTTAAGTCTGCATATTGTCTTAGAGCCTAAATACTTTCTAATTATAAGTTAGAATGTATACATTGTTCAATATTTCAAATTAACCTTATGACTAATTCATTTACTTATAGATGCACATTTTACTGATATTTTGCATTCATTTCCTTTATTCAATGTTTTCCCGCATTCATCGTTTTTCATGTCTGTTCCCTTGAAAAACGATAGATAGGGGTCTTCAACCTGAGTGTAGTGTCTCCATGAAACTTTGCAACTTTTCTAAGAAGCGATCACTATTTTCTTAGTCGGTTTTTTAAACTGTGTTGTAACTTTTAGTAACTTTCGTATGGTTGAACTCCCGAGATTAATATATCAATTTGTTTTTGAACGAGAAAAACAAATTGATATATTAATCAGCACTCAATTGAATTTAAACTAAGTCAAATTGATTTTAAGCATCTTTGGATTAACATTAGAAAAGAATATCCTGAAATTACCAAAACAGCTGTGAAATATCTTATGTCATTTGTTTCAACCTATAAAGGCAAAAAATATCTTTGTAGTCTGAAACAAAAACAAAATATTGTATCAAATTTAAAGTTAAAATGAAATTAGGTTGAAGATTTCAAAAATTATTCCAGAACTAAAAATACTTTGCAATAAAAAACATTTACAAAAAATTAATTAAAAGAATGTCCTTTTAATTAATTTGTTATAATTTAAATTATTGCTGTACTTGTTTATTATTCACAAAATATATTTCAGAAAAAAAAACTCATTAGCTAACTAACCATTCAGAATATTGTTAAGATGCTTGCAGTGTGATAAAACAAAATGAAATAATAAATTTATAAACTTGCGCAGAATAAAGCTTTGTTATCTTTTTTTTTTTTTTTTCTCATTGATCATTAGGTTCCTTTAAAACAATGATAAGTTCAACGATAAATGATAAGCTGTAAAAATATTTGTGATAAAATAGAGATGTAACAATAATTTTGTATATTTGAGTACGATAAAGCTGTCATATCTTATTTTATTCTTCTCATTGATCAAGATGTTTCTTTAAGAAAACGATAAGCTCAACGATAAATGATAAGCGATAATGATGTTTGTATTTTGATAAAATAGAAATACAATAACAATTTTGTAAATTTGAGTAGGATAAAGCTCTAATATCTAATTTTTTTCTACTTACTAATCAACAGGTTCCTTCAAGAAAACGATAAGTTCAACGAAAAATGATAAGCTATAAACATGTTTCTATTGTGATAAAATAAAGATGCAATAATAATATTGTAAATTTGAGTAGGATAAAGCTTTGACATCTAATTTTTTTCTGTTCATTAATCATTAAGTTCCTTCAAGAATATGATATGCTCAACAATAAATGATAAGCTATAAAGATGTTTCTATTGTGATAAAATGGAAATGCAATAATCATTTTGTAAATTTGAGTAGGATAAAGCTTTGATATCTAATTTTTTTCTGTTCATTAATCATTAGATTACTTCAAGAAAATGATAAGCTCAACGATAAATGATAAGCT
>CM063499.1:68501057-68503557 GCA_032207245.1 Pardosa pseudoannulata
CCATTCCACGCTTATCACTTTCTCTTCATGATAAGAAAGGCAGGGGGGGGAGAAGAGATATAACATAGTTTCATTGTTAACGTTCGATCTTATATTGCATTTCCAGGTGTTGCATCAGATCGACAGGTTCGAAGTTTCATGGAATGACAATCACTCTTAAGATATTATGTTCATTGTATGGAATACATGGTTCTCAAGTTGTAAAGAAGTGTGGGGTTTATTTTATCTCGTTTGAAAATGTCCATTTTCAATTTAAGCAATTTCTATTTCAGCACCGTCATTGTTGGATGACAATAATGCATTTACACAAACCTCGTGACTTGCAGAAAGTCACTTTCCGCTCGATTTCGTGTAATCAAGCAAACATTGGACTTGGAACTCTCGGAATTTAGTAATGAGAAATAGCCACGTACTTGCATTACCACATAGGGATCGACTAAGATACTTTTGTGCCTAGGGCACAATCCAATTTTTGTGCCCTCCACCCCCATTGCAAATTTATAGCGACAAGTTATTATCATAATTACAGTCATATAAAAATTATAGCATTGAATTAGCAAACAGATTTAAGAAATTAGTAATATTCAAAATCAAAAACACCAAATTTTCATTTTACGTAATCATTATTATCTCTGTTTAGCCATGCTAAAAATTAAGGACTTTTAAAGACCTAGAGTGACCCTTTTTTTTTAAATTTTTACCTTGTCACACTCACAAGTTCTGCTTTGCAGAAAATAAATAATAATAGAATTAAAAATAATTTAAATGGATGAGATGATTTAATGGTTTATAGTGGTACGTTGCTAATAATCTGTCTTATAAATATGCAATAACCCATAGGATAAAAAGAGCACCAGGTTTGTTGAGGGAATTAATTATCAGGTAAATAACAGTAAAATTAAAGTAAATAGGAAACAATAGAGTTCATGACAAACACAATTACCTCATACAATAATTTATTAAAACTTAACGATGGTAACGTAAGTTTGCAATTTTTCCCCACTTAATATGTGTTTCAAGCACTCGAATAAATTTTCGTGCCTCCTAAAATTTTCGTGCCCAGGGCACTTGTCTCAAGTGCCCGTGCGATAATACACACACATAGTCATATGTCGAACGATAGCCGAATAATTAGAGCGCTGATTTTCGGTACCGGAATTACAAATGGGTTCGAATCAGGAATTTTTATTATTTATAAATTTTCCATTTCGTTCGACACTTTATGATATTTCGAACAGAGCACAGAAATTTACTTGTTTGTCAGGTACATAGACTGAAATCACGACAAATTGCTTTTTCTGTTATGAACCTCCATTTTACAGAATTTATCTTGCATATAATACCAAATAAATCCTTTTTCAGTAAGTTTTTCTCTTTGTCAGTAAATATTTCCCTTTTCCATAAATGGCATCCTGTGATCTTTAACCCTTTCGCGGGCAGTGGGATGATTACTTCCCACCTATACGATCTTACAAAATATACCTGTGGTAAACACAAAACCCATTGTAATACATTAGTCTTGTTGTTGAAACGACGGGAAGACTGATTCCCACTTCGGTATTGAGCTGTCATCCATTGTTCGATCGATTGAACAAAATTAGCAGCTCTGTTTTGAAAGTTTGGAAACGTGGAATAAGAAATAAATGGCCCACGAAAGGGTTAAAGTGATCAGTAACGTGACTTGCTATGCTGTGCTGTAGTATTCAGAGTTACTTAAATTTCATATTTATTTTATTCTGTGCAGTCCGTAATAACTTAGGCCGAACGATGGCTGAATGATAGAGCTCTTCGGTACAGGAGTTACAAATGGATTCTAATCCGACTGGTATGGATTTTCGTAGCCGTTCGGAATCACCTTCAAGCAGTAGGTCCCTGTCTCATTAGCCCTCGTTTTGCAAAAAGTAGACCGTAGTGCTACAAACCAAAACCAAAAATACCAAAACATACATACATACATGTAATGCTATTTTTAACCTAAAACTAACCAACGTAATTAAAAGTGTATCTTAAAATAATTTTTGACCGATTCTACCATTTAATGAAAAAACTTAGCTTAATCTCGTTTCTAGAGTCATTAGAAGTCATGATACAGCTGTTTAATCATCCCCAGTTTGATTTAGTTTGGTTTGGTTTTGAGTGCTACGGTCTACTTTTTGCAACACGAGGGCTAAGATTAATCATCACCAGAAGTGTCGAAAAGATACCGGAAGTGAGCAGTTAAAAGGCTTGACTTTGAGTGAGCATGAAAAACGTCGTAAATAGAGAATTATAGCTTCTAAATAAATAAATAAGTTACTCCGACATATTTCTGAATGTTTATCAAATTATAAAACACTTAATGAATTTATCCAATAAAATCTTTGAATTGAATTTCTGAAAAACAGTGATTTTTGCTACACCACCCCCACCTCAACAGTCGTAACTGCTAAAATAATTTTTAGAATTTAATTAGAATTTAACTGTATGTTTTTAATGATGTTATGTATGCATTGAACCTCAG
>CM063499.1:68511057-68526057 GCA_032207245.1 Pardosa pseudoannulata
TATCTTTGTATGAAATGAAATACGTGCTCTTAAGGATTTGAAGGAAATAGTTGGATTTTTCTATGTAATGTGGTTTAAAAAAATTAGAAATGAGCTCCCCTGAATTTTCACCGGAAGGATGCCATTTAGAACGTGCGGTCGGAAAGGATTATCCGCAATGACGCAACCGTTAGGCAATAAATGATATATGTGCCTCATGACACCACCTTTCAGAAACATGTGCTGAAGATCCGTTTCTGGAAAGTGTGTTAAGAGGATTCGTTTCATTTTTATTTCTAAGGGCACGGTCAGATCGTTTTTGCGTTCTTAATTTTAACGGATTCTCTTGAAAAATCGATCTGTTGTTGAATGTAAGCCTCAATAGGTCAAATCTGTCATCGAGCCTTCACTCCCCCATGCAATTCAGAAACATTTGCTGAAGATCCGCATTTGGAAAGTGTATAAAGAGGAGTCGTTTCATTTTTATTTCTAACGGCACGGTCAGATCGTTTTTACGTCCTTAATTTTAACGAATTCTCTTAAAAATTCGATCTGTTGTTGAATGTAAGCCTCAATAGGTCAAATCTGTCATCGAGCCCTCACTCCCCCCATGAAATTTAAAAACATTTGCTGAAGATCCGCATCTGGAAAGTATATTAAGAGGATTCGTTTCATTTTTATTTCTAAGGGCACGGTCATACCTCTTTTACGTCTTTAATTTTAACGGATTCTCCTGAAAATTTGATCTGTTGTTGAATGTAAGCCTAAATATAACTAAATACACAGTGGACCAGAGGTGTCAAATTCAGAAACATGTGCTCAAGATCCCTTTCTGGAAAGTGTGTTAAAAGGTTTCGTTTCATTTTTATTTCTAAGGGCATAGTCATACCTCTTTTACGTCATTAATTTTTTATGGATTCTTTCGAAAATTTTATCTGTTGTTGAATGTAATAATATCCATGAATACACATAGATTGTCAAATTTAAATTGTACTCAAGATCCATTTCTGAAAGTGTTTATAAAAGATTCGTTCATTTTATTTCTAAGGGTACGATCATATTATTTTACGCCCTTATTTTAACGGATTCTCTTGAAAATTCGATCTGTTGTTGAATGTAAGCCTAAATATCCATGATTACTCAATAGGTCAAATCTGTCATCGAGTCCTCACTCCCCCATGAAATTTAGACACATTTGCTGAAGATCCGTTTCTGGAAAGTGTGTTAAGAGGATTCGTTTCATTTTTGTTCTAAGAAGTCATACCTCTTTTACGTCTTTAATTTTTATAGATTCTTTCGAAAATTATATCTGCTTTAATGTAACTAATAACATGAATACACAGTGGTCAGAGGTGTCAAATTTAGAAGCATGTGCTTAAGATCCATTCTGAAGTGTTTTAAAGGATTTCGCATTTATATTTCTAAGGGTAATCATATAATTTACGTCCTTAATTTTAACGGATTTCTTGAAAGTTCGATCTGTTGTTGAATGCAAGCCTAAATATATGAATATCAATAGGCAAATCTGTCATCGATCACTCAGAATCAGAAATGTGCTGAAGATCCGTTATGGAAAGTGTTATAAGAGGATTCGTTTCATTTTTTTCTAAGGGCACGGTCATACCTCTTTTACGTCTTTAATTTTAACGGATTCTCCTGAAAATTTGATCTGTTGTTGAATGTAAGCCTAAATATCCATGAATACACAGTGGTCCCCATGTCAAATTTAGAACATGTGCTTCAAGATCCATTCTGCAAAGTGTGTTAAAAGGATTCGTTCATTTATTTCTAAGGGTACGTCATACTATTTTACGTCCTTAATTTTAACGGATTCTTTTGAAAATTCGATCTGTTGTTGAATGCAAGCCTAAAAACATGAAATCTTAGGTCAAATCTGTCATCGAGTCACTCCATGAAATTCAGACACATTGCTGAAGATCCGCATCTGGAAAGTATATTAAGAGGATTCGTTTCATTTTTATTTCTAAGGGCACGGTCATACCTCTTTTACGTCTTTAATTTTAACGGATTCTCCTGAAAATTTGATCTGTTGTTGAATGTAAGCCTAAATATAACTAAATACACAGTGGACCAGAGGTGTCAAATTCAGAAACATGTGCTCAAGATCCCTTTCTGGAAAGTGTGTTAAGAGGATTCGTTTCATTTTTATTTCTAAGGGCACATTCAGATCGTTTTTACGCCCTTATTTTAACGGATTCTCTTGAAAATTCGATCTGTTGTTGAATGTAAGCCTAAATATCCATGAATACTCAATAGGTCAAATCTGTCATCGAGCCCTCACTCCCCCATGAAATTCAGACACATTTAATGAAGATCCGTTTCTGGAAAGTGTGTTAAGAGGATTCGTTTCATTTTTATTTCTAAGGGCACGGTCAGATCCTTTTTACGTCTTAATTTTATAATTCTTTTGAAAATTTATCTGCTGTTGAATGTAAGCCTAAATATCCATGAATACAAGTGTGTCCAGAGGTGTCAAATTTAGAAGCATGTGAAGATCCATTTCTGGAAAGTGTAAAGGTTTCGTCTCATTTTATTTCTAAGGGTACGATCATACCTATTTTACGTCCTTAATTTTAACGGATTCTTTTGAAAAGTTCGATCCGTTGTTGAATGTAAGCCTAATATCCATGATACTCAATAGCTTTCATCGAGTACACTCCCCATAAAATTCAGACATTTGCTGAAAAATCGTTCTGGAAAGTGTAAAGAGGATTCGTTTCAATTTTATTTCTAAGGGCAAGGTCATACCGTTTTAGTCCTTAATTTTAACGGATGCTCTTGAAAATTTGATCTGTTGTTGAATGTAGGCCTAAATATCCATGATTACTCAATAGGTCAAATCTGTCATCGAGTCCTCACTCCCTCATGAAATTTAGACACATTTGCTGAAGATCCGTTTCTGGAAAGTGTGTTAAGAGGATTCGTTTCATTTTTATTTCTAAGGGCACATTCAGATCGTTTTTACGCCCTTATTTTAACGGATTCTTTGAAAGTTCACCCGTTTTGAATGTAAGCCTAAATATCCATGAATACTCAATAGGTCAAATCTGTCATCGAGCCCTCACTCCCCCATGAAATTTGAATTTTGAACAAGAACATTGGCTTCGTTTCCTGTACATACGTTATTTTTACCCACAAACAAACCATGTTGTTACTGTACTAGTACGAACCCACCTCAGTATCAATCGTTAGAAAAGTACAATACGTGAGCTCAAGTAAATCGTCAGAAAACCAACTAATATGTGAACACAAGTAAAAATCGTCAGTAATTTAGTACTAGTACAAGTACGTGTTCCTTGTCAAGTATCAATCGTCAGAAAACGTACAAGTACGTGTCAACTCAAATCAATCATAAAAAAAACGTACTAGTACGTGTCCGCGCTCAAGTATAAATCGTCAGAAAAAGTACTAGTTCGTGACCCGCGCTCAAGTATCAATTGAAAGAAAGCGTACTAGTACGTGACCCGCTCTCAAGTATCAATCGTCAGAAAAGGTACTAATACGTGTCTCGTATACAATGTGTTAATATTTAACACTAAACATACCAACACTTAATACATACTTTTGTCTACCGCCGAAGCTGGCCGATTGGTTAGGGCGCTGAACGTACGGAGTTCGTGACGAATCCCAATTTGGCATGTGTTCTAGCCGTTCGGAATCGACTTAAGCAGTAGGTCCCGGTCTCATTAGCCCTCGTGTGCAAAACAGTAGATCGTACTCCATACCAAACCAACCTTTTTCTACCATAGCCGGTCAAATGACCGGACTTTACTTTTTCTGATTATAAACGTATGAAATATGAAAATTGGAAGGAAATAAAGAAATACACTTTATTATAATTAAATAAAGTTGTATATTGAAAGTTTTTATGCATTACAAACACGAATAAGAATTTTTAAATCAATACCCATCGCATTTTTTACATAAACCTTATGGGTCATTTGACCCGTTACATGGTATGTTTAGTGTTAATACTGCAAATTTAATGCAAAATATAATTGTTTCCCATCAGTGAGAATATTCATATACCGTATATACGCAAGTGACAAACATAAAAATTTCACATGAATTTTAAAATTTTATTTCCCACTCTCAGAGAACCATTAGCTATTGCAAAAGGTTATGAAATGGATATGCACTTCTCATTTCACTCAGGAATAAAGAAATAAAAGAAATAAATCTGTCTCGCTGCGTTAAGAAATTCTTCAGCTCCGTTCAAGGAGTTTTCGAATTTCACGATTTTTCTGCGTGGATAAACTCGTTTAATGAAATGCTCCGATGAGAAACTGGAAAGGGAGATTTCGAGGGAGAAAAAAAAATTGTGACGTCAGCAATCTCCACTCTTAATACGCTGGATGTCTTAATAAATTTTGCATCATGTTTGAGGTTTTATAATCAGTCGTCATGACAACAGTACTCGAGAATCTAGCTGCATCATCAGTCGAAAAGTGATGTATTTGAGTTGCACAACTTTGTGCAGCACAATGTTTATTTCGTGGAGTGGAATAAAAGTGAAAACTCACTAACTCACGTTTTGGAGCAGCTGTAAGATTCGGTAACGCAATTGGTGTTTCGTCAATGTGACGGAACTTTGAAACTACTCGTCTGCCCTCTGATTAATGAATCTCGGGGGATTTTAAAAGTTAAAAAAAAGTTGGAAAATATTTTAGAACGAAATATTTTTCTGAAATTAATTATCAGTATATCTATCAATCAATATCAAACTCTCTGCATGCGGGAATGTTCGCTATGTATTCCAAAATGGTTCTATCATTCTTTATGCAATATCGCCCGGTGAGTGAGGAAAAATCTGGGTAAATTTTAGATAGAGTAACAGCGGCGGACTAATTCTAAAGCGGGCCTTAGGCAACATTGTGATTCCGGGCCTATTTTTCAGTCATGACACATGCTTTGCTTTTGGTAGTTTGGTTTTAAAATATAGTATGTAGTTCTATTTAATTATCGCATTCCAAGAAAAAAAGAGGAAAAAATAATATACGTGTACAAAAATTAAACAAACATAATTTATTAAAACAAGGAAATATAAGCATAATTTATTAAAACAAACAAACATAAACATAATTTATTAAAACAAACATAAACATAATTTATTAAAACAAACAAACATAAACATAATTTATTAAAACAAACAAACATAAACATAATTTATTAAAACAAACAAACATAAACATAATTTATTAAAACAAACATAAACATAATTTATTAAAACAAACATAAACATAATTTATTAAAACAAACAAACATAAACATAATTTATTAAAACAAACAAACATAAACATAATTTATTAAAACAAACAAACATAAACATAATTTATTAAAACAAACAAACATAAACATAATTTATTAAAACAAACAAACATAAACATAATTTATTAAAACAAACAAACATAAACATAATTTATTAAAACAAACAAACATAAACATAATTTATTAAAACAAACATAAACATAATTTATTAAAACAAACAAACATAAACATAATTTATTAAAACAAACAAACATAAACATAATTTATTAAAACAAACAAACATAAACATAACTTATTAAAACAAACAATAATTCTTAAACAAATATACCCAGATTGATTAGTTATATTGCCTTTTTTGCTCACTTTTAATTCTGCAAACCCTTCAATTAGCTTGCCATAATTAATAGCGTTATTTAGTAACTCTTTTTCTATATAAAGTAATGATAAACTAATTAATTTTTGTTGGTTTAATGTGGATCTTAAAAATTTTTTATTCTTGCCATTACTGAGAATGATCTTTCACCGCTTGCATTGCTTATTGGAAGGGTTAAATAAATTCTCAGAATTATGTGTAAATTAGAGAATGTTGCAACAGTATTATTTTCTTGAATAAATGACCACATGGATACAGGCGAAATAATATTTTCTTTACTTATGAAAGTCTTAACACTAGAATTAAGGTTGTCTTTGCATACCTAGAATTACGGCGGGTGTCATTTTGACCCCTTGATAAGATATCTGCATATTTCTCTATATGATATAATATGTTTGTGAAAAATAAATTAAAATAACACAAATTACGACAACTAAGATTGTTTTTAAAAATATACACACTTTGCAGGTATGTAGGATCAATTAAACGATTTATTACGTTCTCTCCTAAACTTTGATCACTTGGTCTCATTTCATCTTTTCCTAAATATGGAAATCCGTTTAATAAGTATTTTGTCCTAACATCTACTTCTAGCCAAAATTTTATTCCAAATTTATCTAGCTTATTAGGCATATACTGCAAAAAAACGGCATCTTGTTTTTGTAGGGAATAACTGTTCATCAAACAAATATTTTCATCTAGTTTGTGGTTACAAAGTTTACAGTTTTCTATAAAAGTATTCCATACCTCGGATATTAGTGTAAATTTATCACACTGCAAACGTGAAGACCTTGTTAGTTTATTTTCAAAACGAAGAAATTTCATAACTTCCGAAAACCTATCTCTACTCATAGTTTCATGAAAAAACTTTGGTCCCCAAGTCTTGGACCACAAACTAAGAATTGGTAAGCCCTTGGCTGCTAATGCCCCCTTACGTACAACAACGCTATGAATGCTTCCAGTTCTGCTAATAACACAGTGAAAGAGTCATTATGAAGTTTACACTTGTCTTCAACATCCGTATATAGCCTGCCATATTTCTAGGTAAAATCATTTATTAGGGCTAAAATAAAAATACGATTTTCTTGAAATGTTTTACTATTTTGTAAATCACAATGATTTAGGAAAAGTCAAGAAAGGATTAAGATATTTGCAAAATAAAATAGAAGAGCTGTCAGAGATAAAAGTTCTCTAGGTGTCAAAATGATCAATTCCGTAATTCTAGTGTTAAATTGTAATACTTCATTTTTCAGTTCTGCTAGGTTTAAATCTTTTTCATAACATTTTAATTCCTCTATTGAACTGTCACTAACACCATTATCATGAAAATTTGTTTTGAATTTATTGTTAATAGTTTTATATAGCTCAGATCTTTTTTTAAGGCTGCTAATTAAAGAATCGCACACAACAAAAAAAATATTAACTTTAAAATATTCTTTGGCACTGAATATTATTTCATGTTCTGGAATTTCACGTAAAATGCAATAAATGCAGGAGACACTGATTTTTAATAGCTACGTTTGACTTTTTAACCCTTAATTTGGCTAAGTTCGCTACAAGGAACAATGAAATAAATAAAATCTTTATTATAAATATATATTTTTATCGATAATATATAATATATTAAATATATTATATATTATTATTGTTGTTATTATTATTTATTTAAATATTTTTTAATCGATATTTTAAAAAACATCTTATCAAAATTAAGGGTTAAACACGTGCAGACGTGCATAGTAAAGGCTTGTCAACTTGATCAATCACCGATTCGACATAATTCGGATACATTTCAGAAATAATTATGAATATCCTGTTTTTCTGTTAAATAAAAATTAAAATTAAAAACCGAATTTTCAGGCCCCATAAATTACAAGCCCTAGGTACATGCCTAGGTTACCTAGGCCTTGGTCCCCCGCTGTAGGCTAAACTGAGAAAATATCAAGGCCAGTATTTTTCTCCTTGCCAGTCTATTTAGTTTCTAGAAATAACAGAGTATTCCTTTTCAAAAGAGTATTTTACATTTTACTTAAATCATGTCCTTAATTTCTGTCTTCCCATGGTCGATTAGAATTAATCGGAGATTATTTACTATACAAAATACAACAGCAAGTTTCTAATTAGCTGTAACAGAATTTAGTGGGATTGAGACTTAATTCTTTTTCACGGAATCTCCTTAAGCATTTTCGAAAACAAATCGAATGCTGGAGTAAATTGTTAGATATGGGGCTTTTTTCAAAAATTTATTAAAAAGAATAAATTGAAATGCGTTATTTTATGGTAACAATTTCTTTTTTATCGGAACTGTTTACGGTTTTGGCTTACTATAATGTAAAATCATTGTTGAAATCAATCAACGTTCCAATAAATACAAACTTCATCTAGGAGCTTCAATTGTCTTCAATCAAGACTGAAGACTGATCTCGAATATGAAGTTTTAAAATAAAATTAAAAAGAAGGACAGAAAAAATACGACATTAGCAGTCTTCAGTTAATGCTCTTGATTTATTACAAAATTTATTAAAAAGAATAAATTAAAATGCATTATTTTATAGTAACAAGCTTTTTTTATCGGTACTGTTTACGGTTTTGGCTTACTATAATGTAAAATCAATGTTGAAATCAATCAACGTTCAATAAATACAAATTTCATCTGGAAGCTTCAATCGCCTTCAATCAAAGACCGAAGACTGATAGCGAATATGAAGTTTTAAAATAAAAATTAAAAAGAAAGAAAAAAATATGGCATTAGCAGTCTGTAGTTAATACTCTTGATGTCTTAATAAATTTTATATCATGTTTAAGATTTATAATCAGTCATCATGACAACAGTGCCATGAATCTATCTGCATCATCAGTCGAAAAGTGAAGAATAGAAGTTGCACAACTTTGTGCAGCACATTGATTCTTTCGTGAAATGGTGGAATAACAACAGTAGCCGAAAATTATCTGCATCATCAGTTAAAGAGTGGTGTGTACGAGTTGCACAACTTTGTGCAGCACGATTATTCTTTCGTGAAGAGGGGAAATCAAAGTAACAACTCTTTACTCTCGTTTTAGAGCAGCTGCAAAATTCAGCAACACAATTGATGTTTCGTCAATATTGTGAAATTTCTCATTTTGAATAACTAGTCTGCTGGCTGATTAAGGAATTTTAGCTATATTAAACATTAATTTTTTTTAGAAAAAATTTTTAATGAAGAATTTTTTTGAGTTTGATTCTCAGTATATTTATCTATCTATATAAAATTATCTTCATGTGTGAATGTTTGTTCTCTATGTAGTCTGTGTCGCGAGCTAGAGATTGATTCGATTTTAGTTTTTCGCGATTGGCAACGAAAAGAAATAGGAATGGAAAAGAAAAATAGAAAGGAGGTTGTTGCCGATGTCGAATGTATATTTTTGAATATTAAAAAGCTCTCCCAAATACTAATTATTTAGAGATTAGAACAATCTGAAATGACTCTAACATCTTGACAATTTTTAAAAACAAAACCAGTGATATGGTGTTACAGATATAACTTACATACTGTCTGTAAGACACAATGAATGGTAAAATTTGGACTGTTCTCTTAAAATTCGTTTCTTTTTTGTCTAACAAAACAAAGTTGTTTTTCAGCGAAATATTTCTATAAATATAATACATCACCGAAATTATTTGACCACACTAAAACATTTCCCTTTATATTTATGAAATATTTCTTTTACATTTCCATGAAAACAAAATCTTACAATATATAAATTTAAACATTAATTCTCTGCAAAATCGTGTGGCCAGTTAATCAGTTAAAAAACCAAAATCGCTCCAGCACATAAGTCCCCGCTCTAATACAACGCTTAATAAACCGTACCTTCGGATGAATCTGAATGCCAAGTTAAGGAAAAATAGCTGCACTTGCTTCAGTGCTATAGTATGCTGTGCTTCTCCAGTAGCGCATACATATAAAGCGTGATTTTCTATTAGAGCGCAGTGCGTACACATAAAAATTTCTTATGTTTGTTTGCTTTTGAATGCGCTACGTAGAGCTGCACCCAGTACCGCACGCACTGCGAGAATCCAAGCAAGCAAATCAACATAATATTTGAATATATTATAAATAATATTTATTATATACCATATAAAGATAGATAGACGTAGGTGCAGAAAATTATTGTCTCTCATAATTTTGCTAGGGTGTGCAGTGTACACCCTGCACATATGGACCGCACGCCACTGGATCAAATATCAAAAACCAAGTGTTTACAAAGTTCGAATAGAAATCTCTTTATTTACCCGATGTTTTACAGACGAATGTGTTTCTGTTTATCAAACCTCTGATTTACCCTTAATGGTTACCTCATTCTCGTGAATCACATTGTATCTCGCTACTTAGTAGCCTGTCGCAAATGTGTTTAGGACATATTTTTTCTCCGAAGCTCTTTCTTCTACAGAAAACATCACTCACGCGCAATATTGACGGATCAGATGTAAATAAAAGAAGCCAGGAACAATGGCAGTGCGCATCTCGTCCGTTCCACAGATGTGTGTCTCCATCCCGATGCCACTAATTCAAAGAAGTGCGCATTCTCGGATGACTTTTATGTTGCAGAAGTCGATGGGTTGATAAAATGCTCTTCTTTTTTTTCTCTTTTTGTCTTCGCGAAGTACTCGCAGATGTTTCATCCTCTCTGAGTTAAGTGCCGTTCTTGGCATGTGACGTCATCTCTCTACCTATCGCGGCGTCTGGAGGAATATTGCGTCACCCCCGTACCCGAAAACCCGAGGGTGGGAAAATAAATAGTATGCTGAAATCGTTCAGCGACCTTTTACTTCCAGCCTGTCATACTTCTGTGAATAGTATGTTTACACACACAACTGGTATGCCTCAGTTTCTTCTTTTCTTGTTAATGCTTAGTACGGGGATATTTGTCCTTACTTGAAAACTGACATTAGGCAGCACCAGTGGCGGCTCGTTTATTTGTGCATATGAGCACGTGATCCCCCAAAAGAAGAACAAAGCATAGTATAGTGAAACCTGTTTAAGAATTTGCCCCGAGTAAGACTTCTACTTAGGTGGTACCAATTTTATTATATATAAGAGTAAATTGCTCCGTTTGTTTCCCTTTTAATTATAATACTCTTAAGAATTCTTTTTTTCTTCCCGCCTTACGGTACTTCAGTCAAATAAAACTGTGATCTCGTAACCAAAGGGCTGCGGGTTCGAGGCTCAAGAAGGTCATAATTCCATCATGTTTACTAATGGTTGGGGCTTCTAAAATATATTCAAGGTCGTAATATACAAGTTACCACAGATTCCAAACGATAGGCGAATGGTTAGGGCACTACTCTTAGGTAGCGGAGTTCGTGAGTTCGAATCCCACTGTGGTATAGATGTTCATAGACATTCGGAGTCGCAGCCCTGAAGACCTTACCCTAAAACCGGGTCAAAGTACCCCTTCACTAATGCCCATCAGAACTGCCCTGTGCTGTGATTGCTTCACATACCAACGCCTACTCTCTTGTCAGAAAGTTCCATGTGGTACGCCGGGTCAACCGAACTTTTAACCTAAGCAGGATTCCTGCAGAGTATCCCCCGCACTTCCGGAAACTGAATAGGTTGTACTTATTGGTCTAGTTTGTCTACATTTTTTTGTTATTTTAATTGTATTGTCGGATTGTTGGCTTAGCCCCCTGCTTAACGCAATGCTGCAGGACGGTCAGACTGAACCAGAAATCCAACACCCTACACTATATATTGGGTAGCTGGCTGGTTACAGGTGGTACACGGCTTTAAGCGGTAGATGCCAGTCTCATTAGCCCTAGTGTACAAAAAAGTAAACAGTAGCACTCCAAACTAAACCATATAGATTCCTCTGGAGGTAGGAGTTTTCTGTGTGTCTTTTACTTCTAAATTACGAGGACTAAACCATATAGATTCCTCTGGAGGTAGGCGTTTTCTGTTTGTTCCCTACTCTAAATTACGGGGAATAAACCATATAGATTCCTCTGGAGGTAGGAATTTTCTGTTTGTTCCCTACTTCTAAATTACGAGGACTAAACCATATAGATTCTTCAGGATGTAGGAGTTTTCTGTTTGTTCCTACTTCTAAATTACGAGGACTAAACCATATGATTCCTCTGGAGGTAGGAGTTTTCTGTTTTTTCCCTACTTCTAAATTACGAGGACTAAACCATATAGATTCCTCTGGAGGTAGGTGTTTTCTGTCTTTTCCCTACTTCTAAATTACGAGGACTAAACCATATAGATTCCTCTGGAGGTAGGAATTTTCTGTTTGTTCCCTACTTCTAAATTACGAGGACTAAACCATATAGATTCCTCTGGAGGTAGGAGTTTTCTATTTTTCCCCTACTTCTAAATTACGAGGACCCACTTTGTTTGTGTTATTCTAGAGAGAAGTGTTAGCTGCCTATAAAGTGTACCCATAAGAAATTGGTTAACACAATCCGGGCATTTTATGGGCGAATGCTTAACAAGCAAGTGCTCCTGCGTTATTTAAAAGAAAAATTCCTCATTAACATTCTTTTCAATTTTATTATGAAGCTTTATTAATATTTTAACCGAACAGGGGATACATTTGAGGAAGAATTGAATGGTAGATGAGAATTGCAATAAGTTGATTTCATAGATTAACCCAGCCGAAGCCATACAACCATAAAATTGCAATAAACAGTATTTCTGATCGTGTTTTGAATGCGATTTGGACTAGCCAAGCATATGGACCAGAGGACAACCGACTTGGAGAGAAGGGGTGCCCCTTGCGCTTGACAAGCACCACTAGGGTGAAAGTAGTCTTAGCTCTGGTGGGCCCTCGTAATTTAGAAGCAGGGACCAGGCAGAAGACCCCTTAGGCTTGGCCTGCCACCCCCAGAGGTATCGATTGAGAACTTAGAGGACATTCTGACCAATAAGCTATTTTACGTGGCCCAGTCACCTTTAACGAACTTAGGCCTGCTCGAGCTCCGAACCCCCTCCAGTTACGAGAGCGTTGCCTTTTCCGACTGAGCTACCACCGCTCATAGCATTTCTTTACAGTAACAACAGTTAAAAATTAGGAGGTTTCAACACTTAACACATTGTATGCGGGACATGTACTAGTACGTTTTGTGACAATTGCTACTTGAGCGCGGGACACGTACTAGTACGTTTTCTGCGATTGATACTTGAGAGCGGGTCACGTATTAGTAGGTTTTGTGACGATTGATACTTGAGCACGGATCTAATATAGCAGTATATCGAAGCTATACTGCTATATTAGATACAACAAAATTTCTAACTCATTGGTTTTTAAGGGTATTACAAATAGCGTGTTATTGAAGAAACGGTAAAAATCTGTTAAAAATTATCTTCAATGAATTGGATTGACTACTTTTGAATAACACATTGTATGCTGCACACGTACTAGTACGTTGTCTGACGATTGATACTTGAGCGCGGGACACGTACTAGTACGTTTTCTGACGACTGATACTTGAGGGACATGTACTAGTACGTTTTCTGACGATTGATACTTGAGCGCGGGACACGTACTAGTACGGGTTAGTGTAACAACATGGTTTGTTTTGGGGTACAAGAATAACGGTATATACAGGAAAACGAAGCCGAATGTTCTTGTCTAGTACATAGATTCTGGAAAAATTTAGACAAATAAAAAGCAGTTTTTACATCAGTCGATGCGGTATCGCAGAACGGGAAAAAATTAAAACTATATACTACTATTTCTATTTGATTTTTCATATTTACGATTCTATTATAAATTTATCCACCGAAAAATATATTTTTTGTTTACAAAAATCTTATGTTTGTTATTTATATATTTCTATTTATATATTTGTTTATACACTTCAGTATAAAATACGAAAAGTTGGTTAAAAAATGAAATAATTTTCGATCTATTGAGATTTAACTGAATAACTAAATTGACGCGCAAAACGACAGCTCCCGGTACAATTCCTCAGATAAATATACCCGCACACAATGTGTTAAAAAAAACTCGAGAAAAATATATTTGATTTTAAAATTATATATGAGAATTATTGGTATATCTTTTTTCAAAAGCAAATAAGAACACTTAACACACATAAATTCAGAAAAAGGAAAACATGGCATTCTAGAGAATTTGCTGTACTCCGGTGGTGTAAATTTTAACGAATTTTCAAAATGAAAGCCGACGAGAGGGAATTTTATTATTCCCATAGGTTAACATGGAGTGAGAGGGATTCAATTTGGCATTGGATTCCTCTCGCCACCATAAATTATTCCACCTTATGGAATGAATTATTATTTACCTATCTGAGAAAAATTCCTGTTTCTTATCGTTGATTTGGAAAGAGACAGGTTAGCTTAACACATTGTATGCGGGACACGTACTAGTACATTTTCTGACGATTGATACTTGAGCGTGGGACACGTACTAGTACGGGTTAGTGTTACAACATGGTTTGTTTGTGGGTACAAAAATAACGGTATATACAGGAAAATGAAGCAAAATATTCTTGTCTACTACATAGATTCTGGAAACATATACACATATACACACACACACACACACACATATATATATATATATATATATATATATATATATACATATATATATACATAAATATATATACATATATATATACACATATATATATATACAAAAATATATATACTTATATATATACATATACATATATATACATAAATATATATACATATATATATACACATATATATATATACATAAATATATATACATATATATACATATACATATATATATATATATATATGTGTGTGTGTGTGTGTGTGTAATATATATGTGTGAGACTGACTTCTCGATGGGGGGTTGCAGTCATGGCCATAAAAATGATACCGTTTCAGCTATAGACCTTTATTAAGACAACTTTGAAGGACGGGTTCCCACTTCATCATAGGGACAAACTGAAGGGTCAGCTAGCATAAAGTTCTATTTACAAGACCATTAACACCTGGGTCAACATCTGTGGGAAAATATCTCTAGGAAAATCTGTCTCCGTTAGCGTGTATCTCCTTTTTATTTGGAAATTTCCTAAATTGTCCGCTAGGGCCATGTAGGTTTATAATTGGCCAGGCCCCTTCTCTGAGGGCGTAACCTGTAGCCCCAGTGGTTAATTTAGGTTAGGGGTTAAAAAGGGGAATGGAAAATGACGCGGGAATTTTTACCCTTGATTCAAGTTTTGAAAACCCCTGAGAATTTTCCTTACATATATATATATATATATATATATATATATATATATATATATATATATATATATATATATATATACACATATATATACATATATATATACATATACACACACATATATATATATATATATATACATATAC
>CM063499.1:68544285-68549285 GCA_032207245.1 Pardosa pseudoannulata
ATTTCCACCTCTTGAAAAGTGTTCCGTTTTGTTGATCATTTTGCTTCTGTAGTTTTATACGTTTTTTTTTTTCTCTCCCTTTCCCTCCTTTTTCAGCCACGGCACGCTTATTTGTTTGCATACCGACGTAACTCTTGACGTCTGTATCTGGAGAGATAAACAATTAACGCACCGCGAATGCAATACCGCAATGGCTGATGGATGACGTCATATACATTTAAACTCTTTCGATAGTTTTTACATAACCATAACTGCCAATCGATCTCTCCGTATTAAGGTTCTCGGATATATGCCTGTGGTCCATGTTTCTTTGAAATTCCACCACAAAAGTCATTTCAACTCAACTGCTGTTGGTGACCAAAGTTAATCATTCGTCATCTTAACGTAGTGTTAAAATTAAACAGGTGTTTATGTGTATATGAGTGCGCAGATAAAAATAAGCATTTATACATTACGCATTTATAAATGTATAAACGCTAGGGATTATAAAGATACCATTATTAATTACAGTAATGAAAATCTGAATACCAGACTACCGGTAAAATTTTCCGCCTAGAATTACAGAAAATTAGATTTCAGATGCTAAGTAATTATAATATTAGGTGTAAATAATTATAACAGTTATAATATTCACATCTATTATCTAAGTCAATTATCCGTTGCATTTAAATCAAAGACAAAATATGGAACAGGAATTAATGTGAAACAATGTTTAAATTTTAATAAATATTAAATAATAAAATTAATTTATCAGAGCTCTAAATTTCCGGCATTTTTAATTACCGGTAATTCGGTAAATAAAAATATGAATACCGGACTACGGTAATTTTTTCCCCGACAATTAGAAAAAATACATTTCAGATGCTAAGTAATTATAATATTAGGTGTAAATAATTATAACAGTTATAATATTCTCATCTGTTATCTAAGTCAAGTATGCTTCGCACTTATATCAGAATACATAATACGGAACAGGAATTAATGTGAAATGTAAATGTTTAAATTTAGATAAAATATTAAATAATAAAATTAATTTATCAGAGTTTGTAAAGTTACTGGCATTTTCGATTACCGGCAAATCAGTAAATAAAAATGAATACTATATACCGGTAATTTTTTCCCGTAATAAAGAGAATTAATTCTCTGGGAAATATTACCGGTAGTCCGGTAATATTTCCCCCGAGAATTAGAGAAAATTAGATTTCAGATGCTAAGTAATTATAATATTAGGTGTAAATAATTATAACAGTTATAATATTCACATCTATTATCTAAGTCAAGTATATCGTTGCACTTATATCAAAAGACAAAATATGGAACAGGAATTATTGGAAATGCAAATATTTAAATTTTGATAAAATATATAAATAATAAAATTAATTTATCAGTGCTTGTAAAATTACTGGCATTTTCAATTACCGGCCATTCATTAATAAAAATCTGAATACTAGACTACAGGTAATTTTTTTTACCGTGAATTCAGAGAAAAATTACATTTCAGGTGCTAAGTAATTATATTATTAGGTGTAAATAATTATAACAGTTATAATATTCTCATCTGTTATCTAAGTCAAGTATGCTTTGCACTTATATCAGAATACATAATACGGAACAGAAATTAATGTGAAATGTAAATGTTTAAATTTTGATAAATTATTAAATAATAAAATTAATTTATCAGAGTTTGTAAAGTTACCGACTTTTACAATTATCGGTACTTCGGTAAATAAAAATCTGAATACCGGACTACCGTTAATATTTCCCCCGAGAATTAGAGAAAATTAGATTTCAGATGCTAAGTAATTATAATATTAGGTGTAAATAATTATAAGTTATAATATTCACATCTGCTGTCTAAGTCAAGCATCCGTTGAGCTTATATCGAAATACATAATACGGAACAGGAATTAATGTGAAATACAAATACTTAAATTTTGATAAAATATTATATAATAAAATTAATTTATCAGATCTTGTAAAGTTACCGGCATTTTCAATTACCGGCAATTCAGTAAATAAAAATCTGAATAGTATGTACTACGGGTAATTTTTTTCCCGAGAATTAAGAGAAAATTACATTTCAGGTGCTAAGTAATTATATTATTAGGTGTAAATAATTATAAGAGTTCACATCTGTTATCTTAGTTAAGTATCCGTTACACTTATATCGAAATACATAATGCGTTTAGGAATTAATGTGAAATGCAAATATTTAAATTTTGATAAAATATTAAATAATAAAATTAATTTATCAGAGCTTGTAAAGTTACTGGCTTTTTCCATTACCGGTAATTCAGTAAACAAAATTCTAATTACTACACTACCGGTAATTTTTTTCCCGAGAATTAAGAGAAAATTAGATTTCAGGTGTTAAATAATTATAATATTAGGTGTAAAAAATTATAACAGTTATAATATTCACATCAGTTATCTAAGTCGAGTATCCGTTGCACTTTTATCGAAAGACATAATACGGAACAGGAATTAATGTGTAATGCAAATATTTAAATTTTGATAAAATATTAAATAATAAAATTAATTTATCAGAGCTTATAAAGTTACTGGCTTTTTCCATTACCGGTAATTCAGTAAATAAAATTCTGATTACTACACTACCGGTAATTTTTTTCCCGAGAATTAAGAGAAAATTAGGTTTCAGGTGTTAAGTAGTTATATTATTAGGTGTAAATAATTATCACAGTTATATTTTTCATATCTGTTATCTAAGTCAAGTATGCTTTGCACTTATATCAAAATACATAATACGGAACAGGAATTAATGTGAAATGCAAATGTTTAAATTTTGATAAAATATTAAATAATAAAATTAATTTATCAGAGCTTGTAAAGTTACTGGCATTTTTAGTAAATAAAAATATGAATACTTAACTACCGATAATTTTTTCCCGAGAATTAAGAAAAAATTAGATATGAGGTGTTAAGTAATTATATTATTAGGTGTAAATAATTATAACAGTTGTAATATTCACATCTGCTATCTAAGTCAGGTATCCGTTGCACTTATATCGAAATACATTATACGGAATACGAATTAATGTGAAATGTAAATGTTTAAATTTGGATAAAATATTAAAGAATAAAATTAATTTATCAGAGCTTGTAGAGTTACCGGCGTTTTCAATTACCGTCAATTCAGTAAATAAAAATCTGAATACTATACTACAGGTAATTTTTCCCTCAATTAAGAGAAAATTAGATTTCAGGTGTAAAGTAATTATTAGGTGTAAATAATTATAAGAGTTATTCACATCTGTTATCTAAGTCAGGTATCCGTTGCACTTATATCGAAATACATTATACGGAATACGAATTAATGTGAAATGTAAATGTTTAAATTTGGATAAAATATTAAAGAATAAAATTAATTTATCAGGTAATAAAAATACTAATAAAATTTGAAAAATCCATTAATTATAAAATTTAGGTAGAGATCGGTTTTTCAGTAGTTATCAGTTTTTTAGTAGGACACTCCCATCTCCCTTAAGTTTATGGTCAACTTATTAAATTTCCCTTTTTGCCACGGGAGGGCGTTGAAAAAAAAAAACAGGATTGTTTGACCAGCTTTTACGTCCCCCTCCCCTTTTAAAAGCGTGTGGGTGATAAGTTTGGTTTCAAATTGCGTTTTCGACGTGTGAAATATTCCTTGCAAATGCAGCTTGTGTAAGTGAAGTGCACAGCCAGAAAATAAACAATTTCCTGGTAAAATGGATTTTACTCTTCGTACGGCAGATGAACCGTTACTCTTCAAAGAATATCTACATCAGTGGTTTTCATCAGGGGCTATACCACCCCCTGGGGATGATGACTTGTTTCGGGCGGCAAGTGATGTTAGCAGGTTTTAGCTTTCAAACTTAATTTAAAAAATACTAAATAACTGTATTAGAATAATTACCTAATTACACGATATTACAAGTAATAAAACAAATTTACACCGTGGTTTAGAACCAGCTATATCCCTTCATGTTCTGAGTGAAATTCCGACATTCAGAAAAATATATTTAATCGACAGCATTCGTTTAATTTGGTATAATACTTACTCTTTGCAACACGAGGGCTATTGAGACCGGGACCTACTACATAAGGTCGATTCCGAACGGCCACAAGCATCTATTCCCCAGTGGGATTCAAACCCACGAACTCTGAAACCGAAGGTCAGAGACCTAACCGTTCGTTTGAGCGTTGGTTTAGAACAAAAATGAGATTTGTAAACAATATTAAAGAAAATTACTTCACTATTTCGGCTCTTTTAATTGAGCACTTCTCTACTCTACACTTTAAATTACGGATTCTTTTCAAGAGGGGCGTTGAGTACATTTTTGTTCCGTAGGGGGGCGGTAGCTTAATCACTGAGAATCACTGATCTACATGATATAAATATTATGCGATAGAGCAGGAAACTTTGGTAGCCCAATGTCGTTGGGTAGCGCCTCGTGCACACGACACAGGTCCGAGGTTCGATCCCCGGGCTGGGCAAGGTTGACTCAGCCTTTCATCCCTTCAATGGATAAATGAACTGAGGACCAAGCATGCTTAACTAAACACTGGGGATTCCGCGTAAGATTGACCACCTAACCGGAACTTATGCTTCGCACCCCAGGGCCTTTGGTCACGTAAACGGAGATTGGCACCGTAGGCCCTGGCCCCCTAGGTGCTGTTGCGCCGAGGAGTTTAGTTTATTTATAAGGAAACTGTGGCATGTATTCTCATAGCCGTTCGGAATTTGCTTTAAGCAGTGTATACATCAGAGTTATTTTCTCTACCTGAAATTAGGATTAATTAGTTTCAAGCGCTACAGTCTACCTTTTTATTACACGAAGGCTAATGAGAACCGGACCAACTGCATATAGCCGATTCGGAATGACTACAAACATCAATGCTAGTAGTGGGATTTGTACACACAAACAATTATACCAAAGAGCAGCGCCCTACATAATCAGCCATCATTTAGCCCTGAAATTATAATACACATTATACCCAAG
>CM063499.1:68554285-68616785 GCA_032207245.1 Pardosa pseudoannulata
TTGGACAGAGATGGTTCATTTATCTTATATAGCCTCCACACTATGGCCAATTGTTCACCACTTCCTGATGGTGACCTTGAACGATGGTTCACGGGTTGCATCCACACGCTGGGCCACTAAATGAGCCAAACACGTGGATTCGTCCATAGGGTCTACTGCGCACTTTAGTTGCGCATCTGGATGCTTTTGATCTTTGGAGAAAATCCGCCTTTGAAGCCATCGTAAGCCAAGGCTATTTTTTATCGTCTGCCGCCATCGACCACCTCCAGACGGTGGTTATGGCTTGCAGTGGGCCATAGTGTGGAGGGGCCTTTAGAATTAGCTTTGGGAAATGGGTTCAAAGAATGAAAGTCGCTAACATTCCTTTTAATTTTGAGTTTTCTGGCTGAGAAAGTAGATATCAAAGAATATGAAGGGAGGAAATGAAGAATTGTCAAGAGATATTATAAGTGTAATAATTTTTATATATTACATGTATGTATGTATATTCATATACCTAAACACACGTACGCATACATGCATAAAAGTACACCTGAGCCTTAAATATTTTTGCCTTAGACAAAATGTTATTTTAGTCCATCAAAATGAAAAGAAAGGGGGAAGGGTTGAAGAAAGATTTGCGTTTCTCTTTTGAAACCTTTCCTTAAAAAATTATATTTTTCAATTTTCGTAACAATATTGGAGAAAACGGCATTGCTCAATATTAATCTGAGAAATCGTCGAAACAATCTTTCTTTCTTTTTTTTAAAAAAAAAAAAAACTTTTACGGGATAAAAAAAAGCACAAATAAATTCGAAATGTAATAGGAATATTCGAAACGGAGTGGCGTCAGTGTTAGCCTTGAAATTAAAAAAACAGAATAATACGGACGCATTTGCATGGAACGATCGCAGAAAGGCAAGTTCGGTAACAAATGATGCAACACTCGTTCGTAATTTCGCTCGTTCCGCGGAGACACAGAGGTGAGTGTTGGAAAAAATTTTCCATCGAAAATGGTCTCACTCTCGTAAAAGCGTCGTGGATTTCCGGTTTCCCGACGACCACTCAACCGGAAATGACATTTTTCGTCCGGCGAGAAATGTATCTTATTTCACTTCGATGCTTGTTTGCCGTAAGTGAGTAAAATAATTTTCGAGGTCGATTTTGGAATTGATTCATTGGGGTTGCATCAAAAGTTTCCGCAACGCGCAGTTTCGGTTGCTGAAATTATTTTTTTTTTCCGCCGTGGATTTTTTTAAAGCCTTGAGCATATACGAAGAGTCATTTTTATTTCTATTATTTCGCGCGTTGCAGCGAAACCAACTCAACTCTCCTTGTTGATTTCCAGAAAAATGTTTCGTAGATCGAAAAAAATATATATGTAACAAATAAATAAAAAGCGTAGAAACTCGCTTTTAGTCAGAGTCAGTCATTTCCGCGGTGACACTGTTTTATAGGAAGTTGTTTTTCGGGGTTTTGATGAAGTGACGTCATGTGACGCCCGGTCGTTTAGGGAAGACGACGTAAAAGCGTTACACATATAGTCATATACGCGTAAGAGTCGATAAAAACAGACATCTGTAATACGTTAAAAATTCACATTGTTTTTTAATATCAGGTTATTTTGAAATAATTTACGTCATTAATCACTCTTTCTCTACTTTTCTGTAGATATAAATATAATATAAACAGCAGAATCTCACATACAAAATCTCCAAATAGATCAAAAGTGAACACGAGGAGTTGGGAGATTGGAGATTTAACCACTGCACTTGAATCTCACTTGCTCAGAAACATTTTTGGGGGTTGGACCAGTGAAAATTTTGATGTTATTTGTAAAAATAAAAATTTAAAAACTGTACACTTTAATATTTATGAAAGCAACTAATGAATATTGGAACACAATTTATTTTACGAAATTAAGAACTCTAAAATTTAATATTCAAAAATTAATTTATTCAAAAATTTACTACGAAAATCTTTTTTCCTTCCTTTATATTTATCTCTCTTTGTGTACACACACACACACACATATGTAAAGAAAAGTAAACTAGATCAGGAAACTAATGTAGACATTTTGTATAAAACCCCTAAGGCAGCCCGAGAAAATTCTCAGGGGTTTTCTTAACTTAAGTCAGGGGCTAAAAATTCCCATGTCCTTTTGCATTCCCCTTTTTAACCCCTAACCTAAATTGACCAATGGGGCTACAGTTTACGCCCTCAGAGAAGGGTCTAACTAATTATAACTTTACATTGCCCTAGCGGACAATTTAGTAAATTTCTAAACAAAAAGGAGATGCACGCTATTGGAGGTAGATTTGAGATTTTCCCACAGATTTTGACTGAGATGTTGACCCAGGTGTTAAGGGTCTTTTACATGCAACTTCATGCTAGCTGACCCCTCAGTTTGTCCTGTACCTATGATGAAGTGGGAACCCGTCCTCCAACATTATCTTAATAAAGATCTTTAGCTAAAATGGAGTCATTTTTATGGGCCATGACTGCAACCACCCATCATGAAGTCTGTCTTATTACATATATATTATATATATATATATATATATATATATATATATAATACATATATCATGCCTATTTTTTTCAATTTGAACATATAATACTTAGTTTGAAATACATAACTTATTTTTAGGGGACTATCTTAAATGAATTTTTTATACATCTTAGTTTAATTATTATGTGGACTATCTTATACGTTTAAGGATTACACACTTTTCCTTTTACCTGTAAATGCCCGCAGACCGATGGCCTATTGGTAAGGCGCTGCTTTTCGGTACCGGAGTTTTCGGGTTCGAGTCTCGCTGATGGCATGGATGTTCGTAGTTTTTCGTTAATCGGTTTTCAGTAGCAGGTCCCGGTTTCATTAGCACTCGTGTAGCGAAACAGTAGATTGTAGTGCTCCAAACTAAAATCTTTATATGTTCCTTTAAATAACAACTGTTTCAAAGTGTACAGTTCGGTACAAAACTACCTTAGGAAAACTGGAAAAAATATGTAAGAAAGAGATATTTAAGTTTACTATAAGTAGACTTTCATATTCTCAGGATTATATTATAAGCGTTAAAAATAGCATTAGTTAAATAGGTGTTTAGTGTGGACACGTTCACTAAAGGAAGGTACCTTGTGGGATATATTCATCATTATTGCCATTTTGTATTTTTGTGAATTTCTGAAGGCGGTGGAGGGGGGAGACAAACAGACATGTTTTTGACTTGAAGGCAGAGAATGTCTCGCAAGCAAGTGGCAAAAATTAGATGCTTCCAATTCGGTTTGTGCCCAGGGCCAGTCGTAGGTGATAGGCAAGGCAGAGACTATCATTATTTCTAATGCAACTGGCAATACAGACAAATATATTTATGCCAAACATGATCGCGAGGTTTTGACTCACATAGTACCACCCGGAGAGCACGTGTAGCTAAAATAATGCTACGAATGCGAGTAACATTGACTGCGCTTGCTCCTCGTAATTTAGAAGCAGTGGAATGCCTGGCACCCCCAAAACTATCGTTTGAGAACTTGGAGAACATTGCTGCACCTGCCCCAGCAGCCATTAATGAATACGACGGATGTTTCGCCGTCTAGAGCCTCGATTCCGTTACGAGGTCGCTGCCTTTAACTATTGAACTACCGTGGTTCTGAATGATTATTATGACATATTAAATTTACTTATTGAGCTACCGCGGTTCTTAATGATTATTATGACATACTATATATTTTTTATACTTATTTATTAAATTTATTTTATACTTATTTATTAAATTTACTTATTGAGCTACCGCGGTTCTGAATGATTATTATTACATACTATATATTTTTTATACTTATTTATTAAATTTATTTTATACTTATTTATTAAATTTACTTATTGAGCTACCGCGGTTCTTAATCATTATTATTACATACTATATATTTTTTATACTTATTTATTAAATTTATTTTATACTTATTTATTAAATTTACTTATTGAGCTACTGCGGTTATGAATGATTATTATGACATATTATATATTTTTTATACTTATTAATAAATTTATTTTATACTTATTTACTAAATTTACTTATTGAGCTACCGCGGTTCTGAATGATTATTATTACATACTATATATTTTTTTGTACTTATTTTTTAAATTTATTTTATACTTATTTATTAAATTTACTTATTGAGCTACCGCGGTTCTTAATGATTATTATTACATACTATATATTTTTTATACTTATTTATTAAATTTACTTATTGAGCTACCGCGGTTCTTAATGATTATTATTACATACTATATATTTTTTATACTTATTTATTAAATTTATTTTATACTTATTTATTAAATTTACTTATTGAGCTACCGCGGTTCTTAATGATTATTATTACATACTATATATTTTTTATACTTATTTATTAAATTTATTTTATACTTATTTATTAAATTTACTTATTGAGCTACCGCGGTTCTTAATGATTATTATTACATACTATATATTTTTTATACTTATTTATTAAATTTATTTTATACTTATTTATTAAATTTACTTATTGAGCTACCGCGGTTCTTAATGATTATTATTACATACTATATATTTTTTATACTTATTTATTAAATTTATTTTATACTTATTTATTAAATTTACTTATTGAGCTACCGCGGTTCTTAATGATTATTATTACATACTATATATTTTTTATACTTATTTATTAAATTTACTTATTGAGCTACCGCGGTTCTGAATGATTATTATGACATACTATATATTTTTTATACTTATTTATTAAATTTATTTTATACTTATTTATTAAATTTATTTTATACTTATTTATTAAATTTTCTTTTTGAGTTACCGCGGTTCTGAATGATTATTATGACATACTATATATTTTTTATACTTATTTATTAAATTTATTTTATACTTATTTATTAAATTTACTTATTGAGCTACCGCGGTTCTTAATGATTATTATTACATACTATATATTTTTTATACTTATTTATTAAATTTATTTTATACTTATTTATTAAATTTACTTATTGAGCTACCGCGGTTCTTAATGATTATTATTACATACTATATATTTTTTATACTTATTTATTAAATTTATTTTATACTTATTTATTAAATTTACTTATTGAGCTACCGCGGTTCTTAATGATTATTATTACATACTATATATTTTTTATACTTATTTATTAAATTTATTTTATACTTATTTATTAAATTTACTTATTGAGCTACCCGCGGTTCTTAATCATTTATTATACTTACTATTTATATTTTTTATACTTATTTATTAAAATTATAGTAGTGCAAAAAAATATATTTTTTATACTTATTTATTAAATTTATAGTAGTGCAAAAAATAAATAATATAAAAATTAATAAATGAATAAATGAACTCAAACGGAAAAACAAGTCTGGCAGCAGGGGTTAAAATCACCTCCTTGCATACATCCCAGACAATTTAAATGCATCTGATTTCATTCTGTTTTAACATTTCAAATTATATGCATACTTCAAAGATAAATTTAATCTAATCAGATAAATAAATATTACATTTCCCCATTCAAACACAGAAATTAAAAAAATATATATATATTTAAAGAAAAAAGTATACACGGTATACAACTTCTTTAAATAAAAGGCAGAATATTTCAAATTTATTTCAAAAAGTATGACGAAATGCCACGAGAGAAAAAATAATTAAATGAAACTGAAACTGCAGTACCAATTCGAAATGAAAAACTAATTATCTTCTGTAATTCCATTTCAATATAACGCGTTTGTTGATTCATTCATTCGAGAAACCTAATCATTTTTATTAATTAATATGTAAATATAAAAAAATATCACTTAACAAAAGCATCGGGTTTTGGAAATGACATCATTTGATAAAAATCCCCAGTACATGTAAAAATATGTAGCAAGAAAATAATCTTTCATTGTGAGAATTATGGATGACGACAAAAGCTTTAATTCTCGCGTCTACGTACTCCATCCGCTTGCGTCACCCGTTAAAAATCCTTCAATGATTTTGCCTTTCGAAACCGCCTCTTATCCTTCCGCGGTGGTAAAGAGTGCGCATCTAAATACGCTCCTCTCTCCTTCAGAATATAGTTTATACTGTCCCGAAAACACGTATTTTGCTTAAATTCATCCATAGTTTCAAGAAACGAGTCAAATTCTGAAGTGTGGGGTGCTTATTTGCATTAAATAAATCCCCGTGTAGAGCTGGGCGGATGTTCCTGCCGCCGGTTGTTGACTTTCGCAGATGCAATTCGGGCTGTTAATGCGCAGTGTATAGATCGTTGCACAATGGAGGTTTCAGCTTTGAGGTGCGGTCTTATCTGTGCTCGCTTCTGACTAGGGTTGGCCAGAATTTAACGGCCGGTCCCTAGACTGAAGCAGTGTGGATTTAACTAGGATTACTTTTTCATCCGGTGAATGATACCGACTGCAAATTAAACATTTATCCAATGAAACTAAACATTTTATCCGGTAAGTTGAAGTTTTTTTCCTGTGCTGTTGCTATTTTTGAAAAGGTCATTTAATTTTAGAATTGCATTAGTTTTCCCGACTTTTAGTCTTTCTCGTGTGGAGATAAAACCTTTAAAGTTTGATATAACCGTTTTAGGATGTATACGGTGTTGTTTTGATATCTTATATTTAAGATGAATTTTTCTGCGAAGTGACCCGCATATGGCGTTACATCCTATGTGCTAGATCGATAGCAATACATCCGGCTTCGCAGCGCAAGCGTTCATCGTGGCAGAATGTTTCAGTGTAGCTCTGAAATCTGTAAGCGTTCGGATCTCGTCGTTCAATATTATAACAGTTTTTGGATATCACAGATAGCTATGGTATTTTATCAGAGTTGCACTTCATATATTTGAGGAATTATGTCTACCGATTTTTATTGGAGTTGTTTGAAGAAATTGTTTACTGATTTTTTTTTTTTTTTTGACTTGAATGGAGAAATTGTTTACTGATCTGTATTGGAGTTGTAAGTGGATTTTTAATTGGAGTTTTAATTTCTTCCAAGTTATTCACTAGTAAACTTGTGTGTGTGTGGACCAATTAACATCAATATTAGCACAATTTTTTAAATATATGTATTAAATATTCATATTAAAATATTGTGGTTTCTTGCAGATGTTATATATGATATACATATATATATATATATCATGTGTTTTTCTTGATAGTTTAAATTAGAGAATTTAATTTTTTGTATTGTTAAGATATGAAAATTTTAAGGTTCAAAGAAAAATGCTATTATTTTCAACTTTTAAATTGGATACATTTTCCTCCCATCTATAGGTATCTCGAAATTAAAAGGAATTTTGGAAAAACACTGACAGTCATCATTTCCATTTATCTCTTGGATTACAAGGTGTGATATTTTTACTAGTCGTGAAAGAAGTGACCATTGAGTTTTGTGTGTGGTATATTTGCATATATCCATAAATCCGCAGAAGATTTGTACTTCATCTGAAGAAACCTTTTTCATTGTGTCCTTTGGATTTAAATCGATAACCTCGATGAGTTGTGCTGCGCGAATTGCCAAGACGAACTTACGACTTAACTTGCGAGATGCTGGTCATAAACAGCAGTCCAATTACGAAAAAACTGGCTCTGGTGGAGGGAGCCTCAGCCCTAACTTACAACCTGCCACACCTCCTACATTTCCTAATAACAAAGAACCTCTTACTGCCACTAAGGTAGCAGATAAATATCTGCTGCTAAATCGACTAGAAGGCAGCACTTTAAGACGTTGCATTCACATTCAAAGTCAGCAAGAATTTGTATGCAAGGTAATTATGTTTCTAACTGTATAACTTTGTTCCAGTTCATTGTAATTTACAAAATGTAAGAAAATTAACAAATTTGATTAAGAGAATGAAATTCCTTCAAAGTCTTGGATTAATATTCAACAGCCATTAGAGTTAAAAATTTGTTTTATATATCATAATTTAGGATAGCTTAATGACTATTAAGACTTAAAACTATTTTGCTTTCATTAAAGCAAGGTAATTATGTTTCTAACTGTATAACTTTTTTCTAGTTCATTGTAATTTACAAAATGAAAGAAAATAATTAACAAATTTGATTACAAGAATGAAATTCCTTCAAAGTCTTAGATCAATATTCAACAGCCATTAGAGTTAAAAATTTGTTTTATATATCATAACTTAGGATAGCTTGATGACTATTAAGACAACTATTTTGCTTTCATTAAAGCAAAATAGTTTTTAAACCTGTATCTAGCTTAAATAGTTGCAGTTGTTATTGATGTAGCATTAAATTCTGTGACAAGCCCATATCAACTTAAATATTAAGTTTAAATCTCTTTACTCTAGTTTTTATTAAGTCCTACAACAATACAGTGTTATTCATTTTAGCTTTTGAACATGAAATATCGGAAGTATAGCTTTAAAGTTGTAACATTGTTAAGTTGTAAGTTGTTTGTTTTTAATTGATGAATGAGTGCAACTATAAACTTATTACATTTAGGATTATTATTTTAAAAATTATTTGAATTAAAAAAAATAATTCTTGTTTAAAACAGTAGCAAATATTTAGCTTGTAGCTTGCTTTTTTTTTGCAGAATTAAGAAATAGTATACCTTCAAAGATATCTGAAGTTTCCTATTTAAAATATAATTAAATTCTGAATCATGGTTGTATATTAATCAAAGTATTAATAAATTATTTTATTACATTCTGTTAAACACATAAATAGTTATTGGTGCTTAGAAATGATCAATTTTACCTTTTAAGATTTCCTTTAAAAGGGAACATGCATATTGAGATTTCCTCATGAAAGTTTGCAAAATGTAGCACACCTAGCTCAAGGAAATAGGCTTAAGACTTGATCATTGGGTTCAAATTTACTATTTTATCTGTAATTACATATGTTTTATTGTATACAATTTTCAGTAAGAAATATATAATTTATGTAGAATTAAAGTGCATATTTAGTTTATAACTTCTATTTTTTACTTTTCAAATTGGATCTTCAAATTTAAGAATATATTATAAAATGATTAAATGAAAGAAACTGACATTAGATATTAAACTCTCTGTATATGACATTGCAACAAGTTTTGCATAAGTTTTTACACAATTTGTTATACTATTTAAATGCTGTACGATTCATAAATGTTTTTGAAGAGTATATTACTTATATTTTGTATTGATTAGAAAAAAATTGGAGACTGAATATGCTAATGAATGAATTAATGTTTTCCAACTAAGGAAAACATCTTTCCTTATCCATTTTAATTCTTATCTTTCCATCCATCTTTATTAATTTTAGTGAAATTTGTAAAAGCTGTTTCTATTTATTAGCATAATCTTATGCTTATACAACTTTAAAAATTAAGTCTAAATAACTTGTTTAAAATTTTTAGTATTCGTATATAACATGTGAAATAAGTGTTGCAGTTTGATATCCAATTATTTATATAGTAATCTTTAATTTAAAAGTGTTTGCCTATATAATAGGACCGATTTTAATAGTAATTGGTTTAAAACATAGGATTGGTGAATAAAAAATAAATTTAATTTAAAAAATGAAAATATGAATTAAGTTTTAACCAAGCTTTTTTTGTGTATTAATAATAACGCCTAGGAAAATATAAATTGAACGTCTCTAAATTATTTATTTTTTTAGTTAACGGTAATACATACTTAAGTTATTTATGCGCTAAATTTAAGAAAAAAATCGACTCTACAGTACATTATTAAATGATAAATCAGTGTAAAGTATACCACGCGAAATTCCTCTAGTTTCAAATTCCGTCGCCCCTTTGAGTTGGTGAGTCATTTCAGTTGGTGTATCGGAATGAGAGCAGGGGTTCTTAGATCCCCTGTTCGAAATAATTGAATCCATTCCTCATCACTTGGGAGTTGGGAGGGTGAAAGACTGAGTCATCGCGTTCCGACACATTCGCATCATCTGTGCTACTCACTATGGCCGATAGTTTCTTGAAGACCAGTTGCCACTCGGAGGAAATAAACTTTAGATATTAGGGATCACAGTGTAAATGATTTCTAATATTATACTCATGATTCTTTCAGTATGAATTTTAAAGAATCCATACGAAGTGTTTTACTTAAGTCATATAGATAACGTTATTACTTCAAAGGTTTTCATACCCAAGATTAACGACTTCGTTATTCAATCAAAATCGTTTTTTATTGATTTTTCTTTGTACCTTTTTTTAGCATAATTTAGTGTAAGAATCGAAATCACTGTTGCCATTTTATGTAGCTTTAATGTGGAATTTTCAGGTTTATAATTTGCCCTTGTGCCAATTTGGGCTGACATTCAAGCTTAGCGCCACAAAGAGGAGCTAAATTTTCGTCACGCCGTAGTTCTTTTTACTCGGCGCCTTTTCGTTTTCCTTCCCTTTGCTTATTAAAGCCGGAAATCGTTTCATTTTTCTTTTTTTTTCTCTCTCGCTTTGTTCTTTTTCAACGCTTGGAATGTTGCGAAAGATGTCCGTCGAATTCTCTGTTCAATGCCAAACTTGTAGTAGATGATGAAAGTTGATTGGTTATTGGGATGTGTACTTCAAGGCGAAATTTTTAGCTTTTGCGAAAGGCGGTTTTTCGCTTGAGCCTGGAGGATTTTTATATTGTAATCGTAAATTGAAACTTATGTTGTAATAATTTTACCGATTTCGTATGTTAATATTGTTTGTTAGCATGGCTAATTTTCTAAGAAATTTTAAAAAGTAAAAAATCGATATTGATATTTCACACCATAATCGAGCTTTTTTAATCCTAAATTTCTATAACATGACCATTGTGGGGAGGGGACAAATGTTAATTTTAAAACTATTTTTCTCCTGTGGGAAAACATGTTTGTACGTCATTATATATTATACATCACTTCTCTATCCAAGTAGTTTGTATTCTGACACAGTTTAAATGCTGCAGTACATAATTTTTTTTTTTTTAACCAAACTTAATTTTTAGAGTTAAGTTGTTCTAAGTTTAATTAGAAGGTAAATTTCCGGAATGCATTCAAACAATATATATTAGAAACAAAAATTCCTTACCTTTATGTATGACATGTTTTTTTCTTCCTTATAAAGGAAGAGAAAAACGTGATACTTAAGTATTAAATCAATTAAAGCCACGATTAATTTATTTCGTACGTCTGTTTTGTTTCACGTCACGATAGGAAGTCCATAATGGCAGTTGTTTAACTGTGTGTCAAGAATTATATATGAGGAATGGAGTAATTTATTTATATTGATTAGTTTGAGAGTCAGTTATTATTACAAAATGCACCTACGCATTGACATAAAAACAATTCTGAAACTAGACCTAATTGAAGTAAATTAGGGCTAATTAGGTATTAGCTGCCATGTATTTTTGTAGTAAATCACTGTTAAGCTCCAATCGACTGCGATGAAACCGGGCCTACGTGTATCTCGTTCTAATTTTTTAACTTCATCCTGTATTATCAGCCAATTTCGAATGAGATTTGAAATTATTGCTAAAACTATTTTCACAAGTTTTGTAAGATTTGAAATTTTGAATTATTTCTACTAATTATATTTATTTCTCCATAAAACATTTTCTTCAACCAATAGTGCTGTATTTTGAGGCTTAGAATTTTGGAAGAATTATGCTATTTAATTGTAAATTTTAGAAAAGCAAAATATATCAAAATTCATGGTTGATATAGCGATGGCTATATCAACCTGGCAGTAAATGAGGTGAATTTAAACGGAAGTCAAGAATTAAGTTCTTAACAGATCTGTGACATCACGATAGTAAGTCCACAATAACAGATGTGTATGTCCCTGTAATGGATGTCGGTGATAGTTGACTTAGTGTCTGATGTATCTCTAGTTTGTTATTCTTCAATTAAGGTGTTTTTTACCTTATTTTTTCAGGTAGTGCCAAATGAAAGGTATCGTGACGTCCTACGCGGCCACTTTCGCCTCGATTCCCACCCACACATTAACCCCGTCGAAGAGGTCATCGTTGGCCGGACGAGCACGTATGTGATTTTCCCCCGATGTCACGGGGACCTGCACTCTTACGTCCGGGCGAGGCGGAACCTCCGGGAAGCGGAAGCTCGGTCTCTCTTCAAACAAGTCGCCTCCGCTGTGGCTGCCTGTCACCAAGCCGGTATTGTGCTGAGGGACCTCAAGCTCAGGAAGTTTGTCTTCAAGGACCTGCAAAGGTGAGTTACTTCCTCAGAAGCAGCTTTTATTACTTAAAAGATTACTTAATAGCCGTATAATTACCTCTAAATATATGGTCCTTATTCATATTTATGATTTATTCCTAGTATGTACGTGCGATTATATAGGTATACCTTGATATTATAAATTGGGAGAATTGCCTAGGTTCACTTTAATAGCATTTAACGTGCAGTATAGCAGTAGAATTTAGTAAATTGCTTATGTAATTCATTTACTTAAAATTGAGGAGGAAATTAACATTAGATTTGCAACCAAATATAAAATATCCACTTTATATATCCTAGGATTTAAAAAATGATCAGTCTTTTTCATTATATTATAATGGTACAATTTATCGGAAATTAGTGGTATAGTTTAATATATATGCATATTTCATTAATGGTAAGTTTTAGATTATGAAAGAATTATTATAGTTTTATAAATTCTTATTTTGAGAAAATCTAAATGTCAAAATAAAATGCGGTGTATTAACAAAATTTCGTGTATCATAATTTTTTTTTTGTTGGGGGGGGGGGTTGTTGCCTCGTTGTTAAACATTTCCAAATTCTAAACGTTGAGTCATCGGCTGTTTCCTACCTCTCTCTAAAAATAAACATATCGTCAGTTTAGCAACGCGAAATACGAATTTTGTACGCACGGGGTCCCCGCGTGGCTATAAATGGCTGATGAAAAATTCGGTCCTGGAAAGTTTCGCCTTCCTCTTGCTTGCGTCGTTAAATGAAAAGAGCCTCGGAGTGATGTCGCATCAGGCGTGACGCTGGTAGGCGTGGAATTGGGCAAGCCATTCCATTTATGGCTTTTCCAGGGGGAATTCTGAGATGAGTACGGCCATGAGAAACCTGCTTGATTTTTAAGACATCCGGCTCCACCCTCAGAAATGGGGGGGAGAGCGTCATATTCTGTATGGAGTTCTTTGTCCTGCCAGCTGTTCATATGATATGAAAGATTTCGGGGAAAAATTATTAAATTGGACTGTTATGTCGCAAATGTCCCCTATATTTGTAGCACACAGTTAAATTACTTACTCTATTGTCATATGGGGAAATCCGATTTCTGTGTTGTGTATATGATATTCAAATCATAAATGTATAAATTCGTTTCTATGCTAAGTTTATTTAAAGTGTGGAAACAAAGAGATTTGAGAAAGATTTTTCTTCCTCAACCATTTTATAGCAACTCTGTGAAACTCTCCTGAGACAGCTCAAATATCTTACCCCCTTGAATTCGTTCATCTTCTTTTCAGGTAAACCGGCCTTAACCGGTTTCGAAATTACCAAGCGCGTGAGTGGCGAAAAGAAGGGGTGACGAAGGAATTCCAGTTTATTTTTTTTTTCTCTTTTTGTATTCCCCACCCCATCCCATCTTAACTCCTTAGGCCCCGAGTCTTGGCCTTCAGCTTTTCTTACTTTTTTCTTCCCCCTTACATCTTTGGCTTACGATGCTTCATTCGTATCACTAGTTAGTTCAGTTTTTCCTTTGTTCTCTGTTAGCTTTGCGTTGAACGTCCTCCCCTAAGGCCAGCGACCGTGCTTTGATTTTTGCACTGTATTTGTTCTCCGAAATATTTTTTTCTGAGCTAGCACTTTTTCATTGTATTTCAGAGAACTGAAAATATTCTTTATTAAATAAACAAAAGAGAGAAGATAAATTCTCCAGAAATTAAAATGGCATTACCTTAAATATGTTTCCAGCCGATTGTTGTGAATATTGTTGCTTGTCTTTTGATGCACATATTATAAATTTGCTAGAAAAGGCATAAAAGGAGAAATTATAGTAGGGTGCAAAAGTTTGATTGTTTTAAGAATATAAGCGAAACAAGTATGTTTTACCAGTTTTAAGATTTATTTCGAAATTAAGTTTTTGGGTTGTTTAAGTTCCAAATGAAAAAGAAAAGAAAAAGTATGTTATTTAGAATTGAGTTTGAGTGTAGATGTCTGAATTTTCTTTTCGAGACGGTAAACATTGCGGAAATGTTTCACACTTTACGCTTGCGTGGACGAACTTATTCTATCCTTCAAGCGATTCTGTTCCCATTGGATCCAACAACTCTCATGACACGGGTTGCATTTTTTGAGGTCGTCTTGCAGCAGCGAACGACCTCTCTTTGTTTTGTTTGCTGCAATTGGTTCACGATACTGAATCCAATATTCTCAATTTCTTTTCAAAACCTGTTTGTTAGGTTTTTGTTAGTCGCATACGTACAGCTCACGTCTTCTTGTCCAGGAAATGATTTTTATTTTCAAAAATGAAAGAAAAAAAAAATCTTGTTTCTGAACTTGAAAAGCAATTTGAATCTTGCACGCGTAGCGTGAAACTCCACAATAATTACTGTGTAAAAGGAAGAAACGCTTGCAATTCCTTTGAATTTATTTTCTAAGCTGAAACAAACTGAGAAGTTTAATTGTTCAAAACACTTTAGTTAAGCGATATCTTATACTAAACAGAAGTATTTCATTTTCTAAACTAGATATGTCAGTGTTGATGACTTTGAATTCTTAACGTAGTTTATTGAAAATTTAATTTTTCTTCCTTTCTTACATGCATCACGTTTTTGATCCCTAATTCGCTTTTCGTTCATTTGTGCTCTCGGTTTTAAATTGTAGTTAATGTATTAAGATTACGTCTAATGCAAATAAAGTTTTAATATTTCACTTCGACAGTTTTTTTTAGATACTAGCCTAGTTAAAACCTTATTAACCAGCTAAAAAAAATAATTTCATATAAAATGTGAGCATTTAATATGAATCAAACTGTCATTAAAAATTGAGTACTGTTTTCAGTACATTGAATTTATATTTAAAAGCAGTATTTTTTATTAAGATCATTCGGGAAACTAAAAAATTTGCTTTAATAAAATTTATAATTAACATTTATAGATAATTTCGCATTTACACTCACACACATTAGCTCGCCTTGAGTTAAAAGAAAACAAGCGAATTTTTAAGATTTTTAAGTTCATTTCGTTCAAAATGTGATTTGGCAGTGTGATTGAATGCAGATAGACGACTTCCTGGGTGACATTAAATTACGGAAGAACTTAATTCACAGTTGTGTTATTTTTATATTGCAGAATTAAATGAAATTTTAGACTTTGTCCTGTTCTGCCTTGCCATTAGAATGACTTAAGAATAAAATTTATGTTTTGTTGATATAGCAGATTCATGATTGGCACTATTAAAATGGCAACACTTAAAATCTGTAGAACTATCTTGAGTGTTTCGTTTAACAACATTATGTATTTATGCTGGCGCCTAAAATAAACGCACATACAACAAAAATAAAATTAAATAAATCAGATTTGCAAAATAGATCGGCAAATTTTGATATCTCTTTAATATAACTTGTATCTAATCTCTGTCCCCCATTTTGCGTGTGCTTATATGTGTGGAAGTAATCAAGTAAATTTGTAGTGATCTATTTGTTCTGATCTAATAAATTGATCGAATTGTTGCTGGTAGACGTGTAGATGAGGAAGTCGAGAGTGCGTGCGTGTGTGTGAGGGAGTCGGTGATTACGCAAGATTTCGTGGCGTGTCCTGAAAAGTATCGTTATCTTCCGCCTGTGCGATAGTTGATAGTGTGTGTAAGTGCGCTTTTTGATTACGAATTGCAACATGCGAGAGTTGCATAATTGCCTTCTCCTCGTAAGGAATCCTTAAGAGGAAAGGAGGGGGGGGGAGATCGTACTCCGTACTGAATTGCGCAGTTCTTTAAATGCTTTTTTTTTTAATTGCAATTATTAACCAAAATGAATGTAATTTGAAATAAATTGCTTTATCAAAATAAGTTTAAAACCCTTATTCCCCCCCTTTTTTTAATGAACTTTGGTTGGAAAATAATGTGAAGTAAACTAGATTTTATTACTAATGTAAGCTTAATTGAGCCGCTCAGAAGCCAGTGCGGTTAAGTCCAAAACACAAAAATTGAGAAAATTAATGATTTTTGATACATTAGTTTTTTAAAATTCTTGGTTTATTAAATTAATTAGAAAAGTGTATAAAGTCTTTTTTCGAGGTGTAAACTCTGCAAAAAAAAAAAAAAAAAAAAGATATGTACAGGATGTGTAAATAAAAACGTAAGTATTTATTAAAATAATGACAGCCTCTTAAAAATTTTAGGACCTATACCTTTTGACATCTGAAAAAGATAAAAAAAAAAAAAAAAAAAATTAAAGAAATTTATGTAAAAATAATAAAATAACATTTATTGTCATAAGTTTTATGACAAATGTTATTCAGTGTGTGACAATAAATGTTATTAAATGTTTTTTTCAGTGTTACCAACAAATATCAAAAGAAGAATAATTTAATTTTTATTTCAAAGTTTATGTAAAAAAAATTGATAAAAGGTGGACTTATTCACAGTGGCTTCTGAAATTATTATACAATATATTCAGAAGCTATTAAAAAAGGGCTGTCTAACCTAGAAAAAAGTAACCAACGAGTAAATCCTTTAATAACTGAGAAGATTATTTATTTCATCAAAATTTCCAAAAATCAGAAAATATAAAAAAATGGACTTAACCGCATTGGCTTCTGAGCGTCTCAATTATCGTTCATGACATTAGTGCCATTTCATTGTTAAAATGAACTGAAAGTAGCCTATTGCTAGATTTGCTTTGGAAAGTAAATTTTGGCACCAGAAATAAATTTGACTTTTTTAATATTAGGACCTCTGATTAAGTGTTTTAATGATCAAAATTAATAAAAATTGTTTTTTACGTTTATTTATCATTATTTAGGCCCTTTTCGGATTTTTAGTGCAATTTATTTATTTTTAAAACATGTATTTATATTTTTTCAAAATTTTTAATTTTATCGTTTCTGATCATTATTGTTCAATAAACAAAAATTTATAAAACCTTATCTAAATTAATAAAAATTATTTTTATGTTTAAAAATTATTATTTAGGCCCTTTTCGGATTTTTAATACAATTTATTTATTTTTAAAACATATTTTTATTTTTTTTTTTTTTAATTTTTAATTTTTTCGATCTTGATCACTAGTATTCTACATTTTCGGCTTTTTTCGTACGGATGTCACTGGCCACAAAAATATTTTGTTTTTCTATTCCTAAACTCTCTACTCTCTAGTTTCGTGTTATGAACTCAAATCCACCCTTCTATCTCTTTGCTCTTTTATGTGTTTATTTTTCGCTCGTTGTCATTTTTGTGCTTACTGACAGAAGCCTCTGGATTGAAGGGCTCGGCCCATATGGTCACATCACCTTTGATGCCTTTGATGTTTTAATGAGAAGTGTTTCACACACTATTTTATTGCCAGAAAATTATAACCCTTTTATTTTAAATTTATATCATAGTGATTTTAATTTCATTTACTTTAGTCTTAACATGATGGTAATATTTGCATTTTTTGTACTTGTATTTTAAAGCAGATTTTTTTCTTTCTTTAAAGGTCTCAATTAAAACTAGAGACTCTTGATGATGCAGTTGTACTAGAAGAAGATGATGACTGGCTGAATGACAAACATGGTTGTCCTGCATATGTTAGCCCTGAAATATTAAGTCCAACTAGCAACTACTCAGGCCGAGCTGCTGATTGCTGGAGTCTTGGTGTTATGCTTTATACTATGTTAGTTGGCAGGTATCCTTTCCATGACACAGAACCAAGTGGTCTCTTCAGTAAAATTCGCCGGGGATCTTATACAGTTCCAGAACATCTTTCATCTAGAGCCAAATGTTTGATTAGGAGTCTTCTTAGAATGGATCCAGCTGAAAGACTAACAGCTGAGGAAGTTTTGGACCATCCGTGGTTTCGATATTCTAAATTTAGTGATGATTTATCTGGATCCACTGATCAGACTGTCCCAGATCTCGATGTAAAAACTGAAAGTGATGACTCATGGTTTGTGTGAATTTACTAGCTATCAAGAGTCCTAAGACATGGCAGCTACTTGCTTGGGTGGCTATCATTTTTCACTGTCGATTTAATACTGCCCGGTGTTCCTATATGCTTATTATGTTAAGTTGAACTCGACTTTTCTTTGCTGATCAGTGTTAAGCATTTTATTTAGAATAATATTAAGTACAGTGTACTTTTAACAAGTGAAACACAATAGCCTAATTTTTTTGCGTAGAATCACTATAAAATGAAAAATATCTTAGCAAAAAGCCGTTGTATATGATGAATTATGTTTCTGCTGACGGAAAGAAATGTTCAAAATGTAAAAGAGGTGCAGCCGGGTAGTAGAATGAATTTTTGCACTGCCAATCAATCGCTCCTAAAAGTCTCTTTCAAATTCTGTTTGCATGGTTGTCAAACGAGATGTTTGTGTTTAATGTCTTTCTTGTGCTATGCTACAGAAAAAATTCCTCATATTGTGGGAAAATCAGTACATATTCTTTGGCTAATGTTTTGTTATTAAGTGTCAAAGTTTTGTCTCTGTCAATTTCTGATGCGAGTTGACTGTTGTATGGTTTTCAATCGTTATTTCGTCTCTGACGCTTTCTCAGGTAGTTTCAAACTGTGACTGAGATGTTAATGGTACTTTGTTTTCTGTAGATGGTACTTTGTTCCTCATTTCGAATCATGACTGTAGAACAGAAATGAACAAGTATTTGATACTTGTTATAGGTCAATGCAATGCCAATAGTGTGATAATGATTATTAAGATCTTTTGAGGAATGAATAGCTTTAGTGTCAAATAGGAGTGAGTAAATTAAAGTGTTTATTACCCTAATGCAATGAATTCTTTTAGAGATTTATCTATATAATTTGGGTTTCTACTTTATATGACAAGACTTTTCAAATATCCAATTTTATTAAAAAGATTTTTATTAAAATATCAAAAAATGGACTTAACCGCATTGGCTTCTGAGCGGCTCAATTATCGTTCATGACATTAGCTGGCTTGCAATTCCGTCACTTTTTTAAGTAAACAGTCACTTTTTTCATGGTGTATCACAGCAAAAGTCTGTTGAAAAAAGAAAATCTGAATTAATAACAAAATATTTTAATAAAGAACCAAAAATGTGATGGTCTAATCTTATTTTTCTTATTAAAATGTAATTCGTTGTATGGTTTCCAGAATTTAGTGATTTTAAAAAGTCGCAAAGAAGTTCCTGAAATGTACATTTGCATTAAAGTAATTTACATCAAAGTACACATTTCTCTTTTTCTTTACAATTTTTGTTTAGACACTCTAATCTAGCTATGTACATATTCCAAAATATCATTAATATATGCAGAAAATTGTGATTATAAAATTAATGTATCGTATGTATTCAAATTTAATTTATAGATTTTTTTTTAATAAAAAGCAATGTTGTGTTAAACAAAATTTTTAACCTTTTTGTATTTGACGCTAAAATCATGTCTTGCGTGAATCATTTGATTTAAAGTTAAAATAAATAGAAATATCTTAATAGCATCTGTAATCAAGAGGAGAAAAAAAATCGCTTTTTTTTTTCAATGTTTAGTCACTTATTCTCTATTATTTGTCACTTTTCTCACCTTTTTGAAAGTACCTCAGCAGTTGCAAGCCTGCATTAGTGTCATTTCATTGTTAAAATGAACTGAAAGTAGCCTAATGCTGCATTTGCTTTGGAAAGTAAATTTTGGCACCAGAAAAAATTTTGTCTTGTTTTTGAATATTAAGACCTCTGATTAAGTGTTTTAATGAGAAGTGTTTCCCACACTAGTTTATTGCCCGAAAATTATAACCCTTTTATTTTAAATTTATATCATAGTGATTTTAATTTCATTTACTTTAGTCTTAACATGATGGTATATTAAGTCCAACTAGCAAAATATAATTAAATTTTTTTCTTTTTCTGTATGAACCGAAACTGTTTGTTAATCAACAGATTAAAAATTGCTATAAAACTTGTATAAATCATGTTTAACTACTCTTAAAAGCAATACTTGTTATATGGAATTGTATATTTCAAAATCATATTAAACTTGGCGGAGTAGACATTAAGTGGATTTAGCACCAATCAACACTTATCACTACGTAACCAATTAAAAGCATACTATTTTATGCATCCTATATACAAATATTTTATCAGTTGTACAGTCGATTTTATGATAATGTAATTACAGCTTAAATCAATATCTGTCTTAACCTTTTCAAAGTATATTACTTATTATTAATATGTAGTCCTCATATTTATCATTAAAGAAAAAAAAATGAAAGATTTAGAATACCTTTCTCATAAGGAAAGTAGAAACCCAGGTAATATAGAAAATTAAGATATCCTTTTCTTTCCCTAACTATCTTGACTGCAAGTGATAATATTGCTTAAGTTTCTGTTCTGCAAGTCTAAAATGTGAAGTATTGTGTAATTAGCTTTCAAAGCATGATCATATTTATCAATGTAAAAACTCATGGTTTATATTTAAGTCTGATGACTAATCTATTAGCAGTATGAATTGTGCATTAGACATTTTCAAGTGTAATAATGTCTTCTTAAATACTACCATGTAAATATTGTAGATGATAATCTTTACACTTTCCATAAGTACAAAGTAATGAATTGGATGTTTAACTGATATACTTTCTAATATTTATTAATCGTATACTGATTCAGTAATCTTTGCAATCTTGTTTTCTTATTCTTGTGCTTTTAAACTCTTTGTAAGAGAATGTCTCCTTTATTAAAAATAACCTTATTTTTAGAGTTATTTTCCCTTTTCTGTTAAATTTAAATAATTAGTTTTTTAAATGGATAGAATCAATCCACTTTAACCGATCTATATAACCTACTCTTTTTCTTGTGATCTCAGTAATCTATGCAGCAATTTTTTTTAAATGAAATATATATATAATCAATTAAAAATTGTTTCTGTTTAAGGTATACATGTTCAAGAAATATAACAGGCATAAATTTACGAGCCTGCCTCAATTAAAATAAGTACGATAGAATTTATTTAAAAGTACTCCAATCATTGGGAAGGTTAGAGTAATAAAGGAAATATAATAAATGTAAATAGTATAATGAAATATGCTGTTAATCTTGCAGCCGTAGAATTAGTTTATTACGTTAAGTTTCTCTGCTGCAGTATTTAAAATATTTTTTTGGTAATATAAATATTTTGTACATATTTTCCATTTTCATTATATCATAAGCATCCATTCTTTACTTTGGATAAAACATTCTGTATAAAGTGATTTTTAGTATTCTAGGCATCTTTGGTGACTGGAAAATTGATGTAAAAATTTAGGGTATAGAAATACTTTGAAATATTTATTTATAACTGGATAGAATAAGCTAAGATGAACATTTGTGTGGTATAAATGTGTGCTGTGATTGTAGTTTGAATATACTGCAAATTTTAAAATTTACAATTATGCCATGCCATGCTTATAAAACAAATATATATATAGAAAGATACTGAAAGCTCTCCACAAATTGGAGTGAATGTGCACTTTTACCCACCCTAACTTAATGGAAATAGAATGAAAGAATGAATTGAATCTTGAGAATAGCATCAGAATTGTTTTGAATCAGTTTATTAGGATTTACGATCCTTTATTTGGTGCAAAACATATCATATGCATTGTATTATATTCATAATTCCGTTGCCATTGTCTCATTGTTATAATTCAGTATCAAGAGTACTTAGAAACTTTCCAGAAAATTTTTAGAGTTCTCCAAATCTAGGTGATGAATCGTCATCAAGAAGTTTAAAATTTTCTTTTTCTGTTTACATTAAACATCTTCATTTTCAAAGCCATAGTTAATGTGTTGAAACTATTTAAGTATATGAATTGATGACAAATTTTGCAGTACAAATTAAACTGTGAATAATTTTGCGACAATATGTTTGGATTTCTACCCATTTTGTGTACAGTATAATTGTCATTGGCTTCATGTCATTGTTTTACCCCCATGTTGTCATTGTCAATAAAATCCTATGAACATAAAATTGTGTTGATTGCTTTGTTTACATTTGTTACCTATCACTTCAATTTTGTTATTTAGGATCGTACATAAAATGTTTATTTGAATGTACAACTTTTCTCAAATCTCACTTTTCAAATATTCACTTCATAATTGAATTCTTTTAATGGACATAAATGTTACATTTCATGTATATACTGTTGCAAAATTCGGGTCTAAACAACCACCTTTTAAATGCTTCCAGTACATTGCATATTACTTTAACACTAGATTGCCCAAGGCAGTTATTTTGACTGTTTTTTAATTTCAATTAGAAAAACAATTATGAAATATGACACAATTTCTTAGAATTTGGTGACTTTTTCTATAACATATAAATGGTTTATGAATAATTGTAGTTACTTCCGCCCTCCTTTATTATATAATATTAAAATTTAATTTTAAACAAATTTCTTTACATATTTGTTATTTTTTCACAATGCAGTCATTATGACTGTTTTTGGGCAATATAGGTATACAAGAAATCTCGGGCAATCTAGTGTTAAATATAATATTTAAATTTAACTTCATATAGAAACATTGAATATCACTTAAATACAATTCATTTAAACAAATTTGTACAGTATTTTGCCATTGCTTCTTGCATTACAAACAAAAGAAAAAAAATTTCTCCCAGAAGATTATAAGCAATGTCCAGAAGTTGGTTTTTTTTGGTGGGGGATGTATCTGGGACATATTTATTCAAGACTAAAAACACTAGTTTTAATAAGATTATTTCAAAGCCCTTAGTGAATATACTTAACCAAAGTAGTTTTTTTAAAATGTCTATGGTAATCAATATTACCATCTTATGTTCACTACCATGATATCATGGTTCTAAAAACAAAGTTAACTTTGAAGAAAGAGTGACATGTAAAGTCAATTTTTTTCTGCATGCAACTTTTTGCTCGTTTAATAGTTTTTTAAAATGTAGTGCAAAATATGCTTTATGAATATATGTAATAGAACAAAAATAACCAAAATGAATTTATATTCTTAAATCAATTTTAATCCAAAAAATATTTTAATATACCATCGTTAGAAAAAAAAAGTTAAGAGTTAGTAACTAGAGATAGAAAAAGTGTTAAAACAACAAACTATGACGAAGTTTTTAAAAAAACTTATGAAAGTATATGCCTCTTGGGATTTCCTTTTAATGTCAAAAAGGAATTTTGCCTTTTTAGTCAACTTTAATTATATTTAAAATCTTTTGTCCTATTAAGAAATAGATTCACAATTTTAAAAATTCAGATTCATTAAACATAAAAATATATTGAGTTGATAAACTTGTATAATGAACAGTGATTACAGATTCCCAACTGTAAATGGCAGAAGAAAAAAATCGAGAGTGATATCTATTGTTCATAAACAATGTACAAAAAATGTAGAAAATGAAAATATTTCTTTATATAAGTGTGTTTGTATACTTGCAGCTTACATTAGTCTTGTGAGTTTTAATTGCTATTTGAGAAGAAATTGCCATCTACTCTAGAATTAATCCTTTAATTCTTAAGTTCAAAAATACACATATAACTTTGTAAGTTTTTTAGGAGAATAATTCTTAGAAATATGATTGTCTTTTATAAGGTTGAAAAAATAGTATGTTAGTCGCACGTTAATTTTGATAAAAACAAAATTATTGATTACAAAAATGTCATTTTATGATTTTTGAAACCATTATAATAAAATATCAAAAAACTTTACAGATTTAAAAGCAATAATTTGTAATATTATTGTCTTCGCTTAGTGTAATATTAGTCACCCTGGAATCACTGTAATATGTGGGGGGGGGAGTCCATTGTAAAATGAGTTTTAACAAAAATTAGCTCCTTGGTTAAACAGTATAGCTTCCTATAAATTATTTCATTTCAGTAAAATATAGCCTAAAGAAATTTGTCCTATTAAGAAATAAAGATTTACAGTTTTAAAGGTTTAGATGATTCAAACAAAAATATATTGAGTTGATAAACTTATATAATGAACAGTGATTAGATTCCCAACTGTAAATGGCAGAAGAAAAAATTTTTTGCTCCACCATTCTCACTTTTGGCTTTTGAAGTTTCCAAAACTGAATTTTTGAAATACTCAGGAAGGACACAGAGTGACATCTATTGTTCATAAACAATGTACAAAAAATGTAGAAAATGAAAATATTTCTTTATATAAGTGTGTACTTGCAGCTTACATTAGTCTTGTGAGTTTTAAATATTTTGTTTTAATTGCTATTTGAGAAGAAATTGTCATCTACTCTAGCATTAATTCTCAAATTCTTAAGTTCAAAAATACATATATCACTCTGTCAATTTGTAAGTTTTTTGAGGAGAATAATTCTTAAAAATAATATTGTCTTTTATGAGGTTGAAAAAATGGTGCATTAGTCACATGTTAATTTTGATAAAAACAAAATTGATTACAAAAATAATGTAGCTTTGATTTTTGAAACCATTATAATAAAACATCAAAAAACTTTACAGACTTGAAAGCAATAATTTGTAAAATTATTGTCTTCACTTAGTGTAAATGTTACATTAGTCACCCTGGAATCACTGTGATTTGTGAAGGGGGAAGTCAATTGTAAAATGAGTTTAACAAAAATTAGTTCCTTGGTTAAGCAGTGTAACTTCCTATAAATTATTTCATTTCAGTAAAATAAAGCATAAAGAAATTTGACACAGAAGGAAAAAAAATACAGGGCAATTGTGATAGGTTTAATTTCAACACTAAAAACATTTGATCGTATATATCAGTCATTTATAATAAATGATTCAATGTACAGAATAAAGGAGTTTTTATAACTGATGAGAAATTAATTAAAAATTAGACTCGGATAACAGAAGAGAGCATCAAACAAGCTTTCAAATAAATTACAGCAAGCTCAATTTAACATTGGTGTGAGTTAATATAGATTGAAATGTATCATTAAAATTAGAAATTTGACTCATAACAGAAGACAGCATTAAACAGGGTTTGGTTTTGATCAAATTACAGTAAACACAATTCAACACTGGTGTGAATCAAACAATATAGATTGAAATATACAACATTCCAAACAAAACACATACAACTTCATATAAGTTGTAAGTATATCTGGATTTTCTAGTAAAAGGTATTGCTACTCAAGTTTTTCAGCAATGAAAATAAAATTAAATTTATTGATCATTATGGATTGATATGTTTAAAATTTATCCTACAATTAAGCTGTTTAATGCATTTGGGTTGGAAGTAATTTCATCATTTCTGGAAGAATATGGACAGAATTGATTCACAACATTCCTAAGATGACACAAAATTGAATGTAGTATTAAATGTAAAGGCAATGAAGGTTCAAATAAGGGCCATATCATATCATTTACAAATGTCTAGGACCATTTCAAGCTGCCAATGAAGAACTTAACGAGGAACTGTTGCAATTTAAATCTATTTGCAAATGCTGAAATTTAACGTTGCACCTTAATGATTTTATGAAATGCATGCGGCAAGTGCAAAACGCACTACATACCTGATAACATTCTGTATAGTGTTAGCTCATCAGCTAATAGATGGATAATTTTCCAGAAAAGTGGCCCTGCAAGCTTCCAAGCAAAGAAATGTTGTTCCAAATGGTGTGCATTCACCATAGGAAATCATAAGCCAAAGCTTGTTTCCAACCATAGATGTGATGAAAGAAAATAGCATAAAATCTCAAAAGGGAACTCACTACATCATGTGTTTAGAATGTGGCATACCCTTGTGGATTGCAACAAGCTTTTCATCTTCCCATGGTAAATAATCACCATTAAATTGAATTTTCCTTATGATTATCAATAATTCCACGAGAAGTAATACTTACTACACTAATATACATTCCTTGAACTTAAACATAAACAAAATTTATAAAAATAAAGTACATTTCCTAACATTCTATTGTTTAATAAATAATGATTGACAAAAAAACTGAAGGAAATTCAGAAGAAAAATAAATGGTCCATGAAAGAGTTAATCTGGACCTAGATCTAATAGTAAGAGAAACTATATACTTAATGGAAAGCACTCAGTACAGGTTATTAAGTACTCTCACACTTGGAATGTAGCTTGTTCAAAATAAGTTTTGAATTTATAAAATTTATTAACTATGAATTTTTCTAGGAAAGCTAAAATGCATTGATAAATATTGAATACCTTTTACCAATAAAATTTAAGATTTATTTAGGTCTTTACATTTAATTGTATTTTTTACTATTTTGTAGTTATTTTTTGTGGGAGAGTTAGGGGGCTGGCAAGAAGAAAATGTCTAGGGCCTTGAAGTGGTGCAAATGGTAACAGAAAGTATACAGATAGCTATTTTGCAGCTTTAAGCGAGCTGCATTCTCAATGTGAATGCATTTAGTAGCTTGTAAAAGCAGATTAAACTCAGTCTGCTTTTACAGGCCATTGAGTGATCTCACACTGAGAATGCAGATTGCTGAAATTTGTGAAACAGCTGTCTGCAAAATTTCTTCCACTATTTGCAGGTTGGCTTTACAACTAATGCTACAATCTGGCCTTGGTGCAAATAGTAAGAGGGAGTATACAAATGGTTATTTTGAAGCTGTGAGAAAGCTGCATTTTCAATGGGAAAGCACTAAGTGGCTTTTAAAAGCACATTTAGCTTTTACATTACAGGTCATTGAGTGTAAACATGGATAATGTATCTTACTCAAATCTATGAAACAGCTGCCTGTGTATTTTCTTCCACTATTTGTAAATTGGCTTTACATTTAATGCTATAATCTTGCACAAAAGTTATATCATCTCAGCCAGGGGCATATGCAAGGGGAGAGTTAGGGGTTTAAACACCCCGCTTGAGCTCAGACAAAATGGTAAAAATAAAAATTATACTTGAAATTATGCAGGCTATTATTTTATAGAATTATGACCCCCCCCTTAGAAATATTCTGCATACGCCACTGATCTCAGCTAAATACTTTGGCATTTGATAAACATTGATTTTTCTTAGATATTATCACTTTACCATATAATATACAAAAGGAAGCAATTATATAATTATTTCATATTTAGCAGAAGGATGTTTCACTACATTTATAAAATTTCAATGTAATGAACCAGAAATTAGAAATGTTTTTCGTTTTTACAGTAAAATTTATTTTACATTTACACAGACTTAGTTGATTATACATTCATAAAAAATAACACATATTGAGAATCCACGAAGAACAAATACATTTTGAGAATTACATTATTTACATATATAATATCCATAAAAAATATAGCGCTACTGGTAAAAGGAGAAAAGCAAGTCCTTCCGCAATTTACGAATTCAGATTTTCAGATCTTGTTTCATAGGTAATTGCTGACAAACTTCCGAAATACGTCTGATTCATGGAAATGTAACTTATATAAATAAAGAACTAAAGCTTATTGGTACAAGCTATATGACGTTACAAACAAATAAAATGTAATAAATTATCAGATCCAGAATAGTGATATGGGGAAAAATATTCTCTTCTATATTTTTCTGAAAGTTTTCCATGTCAAATTATTTTTCAGCATAACTATTTTGTATCATACTTAAACAGTCCATGTTTTCTTTTATTACTTGATTTCTATAATATTAATATAAAAGTTACAGCTTAAAATTTAATTTTATAATCATCTGAATAAAATTGAATTTGATTCTGTTTTGCTAAAGATTTATATATGGTTTCATTCAGAATTAAAAATCAAATCATTTCTTTATTTCAATAATGAAAGGGGACTACCCCCAATATTATTTAGCTTTTCCTCTGATCTTAAGGTAAACAAACCTATGAGGTAAGGGTTTAAAGAAAATTTTCCTTCCTCATTAATAATTTAAAGGTTTAAAGAAATTTCACTTCAACAGCAAGTAAACATTATATTTTAATTTTTCAGCTTTATGAATGTTTCAAGTCATGATTTATGGACTTGTAATTAATTTAACTACTTATGATGTATTTATTTTCTTGGGAAGGGAAATTTCAAAAAGACATCATATACAAAGTAAATGAAATACCAGGAATTTTGTTCACTTAGTACATTAAAAATTATAAATTTTGAAAATTTCATAATTTATAACTTTGGAAAATTTTCCAGAAAATATCTATTAACGTAACAAATATAAAGAGAGGATAGTCCCCCAACCTTTTCTTTCTTTGAACACAAATATCAATTGACTAATTATGAACACAGAGAATAATTTATAATTGCAGCAAAATATTGCAAAAGAAAAGATACAGCAAAAAATGAAACCTTGAATATAAAATACAATAATTTTCCAAAATAAAAACTGAAAAACTTGAAAATTTGTGCATATACATAGTCATTTTTTTTTCAAATTCAAATAATTCATTCAGTAACATTAAAACTTTGCTGAATTCATAGCAATTTAAATCCAGGCAGATATCAGCTTACTTTTCCCAGTTCAATTTTCTGGAACACTTTTGAAGAATGATATATGGCTGAATCTATCATTCCGGAAACTAAAAATAAAAATGAAGTATTTTATGATCAATATATTATTCAGTATGACAAATATTAAGTATAATAAATTTCCCAGTAAAATAGTTTTAAACAGTCCTTATTAAATAAACAGGTTTAATAATATCCAAACAGTATGCTGGCATTCAGTTGGCCATGATTGGCCCATGCTAACATTATGTTGAAATTCTGTTAAAAACAACCACTAGCCAACTGTTGGGCTTCAATTAATCAAAATACCACATATTTTTATGGGTTTCTTCCTTTTTCTTATGCAATTTCTGTCTGTATTGTTATTTTTCATTTTCCAAAATTATAAAAAATTGGTTTGTTTTTTGGCTGAGAATTATCAGTTACATGATTAATAATTTGTTTATCTTTACTGACCGCATGTTAGTTGCCAACTTTAATTTATCTTATCATATTGCATCAGAGGTGGGCAAAAGCCTGCCCTTTTGCTTACTTTATCCGGCAGGTTGAAAAATCCTGCATGCAATTTTTTTTTAACTCTTATATGTGATTTTGTAGAAATCAACAGTATTTGTATGCGTAGTGTACAGCATATATTTGTGAAAGAACTTTTTCGTTAATGATTTACACGAAAAATAAATATCAATCGCAAATTACTGATGACAGTTTACACTCAGTATTAAGGATTGCTACAAGTGATTTGGATCCAAATTTTGAAGAAATAATATGAAATGAGCATTCCAGATTTCACGTTTTGCATTAACTAAAACTATTCTATTTTAATGTTTGATGTTTGTCTTTTCTTTTTATAATTCTATTTACTATTATATTTACAAAATGTAATATAAATATAAAAAGGTAATAACTATGATTAAAATAAAATAATTTGTATCGTTAAGATATAAATAAATATCAAAATAACATCTTTCATTAACTCATTTATTTAATGACCATTAATTTAATATAAGGAATCATATTTCTTTAAAAATTATGTGACATATTTTACTGGACACAAATTGTTTGCACATACACCTATGTAAGCCAATTTATTATTACCATTATCTTTTATTAACTGTCAAATTTCTCTGTCCAAATGCTTTAAAAGGATACTTATAGTGTTTTTGTCAAAAAAATTTCTTGGTCAGGAAAAAAACTCCACCCAAAACATTTGCACGTACACAGTGTACACGATATTGTCCTCTGGCCCAGGAGACATTTTGAAAATTTGATTTTGGCCCGTGCTTAAAAGTATTTGCCCTCCCCTGTATTACATGATAGGATGGGCAGCAGAGGTTTTAATATTGACAGTGATTATTTGGCGGTATATATGAATGATGTCTAATATTTAGCAAATGGATTGCAAACCTTGTGGTTATGTATAAAAAACAAACACACAAACGAACAAAGGTCTTAAATTTCAGATATGACTTAAACGCTAGCTATTTATTAGTCCGAGAAGTAGACTCCTAGACTTTTATGAAAAGAATTTGTTGTTAATAATGGTGATAAAATTTTCATTACAACAAAAAAAAATCGATGATTCAACTTAAAATGATCACATATGTACCTATATATTACTTATGCCAAATATGACAGAAAATTATTTACGTAATATCTAAGTTCAATTATGAAACATGAAAATAATCAGAAACAGCGTGGTTTGAAATTTTAACATGCTAATTACAGATCATACATAAGTATATATCTCATTGGTTTCTAAATTACAATTAAATTTAAAATATTTACACAGTAGTAAATTGTAAATTAAATTTTATGCATTTAAAAATTTATGAGTAGCTTTTTAAGCTTTAACGACTTATTTTTCAAAACAGTGTTTCTTATAGCAACATTGACCCTGATTAAAATATATCTACATTAGGGATTCTAGAGTTTGTCTACTCAAATTTGACCTAAATTCAGTTTGGTTTTTCCACACAGTACTGAAAACTTAACATGCATTAATGTGTGAAAAGAGCATACATATTCACCTTATTTTTTTGCAAAACTTTGTATTTAATTGCTGAATTGTAATATTTTAGCTATTCAAAAGTTTTGTTATTTTCTGGAGAAATCTGAGAAGTTTCTAGAGTTATCAAATTTTCTCATTTCTCCGGAGTAGTTGGCATGTCTGTTGATCTAGTGTTTCAATTTAAAGCAGCTTGATTGGAACATATTTCCCCGGCTTTACTTGCTTGGGGATATTTTCAGTTTCTTGGTGACGTATTTGAACATTCTAGAAATTGTTTTTTTTTATTTCAGCTTATATATGGGTTTTGAACATTGGATAAAATTCTGATGAAAAATCGTACCTTCGGCTTATATACGAATTGACTTATACAGGGTATCTGCCAAAATAAAATGTTTCAAATCCATGACTTTTCATGACTTTCCCTGATTTAGCAGATCATTTTCCATGACTTTAAAAAGCTTTCGTTAAAGTATATATGAATAAAACTTCTGATGTACATACAAATAAAATATATGCTTTTAGAGAAATTACAGGAATTTTATCCTAAAAAAACTATAAACTTACTTTTTATAAGTGTTAATAAACTCCCATACATAAAAATAAATTGTTGTATCTACATACCTAAGTTTAATCATATAGCAATTTTTCAATCAAAATGTTTCCAATTTGAATTCAGGGTACTTTGGTATTATCTAGGAGACCATGAATAATAGCCAAATATAACCCTATAATGTTTATATACAATATCCCTAGATATAAACTTATATTTTGTGCAAAAATCTTAATTTTTATTAAATAATAATTATTATATTAATAAAATTTTAATCTACAATTTAAGAAAAAACCAGAATAATATACATTTACCCACCCATTAAGCTTTCTTGCTTTGAGTTTCCTTGGTGAACAAATTTTACTTGGCAACAGGGTAATACATAAATACCAAACTCAGTAACTTCAGCCAAATGACAAGTAAAAATAGAATTAAACAATTCAATGTATTTTTTTAATTGGTAGTTTTAGCGGATCCATGACTTTCCATGACTTTTACTTATTTTACCTGAAAAATCATGACTTTCCATGACAAAATTAATCCATTGTCTAAATCCATGATTTTCCATGACTTTCCAGGTGCGCGGAAACCATGTATATACGAATTGACTTATATTCAGAAATATATGGTATGTATATACCTGTATATATATATATGCAATTTTAAAATAAATACACAATATTTACCAGTAAAAACACCACCAACTATTGCACAAACACTAGTTAGGAAATGAAAGAAAGACCTGAAAAAGAATAAAATATCAGTTAAATATTCTCATGAATTACACTTTTTTTTTTTTAACAAAGGAGAATTAAACAAAAATAACATCAAATCTTCTCTGCTTAGTATTTTAGAGTGAAATGACATTGTTAATTCTAAATATTTTAATTATTTATATGCAATATTTCAAGAAAAAATTCTTTTAGATTGTAATTTATAAAAATATAAATGAAGAAAGAAAAAATCAAAAGATTCCTTTCTAAAACAGAATTAAAATACTTACTTCTCCTTCTCTCCATATTTGACCATAAGTGGAGCTAATTCATAAAATACAAATACACCTGGGGGCCCATGTTCTCCAAACAATGAAGACGCCTGCTTTTGGTGACGAGTTACTGCAAACTGATTTGTATGTAACGTCTAAAAAGAAAATATATATATATATATATATATATATATATGTTTTGTTTAGGTTAATACCTAAACAAAAATTGTGAAGAAAAAGAAAAAGAGAAATGTGTGCTTTGACGTAAATTACTTTAATATATTAAATGTACATTTCAGTACAAATGTAGATTTCAGGAACTTCTTTGCGACTTTTTAAAATCACTAAATTCTGGAAACCATATGACTAATTACATTTTAATAAGAAAAATAAGATTAGAGCATCCCATTTTTGGGCTTTTATTAAAATATTTTGTTCTTAATTCAAATTTTCTTTTTTCAACAACAGACTTTTGCTGTGATACACCGTGAAAAAAGTGACTGTTTACTTAAAAAAGTGACTAAAAATGATCAATTGTAAAAAAAGTGACTAAAGGTGAGAAAAGTGACCAAATTGCAAGCCTGTAAATACTACTGATATAGAACATTCCATAGAATGTACCATATGAATTAATAAGGTATACCTAATAATTCCTAAAACTAAAAACAATGCTTTAAAATAAACTTTAAAAAATGAAATAATTTCAAAGAAATATTTTAAAAACTCACAGCCTAAGTTGTACTATACTTCTGCTGGAGATAAATACATACCTGACCATCTGCTCGAGCATACATTGTAGGAACTATCTTCACATAATATTGAAAGGTCATTGCTCCTGTAAAATGGTACATTTCATATTATAAAAATAAACTGGAAATTTAACAACTGTTTGATATATTATAACTATGCATCATGCAAACAAATTTAAAAATTTCAAAAGAAATTAACTGAAGCAAAAAATTGTACAATAATTTTAATATACTTCTAACATTTTTCTTATCGTACAAGGATATATTTCGTTTAAATTATAAAGGTCTACATATTCAAAATAAGTATTTTAAATGTTTCTTTTGTAAAATATTTTTTGAAAGTGATATATACATTTTAAAATTACATTTAATTAGGAAAATAATAAAATTCCCTAAGCAACAAGAAATAAAGCAAAAGTATGTCTCAAGGAATCTGCCTACTTTTATTTTTTAATACAAAGCATAAAATACAGTTTTAAGTGTCTATAGAAACCTTAACATAACATGAAATAAATTGGTCACATTAAAAAATCATACTTTATTTTTTTTATCTAGGTATCTAAAGGAGGGTTCAAAAATATTTTTAAAAAAAACTGCTTAAAATTCTCTTAATTTTTTTTTAAATCAGCAAATATTAGGAATACATTACCATTCTAATCCGTATTATTTAACAAAACATTTTTTTAAAAAAGATATTGCAAACTATCTTCCTTAGCGGAATCTGAATTATCAATAATTTAACTTGAGTTAGATTTATAAACAATAATTCTAAGTATTTACACATCGAACTATATAAATATCATAAAATAGAAGTGTAAAAATTTAGATTTAATATATTACATTAGTACTCATGATATTAAGTTATGTACTCATATTACATTAGTAATATCCCGAATCTAGATTCATAATATACAGGAAAGTATTTATGATCTCCAATAGATGGCAGCACCTAACGTATCTTTTAAATAAATTCGCACTTCTGGGAAATTAATTACCTTTTTGTGAAAATAAAAGCACCATAGAAAATGAATATCGTACCATCGTAAGATTATTTTTTTTTATTATTTATCGAAGCAATCAACTTCACCTTTTTAAACATCTAATGAGTTAAAAAATAAAATTAGACCAACTACTTGATAGAAGAAAGAGTACTTTTAAAATATAAAAAACTACATAAATAAATTCTAAAATCGTAAGGCTATCGTATACATCTCATTTTTTTAAATTCATACATTGTACAATGATAATATCGTTATTTAAAGACTATTTCATAAAAATATTATATTTGGGCTCAGCCGGGATTTGAACCCGGGACCTCTCGCACCCGAAGCGAGAATCATACCCCTAGACCACTGAGCCTACTTCACTGTAGCATTTACATTGAAGAACTCGCTGAAAAGAGCTATTAATTTTTTGTTTCGTTACTTCCGTGTATTTTTTGTTTTGCTTTTTTAAAAGAAATATAAATTTAAATTACAAGTGGATTTAACATTACTATATTAACATTTTTACTGACAATTTTCAGGTAGTTTTTTTTTAACTCTGGAAACAAAACGAATTTTTTTTTTTTCCCGTTTGTAGCATTTTATTTATTAACATTTGTAGGCAAATTTTAAAAAAAAAATTAATATAAGAATTTTAAAGGGGTAATTTAAATATCTACATTTATCAAATTTCAGTCTAAATCTAGATTTTTTTTTTTTTTTCTAAATAGGGAATGAATATGAAGATTATATAAAATAAATACATATTTTATAATTAACAAAAATAACAGATTTTATTACTAAAAAAACTATTGTTTGAATATTTTAGATTTGCAAGTGATATTTTTTTAGCACAGCAAATCCATATATCGACCTAAGTATTTTGTTTCAACAGACTTATAGGCAAGAAATATAAATATAAAAACAGTAGAAAAATCCTTTACGTGGGTATACAACACATGAAGAATTTTTCTACTGTTTCTTACAATAATTTATAGTCCTTTATTTAAAGTCAAGATAAAAAAAATTAACATATTAGGGTAGACTTGTATAACCTAAAGGATTACGAGTTATGTTAGAAATGCATCTATTTCTTGCATAATATTTAGGCTTGTGTATAAATATTTACATATTAAGGTCTGTAATGTAGGCCACTAATCACAAGTCTCTTTTTCTTTTTAAAACATGCTTTATTAAATTCAGCTCTTTCGTTAAGCTTTGGCTATGCAATTAAATATAGTCCTTTGTACAATTACATCGTCAACAAGTGGGAGGGTGTTGCCCTGCCCAGCTTCTGACTCCGAGTGAACCAAAAAGTTGCTTGCCTAAACCTTTTCTTCCTGATGTTCTTTCGCAATGAACTTGATTTTGCTGTGTACATCTGCCCGAGGGTGCGTCTCTCTCCTCTTATGTGATCTTTAACCCTCTTACTGCTCAATTTGTAAACCAAGATATCTTTAAAAATTACATTTTTTTTTTTCGCAGTTTAAGTATATTAGGCTTGCAACTGCTGAGGTACTTTAATAAAGGTGAGAAAATTAACAAATAATACAGAAAAAGTGACTAAACATTGAAAAAAAAAGGCAATTATTTCCTCCTCTTGATTACAGATGCTATTATTAAGATTTTTCTATTTATTTTAACTCTAAATGAAATGATTCATGCAAGACATGATTTTAGCGTCAAATACAAAAAGGTTAAAAATTTTGTTTAAAACAACTCAACATTGCTTTTTATTCAAGAAAATCTATAAATTAGATTTGAATACATACAATACATTAATTTTATAATCACAATATATTAATGATGCTTTGAAATATGTACACAGCTAGATTAGAGTATCTAAACAAAAATTGTAAAATAAAAGAGAAATGTGTACTTTGACGTAAATTACTTTAATGTATTAAATGCACATTTCAGTACAAATGTAGATTTCAGGAACTTCTTTACGACTTTTTAAAATCACTGAATTCTGGAAACCATATATATTACATTTTAATAAGAAAAGTAAGATTAGAGCATCATATTTTTGGTCTTTTATTAAAATATTTTGTTATTAATTCAGATTTTCTTTTTTCAACAACAGACTTTTGCTGCGATACACCATGAAAAAAGAGACTAAAAGTGACTGAAAGTGATCAATTGTAAAAAAAAGTGACTAAAGGTGAGATAAGTGACGGAATTGCAAGCCTGGTATATACATAAATTGGAGAATTGCAATACTAAATTTTTTTCTAGGAAAGACTTTTTATTTTGACTTTTCTCATAAGAAACTAAGCTTTCAGAAAAACTAATTTGGGATGTTAACGCATACAAATTTTTTTTTAATAAATTTCAATTCAGAATTCCTAAATTTATATTAATAGCTTACAAAATTTACAGAAAATATCTAGCTTTTTTAAACAGAATATAATGCTGCAAGTTTAAATTTATAAACAGATAAGTGTATGTAAAGGAAATACTCTCCTACTGCATATGTGCGAAATATACCCATACTTATATAATTTTTGTAACCAATACTACAGAGCAATTTATTAAAATAAGTCAGAGTGTATATTATGAAAATTTAAAAATACATCAGCATTATATAGGTGCATACTTAAGATTATCTCTGAAATTAGCCTCCAAAGAGGAGATGTTCATTTACTGGCAAAATAAAATGTTTGAAAACCACTGAGCAAGTAATTTATAACACTGAAGAGCCAAAATCAGCAATCACAAAGTTTGGGTTCTCGAAAAAGCAAATGAGTAATTAAATTTAAAGTTTACTTTTTTCAATCTTAGAACAGAATTATAGTCCAAATCAGATAAATTGAACCAATTTTGTATACTAGAGTATATTTTACATATCAGCAATCACAAAGTTTGGGTTCTCGAAAAAGCAAATGAGTAATTAAATTTAAAGTTTACTTTTTTCAATCTTAGAACAGAATTATAGTCCAAATCAGATAAATTGAACCAATTTTGTATACTAGAGTATATTTTACATATCAGCAATCACAATTTTGGGTTCTTGAAGAAGCAAATGAGTATTTAAATTTAAAATTTACTTTTTTCAATCTTAGAACAGAATTACAGTCAAAATCAGATAAGTTGATCCAACTTTGTATACTAGTGTATATTTACATATCAGGATTCTACAAATTGTTTTGCTTAATAATCCAAACACAGCAGCAACTAAATTTTGTGTTATGTAGAGGCTGATTAAATGGTTGGCAATCAGGGGCACAGCAAAGCCTGAACATTTTACAGATTTCTAATGCAACTACAAGTTTTTAATCATCAGTATAACCTGGTAGTATATTTATATTTCTTTACTTCCATTAACAACAAAAGCCCACATACAGTGAATGAATAGAGTTTTTATACATTAGAGAAAAAGTTATATACTAGGTAGACTGCCCAAGCTAATGCAGTTTTTGCATGTTAAAATTCAGCTACAAAAGTATCAGAGGCCTTAAATGAGGTACAAAAATTCCTTTAATAAACACAAAATTGTTATTGAAGCTTCTCTAATTAGTCCTGTAGAGTAAAATTTTGCAAATAAATCTTTCTATTGACAGAACCAGTATTAACACTAAATCTACCAAGATGCATAATAGGACAGTTAACCATGCTATAAATCTAGTAAACAGCCTTAGAAGTAAGGCAATGGAGTCTAGCCAATGGAATTCCTACAGCACGAGAAAACTTTTTCTTAGTCTTCTGCAGACAGCAGGATATAACTTCAATTAAGATTCTTTTCAAAAAACTTAACCTCCTTAGAATAATTAACCTTTTTACCATAGAAGAAGATATCCTCAAAATTAAGGATTCTCTTCTAGGAAAAGGCAACCAGGAAGAGGAGTCTAGTCTTAGAAGCCAAAATACAAGACAGACAAGCCAAAAATTTTACACACCAAAGCAGTAAGCTTGAGTATCTCAATTAAAATGCCATAGATAGTTTGACCAAACTTATCCCTGACAATTATAGTAACATAGTCAGAAAATTCAAAATTCAATTTTCAAATTATTTACAGATTTTACCTTGCTTATTTTTTATCTTTTGGATCAGGGATAAGACCAACTGGTTAAGGAGCCCCATAACTTTCCATTTATATTGGAGGAAGAATCAGCATAACCTAAGCAGCTCATATCATAGTTGGATAATAAGTGAAAAAACCCTACACTGGGAATAGCCTGAAGTGACTTGAACAACCTTGTTAGCTCCAAAAGATTGGCACAAATGTACCTGGTGCTTAGAAGATTCTCAACTCAGTTCGAAATAATTGAGTTAGTACATTTTAAAACAAGGACTTAAATGATAATATCAACAGGGAATGTTAGACCCCCCCCCCCCTTAATATCTAGAACTAAAAGAGAAATTTCCTTACCATGAAAGATTTTCTCGAAAAGGAAAGAAAACATAAAAAGCAGAATAGATCTGTCAGGCTGATATGCAAGGGCCAAGGTCAAGGTAATTGGGTTAAACGGAGTACCTAGCGAAATGGAAGGTCTTCACTTTAACCTCCGAATGTAAGCAGATTAAAACATAAATTTAGGCCTCTAGGCAAAAAGTAAACCAAAGAAAAATTTAATACACTCCAGCTCACAGGGAAGGGAGGAGGTGAGAATGTTCTCATAAAAAATTATGAGTAACCAACGCGTTGTCTAATTAGAGGATAATTAGACTGGAACCTTGACTATGACCAGTAGGTATGGTTATCAGCAATACATGGATTCAAAACAACATGAAGCTCAGAAATAATAAAAAATTACGCTATAAAAATTTCAGGGACTATAACAGTAGCAACTTGGTACAGCAAATAATAAAAATAAACATAAAGTGACAACACTAACAAGAAGATATATTTTTGTATTTTATAAAATTTAAAATTTTTATATTAAGCATTTTTTTCAGTTTTTAATTTTTATAAAACATGAAAAAAGACAAAACATTACGCAAAGTATAAAATAAACGAGAGCAAAGTAGCGGAATGATACGATACCAAAAAAATTGGAAAAAATAAAATTAAGAAAAAAAGCCAAAAAGTACAGAAAACTATACCAAGCATGCCACTCTCGCACACTGATTTGAGTCCAAATTGCAAAGATAAGATAAACAGAAAGTGTGTTAATCACCTCTCCTTTGCTTAGAAGGAGGAAGGGCATTGTCTGGGTGATATAATAATGCTCTAGGCCTCTTTGCTGAGCTTGGAACAGCAGGATTATACACAGTTGTGAAGTACAGGATTCTGAATAAAATCAATGTTACGACAGGTTGATATGCATGCTACCTAGGCAACATGGGATCAGTAACAAGAACAGAGTCATTAAGGTACCTGTGAATAAGCTGAAAAGTTGAAGCTATGAAAACTGTAGAAACAGTTTTCATAGGAAAAGGTGTAAGGATGTAAGGCTAAGAAGTCTAAAAGATTCGGCCTCATTGTAGTTGTATTTTTTTCCAGCTTTAGGAATAAAGACAACCTTTGTATGCCTCCATAAGAAGAGATGTAATCATAAGCAATGTAGGATTTACAGAATGAGACCCAGAAAGAGAATGTCCATCTTAAAAAGGGTGGGGAAATCCCATCCAGACCAAAGGAACTGTGGTACTTAAAAGTATTAATAGACCAAACAACCTCACCGGAAACCACCAATTTAGTAGCATCCCAATCCTGGAACCTGAGAAAGAGTGTTATAACTCTCACTGGAACATCAAGAGATAAGTCCATGTGCATGACAAACAATACAGAATTGTTGAAAAAAGAAAACAGAAAATATTCAATAGTTTTTGCAATTATAAATATTTAGCAGCAAATGTTTCAAACAAAGCCACTAAAAACTCTCTAATTTTAACATGCTCGCTGCTCATAGCTTAATTACTGAAGCTAATATTGTAATAAAAATACATTTCCTGAAAAGTGGTAAAACTTGAGGTAGTTCTTAATTATCAGCTTTGTGACATGTTTATTTTTATAAGAACACAAACTTAATTTCCTAAAATTGTGTACACAAAATAAAAATACAAGGATTGAAATGCCATACCTCGTGTAGCTACAAGTTCTGTTCCATCCAGTGGATTAGTTTTTCCAGGTATATTTCTTCCAAATGATAAATGTCGTATTTTGTGAGTTAAATTGAACTAAAAATTATTAAACATAGAACAATTAAAAGGAAAATCTCAAAATTATTGAAGCACATTACAAGTTTTAAAGCAATGAAAGACTACTTGTACTTTGCTGGCATGGATGCTTAAAAGCCATTGAGAATTGGCTTTAACCTTTAGTTACTTTAATTATACTACATTTAATGTTTGAGCATAAGTATTGATATGGTGTAATTTGTACACTACCAAAAAAATTTTTTGAAAATAAGCTAAAATAAGATAAGTTAAAGTAGAAATATTTAGGATGTAAAGTTTAATAAAAAAAATTTTTCATGAAAAAAGATAAAAATTCTTTGAATAACAGAAAAACACAAAGTATAACATACTGCACAAAAAGTTTAGTCGCTAATTATATTTCACCTGTGATGTCCTGCCTACTGTTGCACTCCTGACAAGGAACTAACTACTGTAATTGCCTATACTGTATATACCGATCTATTATACACATGACAAATAATTGTCACCCCTTTGTAACAAAAATATTTTCCCTGTATTTTTGTTAGTGGTTCATTTTCTAGCTGCTTTCCTTGACGTCTTTAGTAACAGCTTAGAAAGAGCCAAATATAGAAAGGTAATTTTTAAATTTATTTTAAATAAAACAGCTTTATGTACTTTATTTTTGCAACACAATTGTAGTATTTTTCTCACCTTTTGTATTTTTTAATGAGTCAACTATTTGTACTATAATTTAAATTTTTTAAGTTTCAGTATATTTCAATTTGACATTTAATTAAAAAAAAATGAAATGTGAACGAAAGCATTTTTAATAGTCCTTTACCTTTCTTCTTTAATGGTTCTTATGTTTTTATACGAAAAATTTCAAAAAATATTCCTACATTTTTAAAAGTAAACTGTCTTTATTCTTCTATTCTCCAAAAAAGTAAGTTTTGTCTTTTGTGTTTTCAGATGCAAGAACACAAAATCATATAAAGTACAGTGACATCTCATTTATGTGCCTCTATTTTATAAGACTTACTTTTCTATGAGTCTTCTTTTCCAGTCCTAGTGAAGATCTGTTGAAAATGTTAAATTTCTCTCAGTTATAGTTATACAACTTTTAGTTATATAGCTCTCTAACTTGAATGATATATTTTTGAATTAATGAATGCCTTTTCCTCTACTTCAACAATAGCATTTTGATCATACGAACTAAGTATCTTTGACAATTTTACAAGCTCTGTTAGTTAGTGATTACTGCTTCTTGTATCTATTACTGAGAATAAATAGACTACTAAAGACATTAATGTGCTTGTTGAGAAGTGAAAAGGGGAGGGAGACAGTTTCAATTTCTCCAAAGATCTGCCATATTCATTAATGGCATCTGGTAAAATAAAGTTTGTTTTCCCAATGTCCTAGAAGTTCCCAAACAATACATCCGGTGGTGCAGGCCAGCCCTGAGGGTATTCTATTTGGTCCCTACTTCTAATTTACAAGAACCTACTTTGTCAGTTTGTGTTGTCCAACGGACTAGTGTTGGCCACTTATATGGTGCTCCCATAACAAAATGGTCAACAAAATTCCCAGTGTTGTATAAGCAAATGCTTAACAGGCAACTGCTCCTGCATTATTAAAAAAAATTAAAAAGTTTCAATCTCCTTTTGCAGTTATGTCTTTACTTTTATTAATGACTATTATAATTTTTATGAGATTCAAGGAACTTAGTTTGTTAAAATGGGTGATATCTCACTTAATCTCTTTATACCATCACTTTTTCTCTTTAGTTCCCTAAGAGTTGCATACATGAAAAATCACTGTCTTTGAATTATTCATTTTTAAAACGTTATTTAAAAAAAACAAAAGAATGCTTTTTTACTCAAATTACAGACATGCCAACATTCAGGCATGTCTGTCAGGAGCAACAGTCCAGATTTAAAATTTAACAAGCTACCCACAAAGTACACGTGTAAGAAATTTACATATATAATAAACAAAACAAACATAATTACATATTTGATTGGTTTTTAAATTAAAACTAGGTAAATTAAATTAAACACAGAGTAGTACATTATAAAAGGTAAGTTAAAATTTATGCATTTAATAATGTATAAGTAGCTTTTTCAGAAAAGTTTATCTTGTATCACATTTACCCTAATTAAAATATTTACATTTTTCTATCATCTAAAATTTTTCTACTCAAATTCTACCTAAATTCAGTTCATTTTTTACACACAGTACTATTTTACATACAGCATTACTGAATTGGAAAAAAATATATTTAACATTATTTTTTGTAAGAACTTTTATTTGATTGCTAAAATGTGATCTTTTAGTTGTTCAAAATTTTTTATTTTCCAGAGCAATCTGAGGGGTTTCCGAAGTTATAAAATTCTCTAATTTCTCTGGAGCAACTCTGGAGAAACCAGAGTACTTAGCATGTCTGAAATTAGTTTATAGTTTTGTTAAAAACAGCCTAGCAGCAAAAAATGACCTCTCAGCTTCAGCTGAGGAATTGCTTTTACAGCCTTAACAAATTTTATAATATTTGATGATTAACTCACTGTTCAGTAAAAAAACTAATTTTTTTCTGCATTATATCTTGTGTAAGCTAAAATTTTTGCTAGTGGAACAATACAGGATCTTTGTTGTTGAGAGCATAACTTTTCAAAATTAATCTTCAGCGTTAAAAATTTCTCTTTCAAAGTTGCCATGCTTTAGATTAAGAAGAAAAAGAGATGGATAAATTTGGCTTCCTTGCAAAAAAAGCCTTGTTATTATTATTTTAGCATGGTGAATAAAAGAGTTATCCTGCAGTAACAGGGTTCGCACTCTTTTTCCAAAACAAAAATTAAGGACTTTCTAAGGACCAGAGTAACTTTTTATAAGGACCTACACGGCATAACAGCATAAATCCTATTTGCTGAGGAACAAATTTTAATAATTATGAACCAGATAAGGCATGTTTAATAAATGCCCTACAATATTTCTGAACTAAGTTTTTAAAAATATATAAAATTAATATAAAATAAACCTATTCGACAAAACCATTTTGAAAAATGTACATCTAGTTTTTTGAGTGATCAAATTAAAAATTAATTGTGAATAAAATATATTATAAACAGTACTATCGGAGAGTTTAAAAATGACCTTGATATATATAGATATGTGTGTATGTATATACCAGCTGATTATACCAGACATTGCCTGGGAAAGAAGAAAGTTTCAGACTTTTCTATTACATTCAATGCAAAGAAAACTAAACTTTCATTCGAAACTGAAATATTAACCCCCCCACAATACCTCCATGCTTCATTTAATTAAAATCTGCATGACTGTTAGCTATTAGGAAAGGGCAGCTGACTTTATAAACCTTTTCAGTATGCGAAAGATTATTTATTTGTTAAAAAAGTTTTCTAGCTTGTGACCATAAAAAGTATTAACAAACTAAAAGCATTTTCATAATATTTTAAGGATATCAAGGAAAAGAATTTTGACTTACTACAGTAATACATTAAAACATATGTATTGGATGATTTTCTTTATTATTAATACTGCACTTTTGGCTAGAAAGTGTAAAAGAATGTTATAAACATTGACAAATATTTTATATATTCTTTGACCAGTACTGGCGTTCTTAGAACCAGTTTGGGACAAGTTTAACTCCAAACTTACAAAACCAGAAAGTTTGGAGAAAGCGGCAAAAACTGACAGGAAATCACATGATGACGGATAAATTGATCAAGTTCTAATTTAAAAATTAAGTAGTTTTAAGAACCCTTAAAAATGAAAGCTAAAATTAAGGAGCTCTTAAGGACTTTTAAGAACTGTGGGAACCATGAGTAAACATGAAAGATCAACAGTTTATTTTGGAGAATTCCTGAGACAAAAAGAGTTGGCAATTTTATGATTTCTTAAAAAATAATGAAAGCCATTTCTGAATAACTACAAACATCCATGCCAGTAGTAGGAATCTAGTTTATGAATTCATTTTGAAAAGAAACAATATGTGCATTTGAAAATAATTTGAGAATGGAGTATGACAAGGCATTTCAAACATTTTCTTTTTTAAAGCATAACATATCATAATAGAATAAAATTTTATAAGTTTTACTACTAACCTGAGCAGCCCCAGCAGGTTGTAAATCATGCACTAGAAAGGAAATAACATATTAAAAATTGTCATAATCCTACATAGATGATTTGTATAAGAAACAGCACAATTTCAGCAAAATTTAAAATCTAAAAAGTAATATAAAGAGTAACACAAACAAAAGGTTACAAATAAAAAACTAAAAATCTAAGAAAATAACCATTTTGAAAGATTTCAAGATCCTTTCGTCAAATCAAAAACTCATCTAATTTAAAGGATTTATCACACATCAACATATATGTATTGAAAAAACAACAGATTCAGTTTAGGATTCCTTTTTCTGTTGATGGATATGCAGTTTGCATGTGATAATTAAAATATTTTAACAGATTAAAGCAATATTGCAAGTTACCTGAACTAAGGTAAATCGGTTGAAAATTTTTCATTATAATGTAAGAAATCTGCACATTCTAACATGTACATGTTGGTGTGTAATAAGGCCTTTAATGAGAGAAAATGGTAGAACGACAAATACAGACAAGCTCTTATGAACAGCATTCACTTTCTATTAGATTCATTCTGAAGAACGAAAATAAATGTAGCTTTTTTTTTGTTATTAGGTAAATTGTTCCACTGTTACAAGAATTTCTTTTTAATAATGCCTTCCAGCTAACCTCCAAAATAATTAGATTTGCTTAGATTTTTAGCATTGTAACATTAATGCAATACTTTATGTTGTTCTTTTAATTTAACACTAGATTTACGGACCAAGCCAATTTGACTCATTAAAAATTTGATTAGTTAATATATATAAAACTTTAATATCACTTTTCAAAAACATACATTGGTTTTTAGTTAAGTAATAAAATATATGTAAACTTTCATTCCTCTTCCCCGCAGACCCCTTCATTTCGCATTATCAAATGTGGTATACCTATTTTCACGGTTGTGAGCCAATTTGACTCATAGAATGTATATGAAAATAAATAAATATAGTATAAAGTAAATATAAAGTATAGTATAAAGTAAATATAGAGAAGAAGTCAAGAACACTTCCATTCCAATGACAGAAATTCATGCTACTGACGGATGGAAGAATTGTCAAGTTCAACAATCATGCAAAAGAAACAGATATAGAAACCATTGTACTAAATATAATAGAAATAATTGCAGAAAATGGGTTTCAGAAACAGATTTTATATGTAAAAAATATTTTCAGGCTTGCAACTGCTGAGGTACTTTCAAAAAGGTGAGAAAAGTGACAAATAATACAGAATAAGTGACCAAAAAGTGACTAAACATTGAAAAAAAAAAAGCGATTTTTTTCTCCTCTTGATTACAGATGCTATTATTAAAATTTTTCTATTTATTTTAACTCTAAAGCAAATGATTCATGCAAGACACGATTTTTGCGTCAAACACAAAAGAGATTAAAAATTTTGTTTAACACAACTCAACATTGCTTTTTATTCAAGAAAATCTATAAATTAGATTTGAATACATACATTAATTTTATAATCACAATTTTCTACATATATTAATCATGTTTTGAAATATGTACATAGCTAGATTAGAGTACCTAAACAAAAATTGTGACAAAAAAGAGAAATGTGTGCTTTGACGTAAATTACTTTAATGTATTAAATGTACATTTCAGTACAAATGTAGATTTCAGAAACTTCTTTACGACAATTTAAAATCACTAAATTCTGGAAACCATGACTAATTACATTTTAATGAGAAAAATAAGATTAAAGCATCACATTTTTGGTCTTTTATCAAAATATTTTGTTATTAATTCCCATTTTCCTTTTCAACAACAGACTTTTGCTGTGATACCCCAAGAAAAAACTAGCTAAAAGTGTCTGTTTATTTAAAAAAGTGACTAAAAGTGATCAATTGTAAAAAAAGTGACTAAAGGTGAGAAAAGTGATGGAATTGCAAGCCTGTGTTTTCCATGAATTTTTTGGTAATAAACATTTTATTTAAATTAATTTGGAACTATCTTCTTTGTAAAAAACTTCAATTTTCTTGTATGAGTCAAATTGGCTCACTTCAGTAAAAATAGGTACATGATCAACATTCGTAAATATAGTGTTAATGATTATTTATGAGCTTCTATAAATACACAAAATTGACATACCATGAACATGATTTTGAGTAAAAGTTCTACCAGGTGCAATATGAAAATTTCCAGCAACCTGTTAAGTATAAACATACAATATAAGTAAAAACAAAAATCCTTCAAAAAAGAAAATCAGATATAATTTATACATTATAAAAATATTTTTTGACAATTGAATTTATTCTAAACCTTCAGATTTTAAAACATAAGTATAAAACAGAATCATGTCACTCAAATGCATCATTTAGGTTAGAAAAGCATTATCGGCAGAACTGACTTGCAATTCTATAGGTCTTTGAATTAACTACTAATATGTTATCACCTTCTAGCTGAAGCAGCTGACATTGCATGAGTATATATGAGCAAGTACGAGGCACATCCAGAAAGTAAGTTTCCCAATGTAAAGAAAAGTAAGCCAGAAAGTAAGATAATACATTATGATAATACTCAATCCCCATATTTTGATGAATGTCAGACTTATTGAGAATGACTGGAATGTTTCATGTTAATTTTTATGGTAACTTTACGCTGTTTTTATTAATTTCACAATTTTATGCTGACTTTTCAAGATTACTGCCATGGCATCCAATTTAAGAATCACAGAGCTAGATCTTATGACTAATAATATTGTTACTTACCTAGATATCAATGGCAACAGTTTGAATACAGTTAATATCCCTATCTGAGATAGTACTACTTTTTATTAAATTTAGACTATAAAAACAAATTTAAAAGAGCTAATTTTCGTGGTGTCATAAATTAACAGTCCTTCCAAATCATTTTAGATGGGTTTCCCAATAAAACACTTACTAGTCATACAATAAACTCCTTAAATAATATTTTAGAACACTTTAATGAAGCAGAAATTAATAAATTCCTATCGACCCATCATCAAGCAAAGCAACAACTTTTTAACACTCATCAATCAAAAAGACATTCTACAACAGTAGTAGAAGTCATAGTTCTTTTTTTAGTCTAGTAGAAGTAGCAGTTAGTTACAGTCTAAGAGAGTAGTAGTTCTTTACAGTGATTTATTGATCACTTTCTACTTATGCAGATGTTTTTTAGGAGATTAGTTGATCTGCTACAGATGTAATATTGCTATTTTTGCATGATTATAACATGGATAAGAGTAAACTGATTAATGTAGATGCAAATGAATAGCCCTCTTAACCCTTTCGAAGGCCGTAGGAAGATTACTTCCCACCTACATGATCTTAAAAAATACACCTGTGGAAAGCACAAAAACCCATTATAATATATTGGACTTGTTGTTATAACGATGGGAAGACCGATTCCCACTTTAGTTTTGCACTGTCATCTATTATTTGATTAATTGAATATAATTAGCACTTCTGTTTTGAAAAGTTTGAAAACTTCGTGCAAGAAATAAATGGCCCACAAAAGGGTTTAACACTAAACATACCATATAACGGGTCAAATGATCCATAAGGTTTATGTAAAAAATGTGATGGGAAATTAATTAAAAATTCTTATTCTTTGTGTTTGCAATACATAAAAATTGACAATATACAATTTTGTTTAATTATAATAAAGTTTATCTGTCTATTTTCTTCCAATTTTCATATTTCATACTTCATATTCATTTTCATATTTCATTATAATCAGAAAAAATAAAGTCCGGTCATTTGACTGGCTGTGGTAGAAATAGGTATGTATTAAGTTGTGGTATGTTTAGTGTTAAAGACATACTGTCTTTCAATTTTCATTAAACCTGTTATAATAAATATTTATTGTGATTTAGCAAACTTCAATAAATAAATGTTAAAGGATTAACTTTAATATCTACTTTAGTAATGAAACTTACTCTGTTAACATCCAGGTAACCAAACACTTGGCAACCTTCCTTATCAACTGGTTCTAATAATTTAGTCCACCCTTCTCTTCTACATTGTTCAAAAGTATCTAAATCAGGAACAGCCCAGCTCTTCAGTCGATATGCATTTTGAACTTCTGTACATGTGTTGCAACAACTATAAATACATAATTTAAAAAAATGTAAACAAAAACAAATACAGTTGAATTAGGTTAATTTGAAATTTTTAGATAGTTCAAATTATATAAATACCTTTTGGATTTTCTATATAATGTAATGTTAGGTTTGGTTTAGTTTAGAGTGTTACACAAGGGCTAATGAGACTGGAACCTACTGCTTAGAACCGATTCTGAATGGCTACAAACATCCATGTCACCAGTGGAATTCAAACCCACAAACTCCGGTACTGAGGAGCAGCACCTTGACATTCGATCCTTGTTCAGCATAATGTAATGTTAAAATTTTATTTAACCCTAAAATCACTAAATTTTTTCTTTAAATTTGAACCTTACTGAATTTTGACTTTATAAATTTGCATATAGTTGAATTAATTCAATGTTTAGTGAGGACATTTTAAAAAAATCAAAGAAAACTTGTTTTTGAAAGATTTAAAATCTTTTTAAACTCATTTCTAAGGCTTAGCAGTTTCAAAATACAGTTATGCAGTTTACACTAATATTTTTGTCGCTTAATGTAATATTGGATGGATCCAAAAATATATGTTGTTCCAGATATTCCTACTGCTAACCTTGTTACACTTCCATTTAGAAGTCATATGACATCTAATGAAAAAATTGTTGTCATTGCCTCAAGAAGTTGGACTTTCAGACTTTTAAGAGTGGGTCCTCATAATTTAGAAGTTGGGCCCATGCAGATGACACCCAAGATTAGCATGTTACCTCCAGAAGTATCATTTGGGAACTTGGAGGACTTTGTGACCGAGAACGTATTTTATGTGCCCCAGCTGCCATTAAAGAACATGTTAGATCTTTGGCCTGCTTGTGCCTTGATCCCACAACTCTACATTTACAAGATCGTTGCCTCCATCAATTGAGCTACTGTGGTTCCATTGCTAATTACATAATCTTTTATATTTGGCTTAAATAATAGATTAGGTACACATGTGATAATTTTAAATCTAATCATCGATTATTCTTTGTTGCAATGAAAATTTTATAGTCGATATTAACAACAAATCTTTTCATAAAAGTCTAGGAGTTTATTTCACGTACTAATAAATATCTAGCGCTTAAGTTATGCATCTTTGAAAATTAAGAAGTTTGTTCATTCGTGTGTTTTTCATACATAACTACATGGTTTGAATAAATGAATTCAATTTGATACTGAGCTGCCTTCACAGTATTGGAAACTTTAGAGGAGTATGAAGATGAACAAATTATTGAGCATGTACCTGATAATTCGCAGCCACAAAACAAACCTGCCTAATAAGGCACTTTACAATTCTGAAAAATTAAAAATTTTACTAATCCCATCATATGACGGGATATATGCTAGTGATAAAATAAGCAGGGATAGATGTCAATATGCATAGTGTCCTTGAGGTTATAACAGAGAAGAATAATGGTGGAAGTTTAGATAATTTTTGACTCACCTATATCTTTCTAGATATTACTTTTATTTTTTATTTTCCCTGATACATGTGATTTTCATAAACAAAATTTACCCTTACATAAACAACTGACTAGATAAAATTGCTATGAATGGATTTTTTTTTTTTTCCTTTAACATTACAGTAAGATAACTATGGATTACTTTTTGGGAGGAATGTCTGCACCATAACAACTTTCACATCTATTTGGATCTAGGGTTGGCATCACAGTCTAAGAAGTAAAAAAAAAAAAAACATTAACAAAGCAGTAAATCAAATTTAATTTTAGGAAACTGTTTGCAGTTATATATTTCTAAACAATTTAATTTTACTAAAATATTATTTAAGAAAATGGCTGAAACAAAAAATGTTATACTTACTCCATTTACAACTTTGTCAGTTCCAACTTCTATAATATAACAAATAAATTTACTAAATATATAATTCTCACAACAAAATTATATAACATATATAAAAAAATATAAGTTATACATTTAAATACACATTTCACTAAATAAATTTCATATTTTCATGCAACATTAAAATCAATAAACTACTAATTCTATCAATAATTCCAAAAATAGTAAATCCTAATAACTGAATTTCATGCTTAAATTTTATATTTTGAAACTTTATTTCAATTTATAAATGGCAAAAATTTAATTTTTAAATCATAAATCATGTTATAGATATTCTTGAATAAAATATTTCCTCAAAATCTTAGGCTCATCTAAAAAATAATTTTACAATTGTAATAAGTTTATAGACCAAACAAAATACTTTTTACTTAAACAATGAAATATTAAAGAAATATTTAGAAAATGCTGGTTAAACAACATGAAATAGATTTGTAGAAAAAGTCTTTAAAAATATTTTAATTATTTTATAAATTTCCTATGGTTGATTTAACGGCAAACCAAGAAGAATTAATCAGAAGATTCTTATATAGGAGTAATAAAATTGCTTTACATGCATTAAATATTAATTTTGAAATAACCCTTATTTTATATGAAGAACCATAAAAAGAAATTTGTAAGGAATAGTAAGTATTAGAAATATAGAGAGAACTCTTTTGTGTTATTGGATACATATAAATTATATCAGAAACACATTTACTTTCTTTTTCTGGTTTCTCTAATGGTTTCCCATGTTCATCTAATCTTCTTTTATATATATTGTGATCAAGATTTATTTGTTGTTCACCAGAAACATCCATGGCATCAATTGATAGAACTGTGGAGACAATAATTAAAGTATAATAGAAATCAAGAAACAATACTTTATATAAAAAGAGCATTAGCACATATTTAAAAAACAACTAGCACTTTTTGGTACTAGTACAGTTAAAACTATCCCCCATTTATAAACAAAATAAACATATAAGACAAAAGTGCTAAAAAATTATATCAGAAATTAAGCGCAAACTAATTTTGTTTAAGGTATCCGTCTATGTTCAGAGAACTTTTTTCTTTAAACGTAGAAACTAGTTCATGTTTTTACATTTTTAGATTTATATTTTATATTATCATAGAGAATTGCACTTAAAAAATTTATTCCTGGAGAAGTTTTTATAAAATTTCTAATAAATAAAGAAAATTTAGTAAAAAAAAATAGGATTTTTCCAAAAGGTCTAATTTTTTAATAAATTAAATTATTTCACTATTTTTTGATGCAACACATTTCTTATACACTGGAATAGTGAATCACCAAAAATCATTGCTTAATTTAGGTTTGGTAAAAAATTTTGGTCCTCCAAAATCATGCACATTGAATTTTTAACGAATTTTCATTACCTATATATCTAACTACGAGTGTAACATCACTAAAAATTATCCTAATTTAAAGCTTTTAGGTGATTCACTAGTAAATACTATCAAAAGCATTCATAATAATTTTCAATAAAATATTTTAAGAAATTTTTGAGAAATCACATTTCAAGTTTCAACATTTTATTAAAAATACCGTTCTGAGAAAAACGCATTTGAAGTTTATGAAAGCAATTTTAACTATTAAAAAAATTGAAATACATGTTTAAAATTCCCCTCATTTTCTTGCTTCAAAACTTTCTAATTCCCTAGTTGCTAGTTATTAAAAATACTAGAAAAATGTTTAAACTAATCTTCATGAAAATTAAAAAAGTTTTGTCCAAAAAATGCTCTTTAAAAGGCTTTAAATTTACAACTTCCGGTTCCGAAATTGCTACTTCCATTTTGTTTTGACAGCTGTCAACTAATGTTTAACACTTTAAAGGACACCAATATAGTTTTTTTTTAGGATTTAATAAAATTAGTTTATAAATGTTATATATGAACCTTATAAATGTAAAATATATGAAAAAAATGTGCATTCATTGTGAGGAAGAAATGTTAGAGGCCTGGTTTAAATGCAAACTATGTCTTTGTACTGTGTGAAGATAACACCTTTAAGTTTTTATTAACGTGGATGCAATGAAAAATTATTGTTAAAAGTGTAGAATATAAAAATAGCTAAACAGTTTTTAAGTGTTATTTGAATAATATAGGTATGTGGGATCACAAGGAAGATAAATCAAATTTCTGAATTTTCTAGGTAAATCAAGTTTAAAAATGCATATTTCAAATGGAAAAATGAATTAAGTGTAGTGTTTTTATATCTGCTGTAATTTAAAATTTCATAAACCTAGAAAATTTAAAAAAAAAATCATTCATATGTCTTTAAAAAGTACGAAAAAGGAACTTTTAACAGGTGGATTCGCTGCAAAACCACCGTTCGTTAAAGGGTTAAACACTGTAACTTTTCTTTAAAATGCCGTAGAGACAAAACAAAAACAGATTTAGAAGCCTAAAAGTTGAAATTTTACAATAGAGGAATAAAAAAAATTAGGATTTTTGGCAAAAAATGATGTTTTTAACTTAGACGGATACCTTAAGGGCAATACAGAAATTGTTTAGCATTATTGGGATTTATTAAATATCTTCATAAAAACACAAAAACAAACATATATACTTCTTCTTCATGAGCATAACAACCTATTATAGGTCCTAGCTGCCTCGACAGCACGCTTCCTCCAACTCAAACGGTCTAGAGCAACTCTTTTCTAGTTCTTAATCTTCAAGGATTTGAGGTCAATTTCAACATCGTCTAGCCATCTTGTAGGTGGTCGTCCTCGTGTACGGGATTCCTCAGGGTTTTTAAAAGTATACAGTTTAGTAGGCTTGTTATCAGGGGTTCTCCAGATATGTCCAAGCCATCTCAGTCTATTACTACGAATGACTTGCGCAATCCGAGGCTCTTTTTAAAGCCTATATAGTTCAAAATTAAATCTGGTTTGCCAGCAACTCTGATCATTTACAGGTACGAAGATAGCTCTTAGAACTTTTCACACAAATATACTATGCTACATTTTAATGACACTTAGAACGATAAATAAAAACTTATTTAACATTGAAAAAGGAATCTTTTCATATTTGGTGTATTACTAATTGTCGTCGATTAATCAATGACATTAGAAGGCAAAACATATGCATAGTAAGGATAATTCTCCTCTGACCTAGCTGAAGCCATACAGAAATTAATGACATAGTCGCCATGATGTAACCATAACACAAAGTTGCTGCTGACCAACGAGAGGTTCTGTCTTGGCTTGAGGATTAATGTGGTCAACCCCAGTAAGGGACAAACTCTACAGAGGCAAGTTCTGGACTACCAGGGAAGACGAAGAATAAAGATCACTCAGATGAAACCCGGGATCGTGACAACTGTGTATACCTAAGGAGGTATACCCCTGAGGTTATCTCTCATTTAGCACTACCCGGAGGGCACGTACAGCTTGAAACTCGTGGTCACAGACGCGAGGTACAATCTAGCATATTAACCCTTTAACGGGTAGTAGTCTCGCAGCGAAACCACCTGTTAATAATTTTCTCTTCTTTTTAAAAAGTAGGAAGGATTTTTTTTTCGTTTTTTATGTTATCAACTCTTTGAAATAGATGTAGTAATAGATAATAAAATTTTGCATAGTTTATTTTTCTCTTTGAAATATATTAGTTGAAATATTAGCATAATTACTGCTGCTAATCTATGTTTTTTTGGATTAAAGAAATATTTAAAGTCTAAGTACATTAAAAGATTGACTAAAATAATATTGTATTAATTATGACTAAAAATTGACTAAAATAATATTGCCTAATAAGACCTGTTTTGACTTACTCAGCTGAAACCTGGGCATTGACAGAAAGAGACAAGGAAATCCTAGCAGTTTTTGAGAGAAAAATATTGAGAAGTATTTTGGGGGGAATTAATGTAAATGGTATATGGAGAAGAAGAACAAATATTAAATTATACAGAACATATAAAAACCCAGATATAATTAATTTTATTAGCTTACAAAGATTAAATTGGGCCGGACACCTAGTGCGACTTAATGACAATAGATCCACAAAAAAGTTTTTATCAATAGGAACCCGAAGGAGAGGAAGACCAAAAATTAGATGGTTAGACTGCATTGAGAAAGACATAAGATCCTTGAAAATTTCAAATTGGAAATCCAGAGCCAAAGATAGGACTGCCTGGTATGGAATTCTAGAGAAGGTTAAGGCCCATCCTGGGCTGTCATGCCACTGAGGAAGGAAGGAAGGATATTTGAAATTTGCTTTACATGAAAAATCTTGAATTTGATTTTTCTCCTTATGACTTCTAATAAAAATACCAAGAATGAAAAATTGTGTAATTATATATTTGTTACATTATTTTGATAATTATACATTGTTCTTCCAATATAATTAATTTTTAAAAACTCTTCTTTTCGTGCTGTACAAGGAAATCTTTTCCCAATCACCCCTTCCCCCCATAAAAATAAATAAATAATTCCCAGCTACCAAAGGAATGTAAAATTTGTTTACATATGCAGGGTATCTGCCAAAATAAATTTTTTCAAATCCATGACTTTTCATGACTTTCCCTGATTTAGCAGATCATTTTCCAGGACTTTAAAAAGCTTCCGTTAAAAGTATATATGAATAAAACTTCTGATGCACATACAAATAAAATAAATGCTTTTAAAGAAATAACAGGAATTTTATTATAAAAAACTATAAACTTACTTTATAAGTGTTAATAAACTCACATACATAAAAATAAATTGTTGTATCTACATACCTAAGTTTAATCATATAGCAATTTTTCAATCAAAATGTTTCCAATTTGAATTCAGGGTACTTTGGTATTATCCAGGTGACCATGAATAATAGCCAAATGTAACCCTATAATGTTTATATACAATATCCCTAGAGATAAACTTATATTTTGTGCAAAAATTTTAACTAATTTTTATTAAAAAATAATTATTATTATATTAATAAAATTTTAATCTACAATTTAAGAAAAAAGCAGAATAATATACATTTACCCACCCATTAAGCTTTCTTGCTTTGAGTTTCCTTGGTAAGCAAATTTTACTTGGCAATAGGGTCAATAGGATAATACATAAATACCAAACTCAGTAACTTCAGTCAAATGACAAGTAAAAATAGAATTAAACAATTCAATGCATTTTTATTTAATCGGTAGTTTAGCGGATCCATGACTTTCCATGACTTTTACTCATTTTACTTGAAAAATCAAGACTTTCCATGACAAAATTAATCCATTGTCTAAATCCATGACTTTCCAGGTGCGCGGAAACCATGCATATGTTTCCAATTCATAAGGTTCACATACAACATTTATAACCTAATGCTGTTAAATATGAAAGAATTTTTTAACAGTGGCCTTTAAAGGGTTAAACATGAACCAGAATACCTTATGCAGTTTTAAGGATTAAAATATATTAAATGTAGTCCGCGATTATATATTATGTAAGTGAACCAAAATAAACTGTCATAAATATGTCACATAAATAATAAAATTTTGCCATTTACTTATGACAGCCACAAATTATATCCTCAAAACAATATCTTGTGATAAAGAAAAAAACATAAATTATAAACTAATTTTCTGTTAAAAAGCCACTGAAATAAAAACTGCCAGTAAACTTACATTTGCAAGATATTTTGGGAAAAGTTACATCGATATTAATCCTCAATTTCTCATTTCTTGATACATCAACAAACAGTTCTTCTGTCACTTCAGGGGTTAAATAATAATTAAGTTCTGATATGAAAAGAAGGGTTATGATGACAGCACTCACAAGTGTCACTACAAAAATACAAAAAGTTTCAATTATTAGCCAGACATGAAAAACAGGTTATAATTCACAGATTAAACAACCTCAAATTCTCCAAATTTTATAATACTATGCACTACATAGAAAAAATTTTTTTAAGTATATTGTGGTATAAATAAATGCATTTAAGTTTTAATATGACATTATGAGGCTTAAGTACACTGCTTAATTCACTTTCAAATATATTTTAATGCTTTAACACAACAAAAATGCGAAATAAGCACACAATAAGTATTTAAGAATTCTTAAATTTATTAATTTAAACTTGTGTTTTCATAAATTATTCAAATATGCAAAATAAGTATTAATTCCGAAAATAAAGCTATTTTTTAAATCACTATCCTTTTATTAAGAATTTATTATAAATTTGCTGAAGAAATGAAATTCCAAGAGAATTTTTTTATAAATTCTTAGAGTACATAAGATTTTTTCCCTTTAAATGATAATAAACGAACCGGCAGCTCCAGAAAATGTTTTAATACGAAAATCTTCCAATGTTTTGGGGTAAGCATCAAATTTTTTAATTTGCTCAGCAAGTTTATTCGTTGTAATCATTATATTTCGTTAAAATTTCAACCATACGTGACACACAACTACACAGTTATTTAAAGTGTCACCTGCACTCTGTTTGAAAATACACAACCACGCCGAATGCAAACTTTCATCACTAAACAACAAACGTCACTTCCGATTTCCGGTTAAGCTCTGGAGTTGCATTGTTTCCTTGATTCTTTCAAATATCTTCCATGCAAGCATAAATTTAAATAAATATGGTTAGTAATTTTAAAAACTTGAAACAACACTCAAAAATTTTCAGCGATGATTTGTTTCCATCATTTCCACTCATATAATTAATATGTGTTCCCCACTTCCTATAAAAATCAAAATCTGTTTCTTTTTCTTTTGATTAGAATGTAGATTTTTTTTTAGGGAATAGACACTGGAAAGAACATTTTGGGGAGCCGAGGGCCCTTTATCCCCAGTATTGGACATATATATGTGATCAACATTACAACTAATCCTTTGGCTGATATTTGGATAATATATATAGAAAAGGAAAGAGGAGAGGGGAAGGAAAAGAGAAAAGAACATAAACAACACAGCGCAGAATAAAAGTAAACAAGATATACAATTATATTAAGGATATAAACATTGCCCATATTTTTTTTTTTTTTTCACTCTGAATATTCTCTTTACAAAGGGTGAGTACAATACAAAATCAGTTAAATAACATAGTGTAAGACAAGATTAGAAACAAGAGATTGGTTGATATACAATAAATTACATAAATCAAATAAGAGAGTTTCAGAGGGGTTTTTTTTGGCATGAATATATTTACAACATTAGAATTGACATTTTGAACCTGAATTATCGGGCGAATGCCAGATAATAAAGTGGTGGCTCTCGGCCTGCGCCGATTTTCTGCAGGATCATAATCGGGGAGGTTGAAAATTTCTTCATTATTTATATTGTTCAGATTATTAAAGAAGTTATTGGATAGCTTTGCTATGAAGTCCCGAATGGGTTCGATATTAAGAGTGTTATGAATAATGTCATTTCTGACATACCTGTGAGCTTTGATTATCATTCTAAGGGTTTTATTTTGAATAGTTTGCAGTCTCTGGATCTGAGTGTTGGAAGCCGAACCCCAGACCGGGGATGCGTAGAGGAGAATGGGTCTAAGCACCATCTTGTATAATAACACTTTATTTCCCATTCCCATTTGATTATGGTACAGAAGGTGGGCAATAGATTTCCTAGCTTTATAAAATTTTGCAATTGTGTAGTTAGTATTACTTTTCCAAGTTAACCTACTGTCTAAAAATATTCCTAAATATTTAACTTCCCTCTCGAAGTAAACCGACTGTCCACACACCGAGATCGGGGGAGGTGGAATCCTGTTACTAGGGAATAATAGTTGGGGTTACCCAAACTGCCGTAAGCGAGTTCACAATAAGGCGAATTCACGCAGTAGGGCAAATTCTCAAATTATGACAATTCTGGCTTTAGTTTCAAACTGAAGGGCAGTTTATTGTTTGTCTATTGGCTGTTATAAACATGAAAATGAATGGGAAGGGCATTATAGTACTTCGTGACGTTGCGACAAATCGCCTTATACCTACATAGTTCACTCAAGGCAATATAATAAACCCTTCTCATTAGATGAAATAACTCTAAAGTTGAATTACTACCTTGGTATCAAATCACTCTTTTGCATTACATTTCGTCCTGACTTTTTACATTTCGGATATGTATGCTTTGTATTTCGTATTAATTACAGGAGAATTTTATAAAGATTATTACACACAAATTTCGAAGAGTTTATTCTAAAATTTTATGTGTAGAATTTATAGATTTTTAAAGTGTACTTTGATAGGATTTGTAGAAATTTCAAATGAAAATCGTACACTATTTTAAAATATCAGTTGAACTAAAAAGTGATGTTGGTATCACCCTGTATTGACCACTTTGAGTGATATAAGCAAATTTGAAATAAGAATAAAACCTAGAGTTAACAGAAGTAATGTAAGTAATAAGTGTCGATATTATAAATACATGCCATTAAATAGAGAAATTTAGCAAACATGGATCGAAAATTGATTGCTTGTATGAATGTTCTCATTAAAGTGCATGTAATAAGGGGGAAACTTAAATTTTATACCTCCCTTTTTAAAAGTTCATATTTTGTGTTGTTTGAGAGACTTTCTTGGGAGTTTCTAACATGAAATCATAGGCATAACCAAGAGGAGAGTTACGACCCCACCCCCCTAAGTCATGTCTAGTTACGCCTATGCATGAAATTGATCCATTGGGATACTCGTAAAATGTATTAAATATTAACAACCTAGTACTTAATCCTTAAGAGTTAAAATTTTGGCCGGTAGATTATGTACTAGCTAAGCAAATGTAGCCATTCCTATATTTTTGGTAACTTAACAGTAGGTAACGTAACAGTAGGGATACCACAACCAAACAGAAGGGTTTGTTTGATCAGTTTGGATAAAGTATGTAGGTTTTGAGAACTCGCCTGCCGCAAGGACAATTGGGTGAATACCGCGTTCCAATTTCATACAACTAGCTGGGAAAACTTCCATGACTCGTCACAAAATAAAAAATTATTGAATTTCAAGTCAGAATTTAGAGTTTTATATACATAATTAAATCGATCAGCAATACAGCTCTCCCAGCTAGAATGTCAGCTATTTAAAATATTGTTATTCCTTGTTTTGCGTAATATTGAGAAGGGAAAGGGTATGTATACTTGATCCTTCCTTCACTCCTAGCTATATCTCCTGTTTATTCGCTCTCTAGAATACTAAAAAGGCCTAGCCTTTAACCCTAGCGGTGCTTTTAAAAAGGAAGACGGAATTATTTGCCTTAATTGGTAGAAGTAAATAATGAGAAATATAAAATATTTAGAATGCGATGGTTGATCATATGAGAGAGTTAATGAATTTAAATGGGTACTCAAATTAATGCGCAGAATGAAATGCATCTTGAAATCAGAGCAAAAGCAAGAGCAAAAAATCGCTGCTGTTATGTATAAAAATTGCTATGATCATCCTACTTAAATGCTGTTCCTGATGCCACTTGGACAAACCAAGCACGAATGATCCATATGCTACTCGTATTAAGGCAAAGGGGTTCCCCTTTCGTTTTAACGAGTACCGTTAAGGTGAAAGAACGACTCTGCTCAAGGAGGTCTTCGTAATTTTGAAGCAGGGCCCAAGAAGAAGACTTGGAGGACATTGTGACTACGAACCTATTTTTTACGTGCCCCAGTCACCTTTAAAGAATAAAACGGATCTTAAGTCGGCTGAGATTCCGGACTCGCAACCTCTCTGTTACGAGATCGTTGTCTTTGCCGACTGAGCTACCGTGGCTTGAAATACTTAAATAGCAAACTTAAGATTTTAGTATACAGTGTCATTACATGACCAATTATTTTAAATGACTCTGAAACATAGACTCTGAGAAAGTGTGATGAAGAGATGTTGAGAATATGGGAGAGAAAGATACCGAGAAGAGTATTTGGAGCGCTATGAGAAAATGACAAATGGAGGACTAGAACCAATAGAGAAATATATGAAATCTACAAAAAGTTCGACATTGTCACTGAGATAAAGAGAAGGAGAGCCCAATGGCTAGGTCATGTGGAGAGGAAGGAGCCTAGTAGAACCACAAGAAGACTCCTAAAATAAAACCCAGAGGAAAATCAAGGAATAAATGGATGGAACAGGTAAAAGATGATTTAAAGAATTTGGGAATTACTAACTGGAAACTAAAGGCGGGTGGAATGGAAAAAACGTCTTAAAGGAGGCCAAGGTTCCGCAAGGAACTCTAGTGCCAAATATGATGATGATCATGGTAATGAGAAAGGAAAACAAAGTTAAACATAGAACTAGAAAACAAAGGTTTAATGATGCTGTGTCTCATAAGAGTATCTTCAAACATCATTAAACAAAAGGATTTTTCCTAAAAGATGTGATCTATACAGTAAACACATCGTAGTACAGTATAATCCTTATCTGAAAAAGAAATACACAACTGAAGCTAGTTAGCGTACAGAACATGGATACAAAAAGGTGGGTAGATTTATAGGTCAGCCGATCGAACAAATAGAATTAAAATATGATACCTTAAACTTTTTCTAAAAGAAAGAGGATTTTACTGAAATCCCTTAATGAGGAAAATTTTTTTCTCCGTGCTAATTGTATCAGGAATTAATTGTTAACGAAAGCCTGGATTGTTGTTTATTGAATACTTCTCATCTTTTTGCTATTTATACTAATTTGCTATACAGTAAGTCATTTTAAACTGAATTTTTCCTTAAAGATTTCAGAAATGGCAAATACAAGAGCTGACAAATATAAGTCCGAATATATTACTCCGAAAAGAAAAAAAAATGTTATAAATACCGAGTGATCTAAAAGTCAGGACGAAGTTTAAAAAGAAATAATTCGAAAACGAATGAAGAAACAAAGATACGGTTTGCACCAAACAGATGGAAATGAAACGGGATTTTGCTTATTAACAAAAAAATAGTTCTGTTGGCGACCAACAGATGGCGATGTAGTGTTTTATTGCATCAAAACATGATTTACAAATGAAGAAATGTTGACAACTTACAAGTCAACTAAATTACAGTTAATTGGTACTACAGTAAATGTTCAATGTGCTGTTTATCATTCAGAACTACAGCTGTGAACCACATTTTGGTGTATGGCATCTTTAGTGCTGCTAGTGATGCCGGTCCTACATCAAAAATCCGACAGCGCCATCTGTTGTTCGCCAACGGAACTACTTTTTTGCGTTGCCACACAAAACCCAGCTTCTTTTCCATTCGTTTGGTGCAAAGCGCATCTTTATCTTTATTAGTTTTCGAATTATTCATTTTTAAAAACTGTCCTGACTTTTGGATCACCCGGTATACCATCTAGACAGTTTAAGTAGAAACAGTGGCTTGCGGTCCATATGTGCAGGATGTGCACTGCACACCCTGGCAAAATTATGAGGGACAAGAATTTTATGCACCTATGTCTACGAAATAGGTAAGCGTATCTAAAAACACGATGACGGCATTGGAAGAGGAGATTCATTTAGGATAAAGTCAGTTACTTTTCTTTTAGGTCCTTGAAGAGTTCAAAAATCTTTAGAGCCACTTAATGACTAACTAGTTCACTTATTCTATTTTCCTGTTCAAAATGCTGTCAAATGCATTTGAAAAGTCTGCTTAATCACTGAATAATTTGCAGTTACACCTTTAAAATGTCTAGGGAACGGATTTTCCTGGTTTGTCAACACCAAAGAGTCAGTTTACAAATAAACACAGTGCCTGAATCATCCCATTAAAAGGAAAACTGCGATACATCCTCCCATTTGTAATTCATTTACTATAATTATGAACATAAAGCTCTGGGTGTCTTTTCAGCTGGTGCTTTTGAACCCTATGAGGAAGCCAGTGGAGATTTGGATATTTTTTTTCCCTGAAGCAAATGCTGAAGTTTAACTCAAATTAATTAATAAATTAGAAGAAAAGCCCGCCATTAAATCATCTGAAGTTGAAAAAATCCATCCTCTCTCGTACCAGTTCATGACAATCCCCTATATAATAATAGCCTAATTTATCTGTACGTCTGTCCTCGATTTTATGAAGCGGTTGGACCTGGAATGGATAGAGGCATCCATTCGAAGAGAATAAAGTTTATCTTCTCCTAAACTATCGATCCGATTCTAAAATAAATTGGTATAAATAGGCTTCACATCACAGTTCTGTCCGTCGATTTTAAAACGTCCGAAATATTCCATCTTTTCGATAGTTAATGCATTATTTCAAGCCCTATTTTCCCCTATAGCAGGCGATTCAATTTGTCAATTTATCACTTAATAAATATAAAATACAATATTTTCTATCTTGTGACGTCATTCCTTTAAACATCTCATTTAATCATTTCATATATAAACTATTTAAATATCGTCTATACTATTTTATACTTTTATCACTGAACTTAGATATTACGTAAATGATTTTCTCTTTTATTTGGCTTAAATAATAGATTAAGTACATATGTGATGATTTCAAATTTAATCATGGATTATTTTTGTTGCAATGAAATTTACCATCGGTATAACAATAATTCTTTTCATATAACCCTTAGGAATCTATTTCACTGACTAATAAAATCTAACTTTTAATTTATTTATATTTAAATTAAGAAGTTTGTTCTTTTGTGTATTATTTGTTTATCATAACATA